>JARFIW010001306.1:320000-952500 GCA_036346225.1 Platerodrilus igneus
CCTGACTGATATAAAGAAAAGAGTTCAGTTGAGCTTGATATGTATATGAAAATGAGCTTTTAGTGTAGTTGTGAGATTAAGTTTGTGCAAAATTATTTGGGAACCCTAAGTGGTATTAATTTATTATATCAGGATTCTTATCATCCCTTTCCTTATCCTGATATTTAGTGTTTAAGATATTGTCCTGGGGTAAGTAAATTTGTTTAGTCGCAGTTAACTATAAATTATTATTTTGTTTTATCAACGCGAACACTAAATAAATGTGGTTTTCTAACTCCTAGTACTATTTACATGTATTGTGTAACCATTATGACTCAATATACCCCTAAATAATCCCCTTATCATAGTATTATTCCCCCAAATTAAAATATAAAATTTTTGAACAATGCCATTTTTGGCGCCCAAGGTGAGGTCAAAATCACCATTGGTATAAATACTCAATACTAATTTGATACCCCAAAAATTTAACTTTTTCTTGAAAGAACTCACATTTCCTTAAATTCAGTCTTAAACCTGCTATAGTTAATTTTAATAACATCCTTTCTTAATGTATTAAGTGTTGTTCAACACTATCGTTGCATATCAAAACATCATCCACGTGGTGGATGCTAAATTCCTCGTACGGTCCCAAATTACTTTGCATAGCTTTCACCAATGCAGCCGTACTCGAAGACAAACCAAAAGGGACCACTTAAAATTTGTATATATGCCCTTCTACAGAAAAACCCGTATATTTCCTCAATTCTCGCTCTAGTGGAATTAGCCAAAATGATTTCTTTAAATCAATTTTTGTAAAGATTTTCTTACTACCTATCCTCGCCAATATGCTATCCATTGTTGGTGGACAATTGTATTGTGGTTTGGTTCGTTTGGTTATCTTTCTTGCATGTAGACATAACCTGATGCTATCATCACTCTTCCAAACAACGACCAATGGATTCACAAAGTGTGTACTCGAGTTTTTGATGATACCTTCACGTAACATTTGTTCTATTACTTCTTTCACTCTATCTCTGAAAGTGGAGTATTTGAGCCGGTTCTGGCGCCTCATTTCCTTCAGCATCCTCATTTCCTCACTCATTCTGAACCAAATAGTTTTCTTCGATTAGCCATTTCATCTTTCACGATAAATATATCTTGTTTAGTATCCATTAATATTAAATTTTTCTCAGCTACCTGAACTTTTAGAAATTTTTTAGATAGCATCACCCCCCAGGGAGCTACCCTCATTTTAAGATTTTTTACCAGCAGCGATTTCTGACCGTCCTTATAATTTTTTCAGTCACGTGATACATCAAATTAGTCTAGAATTTTACACAGAATTCGAATCTGTAAATGGATTTAAAATCCGACCACCCCTTACTGCTTTACATGCATACCCTCTAGCGAACATATAAAAGATTATGTTTGTTTCTTTCGCAATAAATATATCTTGTTTGGTATCAATTAATATTAGATTTTTCTCAAGTACCTGAATTTCTAAGAATTTTTTAGATGGCATTACTCCCTAAGGCGGTGCCCCAATTTTAAGATTTTTTTTAGCAAGGTCGATGTCTAATCACTCTCATTTCTAACATCTAGGGTCCTTTAACTTAACACTTAGAGGTATTAACACAAAGAAATTAAGCACACAAAAGTTTAATAATTTATTTGATCTGATTTACAGTTTAATAAACTAATACAATACAATTTTTACATTGCAAAGTATAATATTATTTTACTTTCTTCGTGTAGTCAGATCCAAGCAGCTGAAAGTAATCTGTAACAGAAAAAAGACATTAATGTGAGTTATGTATCCCCCAATTGATGTATATATTATAAATTAGAATAATTAGGAAATTATCAAAAAGTGTTAAGAATACGCTAAGTGAAATGCAACAAAGTAACACTAGAACAATTTATAAAGTTTATTAACAGTTCATGAGAACGGATGCAATACTTTGTATTGCAGACGATAGTGACACTGCAGATGTCAGGTCACAGACAGTCAAGATACCGTGATAACTTAGAAATTAAGATTACAACATTGTATTTATGAATAATATTAAGAATAAGCAGACATGAGATCTGCAAGTTCCCACAGCCATGTGAGGGGGTAGAGAAATTATAAAAAGTCCGGGAGCTCCAAGACCCGGCAGTCAGTCAAAGTATTCAACTTTAACATTGCAGTTGTTTAGGCTTCTCACAATAGTTATTTACAAACTTAGAGTAATTTAAATCAAGTTTTGTAAAATTGCATAATTAATGTCTGTTTAAAATAAATTTGTTAAGAAGTTTTGGTTTTTAAAAAGGCAGTTCCCAAGGCCCGAACATTAACTTGTGTTGTTTAAAAAGAAAGGAAACGTGTTTGCGGTCAATAAGACATATTGTTGTTAATCTAACAATATGTTTTACCGTCCAGCGACACCGCGTGGAGGTAAACACATGTCACCGGGGGGAAGGGATTATTAAGGATGGGGATGGTGGGTATGTCTTATAGCTAACTTATATGCTACTAAAAAAAAAACTTAACCTATATCCTTATGCCTCCATGTGTAGGTTGCTGTACTATTAGGGATGACGTACCTTTTGTCATCCTCGCCCGACAAACTAATTTTATTGATTAACTGTGTATAAATCTGGTGTTTATGACTCCGAATAGTTACCATGCTATGTATAAGGACACCAGAATTATTATTTACAATATCCCTAAAACTATCAACACCAATCCCCCTCACAACACTACAGCTAATTCCCTTAATCTTTTTTACAATGTCTTTCCCACTTAAATCCTAGGATTTAGCTCTTCTGCCCACGAACTCAAACACCAAATCACCGCAGAACTCATCCTTAAACTTGCCTAACACTTTTTTGTTGACATGCGGAATGTTGTACTTATTGTCTTGGTGGTAGTCACTATTATCAAAATGGTCGTTGTTGGCACTAATGTCGCTATACAAGTCGTCAGTTTCTCCACTATATACAAAGGAATCGGTGTCAGTGTACAGGAGCGATAATCTGGGACCATACAAAGGGATCATGGTGCTATAATGAAAATCATACATTAATGTTATAGCTAAATCTAAAATCGAAAATCCTGCGAAAATAGGTTTATTATACGTTACTTTTACACGATCCATTTGTATGATCACCAGATTCTCGCCCAGCACCATACAACTATTAAAGTTTGGCCTCGCAATCAGGTTATTCGCACACAGTTTACGAACTTCGGGTGCCCACCGCGTGATGATCTTGACTTCAACCCTTTTATCCACATTTTCCATCGTCTTACCAAAAACGGCGTTGCTCATTAATTTGAAAAAGTCCTTTTCAAACTCGTTCTTGGCAGACGCCCGCAGATTGGTGTTTAAGTCAATATAGGGTCTTAACCATATCGACTGATCAAATTCAAGTACACGATGTACCGCAGCCAATTAAAAATCATTAAGCAGAGCCTGTTGGAGGTTGCGGTAGTGGATGATGTAGTGGCTCTTGTTCAGCAGGGTGGCGAGTAGTTTGGGTGTCTTGGAGGAAGGTTTCGGGGGGATCATGGTCTCAGGGCAGAAAAGTAGATCATTGCGGGGCTCGTGCAGCACGTTTGGGTATTCCAGATCCACCTCCAAAATGTATCCCCTATCTGCGATAGGGGAAATATTTAAAATTTCCTGTTTAATGAAGTCGAGCTCTTCACGTTTTTTAAGCCATCTAAAGCGACATTGCCCAACCATAGAGGTTATTAGCGTCAAGATACGCCAGGTACTTGAAAGGTTGGGTGCAATCATAACCATCCATATATCTATTATTAGCTTTGGCATGTCTGTGACTGCATTGAGTCAAACCTTCTTGAATACAACTCTTTATAAAATTATGCATGTCGACATCTGTAAATAGGTCCAACTTCACATTGGTATATTTGAGCATGGCATATAAAGATAGGGAAGGTGCTGTTAAATACTGGCAGGGGTCCAGATCGTATGTTTTTAAACGGACGTCCCTGAAATTCTCAAAGCCATCTGCCAACAATAGAACATCTGTTTTCAAATAGAGGTCGCTGTATTCGTCTACATTCTTCACATGAAATTCCTCCCATACCTCCCTGGCATGATCGTAGTCTGCATCGCTAATATTTGTTGCGGAAATGTTGTTAAAGAAGGCTGTTTTAGACGGTAGGGTTGCTTCACCTAATACATCCACTGTGGTGATGTAACTATACGGGAATACGCCTTTTCTACATAGCATAGTAAACTGCTCATCATCATCATTAGGTCTTTAGTCCTGGAACTGGTTAGACGCGTACCATCATTGTTTCCTATTCTGAACTACCCTACAGAATTCCCTGAAATTTGCACAGTCTGCATCTATAACTATCTGATCTAGGTCTACATCTACCTCTTTTTTCCTATCTCTGCTTGTAATATATCCCATACTATTCCCCAAAAATGCCATAGAACGTATTCTGCCCTTCTATTTCTCTTATCTTTTTCGCCAGATATCCTTGTTCCCCTACTATTTCTATAAACTATTTGTTATTATCTTTGTCTGTCCATGCTATCGTCCTCATACATCTGAAGCACATCATTTCAAAAGGCTGCTACCGTTTTTCTGTCTGCGTTTCAGACTGTCCGTATTTCATAGGCATACTGTGCTGTGCTCCACACATATGCTTTCAACAATTTTCTTCTTGTTCTATGTCTGTTATCTTTCCTCATAGTCGCTGTTCTTTTTTGTTAGATGCAGTTCGGTCACCTTCTATTGTATATATACCCTATTTCTCCGACCTTCAGTGGTTGTGAACGGATTCAAATCCCGACACGGCCGACTGCTTGAAAAATGACAGGTGAACATTTTTCACAAAAAAATTACGCCCTCGTTCGGATGAGAAGTTAAATGGAGGTCCGGTGTGTGAGTGTTGTCACGCACGTTAAAGAACCCTACCTTGCCTGGAACGGCAAGGGTTCGGCAAAATTCTAAATTTCCAGGCAACAAAAAACTCGCCTCCTGGCCAATGTAGTACCTTCTGGTGGAGCATTGGAAATATAAATGCACGGTTGTGAACGGAGGTAAGCAGCCTGTGGCTGCCAAGTTCCCCCAACACTTAACCATTTACCGATTTAATATATTTTCCAATATATCTTTTCGCACAGTCATCATTAGTTGCAGATATTTCGCAACTAACAACTAGTTGTTAATACTAATCATCAGATTTATCTGCGCTTATTTTTTCGTCATTAGGTTTTCCGTCTCAAAACTGGTTGGACACGTACCTGCACTTATTTATATTCTGAGCTAGCCTACATAGTTTCCTGAAATTCTCACACAGCATGTGTATACAGCTCGTTCCCCTTCTATAGTTTTCTAATTTTATGCCCTATTTCACCGAGATTCAGTGAAGGTTAAGCAACCTGTGGCTACCAAGATCACCCAACACTTAGACATTTATCGAAGTAATGGTTTTCCAGTAAATCCTTTCACACACTTAACATTATTCGAGAATATTGCCCAACCAATTCTTCTAGTTACTTATAATAATCATCATGTTTAAGCACAGTTATTTTTTGGTCATTAGTTTATCCATCTTGGGAGTGGTTGGATGCGTACCTCCATTGATTTCTATTCTGGGCTAGCCTACACATCTCCCTGAAACCTCTACAGCGTATATCTTTTACTATCTTTGTGCAGTAGTCTAACCTAGGTCTGCCTCTTCTTCTCTTTTTCCTATCTCTGCTTCAAGATCAGTTCGCCCTAGTAGACCTTGTCGAAATCACTTCGGGGAGTCGATTGGGGAGTCGATCGGGGAGTCGACCGGGGAGTCAATCGGGGTTAAGATCACTTCGCCCTAGTAGTCTTTGTCGAAAACACTTCGGAGAGTGGATCGGATAAAGACCACTCCGACCTAGTGGACTTTTTTATAAGTAGAATTGATAATTATCAGTACTATAAAGAAGCTTTAATTTTAGAAATTTGTAAATTAAGTGTGTTAACAGAGTTTCAGATAGTACGTACTCGTGCTACTACGTCTTTGTTCGTAACCTGCTTTTGACAGTTCTCAAATAAATTACACAAATCGCAGTAAAAATTTTAAAGATGTATAATTTATGATAGATGCAATATTTTTGGTACATATTAGAAATTTGTTAAGGATCGTATACCAATTTTTAAAACCAACTCGATCGTCTGTTCATCAACGCAAATGTACATGTTGTTGGCTCTGCGCGTTTAGGTTTTTAGATTGTAAAATATTGAAGCTTTTTAGTTTTTATACACATATAAGCGAATACGTTTTGCAAGTTGGACAATCTCTAAAAAGTAAACGTTGTAAATGGTTTTTGAGTAAATATAATTCACAAATTATAGATTGTAGATCGCACTGAGACATATGAAAAAATAATGTGTTGGGTTTATTTAATGCATATTGTTAAATAAATGCTATTGCATGTTCTAAAAAGCAACACAAAATTAAATTAAAAAAATTAATTTTACTGGGCACCGAACCAACGGAGTTAGCATTCGTAACCAGCGATGTTAGGCTTGCGCTATCGAGGCGTTGGTTGTATACTTACTATGTTAATGTCACATAAGAAATACATCGTCTTTGGAATAAATCACGGTCTATTGTAATTGTTCGGGCGACTCCGCAAATAAACGTCAAATGTAATAAATAATTATTTTTCAAATAAATAACCCGTGTATATTAAAAGGCCATGTTATTGTATAATAATATTGGATGATTTATAATTTTAAATTTAACAAACTTTAAAAAAATTGTGTCCTCATAGATTTTGAAGGTAGATATTCGTTCGCTTCCGCCGGATTTCGCTACCTGTGTTTGACGTTTCTCGAAGTAATTATACAAATTTTAATACCTATTTTAAGAAAATACTATACTACCAGCTTGCAAACAGTTAATAATTCAGGTTTTAGAATAGGAATAGCGTTGTTTGGTATATATTAGATATTTTTTAACGTCCGAATACGAATTTTGGAAACCAACTAGATCTTTCTTCTCTTTCGTACCAACGCCAACCGAGCAGTTGCCGACCTCGTTGCACGTCTCGTTCGGCTTTTTAAATCGGAAATTTTTGAGGGATCCAAGCTTTTTTAACACGTTAGCGAATACGTCGCTCCAAATTAATCTTTTTCCGGAAAACCCTTATTTCTCCGCAATTTATCAGTTTTTCGCGATAAAAATCGGCCTATGCAACGCACGCAAAAATTCTCCACTTAACCACCACCCGCCCGCGCCCCCAACTCCAAAACCCTCGGACGCAAATCCCGAAAAGCGATCGATTTGTGCCTCTCAACTTTAGCACAAAGACGGGCTAACGAAACATAGTTATTAGATTAAATAATTAAAGTAATTCTTGGGTTCTTTAATATTGTTTGATGAAACCAGTGAACTTTAAGGAAGGATTTCCTTAAAATGATGGAACTCAACTATCTTCCGACTATGCTAGGGGTCTATTCCTCGGGTAGAGCTTATGAAAATTGGTTGTGGTTCTTTTTACAAAATATTATTTACTTACTGACTCAACTTATACCAAAATAGGGATATGGGGAGGGCGCCACCAAGTCATTAAGTTTTAAACACCGAGATTCCCTAAGGGGGGACTTGGGAGTCTTAGAGAGGAATATTTTATTTACTGCTTAAGCAGGAGCTGTAAATTAACAAAAGAGGGCACAAGAGGTGTACTCTTGCTACCTTATAAAAAGAAAAGCTATAAATATCAATTATGCACACACTTTTATAGACACAAATATTAGGCATCAAATTTTGAATGTGCCATCAGTGCTCCTTCGTCAAATGGGAGCTACAAATATTATTATATTGAAGGTATTTATGCCTTTTACTCCTTGATTCAATTATCCTATCCTTGAACTCACTTGTTTAAAATAAAACAATTAATTAAATGATGATTCTTTAGTCAAATGTTGTTTTATGATAAAAGGTTGTATGTACAAAATATATACATCAAAATTGTACTCCAATTTCTTCTACGCAGTGGTAGAATAATAAAATCAAATAAAATATTAAACATGTTAAGCATTTCTTTTTTGCTACAAAGCTATCTCAAATCAATACCCAAAATATCAGATCTGTAATTTGGTTTACAGGTGTATTTGGAAATTTCAAAAATCTAATAATTTAACTTTCATATTAGCTTCAAGTATAATTACACATAAATGAAAACTTTAATCAGAACTCAATTAAGGTGTTTAAGTTCATTTGTAATAATAACAGGTACAACCCTGGATTTAAATGTTGATAAATAAAAAACATCAAAAGTCCTTTATAGTTTGTTAAGCAAAATAATAATCGTAGGTCATTACACTGCTATATTTAATATGTTGCCTTGTACCAATGTTGGCCCAAATGCGGACGTCATGTGAAAATAATAAAAAAGCTTACCTTGTACAGCCAGGTTCTTGTTTATGTAACAGTGTTATGTTGTTGTATAAACCAGATGTGCTTACATACTGTGCCTCGACAAACAAATGACGTCGCTGTCTACATGTTGTGATGCAGCCAATCAACTGTACGCCTCTTGGACCCAATTATACGAACTTGAAGTGTATTTCTTCCGTGCAAAAATAAAACAAACCATAATCCAATCTAACAAATATCAAAAACGCTTTGCTTCCTTCTTTTACGGCATTTCATTCGTTACAAAATGTTGTTTCGGTAGGATGTAATGTAGTAGTAGAAATACGACAACTCAATCGCTTTATTAACACAAGAGCAATTTCAGAAACACGTTTACAAAAAGTCATTATATCTAAAACTTACCGCATTCGCTGCCATACTCTTAGTAAGTGACGAGTATTGATAGGCATGCGTCAACTATTTTAATCTGTGGCTAAATATACGAAGCACTTAACTTTAAATTATAAGGTAATACAATTTGGAGACACAACACAAAACAATTATGTTGACCGTAATTATCCACTTTATTACTTGTAAATACCGGACATTTGCCAAGCATTTTCTTTCGAATAGAACATCATCGCAATTAAAAGATTATCTTAAACGTGAATAAATTATGTAAACCGAAGAAAATTATGTCATATTAGAAATAATTACTGCTAATTGAAAGACGTTCAAATTAAATCAAAAGAACTGCGTTTAAATTGAAGAACATTCATATTAAATCAAAAGTATTACGATTAAATTGAAGAACGTTCATATTAAGTCAAAAATATCACGATTACAGTGAAGGACGTTCATATTAAATCAAAAGAATTACGGTTAAATTGAAGAGCGCATTATTAAAAACACTTATTCAAGTGCATGTTGCACTTGAATTAAACATCTAGACGTAAGGCCACACGCAAATTGCTGACTAGAACACTATTCTTCTGCATCATGTGTTCTTATCAAATGCCCATGTCAGACTGATGGCCGGCATTTCAAAGTCGCTTGACATTGAGGTATTTATTCAAACAGCCAACGCCTGTTGTTAGCAACCAAACTAACACTAGAGAATAATCTCTGCATTATGATTGGGCTACATGATCCCAATACGAATATTTATTTGAATGACGATATTTCAAACTCCAATTATATTATATGCCTTATATGTTTACACAATTATTACTACATTTCTTCTGACTTTCTATAGTTCTCACATTTAACGTGTGTGTAACCTAGAGGGCGACGTTTTACAGATGAATCCACATTTCAGCATAAAGCAAGATGTGCAACAGCTTAACTTGTGGAATAATTTACACACTCCAAATATTTTTAAGGGACTTCCCTGCCAATTTTCAGCTGCAAATGCAACCATAAGTTATAACAAGTTGTAAAAAATGCGGCGAGATTTTGAAAGCTAAATTGGAGAGAAAGAATAAATGATAATAAATAGCAACAAAAAATTAATGATTATAAACAGAAACAAACGATTACTTCAAACACAAACATAAGCACCATTAATTATGGCGGCCGTTCGTAACGGATAATATTAATGCGACTGTCTAGTACGGGGTCGATAGTACAAATTGCTTCGTATCTTCGCCGTGGCCGGTGATAAAAAAAGTTCTTGCACATGTGTATAGCATAGTTTATCTATATCGCGGCACTTAACATAGGCGGTGCTTGAAGTAATAACACGGTAAGGTGAGGATAATTGAAAACTGGGCGGAAGCAAACAATTAACAAATTCTAAATGCGGAAAAAAATTAAGCTGTAAATTATGTACAATATATATAACATAAACAAAACACACCGCTCACCAAAATGCAAGGCATTTAAACGAAAAAATTAGAGAGGGCGGAATGAAAAAGCAAAAAAAAAAGATTTACAAAAAACAAAAAAGAAAAAAAAATTGTTGCTATATTGAAGGCAAAGGACAAATCCCCGCCACAGGACGCTTAAGCTCGCCATAAGCGGTTTTAAGTGTGACCACCCTAACGACTCCATCCGTCCCAGGATGTACAGTCACAACACGGCCGAGGGACCAACAAAGGGGAGGAACATTAGTAACCTTAATCAGCAGTAAGGTGCCCAACTCAACTTGAGGAGACGGTGTGTGCCACTTCGAGCGCTGTTGTAGCCAGTGCAAATACTACTTGGACCAATGGAACCAAAAATCTTGTTGAATTCACTGGAGCAATTGCCAGCTAGAGAGGTGGTTAAGCGGAAGATGAGAAAGGGCGGGCTCCGAGATGGCGGTTAAAGGGGCCAAAGTTAAAAAATGACCAGGCGTAAGACAGCTCAAGTCATTGGGGTCTGTGTTCAAAGAAGTGAGAGGACGTGAGTTCAAGATGGCCTCAATTTGGATAAAGATGGTGGCCAACTCCTCAAAAGTTAACACTTGCTCGCCAATAGAACGCAGGAGCAAGGTTTTAACAGATTTCACTCCCGCTTCCCATAAGCCATCAAAATGAGGTGAAGCCGGCGGTATAAAATACCACGAAATTGGGTCCTTAGAAGCAGCAAGCTTTGCGAGATGAATCAACTGTTCATGAGCACCCACAAAATTTGTGCCACCATCACTATAGAAGTGATCACAACGGCCACGCCTGGCAATAAATCGTCGCAGAGCCGCTATAAAGGCGTCCGTTAACAAGTCGGATACGACTTCAAGGTACAGCGCCTTGGTAGCCATACAAATGAAAAAATATAAATACGATTTGAAAACTTTGGCACCCCGTAGTCGAGACATGGTAATAGAAAAAGGACCAGCAAAGACGACATCCGAACTCAAAAAAGGTTCGACTTGAGTAACTCGGCATTAAAGCAGGTTGCTCATAGGAAGTTGCAATGCGACTGGATTGGTCTTCCAGCACGTTAGATAACGACTCAATACACGACGCATAGATTGCCTTCCAGAAATAATCCAAATGTGCTGACTGACGAGACAATGGACCATTTGAGCACCCGCGTGGAAGTACTTTAAATGAATGTAAGCACCATAAAGATCAGTAAATCGACTTTTGCTAGGTAACAAAGCGAGAAATTTACACCGACCCGCAAGATTTCATCACGAATAAAAGAGGACAACTTGCAAAAACTCTTTTTTTAAAGTGAATCCGGACTGGATGGCCTCAAGCTCGATAGCAAAATAAGATTGTTGAGTATACGCAAGCAAAGAGATCAAAGCATTGTGCAACTCAGAAAATGACAAAGGTCCGGAGTACCTTTCGAGTGGGTGACGTAGATTATGACGAAAACGGAGAATCCAAGCAACAATGCGCGTAATAAAGGGAATGGAAAAGTGATTTTCAAGAATTGATTCAATCCTACAGGAGGTTACGACAGTGGATAAATCGATAGAGTGTTGTTCAGTGAGAACTTCAGGAGTATCTAAAGGCGGAATATGTGGACTGTAAGTTTCGAAAGACTGCTACAAGGTTGGTGAAGTCGCCCACCATAAAGAGCATTGGCACATGTCGATAGGGAGTAAACCACGCGACCCGACATCGGCAGGATTCTCGGTAGAGGAGATGTGATGCCAAGAGGCGCGAAATGTGTTTTCCTGAATGTAAGCAACACAATTGGCGACGAAAGTCTTCCAACGCTGCGGCGGGGAATGAATCAGAACGAGTTAGACCAACAGTACATTTTATGAAAGGTAAGGTTAGAATCAAAGGTTTTTGAGGACAAAGATTAATAATTTGGATGCCAATGCGCCGGCCAACAATTCGAGCCGAAGCAAAGAGCTTGTACGAAAAGGAACGACCTTAGACTTGGCGCACACTAAGCGAACCTCAACGGTGGAAGGGGTAACAAAGCGAAAATAAACAACAGCACAGTAGCCAGTAGCAAAGCAGTGAACTTCGCACGTAGTAAACTGTGGCGGGATTAGCAAGCGGAGTAAAGCAAAATCCGAAAGAAGCGGTAACTCATGCAAGTCCCACAAACGTAGGAAGTCGGGGGGAGGTGGAGCATCCCATTCTAATTTTAACGAGTACAAACGTTGAATTAAGTGTTTTACCAGGAAAGTAAGGGGGGGATAAAAGTCCCATGGGTTCAAAAATACGGGCTAAGTTAGAAAGGGGGCTGCGGTTGGTACAGGAGGTACTTATTGTCTGAACTAGAAAACAAAAATTATCTGAAGTGAGTTCCAATTGAAGACTCTAGAAGTTTTAGGGGTTGCGTATCAGGAATCCTCAAAGGAGCAGTTAAAATTGTTGAGTAGGAAAGATCTTAATAATTCGGATGGTACTCGACCATTTATGAAGTTCGAAACCACCAAATTTTAGAAGATCAATTAGTTGATTACGTAGATCAGGGTTGATTCAATAAAATCTCAGCGGTTGCGATGTCATCAAGGAAGTATGTGCAAGAGTAAGAGGCAATTGTAAAAAACATCGTTGTCGGTACGATCCAACTACCTGAAGAATGGTTCTTGACTCAAATGCAGTGAAACGACAATTGATTCCATTACGTAACGGTATTTAATTGAAAATCCTGAATGGGTCTCTCAGGAAGAAGCGCCTAAACAATTCGTTAATAGTCAACTGAGTCGGATTTCACAAAGAAATGTCTGTACATCTGATGAATAACGGCAGTGACAACAATAAGGTAGTTGTAAACGAAAGTAACAAAAGTTGCGGTGATATCTGACATTGCAGTTCGGCCAACAAACAAGTGATCGTTTAGAGGACGATTGAGACAGAGTTGCAGAAAACTTGGAAAAAACTCAAAGTAAAAATCAATGGGTCAGATTGACAAAGCAATGATGCGGATGTAATAAGAAAAGTCCGAATGAAATCCCGACTAACAACAGATTGTATATGTTGAGAATCTAGATATTCACGCATGAACCAAACGTAATGTTCGCAAACGCGAAGTTGCTTAAGTAGACAATTTTCTAAAGAAACAAATCGTTGTCGGGCAAGATCACGACTACCTGGAAAAAATGGTTCTTGATCTCTAAATAGCAGTGAAACGACATATCGACCTTGTTCATTACGACGAATCGTATCAATAAAATGTTTTTCAACAAGAGTTTTTAGACGTGAAAGTTTGAGCGGCGGGGACAGCTTCCACTTCCCAGAATTTAGTGACAATATCTTCTAATGGGGAAGTAAAATCTGCCATACAAAACAAGCTAGTTACTTCAGAAGCGGGCGAGGAAGGTATGTTTCCCATTAAAACATATCCAAAAATAGTATTAATAGCAACAGGTCGATCGCTAGCACCTTGGATGCGACCGTCTAATAACAATTGGAGGAAAATATCCGAGACAAGTAAGAAATCAATGGGTCCAGATTGAGCAAAGAGCAGGTCAGCTAACTTGAGGATAGCCAGATGATTGAAATGCTGTATAGAAATATTAGAAGTAGGTATATTTACACAAATTTTGAGGAATACTACAGCTTGAAAATTAATAATTGGCGAAGAAACACTTATTGGTTTGAACGAGACGGCGACAGCACCATGCAGGGCTGCAGAGCGCATGAAGCTTAAACTACCAAGAGTAAGGGAATGTGGAGTGGTACGTAAACCTAAACGTTTCACACTATTTTGCGAAATAAAAGAAGTCTTGCTGCCCGAATTGAGTAAACCGCGAAATCTTTGGAAAGAACCAAAGTAATCAGCAATTTCCACTTGAACGGTGGAAAGTAAAACAACGGAAGTTTTAGCTATAGAATTAAATAAAACGACATTCAAAGTTGGTGGACCACTACAGCTAAACGAAGTCGATGATTCCTCAGAGGCACGAGGAGCGGAAGGCTTGTAGCGGACTTGAATAACGGGACTAGTACAAGGTGAAACATTAAGAGGCGGCGGTGTCCGGGCTCAAGCGAGCCTGATTACTAGCAGCAAAAACGTGTTTAGACGAAAGGCGATTGAAATGCAATAAGGGATGATGACGTTGATTGCAATGGCGGCACGAGAAAGTAGACTTGCATTTATTTAAATGTGAGAATTGCTAAGACAATGCAAAGATGTTAGTTTTTTGCAAAGTAGTAGCGATCTAAGCTTGACGAAATCAATACAGCGATAAAGCTTGTGATCTTGTTTACAAAGCGGACATTTATTAGCATTAGGCTACGTCTGTACTTACATGAAAACGGCGAAGCGAAACTTAAACAGGTTGCTGGAATGAATAACTTTGTTTAAATTTATTTGAAAGAAATGGTTATCGAAGCGTTTACGAATAGCGTCTTCCGTTTCAAATCGTTCATCTGCGTCATCGGCAGAAGCAATCACACCGACTAAAAAATTATGCTGTGCAAAGAAATTTTCTCGAACCGTTTCAATAGATTGGTATTGCGCTCGAAACAACTCACAAAAGACTGGTTCAACTGCGGGTTTCTGTGCGATGTCAAACATTTCATTCAGCGAGTTAATTGCAATATTCCGTAGAAAACAGCTACGATTTGGTTTCTCTGCCATAATTAAAATTAAGCAGGTACAAAAGGGCAGATAAAAAGGCTACGAACTTCGGTGTATTAAATAAAGGAAATGCGGCGATAACAAAAGTAAGCCTCTTACAAATTGCTAGTACCGAACTAGTTAACAAGAAAACTCTTAAACAACTCAAACGAATAAAGTGATGTTATTAAAACTTGGCAAGGGTTTGATAAGCGGTATGATTTATAATATGAAATCTATTATCATTTAGAATTTGTGAAAACATTCACATCCGGCTCGGAGGATCATGTAAAATATGCGGCGAGATTTCGATAGCTAAATTGCAGAGAAAAGTGTACATATATACCAAAAAATAAATGATAATAAATAGCAACAAAAAATTAATGATTATAAGCAGAAACAAACGATTACTTCAAACACAAACATAAGCACAATTAATTATGGCGGCCATTCGTAACGGATAATATTAATGCGACCGTCTAGTACGGAGTCGATAGTACCAATTACTTCGTGTCTACGCCGTGGCCGGTAATAAAGAAGGTTCTTGTACATGTGTACAGTATAGTTTATCTATATCGCGGCACTTAACACAGGCAGTACTTGAAGTAATGACACGGTAGGGTAATTGAAAACCGGGCGGAGACGAACAATTAACACATTCTAAATGCGAAAAACAAATTAAGCTGAAAATTAAGTACAATATATATATATATATATATATATATATATATATAAAATAAGATGTATCTGTAAACAAACTCTATGAAAATAATAGCTATATAACTATATAATGGCTATATAACTACCAGCCCGATTTGCATTCGTCAATAGGTTCTATTATTTTCATAGAGTTTGTTTACAGATACATCTTATTTTATATATTGTTCTACACAATTTCTTATTGCGGATTGCAAATAACCTGTCTTATATATATATATATATATATATATATTGCTATGATAATAGGGTAGTTTAAGGGTAGATTAAGTCATAGGGGTCGAAGGATAGATATAAATAACTTTAACTTTAAGAAAATCAAATAATTCCATCAATTATAGGAGTAAATCGACTATTCTACAAAAAGTCAATTGCGAGGACACTGTATATAAAAGATATGTGATTAAATGCAAGAGAAAGAAGCTCCTTTAGTAATAATCCAATACCATTTAATTAGAATAGTAATGTGTGCGTCGTATAAATATGTTTAAGTATAATTTACGAGTAAAGATAAGATTTTAGAAGCAACTAATTGCATCAAAATAAATTACCGGAAAACATAGAAGGGTCACTCCCAATTTTTAATAATTGCGTCGAAAATATTAACGTAATTATTATGCAAACGCATCTTAATACGCCATTATTAGAAAATCGTTACGTGACTAAAAAGAACACATTTGTTCAGAAAACCAACATTCTGTAACAAACAAATAAACACCAAGCGGTTCAATTATATGATAAATCTTGGATTTTCAATTGACAAACATTGAATACGTGACTTGTTAAAAGCCATAATTGGAAATCCTAACACAATACTGTAATTTAGCAGAACGCTTACGTGACTGAGAAAGCATTTCGTCGAAGAATTAAACCAGGGAATTTGTGAAAATTCCGAGTTCTGCCAGATAAGGCAAAGTACACACCTTGATTATAAGCACGTCAATAAAAACTATTGGTGGGAAGGTCTTATAAATACAATAGAAAATGAATAACATATAGTTCATATTCAACCGAGCACCAACTATGCTCGAATGCCGTAAAAAGTTATGTAATTAATTATTGAAATAAAATTCAGTATAAATGAAATTTGAAAGTGCAAAAATTTGTGTGACGAAAAATAAACCGATCTACAAATAGGCGTAAGTTAAACAATTAATTAAATTTATTTCTAATATTTAACGAAACAGGGCTTCTTTTATTGGGACGGTTTTATTGGAGGCTTCTTGTATTGGGACGGCTTTTGTTCGAGGCTTCTTGCTGATGCCATTTTATTGGGACGACATTTTGTTGATGCCATTTTGTGGAGACGATTTTTGTTGAGTCGATGTTCATGTCGAGATCTAAGCCTTAACGCAAATCTAAAAATACCAAAAATCAAAAGTGGATAATTTTGGCCAATAAGTAAATCGGACACAACAAGGGATGCAGACCACAGACTATGAGGGAACTGCAGTAACCATTCCAGGTTAGCGATTTTTAAACATTTTATTATTGAAAGACTGTTTCAAATTTAATATTTGCTATACATTGTGTATTTGTAAGAGTCATCAGAAAAATCATTTGAAAAATATGAAAACAGGGAAAAGCATCTTGGAACGTTCGAAGGTACTTTAGAGTAATTAAAAGATATTTTTGCTGGCTTTCAGGAAAGCATAAATTTGGTAAATATTTTATAAAAGGGAAAATTTTGAGTTTACTCAGTATTGTACATATGATTAATTATTATATTGTGTTCTAGAACTGCTTTATTTGAATCCATTTAAAGATTAAAATAAGATTTATTCAGTGAGTTAGTCGTGGTAAAGAAATAAAATATAACGTACAACATTGGGCTTAAAGAAAATCAAAGAAAAATTCTTATCAAATATAAAATGCACAGCAATTTAATGACACCCATCGTAGGGGCTTGAAAACCAAAAAGGCTATATCACAGCAATAAAAATAATACGCCCTATCGTGGAGCAAATTTCATAGCAATATAAATATATATATTTATATATATTGTTGTGGATTCAAAGGGGTAAATAGCTATATACAATAAAATTTCAGCAACCATGTATATAGAAAAGAGCAAATTATTTACGCGCAAAATTAATTTAATTCATTTAGTAAAAACGGACGAGTTTTAGGGTACTTTTGTATTTAATTATTGGAATGTTAGGATTACATGAAGGAAGAAAGCTTCAAAGCAAATAGAAGTTCAAGGATACGCATAATTAATCATAATTTATTTTAATCAAACACATATAAGCATAAGGAAGCGTGCTTGCGTAAGAAAATCAATAATTTCCAAGGCAAATGTATTCGTTTAAAAGCCAACGTCAGTTTTATCAGATACGAAGAAGCAGAAAATCGAAGAATTGTTATTTTCAAACGGTCGATAATTAACAGGAACACCTGCTTGTTGAAGGTTACGTTCACAGAATTGGAACGTACGTTAATATAAGATTTCATAGAAATTGTTTTCAACCGTCAATTTGTACAAACAGCTAGGGTAATAAACATCTTAAAGAGCGAGTGAAAAGAACAATCAGTAATATACAACAGATAGAGATAAATATTAGAGCAGCGTTTGGATTGAAAGTCACGTAAAACATACACGTGGAGTGGATGTAAGACGTCGACAATATCGATTTTCTGTAACTCAAGTGGGGTTTGGAAGGAGACAGCGAACATGTATAAAATAAAGATGAATAGCGCTTAGGAGGAGTTTGGGGACGACAGAAAACTTTGTCATTGGTCGAAAGCCAACAGTTTTAAAAACGAACGCACACGCGAAGGTAGAAAACGAATTCGATATAAGCAGCACGTAGGACGAGAGAAATTTTCCAAATTTAGTGACGGTTACGCTCAAAATTTTTAGAAACCGTTTGGAAAATAAGGTTTTCACGTGAAACAGGTTCCACTAGTGGGGTTTGGAAGAATATAAATACCCAAGTGAAGTTATTAAGCGGTCTCTTCTCTTTTACTTCGATCAAGTGCTGAACACTGATTCAGACCACGATAATAATAAAGCTTTTGGTTAATAGTTTGTGTGTGTAGTAAAGTTACCTTTAATATCGGAGTTGAAAGTATAAAACGGTAGTAGCGGACCTCAAATTATTAACGTGACGTACGAGTTAGTGCGTATTTAATTAAAAAGGTCCGGCTACTACAATAAAAATTATTAAATGGATGCATGATAAATGGGGGTAAGCAAAACTGGTAATCAAGTTTGTATGCATGATATATGGGTATGGAATGGTACTGTGAGACGAGGCGAATAACATGCAGAGATATCAGATGGTTGAGGCCTGTGGATCCGCCGAGCAGCATAGTAAATGGAAACAACGCCGAGGGGTTTTCTGGTAATCATCTCCGACGGGAATAAAGACTGAAGAATTCTCCAGGTAAGTACTTTAAAATTTCTGTTGTTTTATAAACATTTGTGGAATTTTGTGTTGTGTGGTTGACTTTTGTTGGATATTTGTGGTTTTAGAAACTTGTTATACAAGATATATGTACTGGACAATTTCCTAAATTTGAGTATTGAAATAGAGCGTATTTAGAATATATCAAAATTTTATTCAGGATATAAATTGAGTTGTAAAGGGTAAACGGGTCTGTAAATTTATTTTAATTAATGCAAGGTTTTAAAAAGCATATACAAACAAAACTGGGTTATAATGACCTCACAATACTCGAGTGTGAAGTCAATTTAGGGTTATATGTGGGGCCCATCTACTCATATTTAATCAAATTTGTTTAAAATCATTATAAAAATCAAGGACTTTAAAACATACAATATTGAGCTGATAATTATTGTAGCTAGCTGTTTGGAAACATGTGTAAATATATTTTATCTGCTAATACGTGTAAATAAAAGGTTGTATGATTGTCGTATTATTTGGGTAATTTTATTTAATGGTGTGTGGGAAACAGGTATGAATGTAAAATTAGGTATTCAAGAAGAGGCCGATTGCTGAAAGAAATTTGAAGGCGTCCCTAAGAAAAGAGTAAGGAATATTTAAAAAAAAAAAATTTTTAAGAAAATTTTATATTGGGAAAATTCGTGAGGTTTGAGATTTTAGTAGAAGCTTAGTAGAAGGTTCCACGGCAATATATATATATATATATATATATATTGCTGTAATTATAGGGTTAATTTAGGGGTAGGTTAAGTTATAGGGGTCGTAGAAGAAACAAAAGAAACTTCCAAGTAACAAAAGCACAGAATTACAGATATTAGAAGAGTAAATAGGTCACTATAAATATTGTTAGTTGAGAGCACACTGTATATAACAGTACAAGCGATTAAACGCATATCCAAGAGTAGTTACGAGCAAATATAAGATTTAAAAATGTAATGAAATGCATAAAAATTAAATCAACGGAAAACCTATATGAATTGGCTAGATAAATATTCAACAAGTGTGTTAAATATATCATCGTATACGCAGTATAAATTATGTATTATTTGAAAATCGTACGTGACAGAAAAGTATTACATTTGTTCAAAAATCCAATTTAACTAAGAAATAAACAAACACCAAATTTATTTCTATTTAGATTAGAATAAGCAAATAACAATGATATGTGATTTAATGAACGAAAATTCCTGGGATTCCTAAAGTAAATGTAATGTTATATAAATGAATACGTGAAAACTTGAGCATTCTTCCAAGTAATTAAACTACACAAATGGTAAAGTTTCCGAAATACACAAGAGATAAAACAATTGTGTCGCCCAACACGTGGAATCAACGAATAGCAAACAAAGGGGCAAGACCTATAAATACGATAACAATTGAGCGACGAGTAAGTATACATTTGAAACTGGGCAGTTACTATACTCAAAAGTGCTACATTATTCACGCAACCAGTTAAAAAAAAGTAAAGTGATCATTTTTATGAGTGTAAAAATTGTGTAAGCAAGCCGTTCTATTACAGACGGCTTTTGGATACGAGTTTTGGACACGACTCTGGATACGAGTCAGGACACGACTCTGGAGATTACTACCTGTTAAATTAATTTGGTAATCACTGACATGGTAAATATTCTATTACTGTTTTGTTAATTACGGAGATGGAAAACCTTTTATTGGATTAAACTTATCAATAACGATTTGGATAGTATTTTGGTTGGATGTCGACTTTCAAATTTGTCTCAGAACATTCAGACTGAACACGAAAACTCTTGGGTATGCAGAGAAGCTACTGAACCATTCCAGGTTAGATATTTTGATATGATTTATTTCTGTAAACTGTTTAATTCAAATATTGTAAGAGGCGCCAAAACCGGGGTTTATTTGATAAATTTATGAAAGGTAATAGGCATCTTGAAACGTTGTCAAAAGGCCTCTAAATACAACAAAAAGCTCGTTTTGCTGGCTTCAATTTCTTCAATCTGGCAGATGTAAATATTCTGAAAAAGGGGAAGATATTTAAAAAGGTTGTAAATATTTAATCATTATACTGTGTATTGTAGAATTGCTTTATTTAAATGAATCAGCTAGTTGAAGCAAAGAGATCTATAAATTAACATTTTTACAAGTGCTTGATTAATAAAAAGAAAATAACACGACATTTTATGGTCTGCACAAGTCGCGGGGCCTAATATAGTAGTATATCACAGCATTTTATGACGCTCATCGTAGGGGCAGGTAATATATCACAGCATTTTATGACGCCCAAATCGTGGGGCCAAATATTAATATAATAACAAGGGGCTAACAGAAATATCACAGCATTTTATGATCGACCAAAACGTGGGGCGGGAAATAACACAGCATTTTATGATCGACCAAATCGTGGGGCGGGAAATATCACAGCAATATATATATATATATATATATATATATATATATATATATTGCAGTGGAATACAAAAATTCTCGCCCCACGGATTGGGCATCATAAAATTGCTGTGGATCTCGGGAACAAAATCGTTTCGCCTCTGTTGGGCCGTCATAAAAATTCTCTGAAAACAAAAATAAAAAAATTCTTACCATTCCTTTAGAACATCTTATTTCTGCACAGAAAGAGAAGCTGAGCACCACATTAAATGACGGCAATGGGGGCTGGTACAGAGGCGATTTGTTTTAATCAGTTCCAATGCTCAAAGATTAGGGGAATTACCAAGAAAGTGTAGTAGAAAGAAAGCTTGTTTATAGGCTAAAAGTGGCCCAGCTGTATACTCAACGCTATAACAGGTTTGCCACAATAATATTGCTCGTTTTAGTCAGAAAAAGACTGGACTACCAGCTTGCATTATCAAAGTGGAATGTGGAATATTCTATTCTGTAGCGGATAAATAATATGAAGAACATGTTGCAGCTGTTATATGGATGCAAGCCGAAAATCCAATTCATTCTCGGGGATTTTTTAAAAAAAAAACGGT
Organism: Platerodrilus igneus; assembly: GCA_036346225.1. Taxonomy (NCBI): domain Eukaryota; kingdom Metazoa; phylum Arthropoda; class Insecta; order Coleoptera; family Lycidae; genus Platerodrilus; species Platerodrilus igneus. The sequence goes on from JARFIW010001306.1 coordinate 341,897, forward strand.
TTTTTTATTTATGGTTAAGAGACAGGTACAGGTATTAAATTAACAATTGTTTAGCAATTTCAGTGGAATCGAGGGTTAACAGGTTAACAGTGACCGTCGAATATAGTGTTTAAACTAATTTAAAAAAAAACAAAAAACTTATTATTGTATGTTATAGGTTAGAATATCTTGCAAGTTAAGTAAAGTAAGAGGTATTAGTTGTTATTGTTAAATTGAGAATGAATGGAGAAAAAATGATTGGAGAATCTGAAGAAATTACTGGCATGTCTGAATTGCAAAAAATGATGTTGCATTTGACCACAAACATGCTTCATATGCAAAATAGTATTACCCAATTGGCAGAATCAGTCCGGGAGAATTCTGAAACTAAGAATCCTGTAAGTGTACAATTGCTACCCTCAGATGTTATTATGCCCTCTGAAAATAAAAAGTACATTAGTTTGTTCAGGGAATTGGGTGGATCTGAATTACAGTATCGTCCCAATGGAAATAAGCACCCGATGCAATTTCTGCATAAGATTAAGAGGTTGTTTGTTGAAGTGGGAGTACCACAGTCTGCACGGTTAAACCTTGCATTAGGATGTTTAAAATTATCTGCAATGGAATGGGCATCAGCACGTGAGAGTTCATTCGTAAATTTTGAACAACAGTTCAAAGAAAGATATTGGAATGCAGACCATGAGCGCGAATTATTTTTCCAATTAAAATATGGGGAATTTAGAGTTGGTAGTAGGGCAGAGTATGTTCTGAAATTAGCAATGGAGGCAGATTTTCTGTCTGAAAAGGTTAATGAAAAAATTTTAGTAGGATGGTTAGCCAAACATTTTAGTTCAGAAATCCAGAGAGGTATTCTATTACAAGGAGTGGAAAGCATTGAAGTTTTAGAATCCTTTTTTAAAAAAATTGACCAAGCATACAGTAGGGATGGTAGGACTAATGAACCGTTACAGGGCCATGCTAACGAGCGTAAGGTAGAAAGAGCTTGTCGTTTCAATTCGAATCAGAATTATCCAAACAGTAATAATAATTACGGAAGGGGATCAAGAGAGTCCCAATTAAATTATAAACATGAAAATTGGCGGACAGCAGATAGGAATGAAAATGTTGCGACTCATGTAAATTTAAATGACAAACGAGAAATTAGATTGCTCTCTACTTGTATAATGAAACCCGGCGAATTATTAAGTGAAGAAGAGGAGGTTTCCGCTCTGCCGGACGAATCGCCTATTATCCAAGGGGTTATTCAGGGCGAGAGAATAGATATTTTAGTAGATACAGGGAGCCAAATCTCGGCAGTATCAGAATCGTATATCAATACAATGAAAAGTGAAATAAAATTACCAATTTTCCCAGTCACCAACCTGTCAATTTCAGGAGCTGTAGGAAAAAAATTAAATAAAGTATCGGAGCAGGTGTTGTTACCTATTAAGTTCGGTAAGCAAAATGTTGAAGTTTCATGCATTATTGTACCTAAGTTAAACCTAAGGCTAATTCTAGGTAGCGATTGGTTAGCCTTGCATAAAGCGGAAATCGATTTCCAAAATGAATGGGTTAAGCTCCCAAATTTAAATTTGAAGTTAAAATTTTGCGAAGCGCAGTTAGTTGAAAGTTTGGTATCGATAAATTTAATAAATCATCACCAAAGTTATGGTAAGCATGAATATTCCGAAGCCAACTTACGAGCAGCAGCTCAGGCTGCTGAAACTTTTAATGATAAGGAAAAAGAGCAACTGCAAAACTTGTTGTGCTCTTATAGTACGGTATTTTCTGATTCGCCAGGTAGGACAGAAATTTATGAACATACAATAGTGATGAAAAATGAGATTCCGTTTTTTAAGAAATCATATCCAATACCCTTTGCATACAGAAGCGAAGTAAAGAATCAAGTCAATAATATGTTAGAGTGTGGGATTATTTCCCAATGCCGAACCGAGTATGTTTCACCACTCGTTGCAGTGGTAAAGAAGGATAAGACAATTCGCGTCTGTTTAGACGCTCGCTTCTTAAATTCAAAAATAGAAAAGGACAATGTTTTACCTCCTTCTCCAGAAGAGTTACTAACAAAATTTAAGCATGGACAGGTGTTGAGCACTTTGGACATGACCGCCAGCTACTGGCAAATTCCGATCAAGCAAGAACATCGTAAATATACTGGTTTTCTTTACGAAAATAGTACATATTGTTTCAACGTTCTTCCTTTCGGTTTAGCGACATCAGTTGCTAGCTTTATTCGGTGCCTTAATAAAGTGTTGGGCCCAGAATTTGAAAACTTTGTATTAACCTATGTCGATGACATTTTGGTGTTTTCCCAATCGCCTGAAGAACATTTAGGTCATCTGAAAAAAGTGTTTCAAAGATTTGCTCAATGCAATCTTACTATAAAATTAAAAAAATCGCATTTGGACAGAAAGAAAGTTGAATTTCTGGGGCATATTGTTTCGAATGTTGGGGTACGAGTGAATTCGACTCGTGTCGAATGCGTGCAAAATTTGGCGGTCCCTCGGAATATTAGGGAGCTGAGAAGTTTCTTGGGTTTTATTAATTATGAGAAACGCTTCTGCGAAAATTTTTCGGAGTTAACGTATCCGATACTCAAGTTACTAAAGAAAGGAGTCAAATGGGCGTGGGACGCAGAATGTGATAATGCATTCAAAAATATAAAGCTAGCCTTTCTGGGTTTGACGACGGTTGTCTTCAGTAAAGAATTTTATGTACAGTCGGATAGTTCAGACCGTGCGATTGGGGCAGTATTGTTCCAATTAGATAAAGATAGTAATAAACAAATAATTGCTTTTGCCAGTCGGATCTTACGGGGTCCAGAACTTCGGTATAAAATAACGGAGAAGGAAGCTTTAGCATTTGTTTTTGCCTTAAAGCAATGGGGGACGTTAATTTTGGGTTGCCCCCATAACTATTCTAACCGACAACAGGGCCTTAACTTTCTTGCTCAGTATGAAATTGACTACAGCTAGGCTTGCCAGGTGGGCACTGTATTTTCAAGAGTTTGATGTTAAAATTGAGTATTTTCAGGGTAAGGATAATGTCCTTGCTGATACATTATCACGATATCTGGTTACGGATAAATCCCAGGTCCAAGTTTCCAGCTGCAATGGGGAACCACTATCAATATATTGTGTTAGGTTGACACAAGAGTTTAAAAATTTAAAAAATAATTTTAAAACTCTTCAAGTGGATCAACAAAAGGAAGGTTAGATTCGTGAGAAGGTGAAAATATTGGAGACAGAGACGTATGAGGGAGCGGCTAAAAACGAAACGTGGTATCAAGTATATAGGGGGCTTTTATTCAGAAGGAGTAGTTCTGACTCCCCAGGATGGAAGCTATGTGTGCCTAGTGCTCAAGTTAAAGAATTGATTTGGCAGCAGCACGTGGCGATGGGGCATTTCGGGTATAAAACGGTTTATGCTCAAATGAAGGGTGTATTTTGGTGGCCAAGAATGTATAGACACATTCGACAGATAGTGAGGTCCTGCGAAAGTTGTCAGAAAACAAAATTTGGAAAAATCGGCGTTGGAACAGTTAACTCAGTTACGACCACTGAGCCTGGTGAGCTCGCTTGCTTGGATTTGATGGGACCATTGCCCATATCTAGAGGTGGGGTAATGTACATTTTAGCAATTGTAGATTCTTTCACTCGATTTGTAAAGTTGTATGCTTTAAAGAGGGCGACAACAAGAGCGATATTGAATCGTCTTGTTAGCGATTATTTTCAAGTAGTTCAAATTCCTAAAGCTATTTTGTCTGATAATGGGACTCAATTCCGTTCTAAGCTGTGGGCACATACGTTATCCCAATATAATGTTAAATTGAAATTTACGTCTGTTTATTTTCCCGAAGGGAATAAGACTGAGAGAGTCAACAAAGAAATTGGAAGGCTTTTAAGGACCTTTTGTTTTAATAAGCACAAGAAGTGGGCTTATTTATTATTTACGTGAAATCGAGGGATATATTAATCAAGCGGTACATGGTGTAACAAGTTTTGCACCGGTGTATCTTCAATTTAGAAGGTCTGTCATCAACGATCTTGTCAAGTTGATCGACTATCCTTCACAAAACTTACCTGAATTGTCCAGGCTGCCAGTAATACATTTAGCTCAGAAACTCGTCTTGTCGAAGGCGATGAAACGAAAGTTAAGATTGGAACAAATCAGATGCCCAACAGTTTTCAAGGTCGGTGATTCTGTTTTGGTCAGAACACACCCGATATCGTCTGCATTGGAAGGTACTATATCAAAATTCTTTATGTTATACGAGGGCCCTTTCATAGTTACTGGTATAGCTGGGGCCAACGCCGAAAATATATTGTTTTTGTCGGGACTAAAATTGTAAATTAAGTTTTAGTATGTGCTTTTTATGGTTAAACAAGTCAATGTACCAGTTTGAACTTACGACGCCCTGAGAATTATTTTTATTAAATATACAACAATAAATAGAGGAGGTATTTATTTCATTCTGGAGCCTATATCCGAGTCTCAAGAGTACGGAAAGAGAAGCTGAGCACCACATACCTTTGTCACTTATCTCCTTTATGCCTACCTTTACATCTTGCGTGTAACATAATGCTGCGCTTGACTCTACCCCTACTAGTTCAGACTCTTTGTTCACTACTGATTGTACCTCTTCTAACTCTCCCTCAGAATATTTAGCTGTGTCGATTTCTTTCACCTCTTCTTCATCTACTTCTATAACATTAATACATAACCCCATGTCATCCTCTGTGATCTCATAACTTGCCTTCCAAGGCAATATTCTATCCCTAATCCTAACTAGCTTCCTCTCCATATCTATAACTACTCCTAACTTCATCATACAATCGACCCCTAATATCCCTTTAAATTTCAATCCAGGTACAATTATGAATTCCTGCTCACAGCTTACTGAACCTAACTCTACTTTCAAAACAACTACACTATTCACTACAGCAAATCGCTTTTTATTCGGTGCTACCAGGTGACGTCTTTTTATTGGCATAATTCTGTCACACACCTTTTCTTTAATTTCGTTGACGAATTCCTCCGATACTAAACTCGCCTCAGCTCCTGAATCCAACAACGCTCGTAAATTTTGCTCAAAGATTTTAACATCTACTACCGGCAAACAAAAATTTTCTTTTATTTCTGGCTCCACTTCTTCCTCAATTTTCAAAAATTCTTTTGGATGTTTGTATTTGTACACAATTACATCTAGTGGTTTGTCCTCGTCTTAAAATCCTGTTCAGGTCTGTTCTCCCTATTCGCTCCTGGTCTTGCCACTACTTCTGCATATGTCCTTGGCGTTTCTGCCCTGTTAGTACTATCATTTTCTCTATTGGTTGTCGTCTGTGTCCCCCTCATGTCCGGTGAACTGTTTTGTCTAGGTACCCCAGGTCTTGGCGTGGATCCTCTACCTACGCTATTGCTCCGAAAGAATGCCCGTCGTGGTTCCCAGTTCTGTCGGTTGTTAAAATTAAAATTTGTCCCCCATCTTGGATAACTGTCCCTTCTATTGTCAAACCTAACCATGTTCACTTGTCGTTCCCTAGTTTCACGAGGTCGTCCACTGCTCACGTCGTCATACCTCTGCAGGTACTCTAAAAACATTTCCCTATCTACGATATTCTGCAACGCTGTGTTGCCGAACCTCAACCTCAAAATGTCGTTAAAGGTATTTTATAATCTGTCTGTCCGTCAACGGTGGATTTAATTGTTTAGCTATGCTATACTTTTATGTAGCATACTGTTCCCTGATTCCTGCAAATTCACCCTTATATTTACCAGTTATTAAATCGTCACGTACTTGGTCTTGTCTGTGATCGCTCCAGTAATGTTTCAAAAATCTGTCCTCAAATTCACTGTAAGTTTCTATCTCTTGTCCTATGAGATTATACCAGGCCTCAGCATGGTCTTTCAGTAACGCCTTTACAATATTTAGTTTTGCCTGTTCATCAAATAAATTACCTACTAAACCTCTGATATTCTTTATAAAAATTTGAGGGTTCACGCTACTATCCCCATAGAATTTCATCTGCTGGTCCAGTGACATATTACTTGTTAAAAATCTGGGACCATCCCCCATCAAAGTCGACACCTTCTGTTTAATTCCACTTACCTCTCTCTCAACCCTTCCTAGCTGATCCCTACATGAATCTGTTACCTCAGTCATTTTTACATTGATCTCATCTTCACGGAAAATTCTAACCTCCGTCTGTAATTGTCCCATTTCCTGACTCAAGCCTCTTATATCACGTTCATTTTCCTCAATCCTATTTTCTACTTCGCCCATTTTTACCGTTAAGCTATTTTTAAACTCAGAAAATTCTTTCGTCGAAGTATCAATTTTCTGGCTAATTTGTTCAAACTTCCGATTCAATTCGGTACTCATCTGCTCCATTCTTTTTTTTGATTCTTCATCAATTTCCCTAATCTCATCAAACTTCCGGTTTGATTCTTCATTTATCCTCTCTAGCATTCTCAAAATTAGTTCATTACCTTGTTCCCCTGATTCCGTCCTCGACTGATCCCTACTACCTCTGGCTTCCTCCATTCTTCCTGATTTCTCAAATAACGCACTATCGTCATTTCCAATTTCAACTCCTTGGCTTCGTAACCACTCCTTTCTCTGCATACGTTTAAATCACTTACTCACACACTCAAAAATATTTACAAATTTTCAATATACACACACTCTCTCTCAGCTCCTGGAATAAAATTTTCGAATTTTTATCTGGAAATCGAAGCCCACGTTGGGCGCCATAAAATTGCAGTGGAACTTACAAAAATTCTCGCCCCACGGATTGGGCGTCATAAAATTGCTGTGGATTTCGGGAACAAAATCGTTTTGCCTCTGTTGGGCCGTCATAAAAATTCTCTGAAAATAAAAATAAAAAAATTCTTATCATTCCTTTGGAACACCTCCTTATTTCTGCACATCCTGGCTAGCTCAGAAATCTGCTTCTTCTTGAATACCTACCATCCTAAGTACATTCCTTTCTCAGAAACACAGTCAAATGAAATTACCACTCAAATAATGCAACAAGACATACTACCTTTTTATTTACACATATTAACAAGTTTCCATTATTAAGAAAATATTTACACATTGGTACATACAGTTTGATAAAACTGTAACCATCTCAATTTTTAAATCTTTTAAAATTGTATGATTTTAATATATTTCAACAATTTTATTTTAGACGAGTAGATGGGCCCGTTGTGCAACCCTAAATTGATTTTTATCCTGGTCTATTTTGAGTTCAGTATAGCCTAGTTACTCTAAATGCTTTTAAACCTCGCATTTTTATTTAAAATAAAGCTAAAGACCCGTTTACTCCTTACAACAACATTTTTATATCATCAATAAACATTTTCAAATAATCAATATTAATTGTCATGTACATATACCCCTTTAAATAAGTTTTTTATGGTAATAAAATACACCCCCAATAAGTCAAAACACTCAAACACCAAAATATCAGCACAAATGTTCAAGCAGAAAGCAGGAAATTAATTTTCTTTACCTGGAGTAAGCTTCGTCCATCGTCACCTCTGAAGATGTGTACCAAAAACCCTCGTCGTTGTGTCCATATACTTCATGACTATGCCTGGATCCAACTGGATCCAAATCTCTTGTAATTTTACCCGGATAATTGTCTTGACCAAACTTAACCTTCCATATCACTACACTTCATGCATACTAGTTAAGCTTTTCGATTCGCTTACCCAAGTACCATCCTATCATTAGATTGTATCATGTAGTAACTGCACCCTTTTGTCACACTAGCACCCACTTGTGCAAATCACTTTTAATACATTCCCGGTACGTTACTAACAGCTTTACACACTTTAAAATAGGATGTGATATGCTACTTCAACGAATAAACAACAATTAGTACAACGTAAGAGCACGTACTAGCAAATATGTAAGCGATCTAAGAGCAATATCAGATCTAAGAGCAAGAGAGCTTTAATAATTTCTTCCGGTGTATTTGTACGCTTTTCAATACCCCTCACGGAACCTCTTTTCATCGAAAAGCTTATTTTTAAAACCACTTCTCCAAATTTTGATCGTAACGTCTGAAAAATTCCGAGTTTACCGGGCTGTTACCCTGAAATTCGTTCAATGACATCAACGGACGCGAGCTTCTCAAAACTGCTAGCCTTAGACCAATGATATTGCTTTCCCCCGTTATAACGTAAATCTCCCGTATATTTTAGCCGTGTGTTGTAACCACCGTTTTCTTATACGTGTTCTCTGTCTATTTTACATTATAGATCTTTCATTTCACTTAGTCTTCAAAGCACTTGTTATATTAGCAGCAGGTCGGACCGACCGTTACAACCAATTTTCTAGAAATTCTGTCTCAATGTAGAATTCAGTTCTTTGAACTCGACATTTAACTAACAGGTGTTTCTTCGAAGCAACTTGTCCGTTTAACATAATAATTCCGAGTTTAACCACTTCTTAGGATTTGTATAACGAACGTTTTCGTTTATTTAAATGACAATATGCGTTTAAATTATTGATTTTCTATACTCAAAAGCTTCGTTTCTTATCCCATGCGCTTGATTTAAACTATCACAACTAATTTATGCGTATCCTTGAGTTTTCATGTACTGTAAAGCTTCTTCCGTTTATGCAATTCTAACCTTCTGATTCAGAAATACAAAATATGTTAATAACCGTCCGTCTTCACTTTCTGAACTGATTAATTTGGCGCGTAAATAAATTGTATACACTGTTGTTACAATTTTATTATCTAGACCTATTTAACATATAATTTCACGACAATATATATATATATATATATATATATATATATATATATATATATATATATATATATATATATATATAACATAAACGAAACACAAGTGATAAAATAACAATTACATTCGATGTAAGTAGTAGTAGTAGTAGTATATTTATTATTATTATTACTATAAATACAAAAACAATCAATATAAAATATTATAATTCAATAAACCTTAGCGAGATTTAGGCTATAGAGCCCACTCTTGCACCTAACTAGGGATATATACATATATATATATATATATAATACACATATATATATATATACATATATACATATAAACATACACATACACACATATATACATATTCATAAATAGGCACATATATACACATACAAACACATATACAGGGTTGGGATAAAGTATGGAACCAAGTAAATATCTTTAAAACGAAAAGGACGATATTTATGAAACTTTGTAGATAAATGCAATGATGCAAAATGCATCCGATATGATTTTTTTGATAATAATAAACTTCCAGTTTATCCGGAAATGACCTAAATTTTTTTTATTTAAATGGAACACCCTGTAAATTTTTGCAGATCTTGATAGATCTTGTTATTTCGAATTCATACATACCGGGGTTAATGGAAATAATCTGTAAAAACAAGATACTAAAGCACTTTACATGTACTCAATAATAAATTTTATTTATAAGATTAACGAGAATGAGAATAATATTGAACTTAATTTAAACAAAATCATTTTAAATGTTCAAAATGCTCGCCGTTTACTTCCTGACAATATGCAAGTCTATTCATAAATTCCTGAATTACTCTTTCCAAGACTTCTCCATGGATGAGTTCACATTCATCGATGATTCTTTGTTTCAATCCCTGCAGGGATGTTGGTCGTTTAACGTAAACATGTGATTTCAGGTAACCCCAAAGAAAGAAATCTAACGGACTGAGGTCTGGAGAACGAGCAAGCCACTCTACAAATCCTCTACGTCCAATCCATCGATTTGGAAAATTTGCATCTAAAAAATTCAAAACCCGTCTATCATAGTGAGGAAGCGCTCCATCTTGTTGAAACCAAACATTTTGTGGTAACTGCCCATTTTTATGGAGTGCAGGAATAATTCGGTTATTTAGTAAATCTAAATACTTGTCACCATTCAAGTTTCCGTCTATAAAAAATGGACCTATAAGCCTATTTTTCATAATTCCCATCCAAACATTCAACTTTTGTGGATGTTGGATATGGGCTTGATAAATCCAATGAGGATTCTCGTTTGACCAATACCTTGAGTTATGTCGATTAACTGTTCCATTTAAACAAAAAAGATGTCTCATCCGAAAACACTACATTATTTGCAAAATGCTCGTCGACATTACAGATGTCCATCGTTCGTTCGCAAAACTCCAGCCGTCGGTCAAAATTATCATCAGACAATTCTTGAACTAATTGTATTTTATACGGATGATATTTTTCACTTTTAAATATCTTCCCTACAGAACGTCGACTTATAACGTGATTTAGTGCCAAATCTGTGGTAGAAGTTTGAGCTGATTCCTTTAATTCAATAGCAATGTTTTGTCTAATAACTTCGTTCGTTGCGGTCTGTGGTCTTCCAGTTTTAGGCAAATTTTTGACCATCCCTGTTGCATTAAAACGTTGTAATGTTTTAGTAACTGTTGAACGTGATATAAAATTTCTTTCAGGATGCAAATCATTAAAAATATGACAAACTTCTTCCCTAGTTCTAACACGATCGCCAAAACCAATCATCATTAATATTTCAATTCGATCTTTCTCATTTAAATGTACCATTTTTAACCGTACAATTTATTATCGTAAATTACAATTAACTTGACAGTTTGTCTTGACATTTTTGCAACAGCTACTTTACTAAACAGTACACGTTTAATACAAAGTAAACATGAATTTGCTAATCTAAATGGTTTTTATTCTAATGCGTAAAAACTTAAAAGTGATTGTACTAAAGTGCTTTAGTGTCTCGTTTTTACAGATTATTTCCATTAACCCCGGTATGTATGAATTCGAAATAACAAGATCTATCAAGATCTGCAAAAATATACAGGGTGTTCCATTTAAATAAAAAAAATCAACCGGAAGTATATTATTAACAAAAAAATCATATCAGATGCATTTTGCATCATTGCATTTATCTACAAAGTTTCATAAATATCGTCCTTTTCGTTTTAAAGATATTCACTTGGTTCCATACTTTATCCCAACCCTGTATATGTGTTTGTATGTGTATATATGTGCCTATTTATGAATATGTATATATGTGTATGTTTATATGTATATGTATATGTATATATATATATATATATATATATATATATATATATGTATATATTCCTAGTTAGGTGCAAGAGTGGGCTCTATAGCCTAAATTTATAGAGCATAATAGCAATATGTAATTGGCGTTGTTCATTTAATTTTAACCATGATAATTGTTTAAAGAGGGGTGTTATATGATCACGACGTTTAGCATTGTAGATAAATCTAACACAACTATTTTGTGCCTTTTGTAACCGACTGCTATTAATTAAGGGTAAATAATGGTATACAACATCACAATAGTCAAATAAAGGCTGTATGAGAGATCGGACAAGGCAAACCTTAAAATTGAAAGGAAGAAAACGCTTTACTCGGTTTAGTGAATGAAGTGAAGCAAAAACTTTTTGGCATATATAGGTAGTATGGTTTTTCCAAGATAAACTAGGATCGATTATCACACCAAGATTTTTAACTGAAGAAAAAAGTGTTATAGTTGCATTGTTTATTTCTAATTTAGGAATATTTAATAAATTAATTTTGCTTAATAACTTACGGCTGCCTAATAAAATTGACTGACATTTAAATGGATTTATTGAAAGTTGGTTATCTTCACCCCAAGATTGAATTTTAGCAAGATCAGCATTAAGATTAGCTACAGCACGTGTAAGATCATTAGCATAACAATGATAGTAAATTTGTATATCGTCAGCGTAACAATGATATTTACTAAATTGCAGAATTTGAGGAAAATATTGAATATATAATGAAAACAAAATTGGGCCAAGTATACTTCCTTGTGGGACTCCTGCCTGTAAGTTAGCCCAGGTACACCAACGATCACGTTCTTCTGTAACAACACGTTGCTTACGATCTATTAAATATGAATGAATCCACATAATTGCAGTGTCTGAAAAATTATTAAGTACTTTTAGCTTGGCTAGTAGTATTTCAAAATTTACATTATTAAAGGCAGAACTAAAATCTAGTAGTACAAGGATCGTGAGTTGTTTATTATCCATTGCTTTTTTTGCATCATCAATTACTCATTAGAGCCGAAGATGTATTATGATTCTTTCGAAAACCAGATTGAAATTGATGGAATAGATTATTAGAATTCAAGAAATCAGATATTTGATCCAATGCTATATATTCAATGGCTTTAGATAAAGTAGGAAGAATGCTAATGGGACGATAATCAGATGGGCAAGATGGTAATGATTTTTTAGGCAAAGGCCTAACTAATGCTTGTTTCCAATATTTAGGAAATGTGTTGGTACAGAAAGATTGATTAATAATAAAAACAATTGTATCTAGTGCCGAAGGGAGTATAAAAAGAGCATTGATTTAGATATTTCATCAAATCCTGTAGCACTAGATTTTATGCGTAAAATGGATTTAGTAACTGTATCACCATCAATAGTATGGAAGGTGAATTCTGGACAAATAGGAGTAGTAAAATTGATTATGTTTTGAATATTATTTTCAATACCAATTAAAATTTTTTGATTATTAAAAGAAATATCTACAAATAAATATTCGGGTCTGGACCGGTATACTGATTGTGACGAGGTTATTATTTTAGTTTTTAAATCATCTCTTACAAATAGTGCTACGCCACCTCCACGTTGTTGCACGCGATCATTCCTTAGCAAATAGTAGCCATGTAAATTAACAAGTCCGTTATGAAGAGAAGGTGTAAGCCTGGTTTCTGATACTGCAATACAATGTGAATCACTGGAATCAAATATTTCAGTAAAATTGTCGAATTTGCTCAATAGTGATTCTGAATTTACATGGCAACAATGGAAAGCCCTTGGATATTTATGTAAAGCTTGTTTAATACGATTGGAGGTAGATGGAATATTAGGTAATGATGAAAGAGTGTTATTCCCAATATCAATGCTATCAAGAGTATTTGTGTCAATATTATATAAATCAAAAAAGCAATCAGCCATTGAGTACTATTAAATTAAACCAAAAGATAAAGGATTTCTGAAAGATAAAAGTCCATCATCTATCATCAAATATAAAACTGCAGTCAGACAAAAAGAAATATATAATAACAGATACAAAACTAAGTTTAGATGAATATTTTTATAAAATACGAACTTTAAATTGCAAACGAAAACAAATTGAAATTTTATATAAGTACTACATACAAAATAATCCTGCATGGTAATACAAAATAAGGAATAAATAAACTAAAATAAAGATTAAAAATTGTTCGGTAACAATAATATAAAATAACTTTATTGCATATGCTTTACCACTGCTATTCTTCTAAGTTCGTTGAGTGATTTAATATTCCAAATTTTATTATCACATTTTATACAAATTATACCACTTGAGGTCCAAGTATTACGGTTGCCTATTAAATTTGTAGCTTCTTTTAATAATATAGAACGTTGTTTTGTTAAATCTTCTTTAATTACGACATTACTTCCTTTGAGTTTCACTTTGTTTCTATAAACGATATCCTTTACTGAGTGATTTAAAAATTTTATTATAACAGACCGGTTCATTCCTTTTTTATAGTTGGGTAAACGATGACAGTAATCGATATCTTGTGAATTGATGTTTATACCTAATTTATCAGAACAAATTTTTTGTATCACCTGTTGTGTGTTTCATTAGGAAATTCTTCTATTCCAAAAAAATCGTAAATTATTTAATCTTGAATATTGTTCTAGTGAATCGTATTTATCAACAAGCTCATCAATTTTCTTCTGTGCATCGTCTAATCTGTTTTGCATAATATTAACTTCTTCACATATGGCATTAGTACTTTCTTCAACTAAACAACGTACTTGTTCACTTATTTGACTGACTATATTATTTATAAAACTAGGTAAATTTAGAATTTTTTCTACTATACGCTGAACCATCGCATCTTCTTTATCCAAAGATCGTAAATGAATCGTTTCTGGCATTTTTATTTTAAGTGATAAATTATTGAAAGAGGAATTAGCAGCGGTTAAGCAAACGTAGTCTACTCGTAGTGACTATTCATTAGAAATTTGGTGCAACATTTTTAAAGTTCAGTTTAATAATACAAAAATATTTTGTAAAATATCAACTGTCAAATTCTAAACTAAATTAATTTACAAAATACCTTTTCTTCCAAGTTTTGTAGCTTTTTAATAACATATCCAGTTCACAAAATTTAATATTGTCGGATTAACATTCTTTAGTGTATTAATTAATGCTGTTTATCAGTAAAAAGTCACAAAAGCCGCAGCGAACACTGTCACTTTACGTATCTGAACCACAGTTAACTTCTATTGGAAATATATATTTTGTTGTCGTATCCGAGTGTATAGATCCACAAGTAGAACAGGCGTAGTAATATGGAATATTGCACACACATGATGCCACAGTATATGCCGCACAAGAACACACACAGACACACACACACACACACACACACACACACACACATACGCACTAGCAAATCGTTCACGAGCTACATAGACCTGCTCGAATTAACTTATATGCAAAGATGAGTAAAAGATTTAGATACATTCTAGTTGTTATCGATGTATTTTCTAAATACTTATGCATCGCACCGGTGTGCAAAAGTGAAAAGCAGAAAAAAGCCATTATAATAAAGCAATATGTACATAACACATTCTAACGTGCTAATTTGACGCTAATGACTTTTTAACTTACAGCATCCTAACATCACAATTATGCCATCTAGCTTAGTGGCGAAAGGGTGGATTCAAGTAATAACAACAGGAATTCTTTAGTGGTACACAATCGTAACACGTGCACCTGCCTAGAAAAAATTTCTGAACATTCAGTTCAATAATAAATTGTCGGGCGCCAATCCACCTAGTCTAATAGCCTTGAATTTTCGAAATTGCAAAGTGACGAAACCCTATTTATTTTCTTTTACTGCTTTTAACCTAAACACAAATAATAAAAACACTCAACGCAAGTTATTTTAACCTATACTGAAACACGGATATCATACAACCAACACAAACCTGAGTTTCAGTTTAAGTAAAAAAAAAATTGAATGTAAATGTGGATGTCTTGAATACAATTGTAGTGTTGGTTTTTGATTACATCACGCTTTTTCTTTAAGCAAGCGTCCACGAAATAAATGTCTGAATATTAATAATTCTTTATTCCTACAAAAAAATATAGCACATGCAGTGGTAGAGTTAAAATCTTTATCACCTACATATTTTCCTTGAGTACAAGTTTCAACCACCCTGTTTAAAGCAAGACAACCTTTAGTCTCCGTAATTCATAAACCAACTAGTGTTGCCAAAGCATTTATTGCATAAACACTCCCCAGGTAACGGTAAATTATATCAACCCGCAAATCACCTGCGTGTTCGGGAGCTTTTATTCACTGCAAATCAAATTTATAATATTTAGATTAACTGTGACCAGTTGATATGCTCCTGTCGGAAGCGGCAAACTTATAGTCAACGATTAGTCTGGAGGTGCATGAATCATTTGATTTGATTTTTAATTACGCGGTGGTGGTATTTATAAGCTATTTTAGAGAAAGCCACAATTTAAACTGCGCACATGGTTCATGTGCGTTGCACTGAACTTGAAGTTATTGTTAAGAATTTCTTAGTATATGAAAAAACAGGTGTACTGGTAATTTCCACCCGGTCTGTTTACTAACACATCTGCGTAACTGGGTTTGCTTCTACGCATTTAAATAAATTTATTTTATGAGTATCTGTCTGGTTAAGTAACTTACAATGATTTTAGTAACTTTGCAATGCATGAGAATGTTTTCAATTCGTCACAGGTAAAATAAAGTGTGTTAGTGTTTTCGAATTTTGGTATGTTTATCGTGAAACCCCGATTTTTAATAGCTGACTGAGAAAAAATATACTACGTATTTTCCTAGTTATTTCGGTATTGTATTTTAACAATATGATGCATTAGTGCCATTATAAACTGTAAACTACCCAAGTTTATATAAAATTTTTAAGGGTATTTTTCTTATCACGGTTCCTAAGCTAAGTAAAATTGATAATTGTTTTTTTATAAACCAGTGTATAATAATTATTGCACTAACGATACATTTTTAATGAATTTATAAATTAATAGAGACTGTTTATATTATTTACTGAATCTAATACAATTAATCTATAGTAGGGACTCCACGCTGACATTGCGTCTTAAGCATCAGTTGTTGCAAACGTGCGACTGAGTCCATTTTGAAGAATAGTCATTCCTTTGCAGTTTCTTCATGTTCCATTTGTCAAGGAAACATTATATGTTCAATTTTATTTATTTTGGCGAATTCTAAGAACTATCTGCAGATATTTAACGACAAAGCATTTACAGCTTTTTATGTAAAGTAAAAAATTGAAAAAATGCTATTGTCATAAAGCTATATCCTCAGGAAATGCTTAGTTGTCAAATTGCAAGTCGAGAAATAAATACTTTTTGCATGTTAATGTGGTTGAAAAATTAATATTCGATATCCCTAGTCAGCAAACTAAATTTACATATTTCGGAACAATTACATATCTATGGAAAGTAGTATAAAAATAGAAATTATACAGTATCAAAACATAAAGTGACATAGCTCTATAAGGTATGACCTACAAACAACTAAGTTTTCATTCCAGAAAAATGTGAATAAGAAGATGTTACGAGGGTACTAAGTAGAAGGCGAAGTTAGTCTCCAAAATATATTATTCGCTAACTAGTTAAAGGTTAACCTACAAACTCTAGTTTTTGTCTTACAAATTACTTACCAATTTTTGCCACCTACATATCTAGAAAATTATAATTTAGGATCATGAATAATTAGTTACGATATTCCGTGCGGACAAGAAAAAAATGTACGCACGGAAAATAGCCTGCACCAAATACCGGAACAAAAGGAAAAGAATCCAATGAATGCCGTGCTAGTTAAAAAGTCGTAGAGTGGGGTTGTTCACAAAAAAGAAAACATCTAGAGAGAAAGTTTATTAACAAAAATCTTCGAAAAATAATTAAGAAACTAATTTTTCAATTCAATTCTAGTATTCACACACTGTTATACAATTTTTACTTTTTGGTTAAAATAATGCAGAGGGTGGCTTCAATTAAGATGACATAGAGCCAAGCAGTGTTTCCAAAAAGAATTATATAAGCTCGCGGACTAGTCTCAAGGTCTATCCCTGCGGAGGCATGAAATGGGGGGGTCTTTTCCATTAATTAATTAACCTGTCTTTGTACAATTTTAGGGCACCACTACGTCAAACACATAAACAAAAAAAATAATCTTCTTAAGGAAAGACGTAAATAAACCTTAAGGGAATTAACTTAAGTCTGAAGATAGATACTCAACAACATAGCTGTGTTTCTTTAACACTTAAACATTGTAACTAGAATTTCAGAAATAAAACTATTACCTTAGTTTGCAGATATGTAATAAAGTTATTTCGAGTTCTTGTATATACAAAAAATTAACCAAGTAAATTAAAGACAACCAAAATTGTAAGAACAGGAAGTGAAAAGGTCTTATCGATGCTGAATTGATAAATTAGCAGTTACTAATGGATGAAGCCCATCATAAAAATAATATTTCATTACATTAAACAAATGCTTCAAGCAAAGATCTTTGTTCTCGGCTCACAAGGATAAGTCAAAGATTAGCTTATCATACAATTCATTTGTACAACATACATTTAACTTGTTTGAGTAAACATGCAAGTGCAGATGTTTATCTGACAGATGTTAAACCAAAAATGTGCCCTAAACAACTATTTAAATTTAACAAATAATACAAAAAATTTATCCAGATTATCTAACATATTCTAAATAAGGTGATTTTATTTTTACTGGAAACTTTCTAATTCTGTATTCAAAACACTAAAACTATTTTTAAATCGTTAAGCAAATTATTTTATATATATATTCTGTGGCACACAATTTATTTTAATATGAAAGCTATTACACCTTAGTATATGAAAATATGCTACAATTTTAAACTCGTTTAACAGAAAACTTTAATATATCCAATTAGTAAAAATGTATTAAATTTTTAAAAAAATCATTTACAAAATTATGTATCCTCTAAGTCGACATGTTGCGCAATAAGCTTAATTCTTGTTTGGGTCGGTGTTTGATGCAACAAATAATAGCGTACTCACCGAACTGAAGTGTTCAGACACTTACAACACCTGCAGATTGCCACCACGTGCCAACCTAGCTACATTACGAACGAATGGAACAACATCTCCAAAGCTTATCGACTTCCATACGACCCAAAATTATGCTAATCAATTCAGAAATACATTACATATTTATTGTAAAGGTGAAACTTATAGATGAAACTGCTTGCTAAAAATTCAAATGAATTATTCTCTATAAAGACGCCATATTGTCATGCTTACGAACCGTTTTATCGACCTTGTTTATGTTGCTGATTCTCTTCAATAATAATAATCTATGCCCTCTTCATGCACCAAGCAACGTGTCTCTCCCACGAATTTAATTTTAATCCACCCATCTTGGTAGGAAACTTCCTACCACGTTTCTTTAACATTCGTCTTTAGCTGACTACATCTGATACAATAATCGATCAAGTACATCGGGCAGACGCCTTGAAGCCCAAGCGCATGACGGCGCGGATCGATAAACAAGTCAACTACATATTTACGCCTGGATCGCGGCAATACATCAAACATATAGCAGTTTGGTACTTGCCTATATGCGAAATGTTACAACACACACGCACCCACCCACGCACGCACGCACACAACACACACGCAAATACGCAGACACGGACACACGCGCGCGCACTCGCATACACACGCACGAACGCACACGCACTCACTCACCTACCCAGCCACGCATGCACGCACGAGCGCGCATGCACACTTACACACACACACACAGACACAGAGACACACACACACACAACACACACAAAGAAAAAGAAATTGCATTTCAGACAACGTACTTGTTCACTTATTTGACCAACTATTATTTATAAAACTAGGTGAATTTAGAATTTTTTCTACTATACGCTGAACCATTATAACATATTTTCATAAATTACTGGTTGGGTTAACTAGCTAGGGATTATTTTTATATCCCCAAATGTGACCAGTAACCTTTAAGGAAGGATTTCCTTAAAATGATGGAACGCAAATATCTTCCGACTATGCTAGGGGTTTATTCCTTGGGCAGAGCTTATGAGGATTGGTCGTGGTTCTTTTTACAAAGCATTATTTTATTACTAGGGCTAGATTCTCAACAAAACAGGGGTTTGAATAGGGCGCCACCAAGTCGGTAACTTTAAACACAGGGTTTCCCTAAGGGGGACTTGGGCGTCATTAGGGAGAAATACCGTATTAACTGCCAACGCAGGAGCTGTAAAGAAAATTTAATTAAATATACAAAAATGAGAACACAAAAGGTATTCTCTTGCTACCTCATATAAAAAAAACAACAAAGATTAATCAGGCAACAATAATATGAACACAGATTTTATGCTTCAAATTCTGAAAAGGCTATTAAAGCTTCTTGTTAAATTGGGTTTACCACTTTACTCTATTTGATCTTATACTTTGTTACCCTACTTCTGAACGTACTTGTTCAGAATAAAACAATTAATTAAGAAAATTAAATGTTGCTTCTTTAATTAAAATTGTTCTTTCATAAAAATTGTAAATATAAAATTCACTTTGTCTATTAATTCATTATTCAAAAATTGTAAGTGAAATCCTGCATATATAAACATGAATAAGAACTCTTTAGGTTTGCCTAACTTCATAAAATTTAGTAACTGTAATTATACTGAACTAGTATTGACAATAAAAATTTACTAAGGTCCTTTTTAATTTGCGAAACGGATTTATGATAATAGATAGTTACAAAAATATTTTCTGAAACAGCCTCGTATCAAAGATCACCAAATGTAGACGTGATGCAAAAATAATTCTAAGCTCTTACCTTGGCTCTGCAGGTGTTGTTTACATGTTGTCGTTACAACATGTTAGGACAGGTGTTAATACATACATTTTTCAGAAAACAAGTGACGTAAAATCCACATGTTCCACAGAACACGAAGAGCTGCGTGACCCTTGGACCGGACCATACTAACTTCCATGCGTTTTTGATATACGCACAAACTAGACCAACCAAATTCCAATACTAAGCTTAGATGTTCTACTGTGTGTAAATCTTGAACAAAAGTTTCAACAGTACCATTCCAATGCATCATCGAACTTAATTTCCAAACCATAAAAATTTCTACATACTTTGTAGAACGTTTCCTTAAAATTCGAACTTATTGTTTTCTCCATAACATTACATAAAATCCAACTATCCATCGTACGGTTGAAAGACGTTCATGTTGGATCGATACCCTATCGCAAAGTTAGCGTGAATGAACCATAGGTGGATACTTGCAGGTGCAAAAGTAGAATTTATATCTTATTTAAATACAGCATACTCGCTGTCTTATTTTTATAAAACCAGATAATACAAAACGACTTCTTAAAGTTGAGAATTATAAAATAAATATCTAATTGAAGATTTTCTACGAAGCGTTGAAAAACATGTTTTATCGTAACTTTTACGAAATTATTAAAGGAATATTTTAAGTGCTATTTACACAAATGTCTAAAGAATTATTAAATGAATTTATCAAAGGAATTATCCAAATGAAGTTATTTATTAAAAGTCATTTAATAACGTCGTTAAAAGGAACGTTATAACAGAAGAAAAGAAAAAATACGAAAAAAGCGCTACAACAAAATTATTCAATTGGTCTAATAAATTATTATTTTAATTCTTACCATCGTTAAAACACAAAGCCTAATGTTCAGCGCACTAGGGCTCTACTACCGCACAAAGGCCAGACGCAAGTTACATGCCAGAACCCTTATTAGTTCCATAATCGTTCTCAACGTGAGCTCTAGCTAATGTGGGTGCAGATGTGCTATGCACGAAACAGGAAAGCTGCTTGGCCTTGATAATAATTGTATTAACATTCGGCGCCTGATGTTAGCAACCAAACTAGCATTTCTGTATGGCGGTTAGCACGTACAATACCAATACTCGTATTTATTTGTTTAAAAATGGTTTGCATGATAGTAATGACTATACTAGAGTTATTAGGACTAAAAATTCGTTGATGTTCTGCAGTGGTCAAAAAAACTGTTACACTGCCTCTCTCCAAAAAAAAAAAAAAAATTTCTCTTAGAACCAAAGATTTTTTTTAACCTTAAGCATAATATTAACTTGAGGATTGAATCCTCTATAACTAGCATTTCTGTATGGCGGTTAGCACGTACAATACAATACTGGTATTTATTTGTTTAAAAATGGTTTGCATGATATTAATGACTATACTAGAGTTATTAGGACTAAAAATTCGTTGATGTTCTGCAGTGGTCAAAAATCTGTTACACCATCGCATCTTCTTTATCCGAAGACCGTAAATGAATCGTTTCTGGCATTTTTATTTTAAGTGATAAATTATTGAAAGAGGAATTAGCAGCGGTTAAGCAAACGTAGTCTACTCGTAGTGACTATTCATTAGAAATTTAATGCAAAACATTTTTAAAGTTCAGTTTAATAATACAAAAATATTTTGTAAAATATCAACTGTCAAAGTCTGTCAAATTCTAAACTAAATTAATTTACAAAATACCTTTTCTTCCAAGTTTTGTAGCTTTTTAATAACATATCCAGTTCACAAAATTTAATATTATCACATTAACATTCTTTAGTGTATTAATTAATGCTGTTTATCAGTAAAAAATCACAAAAGTCGCAGCAAACACTGTCACTTTACGTATCTGAACCACAGTTAACTTCTATTGAAAATATATATTTTGTTGTCGTATCCGAGTGTATGGGTCCACAAGTAGAACGGGCGTAGTAATATGGTATATTGCACACACATGATGCCACAGTATATGCCGCACAAGAACACACTCACAGACAGACACACACACACACACACACACACACACAAAGAAAAGGAAATTGCATTTCAGATTATCAATTATTGCTAATCCAGAATAATAATACATCAAATACCATCAATAATCATCTCCTATGAAAGATTTATATCAGACATGAAATAAGACAAATATACTTTGGCGATGCTTTTAATATTTGCTCTGCTTTTACTATTCAATATTAAGAAGTCGCAATAAGAAGTATTTTGTAATTTTATATAATTACCAAAGCTTCAATAACAAAGTTAATAGTAAAATGAAAGATTTTCACATAACCTACATTTCCTTTGCAATACCATAATTTGCACTATTTTTGGGTGAGTTTACAAAGAATATTTCCAGCCAAGATCCACATGGGGCATATAGTTAAAATGAATGCTTAAGTTATAGGAAATAGACTATGTACTATCATCAAGATTATATTCATGCAAAATCAAATGAAATTTACACTTTATGCTACCTACTATAAATTATTTTATGTATAAGGTTTGCAACAATACAAACTGCAAAACTCTTTTGCAAATTTTATACATGTGAATGTTATGATAAATAAAAAAAAAGTTATACACACTAAAGCGCTTACAGTACCATTAGAACTACCGTGAAGCAGTAAATGACACTTGAGGTTGTCATTTGATGAAAATGTCTTATTATAAGTTTTACGTAAGTATGTAGTTGTCTTGATCATAAACAATACACTTGTGCATTTGTAATTCAGTATGTTAACTATATCACTTTTTACAAGTATGACATACATTAGGGTGGAGTGAAAAAAATTTATTGTGAAATGTTGACCCTTATATATATATATATATATATATATATATATATATATATATGCATAAGTTTTTTTTTTGGGGCACATATTATATGAGCAAAAATTGAGTTTTATATGACGTTTTCTTCAGGCTTCTAGACGACATTAAAATTTGAAAATTAAGAAAAAATTTGTTGCAAATTGTTATTCCTATATATTAAAAAGTTAGGTTTGGAGCACTTAAATGTGTATATAAATTTTGAGTTCTGTATGACATCATTCTTAGGTTGCTAGATGACATTACACTCTAAAGAATTCTGGTCAAAATTTAACTATTTATATATGCTTTGATTTCTTTATATAAATTCTCCAATTTTCTCTATCATAATGTATAAATATAAATCTCCAAATTGGTTTTAAACACTGTTCCTTATTATAATACAAAAAATTGTGGCAGTTGGATGTGACAGAACCATCATTAACACAGGAGTAAAGAATGGGGTTGTAAGGCAGCTTGAGATTGCATCAGAGAATCCAGCAGATTGGTTCATATACCTGTTACATTGTAACGAGTCACTCTTCAGACAGTTAATGGAATACCTGGATGGTAAAACTAATGACCCAAAAGAATTTTCTAGTGTCCTTAGAAAAGCTCTTGATAAATGTGAAAGTGCCTGTACGTAGTTACTTTTAAAAAGATACATGTACAACTGCCCAAGATACAATTGAATTTTTTAAATAGAGATCAAACATTGTAACGTATTTTTTTTACTCAGTTACACTTTCCTTATTAATCTAATATCATGTTGCAATAAGATAAAAATATAATTTATAATTGTCTAATCACTAAAAATAATTTATAAAGTATATAATGGATTATGTGCTCCTTCACTTTTGATGTCTAAGTTTCTACAATCCTAGTCGTTTGTCTGTCATTTCGTTTCACTTTTCGTTTAGCGCTTGAAGAAGTAAGCAGCTCTTCGGAGCATAGAAAATTCAATATGCTCAGGCACGTGGCCTGGAATAGAGTTTGTAAAAGAAGCTGATTAGCAAATACCTTCTTGTCTGAATGTGGTTTCTGACAGCTTTTGGTGATGGTTTTATTCTGTATTCCACCATCAGCAAAGTTAGTTGATTCCTGCAGACCGAAGAAGATTGAAGTTCTCATCATTAAAACAGTTGGTATAATTAATTAGATATAAATTTTATTAATTCGTTTTTCGTAGTGCAATACCACTAAAATCAATATTTAGTTTGAAATTTAGAAAACAAGGAAATAATAATTGGACTTACTTAACGGAGATTTTACATGGTTGGATGATGTTTTGTTCTGAAGGTTTCTAAAAATTCCAATGTAAAATACAGCATAATGGTATGTTTTCATATTGCGTGCATCGCAGATGTACATGAAATTGTCAACATCTGGTGTTATTTGGTTCTGGTTCAACGTTCAAGTTATTTTGATTGAATACAGCATAATGGTATGTTTTCATATTGCGTGCATCGCAGATGTACATGAAATTGTCGACATCAGGTGTTATTTGGTGCTGGTTTAACGTTCAAGTTTTTTTGATTGAACTGTACTTCAGCACGTGAGTGACATTTAACCTTTAATTTAAGTTGTATTTATTTAAATGCTTTACGTATGATCAAAGGTTGAAATTTTACTTTGATTTAGTTATTTTAGAATTCATTTAGTAAGAAAGATCCCGTTCTATTTTCGTAACTTTACAAAATTTTAAAGATGGCTACGTAGTTTGCCTATCATATTTGTTTTACAAGCAGACAGTTATGGCTTCCCTAAAAAATTGTTGTTGACGTGTGATGTCAAAAATATCTAGTTATTCAACATAATTACCACATATTTTGCGTTACATTAAAAATATCTTTAGTTTTTTTGGGGTCATGCAACTTAATTTTAAAAAACATGAATTTTTTGTAGGATATAAAGTAAAGCTTATTCTTTGTTTGAATGATACATTTTTAGACGTAAAATAATCTAGTTTCTCACTTGTAAAGTCGACCGTAGTACTACTGATGACTATAATTAAAATTTGAAATTTAAATTAAAAAAGCATATACCTTACAGTAAACTTACGTAGAAGTATTGAATTTAAAGATGTTTGTGTTTTTTATGAAGACAGAACAATACTAGTTTCTTTTTATGTAAATTTTTGTTGAAAAAGTTAATGTGGAAACAAGCTAAAACAATTTAATTGAATAGAATTTATTTTTGCTTAACTCTTTTATTATTAAAAATTCAAGTGAAATTTATTGGTTCTTAATAAGCAAAAGGTTAACTGTGTCTAATGATAACAAGTACCCTGGTTGTATATATTTTGGAACTTAAATTCGAATATATTATTCTTTGAGTGAATATTTTTAAGGACACAAACGGTGTCCATGTTGTACATTTGTTTGTTCACAGGTTATGCCGAGACATCTGTAATACCTCTGGCAATTGATATTTTGGTAAGTGCTTTGCAAGGTTGATATTTAGGTTTTGTGGCTACATAAGCGGTGTAGATTTCAGGTTTCCGCATTCCCCAATACAAGTACATGTATCTTCGTATGTTGTTGTATTGAAAAATACGGTGGCGCTCTTTATCTATATTTTTAGTCATTTGACAACCCATGACCCAAGCTCATTATCTACCCAGAGCTAACACTCTACTAGCCGTTTATCTCTAAAGAGTTTTTCTATTCCTCAAGCCGTTTTCCATCCAACTTTACCTTGGGCTTCCTTCATTAATAAGAAATTCTCGACCTTGTGATATCAGGTAAGGTGGGCATTTATGGTATATGGTGGTCCAATTTGCTATCTGATATTCGCGAGGGA
This sequence comes from Platerodrilus igneus, assembly GCA_036346225.1. Lineage (NCBI taxonomy): Eukaryota > Metazoa > Arthropoda > Insecta > Coleoptera > Lycidae > Platerodrilus > Platerodrilus igneus. The sequence continues at coordinate 367,503 of JARFIW010001306.1, forward strand.
ATAAAAATGTTTGTTACAACATACTGTTATAAAATGTGTTCAGCAATTTCACATAGCAGTGTTCTTTGGCTCAAAGACAGCCAGGAAAAATGACTCACGCAAGGTGGCTTATCACATCAAATCAAATTCTCAGATTATACGTAGCAACTCAGAAACCTTCCCAAGAACTGGTGGTTTTAACACAATATGTTGTGAGGGTATACGTATTTAGCTGCTTCCAGATTAAAATGAAACCAATGTGCACTGATGGCCCAAAACATATTTTCATGTAACCATCAGAGAATCTAGTTTCTTACCTGATCGATTGAAGGCTATAGTGAATCCAGTTATTGAACGCAATGAGTATTTCTGTCACTCAGAGAACATTTTATTGGTGATGTTAGGTGATGAAGAATGTATATTCATGAATTGAGTTTAAGACGCATACTGAAATGTAGAACGCACTGCAAGGATATTCAAGAAATTGACACTTTATCGTACCAACATTAAACTTCCTGGCTGAAGACTACATTGATCTAATTGGCCGATATTCTATGACTATAACTGAACCTCCGATAATTTTCAAATGAGAGCATGCAAATAATTATTCTGGTCACACCAGAAATAATTGACATTTCATAATATTCTTGCCATACTCAGGTGATACAAAGGTGTATAAAATTGGTAACAGAAGCTTCAGCTTCAGTTTCTGGACAAGAAACAAGAGGCAGATTCATACATGCAAGAATAGTTTCATGTCAAAATTTGACCAGAATTTGAAGCAAAGAATAAATTCTTTACAGTTCTTGGAGAGTGAGCACCACTATTATAGAATATTATTTTAATCTTTGTTTACTAATTAATTATACAAAACGTTTCGTAAATGGTCTCATGCTGACACAATATTATATAACACGATTTTTAATTTACATCCCACATAACACATAATATACACTGTATATGCATTTTAGGTCCGCAATGTGCAATCAGTGTATATCCTACAGATTCATATAGTATGTATATTCTATGTATATATGGCACTGGAAGTTACAAAAAATGTATGGCTTGAATATACATCGCATATCAGCTTATGTATATTGTATGTATATACATTATTTGATATACGATGTATATCTTATAAGTTTGATTTAAAACGTTTCAATCCTAAGCATGCGCAATAAGTAATCTATGATCTTCCTGAAGTATCCGCCTGCGCATTACCGAATGTGCTTACCCTACATGCAGAAGTTGAAATATGCAAATTTACCAGTGTCAGCAAAGTAAAACCTAATGAGCATTCATGGCACACAAACATTGAATAGTTGCAGTTTATTTAATTCAAACCTTTCAAGGTTCAATATAGTTTAGCTGTACATAGCCTTTGTTTAGGTAAGTACCTACTCATATTCTTGGAATAATCTAACCTCGGAATTTTAGATTTGTAAACACTATTATAAAAACAGCTATTTAAGAGAGCTTAGCCTAACCACCATTCTGACAAAGTGCTGCAAAACAGGTGAGATTTCTTAAATGAATATTAATGTATGTATAATATTATAACTGCTTTAACTATAGTTTTGACAGTAACATTTTGGCTATCTAAATTTTGAGCATAATATTTAATTTTTAATGTTTCCTCGTGAATCAAAATACTTATTATTGAATTTTATGATAAACAGGGGGTAGTTTCATCCACTAAAATGGATCTGATATGGATACATGATACACAAATTATGGAGTAAATTAATAAACACTGTTTTACCCCATCATATATTTTTTTCGTATTTTCCCATCGTAAAGTTTTCTAATTTAATAGATAGTGTTTTGTAGTAAACGCATTAATTATGACCGTAAAATTATTTTTTTGGTTATTTTATTATAATGAAAATTTTTGATTGCCTTTTGCACTTATAATGCAATTTTTATCAAAATTCATTTTATCTTGTAGGTCACATGATCATCTTTTTGCTCATTATAAGACAATGCCCTTTCACAATCAAAAATGAGTAGTAATGCCATGAAATTTAAAAACTCGCTTAAAAGAACAGATTACCGTAATATTAATAAGAATGGTAGTGAAGCTTTAACTTTTATGCAGAGTAATGAAGGCATTATATTCAATGAAGAAGATATCAACCAAATTTTGGTCTTGGATAAATCTCAAAAATCAAATACAGTTGACGTACATCAAAGTTTTCCATCTACTTATTTGACTATATCTCAAAATGAAAATACAGTTGGTGATTGTGAAAATAATCCACTTACTTCTCCAAATCGTGATGAAGATTTTAGTTTATTATCAACAAATTCTGGTACAGACAATAACAAGCACAAACTTCAACAGAATTCATTGTCGTTGCAGTTAGCTCAGTGGGCAGTTGAAGAAAATATGTAGCATAGTTCTTTAGGGAAATTACTAACTTTGTTAAAAAATAATCCAAATCCTGACATCGTTAGTTTACCTCGAGATCCAAGGACGCTTTTTAATACACCGCACACTTCTAATTGTAGAAAAATGGGTTCCGGAAATTATTTCTACTTTAGGATTGAATCTTCTATCACATTCTTATTTCTTAAGTATAGCATTAATGCAACAAATATTAAACATATAAATATTGCGATAAATATAGATGGTGTGCCACTGAGTAAAAGTACCAATGATGCATTTTGGACAATATTATGTCAAATAAAAGATTTACTAGAGTTCGACAATGAAGTTTTTCCTATTGTAAAATTTCGTGGCTGTTCTAAGCCAAATTTAAATGATTTTTTATCAGATTTTGTCACCGAAAGCAAGGAATTAACTTTGAATGGTTTGAAGATCGCTACTTCACATATTAGTTTTGACTTTTTATGCTTATTTGCGATGCACAAGCTAAGTCGTATGTTTTATGCATGAAAGGACATTGTGGATATTTTGCATGCAGCAAATGCAACATTGAAGGTACTTATCATTTAGATACTGTTTGTTATGAGGATATTATTTGTTTTAAACGAACCAATGAAAATTTTCGTGAGAAACTATTACAGGAGCACCATGTAGGTGTGTCAATATTAGAAGAAATACCAAATTTTGATATAATATCTAGGGTACCTATTGACTACATGCATGCTGTGCTGTTAGGAGTTTGCAAACGTATCATTTGTCACAAAAAATATGGGTGGATTTTTGGAAAACCTCCATATAAACTTCAAAGTAGAAAAGTGTTTATGTTGAACAGTCGTTTAAAAATTATGAAAAAGTTTATACCGTGCGAGTTTTCACGAAAGAAAACTAGGGATATTAATGAAGCCAAAAGATATGAGGCAACTGAATTTCGACATTTTCTATTATATACAGGTGTAGTAACTTTGAAGGGTATTATATCCAGTGACATGTATAATCTTTTTTTGATGCTATCTGTTGGCATGCCAATAATGCTAAGTAATGAGTTTTGCAAATTACCCCATTATATTTCCTATGCATTTTAATGGAACATTTTGTTATTAATTGTAAGAATATTTATGATATTGGATTTTTGTCTCTTAATATGCACTCATTAATTCATTTGGCAGAGTGTGTCAACACGTTTAGATCTTTGGACAACTGCAGTGCGTTTAGTTTTGAAAACTGTATGCAAATTTTGAAAAAGAAAATTTTGCACATATCAGGCAAACCGGAGGAGTAAACCGCTGAGGAAGTTTGGTGTACCAATCTTAAGAAGTATGAGAAGTATAGGAAGTTTCAAGGAAGTACATGAAGTATCAAGGAAGTATGGGAAGTATCAAGGAAGTACGGGAAGTATCAAGGTTTGTTTCCCTCATGAACTAGATATTTATCATAAACCTTATTTCAATTTTGTTCGAGCATTTGTTTTGTAAGATCCATATTTGTATACATGTTTCAAAACGGAACAACATGTTCTATTATAAAAGCCAGAAAAAATAAGATTTAATTTTAAAAAACAAATGAAAATCTCTGCCTTTATAACAGTGCAAATTTTGAAATTTTTTTAGTGCTATCTTACGAAGAATTTCCGTCCATTTACAAATACATAATTATGGTTCATTATTGTTATTTTTCAAAATAAACAAGCTATCTCGGGAGTCAAGTTTGCGACACCCAATATATATTTTTGTACTTCACAACATTTCTATGTAATAAACTACACATGTAGTACCAGAATTGAATTATTGTTATATTAATAGAATAAGTTCACTTATGCGATATTCGTGGCACAGAAATCTATAACGTACACTGAATTTGAACAAAGGTAAATGCAGGGCCGTACCCAGGCAATTTAGCGCTTTGAAAAACAATTGAAATGTATTCAATTCCAGGTTAATAAAATTAAAATTAGAACATATCTGATATTAACAAACAAAACCACAAAAAGTAAAAGCCGTAAAAGCTTACCAACACCAAAATCAAAACTGCAACAAAATATTTACAGTAAATTAAATACTCGAATTAAAGGCCATTCTTTTGTAAAAAAAAAAGTTGGCTTTGAATCCAATTCTGTTTACTGCTCTCTGTATATCTCGTCTGCGGAGCGATGCAAATGTATTAACAATTGTAAGTTTTAGATTTTTAATCTTATTAGTTTTTGATAGTACTGCGTTGTGTCTTCGATTCATCAGGTACAAGCACTCATACAACGCACCAAAACACTTCACAGCAGGTCGCTGTTAGACAAGAAGAATTATCATTTTGTACTCTTGCAAACGAGATGTACAAAGAGCAGTAAACAGAGTTGAATTCAGAGCCAACCTTTGTTTACATGCAAAAAGAATGGCTTTTAATTCACGTATTTAATTTACTGTAAATATTTTATTGCAGTTTTGATTTTGGTATTGTTGAGCTTTTATGGCTTTTACTTTTCGTGGTTTTGTTTATTAATATCAGATATGTCCTAATTTTAATTTTATTAGCCTAAAATTAAATATAATATTACAACCTTGTTTCAATTGTTTTCAAATCATATTCGGTTTTTTTATCAATAATAGATGTTTTCACAAATAAAACTATATCGTGTGGTACCGAGTTGAAAGTTGAAATCGCCAAAAAACAATCTATATAAATGTAAAACAATCTAATATGACGTCCATAAGAAAAACTTAAGCTGATGATGGTTATGAAGAATCGAAATGGATTACGATTTCAACTTTACCATCGTTTTTAGCATAAAAGACTGCTCCAGAGAAGTTTATATAGATATCAAAAATTTTTGGACAAAAAACGAAAAATGCTTTGTTCAAATTTTTACCATAACTACAAAACAAAAATGGTTACACGATAAATTTCTTTTGTGAATATTGACAAGCATCCAAATCTTCAACTATGCCCCAATTTAACCAACTCCCTATCTACCGGTTCTAAGATTCCAATAGTGAGCTTCCAAACTGAATAACCCTTACACAGTGCGTTTCACTTTTCATGAGGACACCCAAATAATTTTTTTATTTTGAAAGTAATCAATACAAAATTTTTATGAGACCAAGATAAGGCATCTTTATGAGTGAATGGAGTTTTTATAAAGTCAAAATCTGGCCAACTATGATTAAAATAAAAAATAGCATTTCAAGTAAAGTCATAGTAACGATTAAGATAGACCAAAAAAGCATTACTTAAGAAAAGTTGATGTCAATCACTTAAAAACCCAAAATGCCAAATTTCGCTGAAAAATTTTCACTTTGTGTTTGTTAATTGAAAAAATTATTCATCTTCAAGGAATTTAGTAGAAAAATATTCTATTTAAAATATTGTTCGTTAAATTGTTATTATTTTGTAATTTATTGAGGAATAAAATTTGCAAATTGTTTTCTTGTTTCATGGCGCTCTCATTATTATTATTGTCTTTATTTAAACCTTACATGTGATTTTCCAATGCTCCGTCCGAAGGTACTACATTGACCAGGAAGCAAGTTTTTTTTACCTGAAAAATTTTGAATTTTGCCGAACCCTTGCTTTTCCAAGCAAGGTAGGGATCTTTAACGTGTGTGACAACACTTACACACGAGACCTCCATTTTATCTCTCATCAGAACGAGGGCGTACTTTTGTGAAAAATGCTCGCCTAACATTTTTCAAGTGGACCGTGTCGGGATTCGAACCCGGGACCTGAGGCGTAGTAGTCATACTCATACCAACTACGCCACGGAGCCGCCCTTTATTTAAACCACAAGTATGTCACAACAATGATAATAACATGTAAACATAAAATACAAAATATGATTGTGATAAAAATGGGTGAAGTTCAGAGTTGAGCTGAAGTTGCAAACAACTGAGCTCGTTCTGCTCTTCCACTTAACCCTATCTACTAAATAGGTTTAAATTAAATTAAATAAGGCTGAATTGAACTTAAAAAAATACAATGCAAGTGACAATCAGCAAGATTTTACATAACATAACTATATAGACGAATGGAATCAACTTGACAGTGCTCTATATGAAATCATAGTTTATTTGTTTGTATGGAATAGTTGAAATTTTAACAAATTAATATCTCTTGACTACATAAAAATTTTGAAAATTAAGAATGAAAAGTTGTCGAAAATTTTTGTTGTTTGGAAAGTTTGAGTGATTTATAACAACTTTTCTTAATACTTCTTTGTTCTATCTTAATCGCTACTTTTCATTTTAATCATAGTTGGCCAGATTTTGACTTTAGAAAAACCGAATTCACTCATAAAGATGCCCTGTTGTTGTCTACACAACTAATAAAAATTTTAAATTGATTACTTTAAAAATAAAAAAGTTATTTGGGTGTTTTCATGGGCAACGTCATATATACGACGTAAGTAATGTAAAGTGGATTTCCGTATCTTTTTTAAATTACTATTATAAACTAAGTATACTGTTTTTGGGTCAATAGAGCAGACGCAATATTGTGTCAAACTTATCATAGATAATCTGTAGATACAATAATTTTACTTCTCTGTAATCAATTTATATTATGTGATTTATGTAATATGATTTGTTATCCGCCTTCCAAAGAGATTGTAGTTAAAATCAATTGTGATATTTTTTTCCGACATTAACTAAGGAACGTCCAAGATGTAGTAAATATAAATATTTAAAAAATTGTAAATAGAGTAGTATTTTATTAAGATTTTTGCGATCAATGGACTAGATAAAAAACTTAATAATCGATTAAATTTTGTAAAAAGTGAGGTAACTTTGAAGAGCCTTGCTGACCTGATAAATTCACTTATCTATGACACATACATGTTATAGGTTGCAAAATTTGAGTTAAAGTTACTTAACTTTAAGATTACTTCTAATGAAATCTTGGCAAAAATAACATTTTAAAGCAATATATCATCGCCGAGGTAAAACCTATTTTACTTTTGAAGAGCTTTACTTATGGGTTTATTTGTTGAATACATAAAGAACTATCATATTTGATTTTGGGATCCTACATCAGCAAAATTTGAAGAATGTACGGGAAGTATGGAAAGTAACAAAGAAGTATAGGAAGTATCGGGAAGTACGGGAAGTATCAAGGAAGTATGCAATACTTCCTAGGAAGTACAAGAAGTATATACTTTTTGAGAAGTAGTGTACAACATTTGGGTCAGCGCTTTTCCCCTTGGGCAAACCTCTTGAGCAGGTTGTACACAGAATAAGATAGGAAATAGGTATGTGTTCAAATAGAAAAATAAATGAACATTATGGGATTTGCTACTCCTATGAACATAATGATGGACCCCTAGTAAAAAATTTAACAAATCCGCAGTATCATAAAATGACGCAATATTCTTTCACAATTAATACTCGAAAATTTGCAGACAGTTTTGCACAACTAAATGATGATACTATAATACTTGTAAAAAATTTTGTTTATGATAATTCTGTGTCGAGAATGAAAGTAATAGGCATACAATATGATTATGCAGGTACAATTTTTAAGAAGCCATGTTCTTCAAATTTTATAAACATTCACTTAATTAAAAAACCTTTGCTAAATACAATTTATTCATGGAATGTTGAGTACATTAAGAGAAAAGTTGTAGCTCTTCCATATCAAGGAAATTTTGCATCATTTCTGTTATTGCATTTGTAATGAAACCATCATTTCACATTTCATATTTATTTAATGGAAACACCAAACAAACACAAAATAAAAATTTAAAAACATATATTGCAGCTATTTTTATCATGTAGTTTGTAATAATATTTTCAAAAGAAGACTATTGCTATATGCCCATCCTCTTGGTACGTGGAGGAAACAAAAGAAGCCTTCATCAACTTCATCTGCATTTTCAATAACCAGGCTTATAAAGGATAAAGCTTTACCACAATCCAATTGAAAACCACATAAGGCTAAAATTCTAGGCAAATATGGTATGTATCTATTTTTAAGAAATGTTTTTTTATAGCAGAAAATGTTTGTTAGATACTTACGAAGAAGCCAGCAAAAAGCAAATAAAGGCTCAAACCAAAGAGTCTGTCAACAACTGATGATGAGCTTGTTGGAAAAGGAAAGAGAAGAAAAACATTTAATCCAAAATATGTAAATGATTCAGATGAAGAAAACTGTTCAAGCCTAGAATCTGATGATCAGAATGGTTCATTATCATATCCAAAAGTACTACCACTTCATCAATTTAGTCAAAAGTAAGTTTTATTATCCTTCAAGCGATATTAAAACACTCCCTACTTGTGAATTTTAGAATCTCTGATACTGCGAAAGTAAAAACCACACAGTGACAAATACGGTCAAGATCATATTCTCCTACAAATCCTGTTCGTACCACAAAATCTCCTGATATAAGTGGTAAAAATTGCTATGAAATTATGGAATACTTAAAAAAAATGGAAGCCAATAATTCTGGTATGTAAGGCAAAATTACAATAATATAAGCATTTTTATTTTATCTATTACAGAATTTAGAAACCCAGTATTTCGCAATTAAATTTATTAAGCTTAAAGATAAATGATATTCATGATGAAATTGAGCTTCTAAAACCTGGAAAAGAACCTCACCAAGAAATTTTAGTAAATAATGACTCAATAATTAATCTTATTGACACATTTCCTATACTGGAACAATCAAAATTGTTAGAGTTTGAAGAAGTAATCAATGATGCTCAGATGAGAAAATTATTGGTAATGTTTCACAACTTGGCAAATTAGCCTTTTAATTTTATATTATGCCTTGAAATTCAAAAATATGGTTTGGAGATACAAATTTGGTAGAATATTGTCATCTACATGGAAGAAATTAGTACTTATAATGTTATTACTTTTAATATACAGGCTGTTCAAAGGCATGAGTGAGAACCGAACTAATTTTGTTGTTAGCATAGCTATGATTTCGATTAAGTTCTCGAACTAATAGTAGTTTTAGGTGAATAAAAGAAAATTTAAATGTGTTTTAAATTATTAAGTACTTAATTTATTTTTAAGTTTTACGACGATTGTGTATAAACCTTTTTGTGTAGAATTTTTGTTCAAAATATGTAAACATGTTTATGGATGTTACATTTAAAAAATATTACTATGGAACTACGATGACATAAAACTACAAAGTTCACAATACTGCTTTCTTAACTTTGAACAGCCTGTATAGCAAAAAGAAGGATTACCAAACTTTCTAGTAAGATATATTAGTGCTTGAGCTTGTGTAACTGGACTGAATTTATTATAGTATTTATTTAAATATGACAAGAACAACATATTCATCACTACTTACTTTTAGGCACTGGAACTTAGTAGAATAGGTGGAGTTGATTGTGTAGATATAGTGAAAAAACTTATGTATAAGATCTTTACTAACGAAGTTGGCATGTTATATAGTTGGAATAGAGCAAAGAAGAAAAGTCGATTTAAAAATTTGAAAATTGCATCTGTTATTTTTGGTAAGTATAGTTTCATATTAAGTTATATATAGCAAGCTGTAGGTTTGACCAAAAGTTACTAAACGTACATCATGAATCACACACATTTTATTTTTGTAGTATTACTTTTTCAATTGCTATACCTAAATTTAGTTAATTTTTTATAGATGCCGTTCGTGCGAACAAGGTATCTAAAATCTGCACAGAATCTGAAATTATAATTTGTATTAAAAAATGGTTATTGCATTGTAAGGATCGTATAGATCTAGCCAATAAGAAATGGTATTAATTTTATTTTTATTTTTCAAGTAATGTTTATTGTAGTTTTGCTTTAGACAGAAAATGTTGATGAGAATGTCCCTGGTATTGAACAAGAATGAAGCAGGTTGAACTTTACATTTTATAATATTACGTTTTTTCTGTTATGATTATTAGATAAAAGAATTAAAGAAAAAAATAGCTAAAACCTGATTTTATTTCATTTTATTTATTAAACTTACTAGGTATGTCCAATGACAAACAATTAAAATTTTATTCCTTTTACAGGCAGTATTAATTCAGAAATAAAGCCAGTGTTCAAAATAAAGTTCGTTTGTCATGGTAATGATTATTGCGACAAGCATACCTTGTTTTGAACTTATTGACTTTCCAAACATAGTGTTTTTTCGCCTTATTTTGACCTGCAACAACATACCAGGTGCTTAAATATTATACGATACGAGTACTTTGATATTTTTGCAACAGTTTAGTATCACGGGTTTCTACAAACCTGTACTAAGTAGGCGCTGATGGTAATGCAAATTTTCTCTTTGCCCACATTCTGCAAAATGAATATTTTAACCGTTTATGTAAGCTGATATTTTTTTAGAACCCCTTTATCTGAGAAAATCTGTTAGAAGTAGTCTTACACAACACAAATCTATGGTCAACGTTTATGGTAAATTTGATAAAGGGTTGAGAATTAACAATTTTTAAAAAATTGGGTTCACATGGTTATGGTTTGTAATTAGAGTGGTCACCTGGTATATTGCACGGTTTCATCCCAGAAACGGAAGGAATATTCAACATATGATATACATATGTTACGGTAAAACCGTAGCATAGACAAAAGGGATGCCGAACTAACGTAGTCGTAGATTGGGAGTGGGTGTAGGATTCACCAGAACGAATATATCGAATAGCTGAAATAGAAAACCGTTAGGTTATGTAGAAATGTAAACCAGGACCACATCTTAATCGGTCTGATATCAGTATTTATAATAATACAAGTAAAATAGCCTGACTAGATAGTTTATTCATGGAAGGTTGAGTGGGGTTTGTTAATAACAATTATTTATAGGTACAGTACATATGACAGTTTTCTTTACAATTTTAAAGTACAGTTAATGTTTAACTCAAAGAAATAGGTTACCATAATTATGTAACCCTATCACTAATAATTCGTAATTTACAATTTACTGCAAGAGCTTTATACACATGTAGAAACGTTTCCAGATATGCACCAGCTTTACAATCTCTAATTGAAGAACAAACCCCCAAAAGTAGCAGTAACAGAGTTCGGGCTCCTAGCAGCACTATACAGTAGTGTATTTAACGATTTGAGTAGTACATGGTACATATAAACGTAATAAAAAGAGATATTCTGGAAGGATCTCACCAAAAGTGATGGAGAACAGATGCAGCACCACCAATTCGAGTTGCTCTGCGGACAGTCGAATTGTGACCAATCATCAGCCGTTAGTACGGTAACAAATCCGCACAAACAGTAACCAGTACTCCAGTACAGCAGGAGAGTAGCAACCAAAAGGTAGACCTCAGGTAAGTAGAAACAGTACCAGTATAAAGTGAATTATCCACTTTCTGTATAATACAACGGAAATCCATCCATAAGCGAGCTAAAAATCAGGCACTAACTTTTGAAACTATACAACTAAATGGCGGTTACTTACCAATTAACCAAAAGGAAGAAATTCGAATAGGAATTGGTAATTGCTCGCTTAAATTTCAAACACAAGGCGAAATATAAAGTAAAACCCTAACAACGGTATCAAAACTATTTTCTTATGACAATTGTCAAATGTTCAGCACCACTAACTAGATATAACAAATTTTAATATTTATGCATTTACCGAGTAATATGGGTTGCCTAATTACAATGCTTTCTGAAGTTAAGATAAGCGAGAAAAGTAGCGGTAATGTGATATTTTATTTGGGAATACATAAAAGTCATAACGGTATAAACTGAACGTAACACATCATAAATAGAATTGAGATACATTGCATATTCAGTGTATGTACTTTCAACATAACTGACTATATTCATTGCACATTCTTTAAATGTACATTGAATATACAATATATTTGATGTATATATTATGTATATACAGTGTACATTCAATAAATTTTCGTTGATATATATACAATATATATTGGGTATATCCCATGTATCATGTCAATTGTGACAAATATACATACATACATACAATCTCCATTGAATCTCATTTGACAAAAATCGCATATCCTATGTATATGCCAATATACAAATCAAATATACACTGCATGTACATAGGATGTTTTTGTGTTATGTGGGATGGTAATATATACTTCAAGAATACAAATAAGTGTGATTTTGTGTTGGAAATCTCAACTTTTATTTTTGTTTCAACAATAATACAAACCTCAGGAAGTTATGGGAATAGATTAAAACTTTTGATTTTGTTATATAGGGATAAAAACACAACTTTCTGTCACATTAAAAATGATTTTATCTTTCAAAGTCACTCCAACCTAATATACATGACATTTGTCTAAAATGGTTATACATACATGCTGCAATCAAGTGTATCGATTCCAGAAAACTTATACTACATGCTGGACATGCATCATTCATGCACTGATGTAAATCTACAAAATAATATAATAAAATATATGATAAGAAAATAACCTAAATTACCTTCTTCCTCAAGTCGAAAAAATATACTTAAGACCAGAAGTATTTCCTTGATGTATATTCAACTGATATTGAGTGGTAAAACTCTTCCTACATTTGACACATTGAAAGCGCCGTCTGTGACAAACGTTTAAATGTCGCATTAATGTTGTAGCATTTCTAAAGCGGCGTTTGCAAATATTACATTTTACTGAATGAACTTTTTTAATTTCGAATTGTTTTTCTAATATCACTGAAAGCGGTGTAAGGATAATCCTTAATAATTCATCATAGGGAGTTTCATAACATGTCTTCGCTACGTAACACTTTCCTTTAAAAACGGATGACCGATAAAGTGATACAACACATTTGTCACAAAGTACTCGTGACGCATTAGAACTAGAACATTCGATGATCTAAAATAAAAGCAAAGTTACCTACACTTTATAATCAACAGTAAATATAAACCTTTGGCTTTGTAAGAAATCATTCAAACAGTTTATGTATTCGTAATTCTGTATCTCCCACAATAATATTACCAAAAAAACGATGTCATATTATGACCATTTTCTAAACAAATATGACACTTTTGTTCACTCATTTTCGTTGAATTACTAAAATTGTATAATGCTATGTCGAATGCATTACAAGAGTAAATGAAATGGCGACCACCCTTTAAGCCTTGCTCATATAACGTAAAGTTGTTCAACCTATGGTTAGTACCGCTCCAACGTCTCCAGGGGGCGAGTCCAAAACAAGTCGCAAATTCAAATTAAGTAAAATAGTAGATTCTTACTTTACTTGGTAGCAATGCCACCATTGGACGTTAGATGTCATAATAACATTTAAAGTGCTTAGTGTAAATAATAATTTTAATTAGTGATAAGTTTAACCAATGGACCTCTTAAAATGGAAGATTTAACTTAAGTAATTGCCGGGGTAATTGCTATTTCAATTTCAATAAACATTCAGGATTATTCGTCCTGTAATTAGGTTCCCACTGAGCACAAAAACATTATTTGTTTGTTGCAACAACATTACAGTGTTAAACGCAACGTTGTATTTTAGCTCGCAGAACTATTTAAATAATATTGCATATATTCTCCTAAGCTCCTCACACTAATATTGCATTTGAAACGTTACATTTATGATGTTCCAGTGACATTCTAAATAATGGTCCTCAGAACATTTACCAAAATTGTTACTGTAACATTGGGCACGTCTAGGTACAAAAAGTGTTAAAGTAGTCTTTGTTTATGTTTCTATCCATGACCTAAGATCAGTGTCAAAATAATAATAAAATTTAAAATTTGATATTTTGAAACTTTCATTATTATTTCGGCAACGATCCTAGGCCGTGGATCGAAACGTAAATAAAGACTATTTTACCAACTGGTATTATTCCCAAAGAAGAATATATAACAAACCATAACAAACATACAAGGAGTAACTACAGCTAGATTTCCGTTTTCTGCACTGACCATTAATAAATGCGATTATCCTATCCTATTAAAATATAGTAAAATAAACGAGCGTCTCGCGGTAGAAATAACGCGGCTGTAATGACAGTTGTAAACAGATTGAGGTTACGTAATTTTTTGTTTACATATAGTGAATGAGATCTATGGAAATTACCTATTAATTTTGTTTATCGTGTTATTTGTAAACGAGGAGTAAAAATGAATACTTGCGAAGATTGGGGTTTTGAGTTTACACAAAAGAAGAATTTGTATGCCCATTTAAGAAAGATTCACAATTTTGAATATAGGAAACCAGTTACTTTAACTAGTAAAGCAACTTTACGTCGTCATTACAGAACTGTTCATAAAAGTATTCCAATAATTCTCAACTCGTCAAAAATCAAGTGCTTTTATGAAAATTGTACAACACATCTAAAGGGATATCAAAAACTTCGACAACATTTGGCAAATGAACATCAAATTGAAACTAAACCTGATCAACTACATTTTAATTCACAATTAGGTTTGAAGATTATTATGCAAAGTGTTAATTATATACTAATTTTATTCTGTTCAACAGAGTTCAAAAACTGAAAAAACCAAGAACAGGAACAATCTTTGGCAATGTATATTACTCATATTTAGACCAGGGTAGAAAATTAAATAATCACATCAAATAAGTTTAATCGCCGTGTATAATGAATATTATTAGATAAAACGCGTTATTAAAAGCGTGAAGCATAAAAATTCATTCGTTTCATTAAACATAAGAGATTTAAATCATGTACAAGACGCTTTATATCAAAAGAAGCAGTATTAAAAAGCTCTGCGTGTAATGTAATTATTCCTAAACAAATGGAAATTACGTGCAAAATTTATCTTAATTAACTCTATTTCAAGTAACCGGTATTGAACAAAACGTACAGATAATATCTACAGAAACTTGTAAAAACCCAATACAATGCAAATCCTAGAAGTGTTAGTTAGAAGTAGGATGTTTGAACACACCTGCGTATTTTAAAAGGCAATTTCAGTTTAATTTGTTTAGATAAACATGTCGATTCTAAGGATATTGGAAACGGTCAGATGCTTTAGCACGAAATACAAAACAGGGTTTATTTAAAAGCTCTGAGAATTAATATTATTTTGAACACCTGCGTAGTTTAAATATCACGTACGGCGAAAATTGTGTAGATAACAAATGGTTTCAAAGAATCTTGGAGAAACCGGGGCTTAATATTCACGAGAATGTGCGATACGGGGTTATTTAACCCAGATAGTCCACATGGACTAAAATATAATCGATAATAAAGAATATCAATTTGCACCAATACGAACAGATTAGAAAAGGAAAGAGAAAATGCGTCAAGCAAAGACACATATAGTAAAAGGCGTGATTTAAGCAACGTCACGAGGGTCACAATTGGTTGAAAATAGGATGCAAGTATCAGAGGTAGAAACAACAATTTCTGTACAAAATTAATTAGTTTTTCTCGGACATGTTTGCGTGCCGTGTGAGAATTTCTGATTTTTAAATGGGGCGAGTGAAAAATTCGTAAAAACCGACGCGCGAGCGACGGACTGGGAACATGGCATGAGAAATTCTTAAGAATTGTCTGTTTTGAGGACAAAAGCGACGTGCCGGCTATTCGCTATATATACCGGTGGTAATATGAATTTCGGTCTCTTAGACCTTTGACTATTCGATGCGTTAAAAGCTCTTACATCCGCGACTTGATTGAAGATGTTAAACAGTGCATTTTAGTTTGATAAAATAATTTAAAGTTTGCTCGTATATTTTAGTGATTCAAAATAGTTTGTTATTTACGTGCTAACATGAATGTACTTCAGTGCACTTAGATACAAGGTAATAAAATTTAGCATCACTGTACCAATTAGCAAAATTTACAACGACAAATGTATACACAAAAGTAGGCAGTTTTGGCGTATATTGGTGAAAGACGCATGAATTTCTTTGCTATTTTTCGGGGTGTTAATAATTAAATGGTTCAAATACGTGTCTGGATCCACGAAACAAGGGTCAGATATACACAGATGAGTTCCGGAAAAGCCCAGAAACAACTTTAAATAAATGGTGATGGAGAAAATTTTAAAAGCGTTGAGAATTAGAAGCCGTAAATATAATCCTGTTGGAATGGTGTGATTAACTAAAGGGACGATGTACATTGAAGCTTCGAGGACAGTAACCTTCAGGTAAATTATACTATTTTGTTTGACATTTTGTGTGTGTTGAATAACTTTATAATTGATTTACTTTAAATGGACATTAGTGAAATTGTACTAACCATAAAATTTTAATTTTAAGATGAAATTTGCTTGTTTAAGTAGAAAGGGTATTTAGTATTGATGTTCGGGAATATGATGAAACTTTGGGTATGTCTTTGAGCTCAATTAGACGAACCTGGTTAATTAACGTAAAGGGGTGGTAGATGCTCCCTTTATACTCAGACTCCGGTCTGCTTATATTGTTATATTAATTAGTAGGCATCCAACAAGGACTTTAATTCTGGATGCACGTTAAAGTGATAATAAAATTAATCTTGAAATTCTTTTTAAAACTGAATTTTATGCTGAAATTTAATTTGAAAATTTAATGTATTCTGAATATTGATGTAAATAGAGTTAACGTTGATGTTTGTGGTAGGAATGTGTTTGTTTTTTTTATGTATGAGGATGAAAGCTATCTAGAGGAGCAGCCGAGGCGATTAACAGAAGAAAATCAACAGACCAGGTAATTCAAGAGGTTTCACAGCATTCTTGACGCCCAATCTGTGAGGCTCGATTCGAAAAGCGGAGTACCCGGATAGTGGAGGTTTCAAAGCATTCTTGGCGCCCAACGTGGGGCTCGAATGTTTTTTTGAAAGGGCCAGTACCTGCAGATATGAGAAGAATCACAGCATTCTATTTCACACTTTAGCTAAATTATTGTCTGATGGCACCAAAAAGGAGTACTATAATTGCCATCGATCGTACAACTACATTCCAAAAGGCAAGGGTTTTAGAAGCTTAAAAAGCACAGGCACTAATAAAATTGGAAGTGTTTGTCCCTCAAGAATGGAAGCGACGATAAAGAGCGATGGGTCTGTTGCAGTAGACTTCTGGACAACTCATGTTGGACATACCAACGATATTGGTCGAGTTTTTTTAAGTAAAGAGAGTAAAGCAGAAATTGCAGGTATTTTCGAACATAAAGTTCTAGTTTGAAATTTTACAATTGATGTGTTTCAGGAAAATTAAAGGAAGGTATTACATTTCAACATATATTGGATAATGTTCGTGATTCTGCTTTAAAACAAGAAAATTCACAGAGAATTTTGTTGTTAGAAACAAAAGATATGCACAATATTGTTAGGGACTTCAATATTGAGTATGGTGTGAAATGCCACCTAAATGATGCAATTAGCGTACGGCTCTGGGTAGAGGAGATGATGAACTTAGGAAGCGACTGCCCAGTGTTATATTATAAAAGCCAAGGTGTACAAGGAAACCCAAATGACTCAAAAATAATTTTAGATGTTCAAGATTTTGCATTAGTCATAATCACTTCTTTTCAACGTGAACAGTTGCTTAAATTTGGGAACGACAAGGTGTGCGTTGATGGTACACACGGTACAAATAGTTACGATTTTCAGCTCTACACACTAATGACAGTGGATGAATTTGGTTCAGGGTGCCCAGTGGCATTTTGTTTTTCAAATCGTGCTGACGAAATGATTTTCAAGTAGTTTTTGGAAAAATTAAATCAATAGTGGGTATTATATCAATTACTGTTTTTATGCTCCAACATTTTATAATGCATGGTCTTATGTTATAGCCAAGGTACCTCACCAGTTGCTATGTACCTGGCATGTGGATCATGATTGGCGCAAGAATTTGTCAAAAATCAACGGAGGGATTGAAAAGAAAGTAGTAGTATATAAATCCGTTCGTGTATTATTACAGTGTGTATCTATTGATGAATTTAATGACATTTTAAATCAGGTAGTAGAAGATCTTTATGACGATGTTGATACACAATCATTTGCTGAATATTTTCATAATAATTATGCAAATCGTCCAACATCTTGGGCATATTGCTATCGATTGGGTTTAGGAATAAATACTAACATGTATCTTGAATCGATGCACAAAGTTTTGAAGTATATGTATTTGGAAGGTCGGAAAGTAAAACGTTTGGACAAAAGCATTAATGCAGTAATGAAAATTGCTCGAGATAGCTTGTTTAAACGTATAATTAAACTTGCAAAGAATACTTCCAATGACAAAATTAATAGAATTAAACAAAGTCATAAAGCAAGTCTAACAATTACATCAGATTTTATTGGACGTCTTGAAAATGATAAGGAAGTTTTAGTTACGTCGTCCACTTGTGCTTTTCAACAGTATCAAGTTACGACAGTAGATGAGGCCTGTAAAGGTTCATGCCTAAGTTGTACAAAGTGCAGCATATGTGTTCATACATTTCAATGCACCTGTATTGACAACATGATAAAGCTTAACATTTGCAAACACATACATGCTTGCGCAATACAGTTTTACAAATCGAATCTTGACACCTTTGCATATTAGTAACGTTAATGAATTTTTCAGCAGTAATATTTTACATGAAGCAAAATCTTCAAAAAATGATATTAAAAAAAGAGCCGAGCTAATAATAAGCCTATGTGAGAATGCTTCGTTAACTGACGACGCACATCTGGCTATAATGAGGCAATTTGATAAAATCATTGACACATTAAATAAAGCAAAATCTATTGATCTAAAAACTACAGAGGAGATTAATATTAATAACAAAGTTGAACAGCAGGTGCGGCTTTTTTCAACAAAGAAGAAATCAACAAGGAATAATGATCTTAAAAAGTCTACCCTAACAGAAGTAATTTTTATTAGGGATGGTTTGGTTAATAACTCAAACCTTAATGTTAATGTTCATACAAGATCTGATCATACATCACCTGATTTTATGTTAAGATAAGACAGTGTATTATCTCAGTAGAAAGTAGGTTTAATTAACACTAAAGCTTATAAGGTTAGATTTTGTTCTGCTTTCTCTTGTTTGGGAATAAAATCAGATGGGGAAACCACTCGCAGAAATACATGTACAAATTACTGGAAATTATTACAATCCCAGCGATTTTGATGGGAAACCTACAAGTACGCGACTAATCTAATTTAATCCTCAGTTCTCACTTTGTTTTATCAGTGTTACAAGCGCTAGTAAGTTATTGTAATTTCGTCAATTCTGTCGGATTGAGTGTTCTTATATTAACAGTGCAGTATTTTAGTTTTACTTTTAGTCGGAGTACCAAAATAATCTTAATTTCCTACCTTGTTTTTTTACATATTTTAGTCGACTGACAGTGCAAACAAAATTCTCGACAAAATAAAATTAGTTTCTTTCTTAATTAATTTAGGTATTTATTGAGAAAGTATATGGGTACATAACGTGTTTACTTTTTAAAAAATAAAAATACAATTATTGAAACCTCAAGCCTCTATTGCTATTATTAAACACATTTCACTCAAGTAATTAATAATTTACAAATCAAATTAAAGAAATCCCAGCAAAGTACCTTTAAACTGCATATTGATACAAGTACGAAAAATACCTAGAATAGCAACAAGTTAGTACAAAATACCAAGTTGTTTACATACAAGAGCTAACATATATAAATAACATTCGTGTAAAGTTAATTTCCTTCAATGCACTAAATTTAACTACTTTTTTATCCAAAGTTGGTTGCGTATAGAAACTGGTCTCTTATATTCAAATCATGAAATTTTCTTAAGTGGCCATACAAAGTTTTATTTTACGTAAATTCAGAACCACAATCTACGCAAATATTCATTTTTTACTTCTCCTATATAAATAAGGAGATAAACAATCAATTTAACATTAACACAGACCTCATCCAATTTATGTAAACAAAAAAAATTACGTAACCTCAATCTATTTACAACTGTCATTACAGCCGCGTTATTTCTACAGCGAGACGCTCGTTAAAATAAATATGTTTTCAAAGAACTAGGTTATGAGCTCAAATATTATAATAATAAGGGGACAAATTCATATTACTGACTATTAGTTGTTGAATAATGAGTAACTAATTCAGAACTTGAATATTTTTTGTCAATTACGTTAATTACAAAAACTATGTGGTTTTATAATTAACTGTGTCAACATCGAATGAGATGATTTAAAATATTGTTGCGAGCTACTATTAGGCAACCCGTCAAACACACAAGCGTTGTAGGGTCTGCATAGTCTCCAGGATTCTAGAATGCTTCTAGCAATCAAACACACAAAACTCCGCCAGCACTGTTCATTCTCGCTAGACAGGGAAGGTTCTCGTAATTACCAGAAGATGAGTCATATCTTTAAATCTGAGTATATATAAGACCGCTAAGAAATGCAAGGGTCAGTCTATAATAGAATGTCTAATATAAATTATAACATTGTAAAGTAATAGTAGTTTGAGCTTTTAGAAGTATACATAAATGTTATATGCTGTGTCTAATGTACATGCAGCTTGTAGTATACATAAATAAATAGAAGTGTATAAACAAATAGTTGTGTTAGTGTTGTTAATGGACCTATGGTAAAGAAGTTAGTTTAAGAAGAAATTAGTGCTTGTAAATTCATTAGTGTAATAGTGCTTCATTGTTAAGTGGACTGAAAACATCTATAAATAAGGCATATACTGTTAATTAGACTTGTAAACAGTGAGTAATAAAAACCTTTATTACTACTTGTTTTAAATTAAAGAAACGCGGTAGTAGTAGCCCGCTACACTGGTGTCAGGCATTTGTGGGGTATATAGTGATTAATTTAAAACACAAGTCTAAAGACATTTAAGTAGTTTGCATATGCCAGTTAAAAGAAGTCAAAGTAAGATGGACGCAGAAGCTTTAATGAATTTCCTTAAGGATTTTAAATCCGGTATGGATGAAAATTTTACTGAAAACGCTGAGAAAATGGGAAGGTTAAGTGAAAATGCTGCCAAAATGGAAGAAAAGTTGAATGAAAGTACAACCACGTTAGAACAAAGATTAATGGAAAGTTCCATTGCATTGAAAGAAGATTTCACTAAACAGGTATAAACAATTGAGCAAAAGTTGGACAGTAAATTGATAAAAATGGAAGAAGATGTGATGAGGCTGCAAGAACAAGTGATTTCACTAACAACGCGGCCACTTGAATTACCAACCCAAGTTGTTAATCAGAACATTCCAGAAATAAGAACCATGGAAAGAAGCGAGTCAATTCCGTCTAAATTTAAAGTAAAACCACCTACATTCGATGGTAAAACACCTTGGCCCACATATTTGAAACAATTTGAAGCTGCTGCAATAGCCAACGGTTGGTGCAACAAAGAGAAGGCTATCTCTCTAATAGTGGCCCTACGGGGGGAACCTCTTAACATCTTACAAACGATTCCCGATCACCAGCAGAATGATTACGGCCTCTTAACATCGAAGCTTGAAATGAGATATGGAGATGCTCACCTTCAACAGGTTTACCATGCACAAGTTAAGAACCGCTCGCAAAAGACAAGTGAAAGCCTGCAAGAATTTGAAGCTGACATCGCCAGATTAGTTAGATTGGCATATCCAACGGCACCAGAGAGTTTCCTCAAACAACTGGCTGTTCAAACATTTGTGGATGGCGTTAAAGATGGCGAAAGCAAGCGCTAAGATTAGCACGGCCAAAAATGTTAGATTGGCCCAGCTTGAATTTGAAGCAGCTAAGCAGACATCACATAGGGTGAGTCACAAAGTTCGGTCTGCCTTAGAGGAACCTGGTCAAGCGCAGAACAGCATAGATGAAATAGTCAACCGTCTGGCGGAAAGGCTGGAACTACAACAACCGCGGCGATGGCGTCTGCGATGCTGGAACCGCGGTGAAGTTGGTCACATACAGAAACGCTGTACTCAACCAAAAAAACAACCGGTTGAGCAGCAGGAAAACTAAAGCAAGTCGACGTAAGGGGGCGAACGTCGACAGCACAACGTAGTGCCCCGGAGATTATCATCTGTGCTGCATCGTTGATGGGATGTCTGGACAGCATTTATATCGATGGTGGAATTAATGGTAGGGTTGTCCGATTACTCGTGGATACAGGAGCAACAAGGCTATTGTGAGACCAGATTTGGTTGGTCGTGAAAAAGTGCTCCCTGCATCAGTATGTCTTCAAACGGCAAGTGGGGAGAAAATTTGTACTCACGGAGAAACTTCCGTTACGTTGGCAATTGGGTACAAACTAAATAATCATCGGGTGTTGGTAGCTGAAATTACAGAAGAAGTGATCTTGGGAATGAATCTCATGAGAAAATATAGGTTTTGTGTTAACATGAAAGAAAATGTGCTTTGGATGGATGATGATAAGATTCCATTTCAAGGGACGAGTAATCAGACGATGCAAGTTCAAATGATTTGTGATATGAAGATACCAACAAAGACGGAAATGATAGTAATGGGTCGCCTGGATGGTACGTTCCGGGTAGGACAAGTGTGCACGATGGAAGCAACTGAATCGGGAATGGGTCAGGGGGATTACTGATTGAAAGAACGCTGGTAAAGTTTCGAAATATGATACCAATAAGGGTGCTAAACATTAATCCGCATACAGTGACCCTGAAGAAAGACATGATTGTGGGAAGTTGCATTTCAGTATGCCATATTACACGTTGTGTGGACGACACAAAAGATAAACCAGCCAACGTTTGCTCACAGAAATTGCTGGATATGTTGATACCTTCGTGTCAAGGATTGAACGGCGACCAACTGGGCAAGGCAAAAAAACTGGTCGGACGATATCGAGGTGTGTTTGCACTGGATGATAGTGAGAACTAAGAAAGGAAGAACGAATGTTGTGCAACACAAGATTTATACTGGAGATGCGCAACCGATAAGACAACATCTCAGGCGGCTTCCTTTGGCAAAACGTAAGGAAGCCGAGCAAATTATCACCGACATGGAAGAACAGGGAGTAATTGAACCCTCGAATAGTCCATGGGCATCCCCGGGTGGTGCTTGTCAAGAACTGCGTTTACAGGTGGAACTGGATTATGGCAGTTCTAGGTCATGCCATTTGGATTATGCAATTCTCCTGCTACTTTTGAACGATTGATGGAGTCGATACTGCGTGGACTATTCTGGAAGACATGTCTGGTGTACCTAAACGATGTGATAGTGTTATGCCGGTCTTTTGAAGAACATCTTAAGAACCTAGAGGAGATATTCCAAAGATTACGCGGGCAAACCTTACATTGAGCCCCAAGAAGTGTCACCTATTTGGAAAAGAGGTAAAATACCTTGGACATGTCGTTTCGGAGACCGGAATACGAGCTGACCTTGACAAAATAAAAACGGTACAAGAGTGGCCTACACCAGCAAATATACACCAACTACGCAGTTTTCTAGGGTTGTGCACTTATTACCGACGTTTTATACTTGGGTTTGCGAACATTGCCAAACCGTTAACGAAATTAACCAAAAATAAACAAGAATATGATTGGAATGACGACTGCCACAGTGCATTTGAACAACTAAAACGGCTACTAGTTACAGCACCAATTTTGAGTTATCCACGTATGGAAGAGAAATTTGTGTTGGATACTGATGCCAGTAACACAGCTATAGAAAGCGTTCTTTCTCGAGTGCAGGACGGACAAGAAAAAGTTATGTGGTATTTCAGCAAGGTCTTCTCACGGCCAGAAAGGAACTATTGTGTAACAAGAAGGGAGCTGTTGGCCGTTGTCAAATCCGTAGAGCACTTTTATAAGTACTTATACGGCCGTAAATTCCTGTTGAGAACCAACCATGCTGCACTAAAATGGTTACTGCAGTTTCGAAATCCTGAAGGGCAAGTTGCAAGGTGGATAGAGCGGCTGCAGGAATATGACTTTGACTCAGAACATCGTGTAGGAACTAGCCATCGGAATACAGACGCTCTGTCAAGGAGACCCTGTCCGGTAGACTGCAATCATTGCTCCAAGATGGAAGAGAAACTAAGCGTCATTCATAAAATGACGGTAACCGATGATACTTGGCAACCCGAAAGAATACGAGAAGACTAGGAGAATGACGCCGAATTGGGACGTATTATTGAGTGGAAAAGTAGAGGGCAACGACCAGCTTGGGAAGAAATTGGTATTTCAAGTAGGAGCCTGAAGGCATACTGGGCACAGTGGGACTCCTTGGTGATTAAAAATAGAATCTTGAAACGACGCCTGGAATGTGAAGATGTCACTGAGAAACTCCAAGTGATAGTGCCGAGAAGCAGAGTGCTAGAAGTGTTGCAGCACTTGCACGATGGTATTTCCGAAGGGCGCTTTGGCGTGAAAATAACTCTCGAAAGAGTGAGGGAAAGATTCTATTGGGTGAACTGCAAAGAAGATGTGAAGGAGTGGTGCCTGAAATGCGAGTTGTGTGCCTCTGCAAATGACCCAGTCACAAAACGGAAAGCCCCAATGAGACAGTATAACGTGGGGAGTTCTTTTAATAAAGTAGCTATTGATATAGCTGGTCCGTTTCCTGAATCAGAAAAAGGAAATAAATACATTTTGGTTGTAATGGATTATTTTACCAAATGGCCGGAGGCATATGCTATACCTAACTAAGAAGCCGAGACGTTTACCGATGTACTAGTGAGGGAGTTGTTTTGTCGCTTTGGAGTTCCGTTGGAATTACACTCCGATCAGGGTCGGAACTTCGAATCAACGTTGTTTCAAAACGTTTGCAAGCATCTTAGAATCAGGAAGACTAGAACCACGCCACTTCATTCTCAATCACATGGAATGGTTGAAAGAATGAACAGGACGTTAGGAATGTAACTAGCCAAAGTTGTCTCTGAACATCAACGAGACTGGGATCAATATTTACCTTTGTTCCTACTGGCGTATCGATCTTCGGTACATGATAGCACAGGATACTCTCTCGCTTGCGTGATGTTAGGACGTGAATTGCGGCTACCATATGATCTTCAGATTGGATTTGAACCTGGAGAAGAGATTACAAGTGAAGATTACGTTAGTAAGCTTCGTGAAAGATCAAATAGCATTTACGAATACGTCCAAAAGAATATCCAGGTAGCAAGCGATCGAATGAAATCACAATATGACACGAGAGCTCAAGAAGGTGGTAATCAACCTGGAGATTTAGTGTGGTTGTATAATCCACAAAGAAAACGTGGGTTGTCGCCAAAACTACAAAGACAATGGAAAGGCCCGTACAAAGTGATGAAAAGGATTAATGATGGTGTGTACCGGATCAGAAGATTTTTCCGTGGTAAACCGAAAGTGATACACTTTGACCGTTTAACATCCTAAGCTGCCAACAACCAGGAAGACTCGAATAATGAGAATGGTGTTCGACGAGTTATTAATCATGAACCAAATGTAGATTTTGAGAGTTTTATGGCGGCGTATGGTAGTTCCGCTAAGACGAGATTTGGCGTTGTTATTGAAAAACGGCAAAATCGGTTTAGAGCACCAGAAGAGTATTCCCTTGCACATTGCGTAGCTCAAGATCTGGAAATGTCAAGAGGAGTAGCTGTTGTTTTCAGGAAAAAGTTTGGATGTGTGGATGAATTAGTACAACAGCAGCCAACTGTAGGAAAAGCGTTGGTTCTTCAGGCTAAGAATCGTTATGTTTACTATCTGGTCACCAAAAATTCTTCATGGCAGAGACCTAGTTATGGACATCTATGGGAGGCTTTGCTAAATCTTAAAGCTCAGATGATGGAAAATAGAGTAACGAGACTAGCGGTGTCCAAGCTTGGCTGTGGACTGGATCGCTTAGATTGGAAATTAATCCAAAATATGCTAGAAGTAATTTTCCAGAGAACCAACGTCCGGGTCATTGTTTGTTGTTATCAACCGGATGCCTACCAAGACCAAGAAAAGAGTGTTGACTGTTATTTCCAATGTCGTGGTGGATGCACCAGAAAAGATAGCTGCCGATACCTTCATCAGTCATCAAATTGGCGTCAAAATGTATTTAGAGTTACGAGACGTAACGGTTTTAAAGAGGGGACAGTGTTATGAGTTACTAATAGGCAACCCGTCAAACACACAAGCGCCGTAAGGAACGCATATACTACAGAAGCCTAGAATTTTTCAGCATATACTGGAGTATGAATTATCCTTTTTAATTCAGGGTATATATTGGACCGCTGATAAATGTAAGAGTCTAGTCTATATCAGAATGTCGAATATAAATTATATCGTGTAAAGTTAAATAGTTAAGTTTTTGGAAGTAAAAAAGTAAACATAAATTTGTATTATGTGAACGTGTCTAATGTACAAACAGCTTGTACAATACATAAATAGAAAAAGTATAATAAATAAAGAATAAATAAGAATTTAGTTTAAGAAGATATTAGTGCTTGTAAATAGCATTAGTGTGATGGTGCTTCATTGCTAATTGAACTGAAAACATTTCTAAACAACGCATATACTGTTAATTGGACTTATGAATAGTGAGTAATAAAGACTTTTATTACTACTTGTTTTAAATTAGTGAAACGCGTTAGTAGTAGCCCGCTATACTATTATTCACGGGTTTCTCACTTTCCAATATCGTTCTCTGCAGACTAACCACTGAAATGAAAAGTACATAATCGAATTATTAGGCTCACATCCAAACTCCATAATTAGCTGCAAACCAATTTTTAAAGAAAAGAAATTTTTGGCAGTTGTTGGGTTATATATTTTAAAAATATCATAATTGTATAAGACAAAATATTAAAAAAATTGGAACTGCTTCTGCTGTAGATGAACACAAAGCACGTCAAAGACATCATCTTTACTAACAACTTTTGTAATATCGATTCACCTACACAGGTGCTGATATTAAAATACAAAACGGGATTCCATTGTGTATAGAAGACAATGTTAATTTCAAAATATGTAAACGTCTCATAAAAGAATGTTTGTACGATAATCCCATTTATGGCATTAACGAATCGTTTAATGTGTACAACAATATAATTACAATAACCTATTACATTATGTGAATAAGCAACGTGCTGAATAAATTCTAATTCTAATATAAACAAGAATTGAAAATGATGTTAAAAAGAATCTGCCTACCCAATGTAAGACGACCGTCTCACGCCAGTAATGCCGTGGCTGCAATGACAGGTTGGGTTACTGTTAGAAATTGATATTATTATAAAAAAACACAAATCACTTAACACGCATATCAGAACAGTTGTTCTAAAACTATTGCAGACTGTTCTGATATGCGTGTTAAGTGATTTGTGTTTCTTAATAATAATATCTATTTCTAACAGTAACCTAAACTATCATTGCAGCGACGGCATTACTGGCGTGAGACGGTCGTATTGTAGGGAATGTCGTGATTAGTGACTTCGTTAAATGTGCAGAACGACTAGGTATTCAGACTACGCATCCTGGAATTAAATGTTTTCTTTGATTTAATGTTTTTGTACGACTCCTTTCGTTTCCTTCAATACGCATCTTGCAAATATTTTACTCTGTTCACGCTAATTCTTCGGTTACTTCACGTTTAGTAATTAAGGTAGGCAAATTAAAGTAAAGAAATATCACTTGATTTCTATATAAGTTTATTAAATATAAATAACATAAACATGGCAGTTCTGTACAGTGTAGCGCGTTATTTGGCATTCGTCGTTTTATTTTGTTGTTATCCTTTTAAAATTAATTATTTTTCTGTACAACTTCCTTTTAGAACTAACAAAATTCTAAATCGACAATTTATTGATCATAATTATTCTATGGTATTGATTCTTTTCCAACCACAAGAAGTCCTGTTAGAAAATGGCGACTACTCTTCAAATATTTTGAAAACGAGCGTGATAACAACGGACCACTTCTGCTTCTAATAACTGTAACAGAAGTAAGTACATATTAATAGTATGTTAAACTTCACTCATTTTCTTTGCAATAATTATAAAAAAAATGTTTGTGGTTAGAAAATTTTTCAGTAATCTTTTTTTTTCTAGCGAGTAGCATCAGCTCTCAATATTAATCTGTGTACTGTTGAAGATATCGGAGCAAAAATTAACAGTGGTAGAGCACTTGTTTATTATTAGGAGAACATATTACTTTAAACATTCCTTTGAAAAGAGTTTGTAATAGAGAAGCATTTAAGGAAGGTAGAACTTCGTTGTCGAAAGTTTTAAAGCAACTTGGTTTTGAATACAAGAAAGGTGATCCTTGTAGGGGCTTGATGGAATTGTCCACTATTGCTATAAAACAAAGGTTCTTTTTAAGAGAATACATCAGAATTACCAATAAAGGCTTGAGACAGTTTGTTTTCTTAGATGAAACTTGACCCTTCAAAGATGGCATTATGGTAAATCATGGCAAGATGCAAATGTTAAGAGTGTAGAAAAGCTCTCAGTTGAAGGCACAAGGTTAGTTATTTATACTTGGTGTGTTTAAAAGTAAATTAAATAATTAATGTTTTAGATATATTGTCTTCATGCAGGTTGCAAAGATGCATTTGCAGCAAATGCTAAGCTTGTTTTTGCATCTTAAACCAAGGATGGTGACTATCGTGGTGAAATGAATCGAGAGAATCTTTTGCGATCGTTTGAATTTCATCTGTTGATGAACTTGGAAGACCTTCCACAATTGTTAAGGATATTACCCGCTATCAAAGCACAAAATTAAATAAAGCACCAACAGCTGCTAATCGTAAAGCTGAAATTAACATTAGTTAACTGCAAATAACATGGAGCTTGACATCAGTATAGTGAAAAATGATTTGCTGAAAGTATTAAATGTAAGTTTGTTGTGCTTTTGATAGCAATTAGTTAAGTGTTAATTATTTTTTAGTAATAAATCCATTATAAATGCAGTTGACAGGTTAGTCGAAAAATATGGACATTTAGTGTTGTGACTTTTTCCATATTACTGTGATTTCAACCTTATTAAATGTATATGAGATATCACAAAGTATATTACCGAGATCATGTTGGAAGCAGTGACACGTTTATAGAAATTCATTAACAACTTGGAAAGAAGCTCTTTCAAAAATTCCTCCAAAGGCATGGGTAAAAAATTATTGCTTCTACAGAACAAGAAATTAAGAACTGGTAGAATACTGAAATATTTATCGGTACAGAAGATATGCATCCATTAGTCATTAATGTTGATGCAGGCGGTAATGTTAGTGATTCGTGGAGTGATGCCGATTAAAAATTAAATAAATGTGATAATTTTTAAATGAAAGTGATTTAAGCTTTATAATAGTTACAACTTGTATGGTTACTAAGATAGCATTGTTGCATATGCCAATT
Source organism: Platerodrilus igneus (assembly GCA_036346225.1). Lineage (NCBI taxonomy): Eukaryota > Metazoa > Arthropoda > Insecta > Coleoptera > Lycidae > Platerodrilus > Platerodrilus igneus. The sequence continues at coordinate 397,007 of JARFIW010001306.1, forward strand.
GTAAATTTTTAGTCATATTATTTTTGATATAGTTTTCTTTAATGTTTGTATTATATTTTTATACCACGTAAAGAAGTTTACAATAACGTGTACTTGTGTAGTTTAGTTTTACATCTCAATTATCTTTATTAAGTTTCTAAAAAATGCATTCTTCTAATATTATTTTATTTTGATCTTAAAATTATTTTCTTAATAAAAACTCATATTTTATGGCAATTACGTTTAGGTCCTTATGCAAGTAATGAAAGTTGATATAATTGCAGAAATAATTACACTTTGATGAGGTAATTGAACTGGTAATACATAATTGCTGATCAACGAATGTGAAATTATTGGAAATTTTAATAATTGTTCACTCTATTAATTGATCTAAAAAACTAAACCCTTCTTTTATAGATACATTTCTTCACCGCCCAACATTTTTCAGCCGGCAATTTTGCTTGAAAAGCTGATACTTGATAAAATTACTGACTGGCAAAATTGTTTCAATGGTAAGAGAAACTTATCCGGTACAAAAAGCTTGTTTTTAATATTGAAAATTCATAGCTTGAATTATTATACGTTTACAATAAGATTAATTACACGATATTACAGCAATGCTTTTACATTATTCTATATCAGGGCTGAGTGTATTATTTAATACACTCATCTTAGTCTGATATAAAATAATCTAAAAGTACTGACGTAGCATTGAGAAATCAACCTTATTGTAAACGTAAATAATTCAAGCTATGAATTTTCAATGGTACAAACACAAGCTTTTGTATTGGATAAGTTTCTCTTTACAATAAAACAATTTTGCCAATTAGTATTTTGATCAAATCATCAAATATCAGCTTTTGAAGCAAAATACCTAATGAAAAAATTTTGAGTTAAAAAATTAATGTATCTATAAAAAAAAAGCTCAGGTGTTTTTGATTAGATAAATCAACACAGTGAAATACTATTAAAATTTTATATTAATTTCACATTCGTTCATACCCACTGAGTCATGGGTCAAAATTAGCAGATTTAAAAATCACTGTCATGCATTGACTTCGATAACAACAGATTGTGAAGATAGTGTACTTGTAAATATGAGCAAAATTTAAATAAGCAGAACCTTCAAATACTTACCAGTAATACTTCAAATTTAAGCAGCAGAAGCCGTATGAGGAACTGTCCACCCTTGACGGAACTCGAACGTTAATATTTTCTTACGACCACCATAGCTACAATCACCCCAGCCTTTTTACAACAATCGCGGCATCCCACAACACAAAGTACTTGAAGGTTAATCTTGGTAAAAACCATAGATTGTACTATATACACAATGGAGAGGAATTGACTTGCAAGCTACTTCTTATGCGATAACTAAAGTTAATTTTAACTATAAAAGGAAAACCTTCAACGAAGGTAAAGGACAGTTTAGCAACAGGGTGCTTTAGCACTCCTTGTGTGGTTTTGAGAGTGACTACCCTAATAATCTTATCAGCATATTACGTACAGTTTTTGGTCCTCTGAACATCTAGCAGGTAATTTACAGTGAACTACTCCGCTAAAAATATCGTGCCGGTAAAATACCGAAACCTCGACTGCACTACAGCCACTTATCAGAAACCAATTATCAACTTAATTTATTACACTTACAAATTGCCAGCATTTTATATCCATATGAATGGCTTATTATTTTACATCACATTGAAAACATAGTTCAAGATTATGGTATCACCTGTTCAACAATCTGAAGAAGAAAGTGAAGTCTTTAATTAATAAAAAGTTACAAACACAAAATTTAGGTACATACCATTTTTCTAATTTTAAGTTTCATCCTAGAGTATTAAACCTTAGCCAAACTCAATTATCTCCTAACGACTTATTTATTTTAAATAAAGGCTTGAAATTTAAACATTCATGTCTTATTCAAAAACAAAAACATTCAATGTTGCCTGACCTTAGTGTTTCTTCAGATGCTATCATCACAATATCTAAACCACCCCAAGGAGACATTTTAAAAACTGAATTATGTCACATTATACACAAATTCTTAAAAGTCCCCGATTGTAATCATAAATATAAGAACAAAGATAAACATAATTATAAAAATATACCTTATATGTATTCAAATATATATCAGATCAAATCATTATATTATAAATTTGTTAAATCTAATAACGATATCATTTGCACAAAAGCAGACAAAGAAAATTGTATCATACTTTTAGATAAAACAGATTATATATGTAAAGTTCATGACTTCCTTCAAAATAATAATTATATAGAAGCAACACCTGACCCAACCTCCAAATTTATCTAAATTTTATTAAAAAAACTGTATATGATTCAAGGAAAGATTTTTAAAAAAATTTGATGTGGGAAGATTTTCTGATATTTTGTATTTTATATTTGAATTTTACTTTAATATAAACAAAGGTAAAATGTTCTTTTAGAATATTGTTGCGATCCACTATTAGGCAACCCGTCAAACATACAAACGCCGGAGGCACAGCATATTCTCCAGGATTCGAGATTTCTTCTAGAAATTACTAGAGAATGAGTCATATCTTTAATTCAGGGTATATATAAGACCGCTTATGAATGTAAGGAGTTAGTCTATACTAGAATGTCTAATATAAATTATATCGTTGTAAAGTAATAGTAGTTAAACTTTTGGAAGTTCAAGAGTATACATAAATGTTATATGCAGTGTCTAATGTACATGCAGCTTGTAGTATACATAAATAGATAGAAGTGTATAATAAATAAATAGTTGTGTTAGTGTTGTTAATGGACCTATGGTAAAGAAGTTAGTTTAAGAAGATATTAGTGCTTGTAAATTCATTAGTGTAATAATGCTTCATTGTTAAGTGGACCGAAAACATCTATAAATAAGGCATATACTTTTAATTAGACTTGTGAACAGTGAGTAATAAAAACTCTTGTTATTACTTGTTTTAAATTAGACAAACGCGGTAGCAGTAGCCCGTTACAATATCATCTCGACAAGCTCACAGCAGAACATCCTTTATAAATATTGAGATATTTAGTTATAGAAATATGTAAATGTAACGTACCATTTGAAATATTTATGTCGGTATGTTCAACATTATAGATGCAATAATGATGCTATGTTCAAGATAAGATGTTATGACAAAGTTGCTAAAAATACTGTTGCGAGCTACTATTAGGCAACCCGTCAAACACACAAGCACCGTAGGCACTGCATATTATCCAGGGACCGAGAATTATTCTAGAAATTATTGGTGAATGAGTCATCCTTTTTAATTCAGAGTATATATATATATATATATATATATATATATAAGACCGCTAATAAATGTAACAAGTTAGTCTATATCAGAATGTCGAATATAAATTATATTGTGTCAGGTTAAATAGTTGAGCTTTTGGAAGACCAAAAGTATACATAAATGTTATAATATGTGTCTAATGTACATGCAGCTTGTAGAATACATAAATAGACAAAAGTGTAATAGATAAATAGTCGTGTAAGTGTTGTTAATGGACCTATGGTTAAGAAGTTAGTTTAAGATGATATTAGTGCTTGTAAATTCATTAGTGTGATAGTGCTTCATTGTTAATTGGACTGAAAACATCTACAAATAAGGCATTTACTGTTAATTAGACTTGTGAACAGTGAGTAATAAAGACTCTTGTTATTACTTGTTTTAAATTAGTGAAGCGCGGTAGTAGTAGCCCGCTACACTGGTGTCATGCCTGTGTGGAGTATATAGTGATTAATTTAAAATGAGAACGCACAAGTCTAAAGACATTTAAGTAGTTTGTATATGCCTGTTACAAGAAGTCAAAGTAAGATGGACGTAGAAACTTTAATGAATTTCTTTAAGGATTTTAAATCTGGTATGGAAAAAAAGTTAAGTGAAAATACTGCGAAAATGCAAGTAAAGTTTAGTGAAAATGCTGAAAAAATGGAGGTGAGGTTAGTTGAACTGGAATCAACCCTTAAAGAGTTTAAATACGGTATGGAAGTGACACTTAATGAAAACTTAATGAGGTCGGTTGAACTAGAATCGATCCATAAAGAGTTTAAAGACGGTATGGAAATGACACTTAGTGAGAATGCTGATAAAATAGAGGAAAAGTTGAGTAAAAATGCTGCGAAAATGGAAATAAAGTTTAGCGAAAATGCTGAGAAAATAGAAGAAAAGTTAAGTGAAAATGCTGCGAAATTAGAAGAAAAGTTGAATGAAAAGACAGCCACGTTAGAACAAAGATTAATGGAAAGCTCTATTGCATTGAAAAAAGATATCACTGAACAGGTAAAAACAGTTGAGCAAAAGTTGGACAGTAAATTGATAAAAATGGAAGAAGATGTGATGAGGCTGCAAGAACAAGTGATTTCACTAACAACACGTCCACTTGAATTAGTAAACCAAGTTGTAAATCGGAACATTCCAGAAATAAGAAGCATGGTAGAAAGCGAGTCAATACCGTCAAAATTTAAAGTGAAACCACCCACATTCGATCGTAAAACGCCTTGGCCCACATACTTGAAACAATTTGAAGCTGCGGCAATAGCCAACGGTTGGTGCAACAAAGAGAAGGCTATCTCTCTAATAGTGGCCCTACGGGGGGAAGCTCTTAACATCTTACAAACGATTCCCGATCACCAGCAGAATGATTACGGCCTCTTAACATCGAAGCTTGAAATGAGATATGGAGACGCTTACCTTCAACAGGTTTACCGTGCACACGTTAAGAACCGCTCGCAATGGACAAATGAAAGCCTGCAAGAATTCGAAGCTGACATTGCCAGATTAGTTAGATTGGCATACCCAACGGCACCAGATAGCTTTCTCGAACAATTGACTGTTCAAACATTTGTGGATGGCGTTAAAGACAACGAAATACAGCAAGCGCTAGGATTAGCACGGCCAAAAATGTTAGATGACGCACTGGCTTATGCGCTTGAATTTGAAGCAGCTAAGCAGACATCACACAGGGTGAGTAACAAAGTTTGGTCTGCCATAGAAGAAACTGGTCAAGCTCAGAACAGCATAGAAGAAATAATAAACCGTGTGGCGGAAAAGCTGGAAAGACAACGACCGCGGAGATGGCGTCTGCGATGCTGGAGCTGCGGTAAAGTTGGTCATATACAGAGACGCTGCACTCAACCAGCAAAACAACCGGTTGAGCAGCAGGAAAACTAAAGCAAGTCGACGTAAGAGGGCGAACGTCGACAGCACAACGTAGTGCCCCGGAGATTATCATCCGTGCTGCATCATTGATGGGATGTCTGGACAGCATTTATATCGATGGTGGAATTAATGGTAGGGTTGTCCGATTACTCGTGGATACAGGAGCAAGAAGGACTATTGTGAGACCAGATTTGGTTGGTCGTGGAAAAGTGCTCCCTGCATCAGTGTGTCTTCGAACGGCAAGTGGTGAGAAAATTTGTACTCACGGAGAAACTTCCGTTACGTTGGCAATTGGGGACAAACTAAATAATCATCGGGTGTTGGTAGCTGAAATTACAGAAGAAGTGATCTTGGGAATGGATCTCATGAGAAAATATGGGTTTTCTGTTAACATGAAAGAAAATGTGCTTCGGATGGATGATGATAAGATTCCATTTCAAGGGACGAGTAATCAGATGATGCAAGTTCGAATGATTTATGATATGAAGATACCAAAAAAGGCGGAAATGATAGTAATGGGACGCCCGGATGGTACGCTCCGGGTAGGACAAGTGTACACGATGTAAGCAACTGAATCGGGAATGGGTCAAAAGGGATTAGTGATTGAAAGAACGCTGGTAAAGTTTCGAAATATGATACCAATAGGGGTGCTAAACATTAATCCGCATACAGTGACCCTGAAGAAAGACATGATTGTAGGAAGTTGCATTCCAGTATACCATATTACACGTTGTGTGGACGACACAAAAGATAAACCAGCCAACGGTTGCTCACAGAAATTGCTGGATATATTGATACCTTCGTGTCAAGGATTGAACGGCGACCAACTGGGCAAGGCAAAAAAACTGGTCGGACGATATCGAGGTGTGTTTGCACTGGATGATAGTGAGAAAGGAAGGACGAATGTTGTGCAACACAAGATTTATACTGGAGATGCGCAACCGATAAGACAACATCTCAGGCGGCTTCCTTTGGCAAAACGTAAGAAAGCCGAGCAAAATTGTCACCGACATGGAAGAACAGGGAGTGATTGAACTATCGAACAGTCCATGGGCATCCCTGGTGGTGCTTGTCAAGAACTGCGTTTACAAATGCAACTGGATTATGGCAGTTCTAGGTCATGCTATTTGGATTATGTAATTCTCCTGCTACTTTTGAACGATTGATGGAGTCGATAATGCGTGGACTGTTCTGAAAGACATGTCTGGTGTACCTAAACGATGTGATAGTGTTAGGCCGGTCTCTTGAAGAACATTTTAAGAACCTAGAGGAGATATTCCAAAGATTACGCGGGCAAACCTTACATTGAGCACCAAGAAGTGTCAACTATTTGGAAAAGAGGTAAAATACCTTGGACATGTCGTTTCGGAAACCGGAATACTAGCTGACTTTGACAAAACAAAACGGTACAAGAGTGGTCTACACCAGCAGATATACACCAGCTACGCAGTTTTCTAGGATTGTGCATATATTACCGACGTTTTATACTTGGGTTTGCGAACATTGCCAAACCGTTAAGGAAATTAACCGAAAATGAATAAGAATATGATTGGAATGACGACTGCCACAGTGCATTTGAACAACGAAAACGGCTACTAGTTACAGCACCAATTTTGAGTTATCTACGTATGGAGGAGAAATTTGCGTTGGATACCGATGCCAGTAACACGGTTATAGAAAGCGTTCTTTCTCGAGTGCAGGACGGACAAGAAAAAGTTATTTGGTATTTCAGCAAGGTCCTGTCGCGGCCAGAAAGGAACTATTATGTGACAAGAAGGGAGCTGTTGGCCGTTGTCAAATCCGTAGAGCACTTTTATAAGTACTTATACGGCCGTAAATTCCTGTTGAAAACCAACCATGCTGCCCTAAAATGGTTACTGCAGTTTCAAAATCCTGAAGGGCAAGTTGCAAGGTGGATAGAGCGGCTGCAGGAATATGACTTTGACTCAGAACATCGTGTAGGAACTAGCCATCGGAATGCAGACGCTCTGTCAAGGAGACCTTGTCCGGTAAACTGCAATCATTGCTCCAAGATGGAAGAGAAAATAAGTATCATTCATAGAATGACGGTAACCGATGATACTTGGCAACCCGAAAGAATACGAGAAGACCAAGAGAATGACGCCGAATTGGGACGTATTATTGAGTGGAAAAGTAAAGGGCAACGACCAGCTTAGGAAGAAATTAGTATTTTAAGTAGGAGTCTGAAGGCATACTGTGCACAGTGGGACTCCTTGGTGATTAAAAATAGAATCTTGAAACGACGCCTGGAATGTGAAGATGGCACTGAGAGACTCCAAGTGATAGTGCTGAGAAGCAGGGTGCTAGAAGTGTTGCAGCACTTGCACGATGGTATTTCCGAAGGGCACTTTGGCGTGAAAAGAACTCTCGAAAGAGTGAGAAAAAGATTCTATTGGGTGAACTGCAAAGAAGATGTGAAGGAGTGGTGCCTGAAATGCAAGTTGTGTGCCTCTGCAAATGACCCAGTCACAAAACGGAAAGCCCCAATGAGACAGTATAACGTGGGGAGTTCTTTTAAGAGAGTAGCTATTGATATAGCTGGTCCTTTTCCTGAATTAGAGAAAGGAAATAGATACATCTTGGTTGCAATGGATTATTTTACCAAATGGCCGGAGGCATATGCTATACCTAACCAAGAAGCCGAGATGGTTACAGATGTACTAGTGAAGGAGTTGTTTTGTCGCTTTGGAGTTCCGTTGGAACTACACTCCGATCAGGGTCGGAACTTCGAATTAACGTTGTTTCAAAACGTTGGCAAGCATCTTAGAATCAGGAAGACTAGAACCACGCCACTTCATTCCCAATCAGATGGAATGGTTGAAGGAATGAACAGGACGTTAATACCTAGCCAAAGTTGTTTCTGAACATCAACGAGACTGCGATTAATATTTACCTTTGTTCCTACTGGCGTACCGATCTTCGGTACATGATAGCCCAGGATACTCTCTCGCTTGCGTGATGTTAGGACGTGAATTGCGGCTACCATATGATCTTCAGTTTGGATTTGAACCTGGAGAAGAGATTGTAAGTGAAGATTAGGTTAGTAAGCTTCGTGAAAGATCAAATAGCATTTACGAAAACGTCCAAAAGAATATCCAGGCAGCAAGCGATCGAATGAAATCACAATATGACACGAGAGCTCAAGAAGGTGGTTATCAACCTGGAGATTTAGTGTGGTTGTATAATCCACAAAGAAAACGTGGGTTGTTGCCAAAATTACAAAGACAATGGAAAAACCCGTACAAAGTGATGAAAAGGATTAATGATGTAGTGTACTGGATCAGAAGATTTCTTCGTGGTAAACCGAAAGTGATACACTTTGACCGTTTAACATCCTAAGCTGCCAACAACCAGAAAGACTCGAATAATGAGAATGGTGTTCGACAAGTTATTAATCATGAACCAAATGTAGATTTTAAGAGTTTTATGGCGGCGTATGTTAGTTCCGCTAACACAAGATTTGGCGTTGCTGTTGAAAAACAACAAGTCTCCGTTTCCGCCTTATTTTTCATTCGGTAGACCTGTTCTTGTTCCGGAACACCCGTCTACCACATAAGGGTGATTTTTCCCTCACTCCGGGCTACTGACCACATTGGTTGGTTGAGTAGTGCTTTTCTATTCACCTTTTTCTATCGCTTTTGCTCAATGCGAGCCCTTCTTCTATTCTCTTCTACCTGTAAGTGTCACTAGTACATTCCAAAGCGCCTACCTCCCTCTTTTTACCTTTCCTATATGTCTATTGCCTTTTTATTTCCGTTACTCACCGTATGGTTGCGCGGGGGGTTTTCACAGACACCCGGAGGACGTCTTTGGGAATCTTTCGTAAGGTCATGCGGTGCCGCTGTCAGCCGCACGTGGCCGCTAACAGTGCATGTATGTATGAGTATGTGAATGTGTGAGTGTAAGTAAATGTGTGGATATCTTACCGATATCATTTAACGCCGGGTGCAGGAATGCACCCACATGCTTTTTTTCGGTCCCTCGTACCGTTTTTATAAACAGGCCTGCCTCACAGGTCGCTCTCTTATAGGGGGTACGAGTATCCTACCTAATTAACGGCTTCAAGGAGCCACTCTCTCTTGTGTCTTTGTGATGGATGACAAAACGGCTTGGTGAGCTGGGGAATTCTACGTTATATCTTTAAAGTATATAGTTGTAGCATGCCTTAGCGTGCTGGGACGTTTCGGATCCATCTATTGTTATCTAGTTTTATCTTAATATCTTTATCTTACCTATTATCTTTGATAATAACTTGAGACTTTGTCTTACTATCTTTTGTTTTCCTAACGTTTGGTATTCATGATCAAATGTAGGAATTGTTCTTTGAGTATTGAGTGAAGAAGCTGACCTGATGGTAGCAATGCAATTTGTTAGGTTAGTAACGTAAGAAATTAGTAAGATGGTACTCTTGGTAAATTTGTTAATTCACAATCATATCATTAAAAAGTTTTGATGGGTACCAATACATAAAAATTTGCTAAAATGTATAGTAACTTGCTCTCTTGGGCATTTTGAAATTTGGGCATTTTTTTGCCAAAGTAAAAACAGTTTAAATGCAATGCTTATGTGCGTGAACTGTAATGTTGGCTTTAGTTATTGTATATATATATATATATATATATATATATATATATAACAGAACGGTTGTTTGCAGTCCGCAATAAGAAATTGTGTAGAACAATATATAAAATAAGATGTATCTGTAAACAAACTCTATGAAAATAATAGAGCCTATTGACGATTACAAATCTTGGAGACTATTTCACTCTGAGGAGGCTTAATAAAGCCGAAACCGTCGGTCAGTGGATGTTTCCTCCCCTATGAAGTAATAAGCTAATGTTTTGTTAATGGCTATATAACTACCAGCCCGATTTGTATTCGTCAATAGGCTCTATTATTTTTATAGAGTTTATTTACAGATACATCTTATTTTATACATATATATATATATATATATATATATATAAAATACTCATATTTAGACCAGGGTAGAAAATTAAATAATCACATCAAATAATTTTAATCACCGTGTATAAGGAATTTCATTAAATAATACGCTTTATTAAAACCTTGAAGCATAAATAAACTCGGTCGTTTCAGTAAAAATAAGAAATTTAAATTATTTATAAGACGCTTTATATCAAAAGAAGCAGTATTGAAAAGCTCTGCGTGTAATGTAATTATTCCTAAACAAAGAGAAATTACGTGCAAAATTTATCTTAATTAACTCTATTTAAGTAACCGGTAGTAAAACAAAGTGTACCTATAATAATTAATATTTAAGTTGTATTCGCTAAAATGAAAAGGATAGAAATCAATTTTAATTGGAGTTAATGAAACCGTTAATAACATATAATACTTATAGAAACTTGTAAAAACCCAAGATTAAAATACCACGGAATAAAGCTCTGAGAATTAATATTATTTTGAACACCTGCGTAGTTTAAATATCACATTCGGCGTAAAGTTTGCAGATAATTAATGTTTCAAAAATCTTGGGAAAACGTCGCATAATAGTTACGAGAATTGCTAAAGCTGGTTATTTCACACTCCATGTGGACTAAAATAATCGATAATAAAGAATATCAAGTTGCACCAATAAGAACACGGTAGAGAAGGAAAGAGAAAATGCGTCAAGCAAAGACACATATTGTAGAAGGCGGGATTTAAGCAACGTCACGGGGGTCACAATTGGTTAAAAATAGGATGCAAATATCAGAGGTAGAACAACAATTTCTGTACAAAATCAATTAGTTTTTCTCGGACATGCTTGCGTGCCGTGTGGAAATTTTCTGAGATTTGAATGGGGCGAGTGAAAATTCGTAAAATCGACGTGCGAGCAACAGACTGGGAACATAGAATGAGGAATTCTTTAGAATTACCCGTTTTGGGGAACCGACCGACAGACAGGCTTTTGCTATATATACCGAGATGAAGATAAACAAGCTCTCTTAGACTTTTGACGATTCGATGCGTTAAAAGCTCGTACATACGCGACTTGATTGAAGATGTTAAACCGTGCATTTTAGTTTGATTAAATAATTTAAAGTTTGCTCGTATATTTTAGTGATTCAAAATAGCTTGTTATTTACGTGCTAACATGAATGTACCTCAGTGCACTTAGATACAAGGTAATACAATTTAGTTTCACTGTACCAATTAGCAAAATTTACAACGACGAATGTATACACAAAAGTAGACAGTTTTGGCGTATATTGGTGACAGACGCATGCAGTTATTTGCTATTTTTCGGGGGTGTTAATAATTAAATGGTTCAAATACGTGTCTGGATCCATGAAACAAGGGTCAGATAAACACAGATGAGTTCCGGAAAGGCCCAGAAACGACTTTGAATGGATGGTGATGGAGAAAATTTTAAAAGCGTAGAGAATCAGAAGCCGTAAATATAATCCTGTTGAATGGTGTGATTAACTAAAGAAACGATACTTTGAAGCTACGAGGACAGTAACCTTCAGGTAAATTATACTATTTTGTTTGACATTTTGTGTGTATTGAATGACTTTATAATTGATTTACTTTAAATGGACATTAGTGAAATTGTTCTAACCATAAACGTTTAATTTTAAGATGAAATTTGCTTGTTTAAGTAAAAGGGTATTTTGTTTTGATGTTCAGGAATATGATGAAAATTTGGGTATGTCTTTGAGCTCAATTAGACGAACCTGGTTAATTAACGTAAAGGGTGGTAGATGCTCCTTTATACTCAGACTCCGGTCTGCTTATATTGTTATATTAATTAGTAGGCATCCAACAAGGACTTTAATTGTGGATGCACAGTAAAATGATAATAAAATTAATCTTGAAATTCTTTTAAAACTGAAATTTATGCTGAGTTTTAAATTTGAAATTTTAATGTATTCTGAATATTGATGTAAATAGAGTTAACGTTGATGTTTTGGTAGGAATGTGTTTGTTTTTATGATTGAGGATGTAAGTTATCTAGAGGAGCAGCCGAGGCGATTAACAGAAGAAAGACGACGGACCAGGTAATTCAAAAGGTTTCACAGCATTCTTGACGCCCAAACTGTGGGGCTCGAATGTTTTTTTTTAAAGGGCCAGTACCTGTAGATATGAGAGGTTTCACAGCAATATATATATATATATATATATATATATATATATATATATATAGTGAATAAGATGAAATAATAACTTAGACTTTCATGCAAAGCCCAAATGATCATTTCAAATCGAGCTAGTAATTGAAAGATGGAAAATATAAGATCTTAGACAGGATTTAAACCTGTATCCTGGTTTTGCCGGAACCATGCGTTTACCAATTACGCCACCGAAACCGATGACACAATTGGGAAATTTACAAATTTAAATCGTGTACACAACTATACATAAACCTAACTTTCAATTACGTTTGGCATTATTGTCAATCATATCGAACATTGTCAAGTTTTTGACTTATGTCAGTTATAGACAGTAATTAGTAAATGCATATATATATATATATATATATATATTATATATATATATATATATATATATATAGTTGATATTGAATTGTATCATTCCTGCATATTTATTTTATAAAACTGATTACGGTTACTGAGGACCGAAGTATAAAAATTAAAATTAAAACTTGAATTGTATGCGACGTTTCGTGAAATTTATTCACATTATCACAGCATAACACTTAAATAATTTTATTTTCAATTATTTAAGTGTTATGCTGTGATAATGTGAATAAATTTCACGAAACGTCGCATACAATTCAATTTATATATTATATATATATATATATATATATATATATATATATATATATATATATATATATATATATGTTAGGCGACATGTCGCATTTGTTTTAGTTGTAGTAGTGTTTCGTGCTCTCCGACAAATTTATGCTGTCTATTATAACTGCGCCACATTAAAGATTCGTGTGTGCATTTATAGATGTAGTTTGATGAACTTGGGGCTACACATTCCCTTTCCTGGTTACTCGCAAGACGCGTTATCGGTTGAAAAAACTAGATGGCGCCTGAAATAAACATTTACTAGAATGTAAGTTAGTTTCTATGTAAATTAGTCAGGCTTTAGATTTTAAGTTTTTACCGTGCTAAAGGTCTTTTTCTTTTATTAAAATTTTTTTATAGCTTTATCGCGATTGTTACATTCCAAATTTGGCAATGTACATTCTTATAATTTGTAAATAAATTCCCCCGGATATTTTTAAATGAACTTGTCAATTTCCGTCATTCCGGACAGTTGCGTTTGCGCAAAGGAATGCGCAGGTGCGGAGTGCGTGAAATGACGCGATTAAGCGACGAGATCTGAAGCCAAGAATATCTACCGGTGTTGCGTGTGTGTCTTTTCTCTTTTTAGGATGTAGGTTTCCTTCTATCTTGCTTTATTGCTCCTCCTACCTGTATCCTTGTCGTTCCACCTACGGGCTTAGAAGACCCAAGATAGAGTTTGGACGGATTGAAAATTTGACTCAGCAATGGCGTAGCCTACTTACAAAAACAACAAGGATCCTGAGATATTAAAAAATACAAGTGAGTAACCGTTTTACGTTATATGTGCATGAAACATTGTCTATAGCGCAATACTTAAAACATGGTGAAACCCGTTATAGGTATTACGCGTCTTTAACGATTGCGCAGTAGTATATCTATTGCCCGCAATATAGTATAGCGAATGACCGGTGTATAAGAAAAGTTACTATTCTGTGTTGTTGCATGCTATTTGTGATGACAGAATGTTATTTATAGATGTGTATACCGGTGAAGCAGGATCAATACATGACTACACTCTATTTAAGAAGTCAGATTTGTATGGTCGCATCAGAGATCATGTAATTACATGGCCTGATTATAGTCATTTAATTGAAGATTTCGCTTATAAATTAAACCAACGCCTTTGGTTGGTATTAAAAATACTTATAGTTTGAGCTTACATTAAAAAAATTTTAATTTCATATTAAGTACCGAGTTGTCTTTGAACATGCATTTTCCCTACTGAAAGGCCGATTTAGGAGATTGAAGCTTGTGGAAACTGTTCGGCTCGATCTTATATCCTTACTAATAGTGTCAGCATGTATTATACATAATATTTGTATATTGCAAGATGATTTGCCGGAAGTTATTATAAATATTGAAGAAGAAATTAGAGAAGAAGCGCTTAAAAATCTTAATAATGTAATCGATGTGGATGAAAGCTGAGACGATGACCGAATTGCTCAGATAAAAAGAAATAATTTAGTTAATTTTGTGCCTATAATTATAAGACATTAATTAAACGTTTGTACTGTATTTGTGTTAGTATAATAAATAATAGTTTGCAAATAATATATTGTTATCAGAATTTAATAAACATTTCAAAACAAACCATCTCCTAGTATTTTACAAATTTATCTTATTTAATTATACCTATATTTTCTCAATCATTTTTTCAGACAAATCTAAAAATCTATCTTGACGCTGCATTGCTTGTTTAGGTCTTTTATTAATTTCTGAGCTTCTACGTTTTCGTTTCTTGGAAAAAGATGATTCAAAAGCTAGAGCACTCGGTGCTTGTTCCTGATACATACGATTGGAATGTGTGCTTCTTATTTCCACAGCTTCTGACGTTGTTGCATTAATAATATCTCCAGCATTATCATCATCATAATCTTAATCCCTTATTACTGCTACATGTCGCTACTGACGTAATCTCTGGCTGCTTATGCATAAGGTCATGGATGCAATTAAAGAACTTCCAGCGACGTGCATTTTTTCCGGAAGTATTATTATGCTGTAACACACTTTTATAAGTGCGTTTCAGACGTTTCCATTTAATATCGCAATGATAAGCAGCGATTGGATTTCCTGCACGGATTGAACATGAACGTGCTATTTTGGCCCACACAATTTTTTTTAGAGTAGTTTCGAATTCAGTATAGGAATCTTTAGTCTGTTCTATTAAGTAAAGCAACATGTCTGTTATCCAAAATTTGAATTGTCTGGAGCATGCTCATTTTCTCTTTCACATTCTGTAAGTTCTGAAACAGTAGGGCACTGACTATCTTCTTCAGGTGATATTTCGTAAGCATGAACAGCATGAGCTTGATTAAAAAACTCACCTGATAAGAAATTTTATTATATTAAATGGAAAACTTTTCTATACTAACCTTGTAGCGTATGAACTGTTGCATGCATTTCAATATCTGCCTTGGAAAAATTGCCTCCTTTACAAATATCACACGCATAAAGAAAGGACTTTGAACTCATTTTAAGGATATAAGGGTATTAAGATTTTGCGGGAATCTAATACACCATCAGCTCCGTTTTCGAAGGTGGTACAAATGGAGCTCACTCCCAATTCACCACACTGTAATTAACGAACAGTTACAAATTGTTACTATTTACACCTCATTGAATAGACGAACGCCCAAAGTGTAAGTTATGTTAAAAGTGTACACAGTTTCTATTAAATGAACGCAACATTAGTTAGCTTTCTATCAGTAATAAAGTGCACGCGATGTTGCGACCTCTGTGAATAAATCTACTAATGATGCAACCCTATCCAATAGGTACAGTTTACTGTTATATAACTTGTACTTAGTTTAGGAAGCCTCCGTTGCATTATTATATTAATTAGGAAACTATCTACTAGGTGTCTCTGGCGAGGATATTCAAATCCTTTGTGTTGTGGATAAAGAATTTTTTTGTAGAAATATTTTATATATTTCGTATTTTACTAGCCTTGCGATTTTTCTTAGCAATTATGGTTTCTAAATACAGCTTATAAGAATTTGGGTTTAAGATAAAAATGTTTAAATCCTATTCAATTGAATTCTAGAGCCTGTAATTTTATATGATCTAATTAAAGGTAGATGCTTCCAGTAATTTTGTGTGTACACCGTTGAGCTTCAATAAAAATCATTTTATAAGTTTTATATACCAGCAACGCTTCCATGATGAAACGTTTTTAAAAGCTGTTGGTTTGACCTTTTAGAATACAGAAATTTTCCATTAACCTCAGGAAAATCTAATTTTTTGATACGTATTGAAACATTTCGCATAGAAGCAGATGCAAAATATGCGCAACAAGGATACAACGTTATTTGTGTCCTTAGAAGTAATTGGTTGCTGCTATATATTTGTAATTGACGTCAATCTGTTTAGGGCTGTGGGTCGGCGGGTGGTTTCTGTCGGTGAGTGAGTAGACAGGGTGTTGCTTCACGACCGAAATGGTGGGGCAAATTTATAGGGCGTAGAATGATGGGTGATTCGGTTGTTGAGAGGTGCTGCGAGGGGTTGCAGATCGAGTATGCAGTAACTGCAGTGAGCGATTCCAAATGTAATAGGGAGGTAAGTTATATATCGATTTTCGACTCTTTTTATTCTATTCAACCCACTGGTAAACAGGAACGGCTTTATAATTTTTGTGAACGAGAGGTTTACACTTTATATAACTAAACAAATTGAATATGTTTAGTGTTAGCTATGACATTTTACATAGTTGACTTAATTGCTTTATTTTGAAATGTATGATTAGATAACCGTTAACATTTTTTTAATTTGCTGATTTAAAATTAATTAGCAGTGCTTTATACAGCCTGTATCACTTTAAGCGCGCACTATTACTAACTTTTATATTATTATAGATACAAAGTTGATTAAATTAGCCATGTAGTAGTATTTTTCTCCTCATTATGACACTGGAAGCAGAAAAAGCTTTTCAGCTAAATGAGGAAAATATAATTATATTATTGACTGAAACGTTTGCAAATCGCTTAGAAAACAATAAAAATCTTAATGCAATATTAGCCTAAAACTGAAAATAATCCAATTATTGTCATATGAGTCTTTTAGACGAGTTGGCTATGTATTTCTGAAATAAAAATGTTATGCGATGCGTCATTAGATTATTGTGCTGTCAAGAAAAGCAAGCATTTCACCTAATTTTACGTATTAAATGTTGTTTCAGATTTTTAATTGGGAATATTGTAACGGGCTACTACTAACGCGTTTCACTAATTTAAAACAAGTAGTAATAAAAGTCTTTATTGCTCACTATTCATAAGTCCAATTAACAGTATATGTCTTATTTGTAGATGTTTTCAGTCCAATTAACAATGAAGCACTAGCACACTAATGTTATTTACAAGAACTAATATCTTCTTAAACTAAATTCTTAATCATAGGTCTTGTTCAGCGCGGGGATCTTATAAATTTGTACATCGACTTACCTCCGCAGTTTTTTGTTGTTCTAAGCTGCAGTTCCTATTCCTTCAACTAAGTGGACTGTATGCGAGATTTAGTCCGTGTTACGTTGCACTTGCACTGTGTTTTTTAGGGGTTTATCGATAAAGTCCGCGGCACTATTGACAAACTCACGTTACCGAACGAAAAAACCGACTGTTCTGCTTCGATATCCATGAGAGAGTGTTTGTTCACTACTATCCTTAGTCCTACTTATTTACACATGCACAAGGAATTTTTACGACAGGATATAAGGGAACAAGGGATGACAGTTTTACTATTAGATTTACAACTACAAATTTACGACTTAAAATTAAACACGACAACGTGCGACAAAGAGACCGAACATCCCGCCCACCAAAATAAGTATGAACTAACTTATTTTATATTTAAAAATAATTAGAGCTATTAACTAAGAAACCTAACCGACAAACTTATATAAGTGAATATATGTGTACATACCATTAAATATCAAGTAACTGGTAGTAAACATAGTTTCACTAGGGGGCGTTTAACTAACCCTTAAGCTGTCTTAACGGTAGCTACCCGAACGATACCGTCTCTGCCAGGGTGAACATCTACTACTCTTCCTAAACGCCACTGTAGAGGGGGGTTATTTTCTTCTTTTAAGAGGACAAGCAAATCAATAGGTAGGGTCGCGGAATTGCTCAACCACTTACCTTTCTGCTGCAACGTGTGCAGGTATTCAGCACTCCATTTTTTCCAAAACCCTTGTTGCATTTGCTGCAACAGTTGCCAGCGATTCAAACGAGAGGGGTTTATGGACAACAAATCTGGATCTGGTAACACCGAGACCGGTTCAACATTAAGAAAATGACCCGGGGTCAAATACGAAAAATCATGCGGTTCGCAACTCAGTGCGCATAGTGGACGTGAGTTGAGAATCGCTTCGATTTGAATCAATACCGTCGAGAATTCTTCAAACGACAAAATTTGTTCACCGATAATTCTTTTTAAATGGGATTTTACTGATTTAATCCCGGCCTCCCACAACTCACCAAAATGAGGAGCAGCAGGAGGAGTAAACACAAATTCGATTCCCTCAACGCCTGCCGAATGGCGCATCAATTGAGAGATCTCACGAGAGGCCCCAACGAAATTAGTACCATCATCACAATGGATTTGAATACATTTGCCTCTTCGAGCAATAAATCGACGTAAAGCACCCAAGAAAGCGTCTGTCGACAAGTTAGACACTAGTTTTAGAAGGAGGGCTTTAGTGCTGAAACAAATAAATAAGCAAATGTACGCTTTCAATGATTTTGCGCCACGACATCGATTCATCGTGACAGAGAAAGGTCCACCAAAGTCGACTCCCGTATGTAAGAACGCCTTACCTGGAGTTAACCGAGAAGCTGGTAAATCCCCCATAGGGGGCATAAAGCCACAGGGTTTACACGAACACAACGAATGCAGGATTTTAAACATTGCCGAATAGCCCTCTTGGCGGACAAGATCCAATAATTTCGAGTTAGTAAAAATTGAGTTGTTCGATTTCCAGGATGTAAATGTCTTTCATGACAATCTAATATAATAATTTCAGTCAACCGATGCGACCGAGGACAACTCAGAATTACGTAGGCGACCGCCCACCCTCAACAAATCACGACTATCTAGAAACGGACTAAGGCTACGAAGTTGTTTACTAACAAGTTTTCCAGTTTTAATATTTGCGATGTCTTGGGCAAAAACATTTGTTTGAACTCTTTTAATCAATAAATGTATAGCCTCTTGCTGATGAGCTAGGGACAAACCATCAAAATATTTTGAACGTAAATCTGCTGGACATTGAACATTACGAATGAAATGACGAATACATGTAATAATCCTACAAATTTTCTGCAGTTTTGAAAATTTATCCAACAACAAATCCAAGAAATTCTCAGACATAATGACTGTTAACGACAGAGTACGATATTCGACGTCCATCTGAGATGAGTCGATAAGTTTTGGCAGCGATGTTACTGGCCATTCTTCATTACGACGCACTAACCAGGAAGGTCCTGTCCACCATAATGGATGATGCACCAACTCTGAAGCTAAAAGTCCACGTGAAGCACAATCCGCAGGGTTATCCTGAGACTTAACATGAAACTACGAAGATGGAGGAATACGTTCTTGAATATGCGAAATGCGATTGCTAACGAATGTCTTCCACTTATGCGGGGAAGACCGAATCCAAGACAAAACAACAGTAGAATCTGACGACGCGAAAATATTACTAAATGATAAACTATCTATATAAATATTTTTGACGAAATCTACTAAATCTGCCAAGAGTACGGCAGCACACAATTCGAGACGGGGCAATGAAACGCGATTTGTAGGAGCAACCTTCGATTTTGCGCATACTAATGACAAGGCAATATTACCTTCTATATCGAACGAACGAAAGTAGATGACAGCTGCATACCCGGCTTCAAAAGCATCGCAGAACCCATGCAACTCCACCTTTATAAAATTATGACATACAATGCGACGCGAAATTTCAATATTCGAAACCGCTGGCAATTCACCCAAAAAATGTTTCCATTTTTGTATGACTTCCAATGGAGACTCTTGGTCCCATCCGAGACCTAAAAGCCAAAGATCTTGAACTAAACGTTTAGCGAACAGTACTAAAGGTGCTATCAAACCGAGAGGATCAAAAATTTTTGCGATAGCCGACAAAATATTACGCTTAGTGCAAGTGCGCTCTTCAACGTCTAAGTTGTATAAAAATGCATCTGTAAGAGCACGCCACGAAAAGCCCAAAATTTTTATTGAACCACTATCTTTATCTTGAAATGTAATTGTGTCCGAACTGGACAGGGACTCCCTCAAGTTGGATATCACTTCCGGGCAATTACTACTCCATTTTCTTAATTGAAAACCACCACTAGAGCAAATACTATTCAATTCACTAATTAATTGATTAACAGCTTCAATCGAATTGCATCCAGTGACTAAGTCATCAACATAAGTATCGCTCGCCAATACCGATGACGCCACAGGAAAATTAATTGATTCTAACCTTGCCAATTCTTGAACAGTACGCAAGACTAAAAAAGGCGACGACGAAACTCCATAAGTCACAGTATTTAATTTAAAGTCCATAGTAGGATCCGACGCAGAAAATCTCCAGACGATACGTTGATAATCACGATGAGTATCTTTAACCAAAATCTGCCGATACATTTGTTTGATGTCAGCTGTAATTACGATAGGATGTACACGAAAGTGCAATAACAAAACTGCAATGTCCTCTTGCAGAGCAGGGCCAATAGCCAAGCTATCATTTAACGAATTTCCAGATTGATCCGGACACGAAGCATCGAAAACCACACGCAATTTGGTGGTAGTGCTATCACGCTTATGTACAGCATGATGGGGAATGTAATACATTTTCTCATAAACCGACGAATTTATAGGCGATTTCACTAGAACCATGTGACCGCTTTCCAAATAATCCTCCATAAATTTTTTATAATCCGAATACAATTCAGGATTTTTTAGCAAACGACGTTCTAACGACAAAAATCTTTTAATACAAATTGATCTCGTACCCACGAATGAGGGTTCCGAAATTTTAAAGGGCAAGGACGCTACAAAACGACCGTCTTTGTTACGTCTATAATTTTCCACAAATTGATTTTCACACCTTTCTTCTTTAGGAGAAATGTGTTTTTTGAAGGGAATATTTTCAAATTCCCAAAATCGACGAATGTCGCTGTCTAAGGGCTCAACGAAAGCACACAACGACGTAATAGAATTATTCGCGGAAACGACCTTTCCCGTTAAAACCCAACCAAAGGTTGTTTTAATAGCAACTGGCTCGTTAGCGACACCCCAACGAGATTCGTTCAACAAAACCTGAGCAAAGATTTCCGCTCCGAGCAGTATGTCAATTTTACCAAGAATATTAAAGTTAGGGTCAGCTAAGGCCAAACCTCGAGTATGCGACCATTCCTTGACCCCTATCGAGGACGAAGGATATAACACTCAATTTCTTATGCTGGAGACCGTGCTCCGAGGGGCTGACTACACACGGTAGTGCACAAGACACCAACGACGAATTCAAGCCAAGTCCTTGAACAGTGACATTGGCTCTCCGTTTCCTTAATCCTAATTTCTGACGGCACCTTTCAGTCATAAAACTTTCCATGTATCCGTTATCTAAAATTACACGAACAGGTTGCAATTTTCCTGTATAATCAAGCACCGACACCATTGCCGTAGCTAACAGCGTGGTTGTGTGTTCTAATAACGTCGAAATCAACGAGCTAGTGGCAGGTTGTTTATGCACAACTGACGACGACAGGATGTCTTCACTAGGTCTACTAGTCGAAGTAAGTCTAAGCGCCGCTCTCCGAGGAGACGCTGACCTTTGACGATGGGTTTGTCGGCGGGCGACACCGATTTTTCTTGTTTATCGAATTGTGCGACTGATGACATTTTCTACACGACCAATCTAACTTACAATTTTTCACCGAATGTGAAGTATTTAAATATTTAGTACAAAGATTTTTAACCTTTACCACCTCAAATCTTTGTTGAGGGGTTTTATCGAGAAACTGCTTACATCTATTAATAGAATGCACAGCTTGACATAAACTACAATTTTTACCATCATTGGTGGTACCAACTAAAGAGGTTTTAGCCGAAGTGCTAACAAATCTTCCTTTTTCTCTTTCTTTCACGGAATCTCGAGATTTTAAGCATGTTCCTGAAGCAATGTCATTTATTTCCAACACTTTACATTGTTTTTCAATGTACGACCTTAAATCTTTGAACGAGGAAATTTCGTCATTATTTCCTAATTCGAAACGCTTTAAAATGTTTGTATCTAATTTTTTTGATAACAGATTAAACAACATGAAATCTAATAAATCTATTTCCATTTGCCTTAACGCAAATATATTTTCATCAAAACAACTAATTAATTGCCGGAGTTCCGTATGCGAGTCTGAGGAACTGACCTTAGGCCATTTTTCAAGAGCATTAAAATATGTTGAAAGTAGTAACCTCTTGGACTGAAAACAATTAGTAATGATTTTATATGTTTCTCGTATGCATAATCATTTAATGGCAAGTGTTTTATTAAGGCACGCGACGACTAATCTAGTGTATCAACGAGATGGCAAAATTTTTCCACAGGGGACAAACCGACATTATCGTGAATCAACCGCTTATAAATTGCATTATAACTCTCAAAATCCGAAATGCGTCCCAAGAACCGTGGGACAGAAAGATGTTTCAAGCGTGGGGTACTATTCACGGACAAAGAATTATTTATATTTTCCACCTTTGGCTTATTTTCTGTGCGATCTAATTCGCATTGTTCAGCGATAATACGAATATCTAATAGATAATCATCGATTTTCACCCTAAGAGACGAAAATTCATCCAATTGTTCACTTTCTTCATCAAAGAAAATATCATTGCAAAAAGATTTGATGTGGGTTTCAATTTTCTCGACACTTTTAATCGATGCTCTAATTAAAGCAATCGATACGTTTTCCGGTTGGTTAATTTTACTGTATATATGATCCAACCTTTTAACTACAAATTTAGCTTCAAGAATAGCTTTATCGATTGATATAACCATATTTGATTAATGATTAATGAACGACAATAAAAATTAATATAAAAACAATGCGTAACTCGAATACGCTACAAATAATTAATCTACGAAATTAAATTATTAATCGACAAATGCAACTAATTACAGTGCTCGCCCGACAAAGCGTTTAGCGTTTCAAATAAATACCAATAACCCCTTTGTTATACAAGTTGCATGAACCCGAATGGTTCCTCCAACTTGAAACGACAAATAAGGTAAAGATTTACAATACAATAACCCCTCATAAATTTAGTTTACCTAACGTAAACTATTCGACCACTAATGTTTTACTCAAAGGATAAGGAATGTATTATAAAATCTACCGTTATAACCAGATGTTTCTACCATTAAATTTGCAAGCAGGATGTTCTTCTCTGTGTAACACGTTTAACCATAATCAAAACTACGACAATTTTTAAATTTTGGTATAAATAAGGAGCTTAAAGGATAGGAACTAATTAATTAATTAATAATCCGGCTTGAAGGACCATTTATTCAGCGCGGTGAATCTTATAACTTTGTACATAGACTTACCTCCGCGGCTTTTTGTTGTTCTAAGCTGTAGTTCCTATTCCTTCAACTAAGTGGACTGTATGCGAGATTTAGTCCGTGTTACTTTGCACTTGCACTGTGTTTTTTAGGGGTTTATCGATAAAGTCCGCGGCACTATTGACAAACTCACGTTACCAAACGAAAAACATGAGAGAGTGTTTGTTCACTGTTACCCTTAGTCCCACTTATTTACACATGCACAAGGAATTTTTACGACAGGATATAAGGGAACAAGGGATGACAGTTTTACTATTAGATTTACAACTACAAATTTACGACTTGAAATTAAACACAACAACGTGCGACAAAGAGACCGAACAGGTCTATTAACAACACCAAACACTACTATTTATTTATTACATTTTTGTCTATTTATGTATTTCACAAGCTGTCGGTATAATATACACTATCACATAATACAAATTTATGTTTACTCTTGGACTTCCAAAAGCTTAACTATTTAACTTTACACGATATAATTCATATTCGACATTCTGATATAGACTAAACTCTTACATTTATCAGCGGTCTTATATATACTCTGAATTAAAATAGACGATTCATTCTCTGGTATGTGCCCAAACATTCTCGGTTCCTGGAGAATATACATTGCTTACGGCGCTTGTGTGTTTGACTGGTTGCCTAATAGTAGCTCGTAACACTGCCCCCTCTTTAAAACCGTTGCGTCTCGTAACTGTAAATACATTTTGACGCCAATTCGATTACTGGTGACGGTATCGGCAGCTATCTCCTTTGGTGCATCCACCGCGTCGTTGGAAATAATAATCAACACTCTTTTCTTGGTCTTGGTACGCAACCGGTTGATAGCAACAAACAAGGACCTGGACGTTGATTTCCTGGAAAATTACTTCTAGCATATTTCGAACTATTACCCAATCTAAGCGATCCAGTCCACAGCCTAGCTTGGGCACCGCTAATCTCGTTACTCCATTTTCCATCATCTGAGCCTTAAGATTCAGCAAAGCCTCCCATAGATGTCCATGAAGAATTTTTGGTGACCAGATAGTAAACATAACGATTTTTATCCTGAAGAACCAGAGCTTTTCCTACAGTTGGCTGCTGTTGTACTAATTCAACCACACATCCAAACTTTTTCTTAAAAACAACAGCTATTTCTTTTGACATTTCCAAATCTTGAGCTACACAGTGTGCAAGGGAATACTCTTCTGGTGTTCTAAACAGATCTTGCTGTTTTTCAACAACAACGCCAAATCTTGCCTTAGCGGAACCACCATACGCCGCCATAAAACTCTCAAAATCTACATTTGGCTCATGATTAATAACTCTTTGAACACCATTCTCATTATTCAAGCCTCCCTGGTTGTTGACAGCGTAGGATGTTAAGCGGTCAAAATGTACCACTATCGGTTTACCACGGAGAGATCTTCTGATCTGGTACACTACATCATTAATTCTTGTTAACACTTCGTACGGGCCTTCCCATTATCTTTGTAATTTTGGCGACAACCCACGTTTTCTTTGTGGATTATACAACCACACTAAATCTCCAGGTTGATAACCACCTTCTTGTGCTCTCGTGTCATATTGTGATTTCATTCGATCGCTTGCTGCCTGGATATTCTTTCGGACGTTTTCGTGAATGCTATTTGATCTTTCACGAAGCTTACTAACGTAATCTTCACGTGCGATCTCTTCTCCAGGTTTAAATCCAAACATGGTAGCCGCAATTCACGTCCTAACATTATGCAAGCGGGCGAGTATCCTGTGCTGTCATGTACCGAATATCAGTACGCCAGTAGGAACAAATGTAAATATTGGTCCCAGTCTCGTTGATGTTCAGAGACAACTTTGGCTAGGTACTGTTCATTCTTTCAACCATTCCATCCAATTGGGATGAAGTGGCGTGGTTCTAGTCTTCCTGATTCCAAGATGCTTACAGACGTTTTGAAACAACGCTGATTTGAAGTTCCGGCCTTGATCGGAGTGTAATTCCAAAGAAACTCCAAAGCGACAAAACAACTCCCTCACTAGTACATCTGCAACCCTCTCGGCTTCTTGGTTAAGTATAGCATACGCCTCCGGCCATTTGGTAAAATAATCCATTGCAACCAAGATGTATTTATTCCCTTTCTCTGATTTAGGAAACAGACCAGCTATATCAATGGCTACCCTCTCAAAAGGATTCCCCCCCGTTATACTGTCTCATTGGGGCTTTCCGGTTTGTGACCGGGCCATTTGCAGATGCACACAACTCACATTTCCGGCACCACTCCTTTACATCTTCCTTACAGCTCACCCAATAGAATCTTTCTCTTACTCCTTCGAGAGTTCTTTTCACGCCAAAGTGCCCTCCGGAAATACCATCGTGCAAGTGCGGCAACACTTCCGGCACTCTGCTTCTCGGCACTATTACTTGAAGTCTCTCAGTGCCATCTTCACATTCCAGGCGTCGTTTCAAGATTTTATTTTCAATCACAAAGGAGTCCCACTGCGCCTAGTATGCCTTCAGGCTCCTACTTGAAATACTAATTTCTTTCCAAGCTGGTCGTTGTCCTCTACTTTTCCACTTAATAATGCGTTCCAATTTGGCGTCATTCTTCTGGTTTTTTCGTATTTTTTCGGGTTGCCAAGTATCATCGGTTACCGTCATTCTATGGATGACACTTATTTTCTCTTCCATCTTGAAGCAATGATTGCAGTCTACCGGACAAGGTCTCCTTGGCAGAGCGTCTGCATTCCGATGGCTAGTTTGTACACGATGTTCTGTGTCAAAGTCATATTCCTGCAGCCGCTCTATCCCTCTTGCAACTTGCCCTTCAGAATTTCGAAACTGCAGTAACCATTTTAGTGCAGCATGGTCTGTTCTCAACAGGAATTTACGGCCGTATAAGTACTTATAAAAGTGCTCTATGGATGTGAAGACGGCCAACAGCTCCCTTCTTGTCACACAATAGTTTCTTTCTGGCCGCGACAAGACCTTGCTGAAATACTCAACTCAACTCAACTTTTTCTTGTCGTAGAAAACTGCGTAGTTGGTGTATATCTGCTGGTGTAGGCCACTCTTGTTCCGTTTTTATTTTGTCAGGGTCAGCTCTTATTCTGGTTTCCGAAACAACATGTCCTAAGTATTTCACCTCTTTTCCAAATAGGTGACGCTTCTTGGGACTCAATGTAAGGTTTGCCCCGCGTAATCTTTGAAATATTTCTTCTAGGTTCTTAAGGTGTTCTTGAAAAGACCGGCCTAACGCTATCACGTCGTCTAGGTACACCAGACATGTTTTCCAGGACAGTCCACGTAGTATCGACTCCATCAAACGTGCAAATGTAGCAGGGGCATTGCATAATCGAAAGGGCATGACCTTGAACTGCCATAATCCAGTTCCAATTGTAAACGCAGTTTTTTCTTTAACGTTTGGCTTTAAGCCTACTTGCCAGTATCCGTTTTTCAAGTCCAAGGTCGAAAACTATTTAGATCCGGATAGGGCATCCAAGGTGTCATCAATTCTGGGCAAAGGATAGCTGTCTTTGACACATTGTTAAACCGCCGGTAGTTTACACAAAATCTTGTCGACTCATCCTTTTTCTTGACAAGCACTACCGGGGATGCCCATGGACTATTCGAGGGTTCAATCACTCCTTGTTCTTCCATGTCGGTGATAATTTGCTCGGATTCCTTACGTTTTGCCAAATAAAAGCCGCCTGGGGTGTTGTCTTATCGGTTGCGCATCTCTAATATTGATATTATGTTGCACAACATTCGTCCTTCTTTTCTCACTATCATCCAGTGCAAACACACCTTGATTTCGTCCGACCAGTTCTTTTACCTTGTCCAGTTGGTCGCCGTTTAATCCTTGACACGAAGGTATGAACATATTCAGCAATTTCTGTGAGCAACTGTTGGCTGGTTTATCTTTCGTGTCGTCCACACAACGTGTAATATGGCATACTGGAATGCAACTTCCCACAATCATGTCTTTCTTCAGGGTCACCGTATGCGGATTAATGTTTAGCACCCTTACTGGTATCATATTTTGAAACTTTACCAGCGTTCTTCCAATCAGTAATCCCTCTTGACCCATTCCCGATTCAGTTGCTTCTATCATGCATATTTGTCTTTCCCGGAGCGTACCATTACTCTCGGGTATTTTCATATCACAAATCATTCGAACTTGCATCGTCTGGTTACTCGTCCCTTGAAATGGAATCTCATCATCATCTATCCGAAGCACATTTTCTTTCATGTTTACATGTAACCCATATTCTCTCATTTGATTTATTCCCAAGATCACTTCTTCTGTAATTGCAGCTACCAACACCCGATGATTAATTAGTTTGTCCCCAATTGCCAACATAACGGCAGTCTCTCCGTGAGTACAAATTTTCTCACCACTTGCCGTTCGAAGACACGTCGATACAGGTAGCATTTTTCCACGACCACCAAATCTGGTCTCACAATAGTCCTTGTTGCTCCTGCATTCACGAGTAATCGGACACCCCTACCATTAATCCCACCATCAATATAAATGCTGTCCAGACTTTCCATCAACGATGCAGCACCAATGATAATCTCTGGGGCACTACATTGTGCTGTCGACGTTCGCCCCCATACGTCGACTTGCTTTAGTTTTTATGCTGCTCAACCGGTTGTTTTGGTGGTTGAGTGCAGCGTCTCTGTATATAACCAACTTCACCGCAGCTCCAGCATCGCAGACGCCATCTCCGCGGTCGTTGCCTTTCCAGCATTTCCGCCACACGGTTGATTATTCCTTCTATGCTGTTCTGCGATTGACCAGGTTCTTCTAAAGCAGACCGAACTTTGTTACTCACCTTGTGTGATGTCTGCTTAGTTGTTTCAAATTCAAGCGCATGAGCCAGTGCGTCATCTAACATTTTTGGCCGTGTTAATCTTAGCGCTTGCTGTATTTCGCCATATTTAATACCATCCACAAATGTTTAAACAGCCAGTTGTTCGAGGAAGCTATTTGATGCCGTTGGGTATGCCAATCTAACTAATCTGTCAATGTCAGCTTCGAATCCTTGCAGGCTTTCATTTGTCTTTTGCGAGTGATTCTTAACTTGTGCATGGTAAACCTGTTGAAGATGAGCGTCTCCATATCTCATCTCAAGCTTCGATGTTAAGAGGCCGTAATCATTCTGCTGGTGATTGGGAATCGTTTGTAAGATGTTAAGAGCTTCCTCCGGTAGGGCCACTATTAAGGAAATAGCTTGCTCTTCGTAATACCAACCGTTGGCAATTGCTGCGGCTTCAAATTGTTTCAAATATGTGGGCCAAGGTATTTTACCATCGAATGTGGGTGCTTTTACCTAAATTTTGACGGTATGACTCGCTTGTTCCATGCTTCTTTTTTCTGGGATGTTCTGATTTACAACTTGGTTTACTAATTCAAGTGGCCGCATTGTTAGTGAAATCACTTGTTCTTGCACATCTTCTTTCATTTTTACTAATTTACTGTCCAAGTTTTGCTCAACTGTTTATACCTGTTCAGTGAAATCTTCTTTCAATGCAATGGAGCTTTCCATCAATCTTTGTTTTAACGTGGCTATCTTTTCATTCAACTTTTCTTCCAATTTCGCAGCATTTTCACTTAACTGTTCTTCCATTTTCTCAGCATTTTCACTTAACTTTTCTTTAAGGGTTGATTCCAGTTTAACTAACCTCGCTACGTTTTTATTAAGTATCACTTCCATACCGTATTTAAACTCTTTAAGGGTTGATTCCATTTCAACTGACCTCACTTCCATTTTCTCAGCATTTTGACTTAACTTTTCTTCCATACCGGATTTAAAATCCTTAAAGAAATTTATTAAAGTTTTTGCGTCCATTTTACTTTGGCTTCTTGTAACAGGCATATACAAAGTACTCAAATGTCTTTTAAATTAATCACTATATATACCCCACAGAGCCTGACACCAGTATAGCGGGCTACTACTAACGCGTTTCACTAATTTAAAACAAGTAGTAATAAAAGTCTTTATTACTCACTATAATAAGTCCAATTAACAGTATATGCCTTATTTATAGATGTTTTCAGTCCAATTAACAATGAAGCACTATCACAGTAATGCTATTTACAAGCACTAATATCTTCTTAAACTAAATTCTTAACCATAGGTCTATTAACAACACTAAACACTACTATTTATTTATTGCACTTTTGTCTATTTATGTATTCCACAAGCTGTTGGTACACTACACACTTTCACATAATGCAAATTTATGTTTACTCTTGGACTTCTAAAAGCTTAACTATTTAACTTTACACGATATAATTTATATTCGACATTCTGATATAGACTAAACTCTTACATTTATCAGCGGTCTTATATATACACTGAATTAAAATAGATGATTTATTCTCTGTTATGTGCCCGAACATCCACGGTTCCTGTAGAATATACATTGCTTACGGCGCTTGTGTGTTTGACGGGTTGCCTAATAGTAGCTCGTAACAATATGAAATGGCATTTATGCATTTAGAGAGAGAAACCTTCCGAGCACTGGAACAATATGGTCAAATGTATCCTGAGCGTGATCATACAGGCAAAAGGTATTTTCTAGAGCTGTATTGAACGTTTAGGAGTAATGAAGGAGTCTGTCGAAAGGATAGAACTAAAAAACAGTTTATCATAATTGAGCATCTAGAAGTAAATGTACAATATATTTTAAAGCGTAGAAAAATAATTCAACCTGAGCTTTGACAAGAAATAGTGGTTTGAATTCATTTACAATTTGGAGAATTTATAAAAAATTCGTATCTACCCTATAAGTATCAACCAGTGCAAAAATTATTACCTGGCGACACTAAAAGGAGATTAGTATTTTGCCAATGGTTAGCAGATGGAACCCTAAAGCGAATTTTTTAAATAGGGGCATGTTTAATCGCAAAAACAAAAACTATTAGACTAGAGAAAAAATTAATTTGTTTTGCGGACTAGAAATCAACAAGTTACAATTTAGTACCGATATTTAGTGTAGTTTAATAGGTAGTCAAATAATTAGACCAATTTTTTATGAAGGTACGTTGACAGACCGAAGTATGTTGGCACAAGTACTGGAAACATATTTAAATGATGTTAACTTGGAAACACGTATCAGAATCCACTTTCAACAAAATGGATCTCCTCCACCATCAGTTTCACGAAGTAAGAATGTTATTAGAAAGGCTTTTCGGAGAAAGATAGAGAGCAACAAATGGTCCTATACGTTGGCCTCTAAGATCGACAGTTCCGTGGAGCAGACCGGTTCGCGTATGACAGCTGATTTCAAGGTCACGGGTTTGATTCCCGACACGGACCGCTTAAAAAATGTTAGGCGAGCATTTTTCAGAAAAATACGCTCTTATTCGGATGAAAGGAAAATGTAGGTTTCGTGTGTGAGTTATGGCTGATTTGCCTGCGCCAGAAGAAACACCTATTGGTTTGAGCAAAACGGCGACAGTGCCATGCTGAACAGCTGAGCGCATGGAACCTAAACCACTAAAGGTAAAAGAATGTGGAGTAGTACGAGAACCTAAACGTTTTACACTACTTTGCAAAATAAAAGAAGTCATGCTGCTCAAATCGAGTAAACCGCGAAATTGCTGGAAAGAACTAGAGCAATCAGCAATTTCCACTTGAACGGTGGAAAGTAAAACAACTGGAGGTTTAACTAAAGAATTAAATAAAACGACATTCGAAGTTGACGGACCACTACAGCTAGACGAAGTCGATGATTCCTCAGAGGCATGAGGTGCGGACGGCATGTAACGATCTTGAATAGCGGGAATAGTGCGAGGTGATACCTTAGAGGCGGCGGTGTCCGGGCTCAAGCGAGCCTGGCTACTAGCAGCGAAAGCGGGTTTAGACGAAACGCGATCGAAGTGCAATAACGAATGATGACGTTGATTGTATTGGCGGCATGAAAAAGTAGACTTACATTTATTTAAAATATGAGAATTACTAAGGCAATTAATACACAGATGTTGGTTTTTTGAAAAGTTGTAGCGATCTTGCGACGAAAGTTTAACGAACTCATTACAGCGATAAAGATTGTGATCTTGGTTGCAAAGCGGACATTTATTAACAATGGGTTTTGTCTGTACTAACATGGAAACGGCGGATCGAGGTTTAGACAGGTTGCTGGAATGAATAACCTTGTTTAAATCAGTTTTATGATTTAGTGACAAATTCGATAAGGATTTACACGTATTTTCCAGATAAGTAATTAACTTTTTATAAGATGGGATAGTGGTCGGATCTTAATGCATTTCAAAACTACGAGCAGTGTGTACATCCAAAAGATTTAATATCATTTGTACAAGAATGAAGTCCCATTGCTCTACGGGCAAATCAAATTATTAAAGCGCTTGTAAATTATCGACAAAGGTATCAACTAATTTTTGCAAACCGACGGGGTTATCGGAGTTTAATTTAGGAAATTTATCAATATTGTTCTATAGAGCAGAGGTAATGTGACGAATATTACGATATTTTTCACAAAGTTTTGTGTATGCAAGAGCGTAATTGGCTTCTGTAATGTCAAAGTTTTTAATGGTTAGGAGTGCGGAACTTTTTAGTGCTGATTGAAGATACAAAAATTTATCTACGTCCGACAAATCGTTATTAAAATGAACTAAACTATCAAAACGATCGATAAAGCTTTCAAACAGACACCAACCCCACCAAACGTAGGCAGCGTCAGCGGGGGTAATGATACTTTTGACCTTAAGTTATCGAGCGGCGGGGACAGCTCAGTCTGAGGCAAAAATTAGCTGGTAAACAGCTTGAAATAAAGCGCTTTTATTTTAAAATAGTTGTTGTCAAAACGTTTACAGACGTCTTCAAATTCAAATTTTTCATCAGCGTCACCGGCGGAAGAAATTGCACCCACTATCCAATTGTGATGTGTGACGAAATTTTCTTTGACGGTTTCTAAAGATTCATACTGAAATAAATCCGAAATAAATCTAAAAAAGCGGTTTCGACTGTACATTTCTGAGTAATTTTAAACATTTCCTGTAGCGAATTGATTGCGATATTTCGTAGGAAACAATTACGTTTTAGCTTTTCTGCCATAGTTAAATACATATTGAATACAAACGCAGAGGAGATAAAAACGAAAACTTGACAATTTTAATAGCCTAGCGGCGATAACAGACGTATGCACGGCAGATAAGAAATACTCGTAAACTCACCGATACAAATTATGCTAATTGGCTGTCAATGCTTTGATAAGCGGTATAATAAATTATCTGAGCTTGTTGATTACTCAAATCCGGCGAGAAGCTTATCAAATGTAAACTAATTACGGTGTAAATTTCAAATAGCTCATTTGGTAGAGAGATGTGGACTGTATAAAATTTAAATTGATAGTTTACAAACAACAGATAATTAATGTCTTTAATCAAATCAAAGCAAAACGTTTACTATAAAGCACTCACTTGATTGTTTACAAAGTCGTGCCAATGCAAAAAACCGATGTAGCATCCAATCTGCCTCTCGCGGGGAAGCAAAGCACATTTAGTTCAATAGCGGTTCTAACGAAAAAAGTGGTTCATGTACAATAGGAATGCGAACTGGTCGAAAGACAAATCGATTCTCCTCTATGTTGAGCGTGCAAACTAGCGATGCGGCCCGTTCAAACGACGAAACGATTCTCTGCAAGTAGAACGTGTACGATAGCGATGCGGTGTATTCGACTGACGAAACGAAAACTCTTCTTGCTTCGTGGATTTTCCAATCGATACTTATTGTTGCACATGCGGAATAACACACAGAGTTTTATCATTCACGGCACTTGGCCAGTGCTTCAAGTAAAACCATGGGAATTCCACTCTAATAAATTTAAACATACCGCGGCGGATTTAAAATAACCAACAAACTCGACAGAAATAAGATTTAGCTATAAATCATTTACATATAAACAGAACAGTAATCGTCAAAAGTAATTGTTTTTATATTCGTCCAAGTGGAACTTTTAGATTTTTCTACAACCCTTTTGTCTAGCGTATAGGCGCACACTTTAGATTTTAAGCCAACAAACTCGAACATAATATTAGCAATATATTTATTTTTCATAAAACCAGGTATGTTTCTATTTACTAGGTCTATATTGCAGACTTTGTTTGGTTGAAAGCCTGGTGTATCAAATCTATGTATATCGTTTTTAATATCAACGTATATACCTGGTACACAAAACTCGTAGACCAAGCTGTCGATGGCGGTGTATAAAGGTTTAGCTTTGTTGCCAAATTTCTGTTTAACATAATTGTAATAAAACTCATAGGGATGGTTTAGATATATAATATTGAACACCCTGCGTAAATTGGTTTATTTAAATATATCTTAAGTTTATTCACTCCCATTACTACTGAATTGTGGTCAAGAAAAGTGCTGCCGTGAAGGTTTTTCTTTGCACTTTGCAATGTAGGCTAGATTTTATAGAAATTCTTATCACACTCATTTTTAGACTGATTTGTTTTAAACGAGTATTTAAATCAATATATTCCTTTAACCGCGGCACCTGCTTAAATTGAAGTATCCTAATGTTTTCATGTATCTTCAAACTATATGCTAGATATAACCTTAAATTCGTATTATCAACAGTCTAGTTGCGTTTTGTATATAATTAGTAAGCAATTTTTTTATCTCAGATGTAGAAGAAGGTATTAGAGGGATCATGTGGTCTGGAACTTGAGGCATATTGCTATGAACAGTGCAGATCTAGAGGATATTTTAAATTACGCTTAAAAATATAGCCGTCTTCAGAATTATCAAAAATATTTAATATATCTATATCTTTAAAGTCTTCTTCTTCTAAAAATCTAAATTCTTTGTACGGTAGGTAATTTGACATAGCCGCACCATACAAATTATTCACGTCGAAATACATTAAATACACGGAACTTTAATATGAACCGTACTGATCTCCAAGGTATTTGTTATTAGCTTTAGAATACCTATTTGAATACTAAGCTATCCCACCTCGGATGCCTCGTTCAATAAATATAATTTGGTCTATCAGTGAGAAATTTTTGTTGAACTTTTGTAGTTTTAAGCATGACACTAAATCCTAAACCAGGTACTGTAAAATAATGCAGAGGATCTAATGTGTAGGTTGTAATACATGTTGGACAAAAATTTTCAAAGACATCAGATAACAGTAAAACGTCCGTTTTTAAATAAAGGTCTGAATATTCACTTACATTTTGTTTGACAAACATTGTAGTCTTCATGGCTAGTATCTTCATCGCGAAGACGACTATAAAATTTTTGTTTAGAAGGTAATTTAGTTTCTTTAAGTTTTCCCAAGAGTAAATATACTGATGAAAAAAAATACTTTTGCGAATCAGTAAATTGAATTCTTCTTCGGTATTACAATTTTTCCTAGTAATAACTTTTTATTGTTTTTTAAATACGACGAAAGTTTGCTAGCCTTAAATATAAATGAGTCTATAAAACTCTTTATTCATCTACAACTTTAAAGATATATATTCCATTTTGTTTTTTGATAAAAGATATATTGCACCCGGAAAACTGTTAGCTAATTTTTTAATAATGACATGAGCGTCGTATCCTGCTAAACTATGAAATACTACTTGTATTGTATTTGAATCTCTGTAGTTAATATTACAATCTTGGTGAGCCTCTCCGCGAAATTTGCCAGTCAAGTGGCAGTGATCATGCACCTTAGTTTGTTCGTCAATAAATTGTTTCCCACATATGTGACACTTTTTTCAGTATTTTATT
The DNA here is from genome assembly GCA_036346225.1 of Platerodrilus igneus. Taxonomy (NCBI): domain Eukaryota; kingdom Metazoa; phylum Arthropoda; class Insecta; order Coleoptera; family Lycidae; genus Platerodrilus; species Platerodrilus igneus. Next base: position 432,313 of record JARFIW010001306.1, read on the forward strand.
TACAATTTTCATCTGAATTTAGATTATCCATCGTTTTTATAATACATAGTATAATGTGAACTTTTTGACTAATTAACTGTAGTGCGGTGGTGAAAATAAACAAATAACCGAATACCCACTATAATATTAGTGGACTTTCTAAGAAAGTACTACGCCTAATGTTAATGGGAAAGTTAATCGGCAAAAACTAATGAGTTTCTAGCTTAATAGTAACAATTAATTTTGTCTGGTATTGAGAAAGTAATTCAAGCATAGTGAACGAAAGGTAAATTGTTGGTTATTTTACAAAGAGAAAAGCCAATGGCCGGTTTTGCTGTGGCTGCAGCTCATCAGATTAGCGTAGTTCTCTCTGCAAAACCACCAATAAAGTTTTTGAATTATACACGAATCATGGTGTATTAATAAATACAAAACATTTTCTATTCGCCCTCTATACTTTAATGTAAACAACTAACTATCGGTGACTTCTTTAAGTCTTCGATATGATAGTAAAGACCAGACAAAATTTAATAACAACATAAATTTAATTAATTTATTGTATTTACTTTATCTAACCTTCATCCAAATTATTTAGTGAGTAGTAGTAGTGCTAGTAGCACGATATCCGATGCGCCGCCGCAAATGGAGGTAACAGCCCGAACGAAATATTTTACTGTTTAAAGTTTTTTATGCGGTAAATCTTGTTACATTTACAGATTTAAAAAACGTATCAATTTTAAAATAGAATGCGTGGGGACGAGACCGTGAAAGTAGAAGAGGAAAAAGAGGACGTCACCATAAAATTTTTTTATACGGTGAAAGAGCGTCGCGCAAAAATTCGATGTCGTCTTCTAGAACAGCTTGAGGTTATATAAAGACAAAAAAAGTGTTTAGTTATTAAGGAAAATATAATTTTTAAAGAAACGATGGGCATTTAAACATTTTTAATGTAAATATTTATGTTAAGTTATTGTTCTTAGTTAATTATTTTACGTTTAAGTAGTAATTAGTAATTTTTTTATTGTAAATATTAATAGTTCTAAAAAATAGAGTATATTTTAAATTTGCAATGCTTGCTTATTTATAAAAGAGTAGATTAAAACAACTTAGGTAATTTATTCTAAAGTACATTTTTAATAAATGTCTTTCATAAATTACAATTACAAGAATCGTTTGTTTTCGTTGCACATAACTCAGAAAATTTTGTATTGACAGTGACTCCTGTGGGATCTTTATTGATTATTTAGACATCTGTGTTTGAAGCAATACTATCATTTAACTTCATAATTCCGTCAGGTTGGAAATACTCAAAATACCGTAGTGGTAAAATACACATATTTCTCTGTTTCTATCATTACTCGATCACCAAGTAAAATTTTTGCAATGTAAGAATAGCTTGCAGTAGGTATTTTTGTTAAAATGATTGAAATCCATATTTCTGCTTATGATGCCTATACACTTCTTGATGGGAATACAACTAGTATCATACTGATAAACTAATAAAACCTTCTTATTTATATTGATCACAAGTGTTGCTTATTCATAAATTGCGTAAAATGCAAGGGTCATCAACTTTTAAAATTTCTGATAACACGTTGATTATCGATCTAAATCTAGCATTTGCTGATTACTCTTAAATTTCTCAACCTAAGCTTGCTTTACTTGGAGTCCAATGCAACGTAGTTTTTACTGATAACCGAACGGTTCATAAAATTATGCAACTGTACTTGCATTATCAGCAGTTTTACTGACCTACTTTGAGTTGACTGTATCGCTAACTAAATAGTTAGGAAAATTATGCATCACCAGCAGTTTTACTGACCTACTTTGAGTTCAAAGTAAAGCCGGTTTCAGTCAGCTGACATACTTTGAGTTCAAAGTAGCGCACTTTTCTACTCGATTGACCTACATTGAATCCACAATTACCATGTTTTTAATAGATTGACTTACTAACCAAGACTGTCCAAAGTCGTAAAACTTTTAGTCGATTGATCTACATTGAGTTCAAAACCGCACAGTATTGTTACTCTGAGTTATTAGAAAATTGTTTTTTTTCTTCAAGGGCAATTTCTTTAGTGACTAGGAACACCCGACTTATTAATTGATAATGAGACAAACAATAGAGCTGAGCCCTTTATGATCTAGATTTAATATAAGTAAACGTTTTAATCTTATTCGGAGATCTACATACAATATACGCCAATGTATAATGAAGGACATCAAAATCCATACCTGGATCGAACGAGCACGCAAATGAATGTGTTTTGTGATTTTAGGTTATGAATTGCACCTGAGATCTTTGAAGAGTAAATTTACCAAAAGATTTATCGATAGACAAAATAAAAACAGAAAGAACCTATTTATCATTTACTAATAACATGAAAAATCCTAGGCCAAGAAGTACATTTGGTAAACACAAAACAAAGATTAAAGATTAAGATTATAGACCTTAAGCTATCTAATGTAATGTAGAAGAATATGTGTTAAACAAGAATATAATCGAATCCTTAAAGACTTAAAAGTATATGTAGAAAATAGTCACATAATGATATAATTTTTAATTAAGCTGTGGCGTGATTTGAATTTACTATAACATATCTCTTTACCATATCAATGCTGTAGAAAATTAAAATACGTATGTGAATAATTTAGTGAACTAGACACGTTTTTGGATTGTACAAGCTGTGAGTATGGTAACCGGTAGAGAATTAATAAGTTCAACCAATGACAATTTTTGTAGGTAACTAAAGAGCAAGTTATGGCTGTCGCGTCTATCACTGTAGGCTAGTTCGACAACCCCTATTGTAACATATATAAGTTTCGGTCTAGTAATAATTGAATAGCTTGCACATACGTAGTCTATTCGCTTCTTTATTGTTATTAACAATTATTAACAATTAATATATTGGTGTATTTACCATCACCTTAAATTATTGAGATTTTGCAATTGTGTTATATTGTTGTGAAGATCTCGTATTAATAAATGCAATAACTAATTAGGTTAGGTGTGCTGGTCGAATGTCATTAACCATATATTGTGGGTTGCATACCGCAAAGTGCAGAGCTATATGTATTGCAGTTGTTATTTGTAAGTTCAAACTGGTGTAGCCCATAATCGTTTAGGTTTCACTTTTTCGAGTTGATGAGTTAACGTATGAAGATCGAATAGAGTCAGTTGTTGGAGGTAGTTTAAGCATTGAACTATATATTGACATAACTGGAAGGGGCTCGAAGTTTGCATATACTGAGGCAAATGGTCAGGTTATGCAACCGGTCAATCTGGGCGGCTGTTTTCTTTCTCTTACACATTGCATTTACAGGAGCTGTAAAGTAATTTTAAATAATTTTATTGATTATTTTATTCTGGTTTATGTTTTAAGCAATTTTCTTATTTATTATCAATACAATAAAATATAATACTTAAAGGAAAATACATTTTGACTTTAAATATCTATATTAACAATTCTTAAATAAGATAAGTTTGGAAAATATTTGTCTTATACTAGCATCTTTTCCATGCAACTTGGATGTTAATAACTTTGCTTTATGGTGCATTCTACACTTGATATAAATATTGGCAATACTTTTAATTATTTGAAGTTCATGCAAATCCTCTGTCACGTGTTCTTCGCAAATTGGATGTTTGGACATAAATAAATATAAATTAGCAGAAAATTGACATATGGCCATATTTTGCAATTTCCTTTTAAGATTACTAGTTTTGCGTAATTCTTCTTCAGAAAACAGTCTAACTGATTTTTCGAACAAATCTACAATTTTGTATACAGTTTCAGAAACATTGTATAATTTCCCACTGTTTATGATTTGAGTAAACTTTTTGTAACTTCTATTTTCAGCAGCATAATTATGTTCATTAAAAATGTTAAGCTGATAAATTAAACTTTTGACGCAATCACAGCAATTGATAGTTTTAATTAATATGCGAACGATGTAACCCGAAATGTAGTATACGACATTTTCTAGATAGTCTATAAGTTCGCTTCTATTAATTAATGATAAAAATGTCATAATGGAAATCGTCGTTTGTATTATATCCATCGTTAATGGTTCGTTTTTCGGACCTAAATTCAAATGCTGGGGTACAATATGTGCCATAGTCTCCACAATTTGTATTTGCACTTGGTTTTATTGAATTTTTAAATAATAATCGCCTTAATGCACATTTCAATTGGTTTGTGTTGGGATTATTGTTCCAGTCATCTCTGCATCTTAGATAAGAAAAGCAATTCAAGATGACCCTGTGAACATTTGTATGTAAGTAAATACTCAATAGGATGTTCTTCTAAGACAAACAGTTCTTTTGCCAAGTTGAGCGTGCTTTTCATATTGATCAGCAACCCAAGTGCAAAAGTTTTCCTTCCATGATTTAAAATTGGAATTGAGTTCACATACAATGACCTAAGATATATGAAACTTTTCTCAAAAAACTCTGTAAAGTATGCAATCGTATGAGGTCGTATTGGTGCTTTGAAACCCTTTCCAATAAGATTTTTCGAGTTTAATATGTCAAATAATCTATCAATAACCCTCACAAATTCAATGGTTGCTTTACAGCCATAAAAATTGGGATCTAAAACGTTTTGTAGGTATTCCACCGCATCTGCTACGCTGCTGCTAAGTGCTTGTACTGCTAAACGCACATTCATTATTTTATTTTTATAATAAACATGTGCCGTTTTAAGCGAATATGCCAAACGTAAGTGTTGCACATTTTGTACCTCTTTCAGCTTTTTCAAATATTCCCATGAAATATTACCTTTATCCGACATAAATCCAACTTCAGTAAAAGCATTTCTGACCTATTTTAACATATGGCAACTATCCAGCAAACAATAAACGTTAGTTTTTGAAGTAGGGTGCAAGAAAGAAGTCTCGATACTACCACTAGATAGAGTGCAGCCCAACTTGTTTTATGGCGATACATTTGTAGCTGTATCATCACAGGTAATTGACCTGATTACAGTTTTGATTTCATACAAATGCCTTAAACAAGCTTTTCATAATTGTGTTTGTATTTCAGCATCTATTTTATTTATTAAAAAATAAGCGACAGGACATTTAAAATTGGCCGAAAATCCAACTATTTGAAAAAACAAGGCTTCAGATGCTGCCGAATCAAAATCAGTATCAACAGCACTTCCAAAATCGACTTTGCTGATCATCCCATATAATTTGCTTTCTTATTGCCATAAAATCAAAAATGAGACTACAGTTTTCAGTTCCGGTTTCTTTATTGTTTCTTCTTTCAAGAAATCAAATATCTCAGATAAAAATCCAGGTTGACAATCTAATTTACACAACCATCGTCTAATTGTACGAGGGTTTCGTAAATAAAAGCGAGTCTTTACAAAATTATATGCTTTAGGTGAATAGAAATATAATGTATGAGCAAATTGTTTCATTAATGGTGTAAAACGTTGTTGCGATTTGTTAGATAACGCCTGATTAGGTTTCTGGTTCATTATGAAATCTAAAGGAAAACCTATTGTAATAATTACCTAATCAACCGTCCGTCGAGGGTCTGTAAAGACCAGTCAAGACGGTTAATTAAGGCCAGGCTGACTAAACTCAGCGGCGTAGGTCGTGGTTCAAACTCTTAACTAAACCCTTGCTTGTACTTACCAAATATGCGATATGGATAAAAATCATCAATACATATATTACCAATTTATAATAAACATGGGCGCCAATCAGCAGAAAGGCACTGATACCTAATAAAATTAGTCATGAAATAAACTCGTAGTTTAGAAAAAGCAATAACATTTTATTATACCATCGATTGTCAGGAATAGCATGTATAAACAAATAAATAACAGTCTGGAACTCGAAATGCAATAAGGCCTACAGGGCCCACTATTCCGACATAAAATAACGTAACTCTATCTAACCTAATTGTTATCTTGGGACGTGCACGTCATCACATATACCTAACCTTAGCCTAACTATGATTAACTTAATACCTTTAATTAATTTAACAAAAGCACTAATAAGATTGCATATCCTATTTTTAATTGTTTACAGATTACTTGTTTTACAAGCAACTATGCTAATTGATAAAACAGAACTAAAAATTCCAAATAGACGCAATACCACACCTTATCAAATGTCTGCATCAGCGTTTAATACAAAAAAGTACAAGAATCTATTTTGAAAATTATACAAATAAAATTAATATTGTGCACAGATGCAATATATTACAAAAAGGTATTTGTAAGTATAGTATAAAAGCGAAACGTTATTTATAAAAATATATTAATGCTGTACATCTTGTGTTAAACCATTTCTTACTTTTACAAAGAAAAACAACAATGAAAAGTCTTTGTAACCAACCATTTGTAAATATTCATAACACAAAACAACAAAATAACTTCGCGGGCAACGTTGTTCATAAGGAAGTAACAATTATTTGACAGGCCCGATAATGTATGTACACCGGTACCCAGAATTAATACTCAGGTTAACTCGTTACAATTCAATAATGGTCTACATAAATCGATGTAGTATCAGAAGGAAATTTATAGCAAAGGGTTACTTGCATTATTAAAAATAAATGTCCTTTCAAACAAAATAAGTACTTACGTGTTCTAAGCAACACTCAAACACCTCTTCACCCAAAGACACACATCAAAAAAAAGCCTGGAATCCTTGCCGCTTCTTTACATCTGCCCACATTCCTGCAAACCCCCCAATGAATCCGTCCGGCCCTGCGGCCGCACCATATGTTTAAATACCAGAAACTCACCCTCTCAATACATTGTATTGTAAATATTATGCGATCCCAGGTACCGTAGATGTAAAACGAAAGCTTTTTAAAATATAGAAGCATTCGCTTGTATGAGATTATTCCACCACGGTTCGTGAAATATACAAGTAATAATTAAATTGTGTCAACTGATAATAATCTAAGTTTTGGTACGCAGTAGCGTAACATTATATAAGAAATAATGATACAATTTTATGCTCAACAAAGCGATTGAAAATCGGGTTGTTACACTATAATAAATGTTACATAAAGACACTATGTACTATTAATAACATATTTATAACCTTCAAAATAATTTTTCAAAACAACATCCAAATTTTCATTGTTGTAGCGTAACCCCTTTTTTCATAATTCTGCTATCAATTCTTTCATATTTGCTATTTTTAAATCTCTCCGTCTCAATTTCTGTTTTAGAGTTTTTATCTTTTTTTGTTGTTGATGATAAACACGATTATTGATATAGGTATTTCCTGCTCTGGTTTGTGTACCGATATCCACCTTAGCAGAGCAACGTGGGGCATCTACATCCATTTCTAATATATTAGTAAATGGTAAAGCAATATTCTGAATAGCAGCCTATAATTCAAAGCTATACAAAAACGGAATATTTAAATATACTTACGGTTTGGTTTAATAATCGTCGGTTAGACGGAGCGAACGTCTGCAAGTGCTTTGGAAGAGCACAAATGGTTGGCACTGCATCCGATTTTAAAATTTTCTTTGTGCATCCAGGTTTAATTTGGTTGTCTAGTTCCAAAAAATTTTCACTACAAAGCCTACTACATTTTGCAGGATACCATTTATCTCTCCGTATAGCATTAATCCGTAATTGCAAAATTTCAGGACATTTAAAAGAAAACCTATAAAATATTATTATAATAATAATTTAACATTTAATACCTATATGTTACTACAACCTACGTATGAAATTGGATACTTCTCATGGGATTATACTCATTGGAACACCCAAATGCAATGCAGTGATTTTCATATACTAATATAAATCACTTTTAAGAGTTAATAAATTTCACTTTCTTTAAAAGAATACAATCTCAACAATATGGGCTAAATATAAATTCAAGTAAATACTTAACAACTTTAAGTGTGTAAGATAAAAACACGAATGCGCACAACTAGTTAGCTTGCTTAAATTCCTCTGCCGTGTATGTGTGTAATAAAATAATGGCATTCTCTGGGGTAAAAGATTCCGGAGTTAAAATAGTCCCCCATTCGGATCTCCGGCAGGGGACTACTTCGGAGGATGCGATCTGAAAGTTAAGAATAAGAGTCGGGAACATTTTGCAAGTCGGAGCGTGGAATGTTAAAACTATGAAGCAAGTAGGTAAGCTAGAGAACCTAAAAATGGAAATGAATAGGTTATCACTAGACATAGTAGGGATCAGCGAAGTACGGTGGCCAGAGGCGGGGGATTTTTGGAGTGGAGGCTTCAGGGTAATTCATACAGCAGTAGAAGAAGGAAATTTGGGCGTGGGGATAGTTATGCGGAAAAAGATAGGTTACTGTGTAGAAAATTACTTACAAAAGAACGAAAGAGTACTCTTGGTTAGATTAGAATCTAAACCGGTAAACACAGTAATAATACAAGTATACATGCCCACCTCTAGCTACAGTGACGAAGAGGTAGAAGCGATCTACAAAGATATCGAATACGTTTTAAGACACGTAAAAGGATATGAAAATTTAATAATTACGGGGGATTTTAATGCAGTGGTAGGTGAGGGTAGGGAAGGAGCGATAGTAGGTTTATTTGGTTTAGGCACTAGAAACGACAGAGGAAATAAGCTGGTAGATTTTTGCAACAAAACAATCTAATCATTACAAACACATTATTTCAACATCATGCTAGAAGACGATATACGTGAAAGATGCCAGGAGATATAAGAAGATATCAAATAGATTACATTCTTGTTTAGGAATCAAGTAAAAGACTGTAGAAGTTACCCAGAAGCAGATATAGACACTGACCAAAACATCGTTATTATGAAGGCCGCAGTTAAATTTAAAAATTTGAAAAAAGAAACGGAAAAAGGCACTTAGACCTAAAGAAACTAAAAGATAAAGATATTCAAGAAAGTTTCGAAAAAAGGTCAAATGAATTGCTCTAAGATATCGGGAAAATATCTGACACTAAGGAAGTAGAAACAGAATGGAATAACATTAAATCCAGCCTCGACATGGCGGCCAGAGATATTCTGGGGTATACACAAGAAGAAAATAAGAAACCTTGGATAACAAAGGATATCCTGAATTTAATAGAAGAAAGACGAAAATACAAAAATAAATCAGACGAAACAGGAAAACAGAGATAAAAAGCCATAAAATGGGAAATTATTCGCAAATGCAGGAAAGCTAAAGAACAATGGATTGATGAAAAGTGCAAAGAAGTACAAACTAAAATGGAAGTAGGAAAGACAGATAAAGCATACAAACTAATTGGAATCAATTTTAAGGATATAAAACCGTATAGCAAAAATATAAGGGACTCGGGAGTAAATGTCATTATAGAAAATGTAGAGAAAGTGGGTAGATGGCAAGAAAATATAGGAAATTTATATGCAGGAGAAGAGCTAACTGCATTAGAACAGGAATCAGACATTGAAAATGATGACTTGGGATATCCTATACTTAGAGATGAATTTGAATTAGCATTAAAAGATCTGAAAAATGGTAAGGCGCCGGGTACAGATAAGGTGTAAGCAGAAACTCTAAAAGCCGTTGGTCAAGCAGTAACAGAACGTCTCTTACAACTTGTAAGCTATATGTATGAAACAGGCGAGATACCCAAAGATTTCAAACGTAGCATCATAGTAACTATACCAAAAAAGGAAGGCGCGGATAGATGTGAAAATTTTCGAACAATAAGTTTGACAGCACACGTGTCAAAAATAATAACTAGAATTGTACAAAAACGAATGGAAAAACGGGCGGAAGAAATACTAGGAGAAGATCAATTTGGATTTAGACGAAACAGGGAAACACGGGAGGCTATCTTAGCTCTGAGAGTGATAATGGAGAAAACAATAGAAAAAGGGGAAAAAGTGTATATAGGGTTTGTAGATCTAGAAAAAGAATTCGACAATGTAAAATGGAAAAAAATGGTCAAAATACTCAAAAAGATTGGAATGAATTATAGGGATAGACGAATAGTATATAGCTTATAAAAAGAGCAAACAGCAGTAATAGAATTAGAGCAAGAACGTAGAGAAGTAAGCATTAAGAAAGAGGTGAGACAGGGATGTGCCCTATCTCCATTAATTTTTAACTTGTACATTGAAGAGACAATGAATACTGTCAAATGCAGGAATACATTTGTAATTACTATGCAGAAACAAAAAATTGATATGCTTAGATTTGCAGATGATATTGCGGCAATAGCGTCCAGCAAGGAACAGATAAAAGCTGCTTTTAATGAAATGGAAACGGTTCTAACAGAGAAATACGGTATGAAAATTAACCAAACTAAAACTAAGGTACTAGTATGCAAAGGAAGGGAAAATAAATCAAAAACAAGAATACAAATATGTCACACAAAGTTACAAGAGGTTAATGATTTCTGCTACCTAGAAAGCCAAATAACGCAAGATGGTAAAAGCACAAAAGATATAAAACAAAGATTAGCAAAAGGTCGTGCTACATTTAACAAGAAAAAGTAACTACTGTGTTCAAAGACAACAAACATAGAAACAAGGAAAAGATTGCTTAAAACATATGTATAGGGCACAGCACTGTACGGCCGTGAAGCCTGGACATTAGGAGAAGCGGACAAGAAAAAGGTAGAAGCCTTTGAAATGTGGTGCTACATACGAATGATTAAGATATCATGGACAAACAAAGTTAAGAACCAAGAGGTACTAAAAATGGTAGGGGAAGAAAGAAATATGTGGAAAACGGTAAAAAATAGGAGAGATAGGATGATAGGTTACAAACTACGGCATAAAGGAATAGTGCGGAATATATTAGAAGCAGAGATAGAAAAAAAGAGAAGAAGAGGTAGACCTAGGTTAGACTACTGCACACAGATACTGAAAGATGTAGGCTGTAGGAGTTTTAGGGAAATGTGAAGGCTAGCTCAGAATAGAAATCAATGGAGGTACGCATCCAACCAGTTTCAAGATGGATAAATTAATGACTGAGAAAGTAACTGCATTTAAACATGATGATTATTATAAGTCACTACAAGTATTGGGTGGGCAATATCCTCGAATAATTGTAATTGCGTGAAAGCATTTACTGGAAAACTATTATTTCGTCAAATGTCTAAATGTTGGGGATCTTGTCAGCCACAGGCTGCTTAACCCCCTTCAATAAATCTCAGTGAAATAGGGCATAAAATTAGAAAACAATAGAAGGGGAACCGAGCTGTATTGCTGTGTGAGAATTTCAAAGAACTATGTAGGTTAGTTTAGAAAATAAATAAGTGCAGGTACGTGTCCAACCAGTTTTGAGACTGAAAACCCAATGACGAAAAAACAAGCGCAAATAAATCGGATGATTATTATAAACAACTACACGTGTTGGTTGTGAAATATCTGCAACTAATGTTGACTGTGCGAAAAGATATATTGGAAAAAGTATTAAATCGGTAAATGTTCAGTGCTGGGGAACTTGGCAGCCACAGGCTGCTTATCCCCCTTCACAGCCACTGAATGTCGGAGAAATAGGGTATATAATTGTAAAACAATAGATGGGGACCGAGCTGCATCTAATAAGAAAAAACAGCGCCTATGATGAAAGACAACGAATATAGAACAAAAAGTTATTGAAAGCATATGTGTGGAGCACAGCACAGACAGTATGCCTATGAAATACGGGCATTCTGAAAGCAGACAGAAAAACAGCAGCAGCCTTTGAAATGCCGTGCTTCAGATGTAAGAGGATGGACAGACAAAGATAATAACAAATAGGTTATAGAAATGTAGGCAAACAAGGATATCTTTAGAAAAAAATATAGAAGAAATAGAAGGGCAGAATACGTTCTAAGGCATTTTTGGGGAATAGTATGGGATATATGACAAGCAGAAGTAGGAAAAAAGATGTGGATGTAGACCTAGATTAGATAGTGATAGATGCAGACCTGTGCAAATTTTACGGAAATCTGTAGGTTATTTCAGAATAGGAAACAATGATGGTACGCGTCTAACCAGTTTCAGGACTGAAGACCTAATAATGATGATGTCCCAAAAGAAACGTTTTGCTTGGTTACTCCGAACAGGTATTCAAAACGTGTTAGTTGGTAACTATTTGATGTTGTTGATGGTAGCAGCATGGAAACGTATCAGTTGAAGCCAGAGTGTTCCCAGAATTTATAATTTGTCAACGGGTAACTGAAGAAACTTTATGAAATGTTAATTATCTGCGTTGCAACTACAGCGCAATTAACATCTTAAGTTAATTTCTTCTGTATTGAATATGTTTATAAATTATGGAAAACACTGTAGTTTCTGAATTTGAAAATGGTTGCTGTTCATTCAAATTCCCCATGCCGTAAAAAAGTTATTATTCCTAATATGAAAGCGCAAATATTTGCTAATACAAGTTATATTTTTGATTTAGTTGAACAATATTGCAGCGAATTCTAATTGACGTGTCGCTTGAAAAACATATGTTATGATGGGCTATCTCAGTTCACCGGGTGAGTCAATATATTTGTGTAAAGTATATTTATGATAAGAAGAAATGTTCAAACTTATTTTATTCATTGCTTAAAATATTGAAGAATGTTAATTTGCTCGAGTAGGGTTTAAAAAAAGCGTTTAGCTGTTAGCTTCATATTGTTTGTATTTAAGCTTTTTAGATGATCATAAAGGTAATTAAAAGTAATAGTTTTGCAAAACTTATGAAATTAAATTAATGGAATTTTGATATAAAACCATTTTCGCCTCATGTGTTGTGTATGTTTAAACAACGCCAGGTTCATTCCTGACCAATAATTTGTTACTAACAAGAAGCTTTATGCTTTCTTTTAAAAGTAAAGTTTTCTGAGTTATTCAGTCAAATAAAATATTATGTTTAAAGAGTAAAGTTGATACAATCCATTAAATTTAGGGCATATTTGTAAACGAAAGACAAATCTGCTTTTTGGTGACAAACTAATTATTTACCTGTGTCAAGCGTCGTATATTTGGATATAAGATTTTAAATAATTTATATTGTGTCAAAGCAATTGATTTAAATTGTACTGCAATGAATATTTAATTTATTTACAAGAAAAATATAACGGTGATTTAAATTTTGGTTGAATTGTAAATGGTTATTATTTGTAGTATATCTTGAACCAATAAAAAAACTTTTGACTTTAGTTTATTGAAGGTAATTATTTAGGAATGATGTCTTTGATAAGGTATTTATTTTTCATGTGATAGAATTTCCTCAATAGCTATCAGCTCTATAGCAGATCGTAGGCAAAAGCTAGTTCGAGTCTATGGAAGTATATATTTGTGGAGTGTTTTTTTTTTATTACAGCTTTCTCGAAAATCTTACCTAGGAGTATCTATATCCTCTTTTAGGTAGTTTCACTTCAGTAATTTATCGTCTGAATGTAGTTGCGTCCATGTTAGCGAGTCGATCGTTCGTTCGTTTGTTGTTTCACCCACCACCCAGCAGTTTATACTTAAGCGATAACCTTGCAACATTGTATTTACAGTCCTTTGATATTACGTTTTACACATAAATTTTAGAATAAGTATTCGGAAAACATTATTTTGCTCTACCTAACTAATAACAAAAGCTGTATGGGCCGTTGCGACATCGCTAGTATAGCAAAAGGAAAACATTCAATTGAACAAAAACTATGGTTGGAAGTTAAAAGGCGGATCACAGCAACGTCAAAATGTTCTGTAAAGGTCTGTTTATACCGAGAGTGCTCTAATATAGAACCCCTAACATTATTAAAACCATGATAATAAGATTTCAGGATTATATTTTCCGCAGGGAAACATGATGCACCAGGTAAAAGGGTCTTTGTCGTAAATACCTTTGTGCTCACGCTCTTAATACGGACTTTCAGCGACCAAGGACGTAAGAATTGATTTTGGCATACACATATATTAGTATCAGACTGCTTTCAAGCTTTCATGTTGTTTTGTGGTTAATATAACACTGCTTTTCGTATCACGTTACCATATTCAAATAGTGGGATTTCTTGACCACGTTCTTTGCTGAAACCCTTATAAAAACTCGAACTTAAAATGAAAAACACAACTAATACAAAATTCACCCATCACACAAAGTGCAAAGGTAAATTACGTAACTTGAAATCCCTAAATTTTTTATCAAATATTCAATACTGCCTAATATTTATTTCCAACTTTTTCTTTATTATTAAAGTAAGTAGAGGAAGTTGGGGGTTCTGACACCATCTCCATCTCTACCACCCACCTCCACCTCCCTCCACATCCTTCCACATCCCTCCACATTTACCCACATTCCTCCACATTCCTTCACATCCTTCCACATTCCTCCACATCCCTCCACGTCCACATCTCTCCACCTCCACATTTCTCCACACACCTCCACATCCCTCCACACACCTCCACATCCCTTCACCTCCACATCCCTCCACCTCCACATTTCTCCACGTTCCTCCATATTCCTCCACATCCTTCCACATCCCACCACATCCTTCCACATCCCTCTACATCCATCCACCTCCACATCCCTACCACCTCTACATCTCTCCAAATCCCTCCACATCCTTCCACTACCCTCCACGTTCCTCCACACACTTCCACATCCTTCCCACCTCCACATCCCTCCACATCCCTCCACACCTCTCCACATCCCTCTACACACCTCCACATCCCACCCACCTCCACATCCCTCCACATCCCACCACACCCCTCTACCTAGACTTAAGTTAGATAGCAGGAAAAATTAATAGGTTAGGCAAGCGCCGATGATGCAACATGATTTATATACAACTTTATTAATGCAATACATATATTTTAATACAAACATTTAATCTAACAATAAAAGCCATTTCAAATAAAAAACAACATTTTGTCAAGCGCATGTTAAATTGTCATCTTCGTGTAGTAGGCAATGACTTAAACCGTCATTCTGAATTTCCCTACAACTTTTCTGCTGACAAGCGGTATATTGTATTTATTATGCGCGGGGTAGTCACTCTTTTAAGATAGATATATCTTGTTTAGTATCAACTAATATTAGATTTTCTAGGAAGCACAAATCTGTAAATAGATTTTAAATAGAACCATCCCTTACAAAGTTACACCTTTTAAAGACCCAAACCTCTAATTTTTGCCTATCTATATTTAACTCCATCTTTAAAACTTTTTTTTTCGCTATCCAAGACATATGCTTTAACCAACCATTTCCTGAGATATTTAAAATCGCTGTGTCTAGCGAACGCCACGTGGAGATAAAGCGTATACTCTGTCCACCAGGATAGAAGCGGAAAGGATTTGGAAGAAAGGAAGGTGGGAGAAGAACTTAAAAGCTATAGAATCTTAAAACTAATATATACAATAGATTTACAAATTCTATACTAATATAAACAACCATCTTAGACCTAAATATTTATGCCTCCTTGCATAGGTTAATACACATCCAGGAATGGCGTAACGCTTGTCATCTTCGCGTGGTAACGTCATGGCCTCTTGTAAATAAAGAGCAATGTAATACTATTCTAAAATTTTTTATTCTGACATTATACATAACAAAATTTATAAATATTTAATGCCAAGCATGGAGCCATTTAAACTTAATTTTAATACAAAGTTATACACAGAAGACAGTCCCTTTTTTATGTTTGTTTGGAGTGGTTTTAATTTTATCTAATTTTATTCGCAGCTTGAAATTTAAATCGACACCCAAGCCCTCTATCTCCTTCTTAATTTGCAAGCCAGTCAATTTCTTAGTATTGCTATTTCCCCAATACACGTACTGCAGTAGGTTATTATACACTAAACAGAAATAATAAAATTTATTAATAAAATATATTTATATTATATATGCGCTGGTGCTAAAGTTACAAGCGATGTGTGAATACCAATAAAAAAAAAGTAAAAGCTAGTTAACAGTTAAAAAAAATTATAAAATATATACATGGTTTGAATGTGTTTATACTAACATCCACTATGAAAGCCTGAATCAATTGAATCGGTGATTTCTAATCTCTAAATAATTGCGAGAATGATCGTCTCACACCCACATCTTCTAGATACCGTGTTTGGTGACAAATAA
Source organism: Platerodrilus igneus (assembly GCA_036346225.1). Classification (NCBI taxonomy): domain Eukaryota; kingdom Metazoa; phylum Arthropoda; class Insecta; order Coleoptera; family Lycidae; genus Platerodrilus; species Platerodrilus igneus. The sequence goes on from JARFIW010001306.1 coordinate 448,301, forward strand.
GTATTTCCAACAAGTGAAATAATTTGTGTTAGTGATATCATTAAATAAATAACTATTAGTGCGGTGCTCGCTCTCTAATACGATGTTAACCTGCTCTTCTTCTGTACTATTTCCAAATACATGTGATATATCTTTTAAAAAAGTTTCATAAAATTTTTGAAAATCCCTACAATTCAATTCTTCCATTCTATAACTCGTACTCTGGTAGCACAATAACATTTCGGTTTTTCTCAATTTGTAAATTGAACGAATTCTCTTTTTCAAAATTGTTCAACAGCCATATACTTCTATTAAGGGCTGTGGAAATCTATTTGCATAGCAACAACAATAATGACTATAAAATGCAATCCATTTACAGAAGTTGCTAATACATTTATACACAATTAAATTATATAGTTTGTATCTTCTGTTTTAATAAAGCTATATAAAAATGGCGAAATTGCTTCATTGGGTGAAATTGCCTCATAGGGTGAAATTGCCTCTGGACAACGTAAAATATGTAGTATATGATTTCCAAGTTGTTTATTAACACCAGGACTTATTATCTAACACAAAAATTTGTTGTATATCTTAATTCTTGCATTGATTGTTAGCTATGTTAAACAATCGATACCCATATTGCAGTTTTCTTCGTATCTGCCGTTGTAGTTAAATAATTACACATCTCCATCTTGCTAAATATGCCAGCAGAATCTTGGGTTACATCCATATCAAATAAAAATAGTAATAATTTTTTTTAAATCCGTCTAATATATCTGGTAGTTCTTCCAATAAAGTTTCCAACTTAACATCTTTTAGTTCCACTTTGTACGGAACACATATAAGATTTTGGAATTTTTTTATTAATGCTTTAGAGACCTTCTTTTCCGATAATTTCTTTTACTCCCCAGCCCATCTTGTTAGTGCTTTCCAGAGAAAACGGAGACTTAGCTTTAACACCATGCCTAGCGGAAACAAAACGGTCGAACTTTCCTTGTAGATAGCTGTTACTATTCTAAAATTTTTATTCTGACATTATACATAACAAAATTTATAAATATTTGATGCCAAGGATGGAGCCATTTAAACTTAATTTTAATACAAAGTTATACATAGAAATCAGTCCTTTCTTTATGTTTGTTGGGAGTGGTTTTCATTTTATCTAATTTTATTCGCAGCTTAAAATTTAAATCGCCACCCAAGTCCTCTATCTCCTTTTTAATTTGCAAGCCAGTCAATTTCCTAGTATTGCTATTTCCCAAATACACGTACTGTAGTAGGTTATTATACACTAAACAGAAATAATAAAATTTATTAATAAAATATATTTATATTATGTATGCGCTAGTGCTAATGTTACAAGCGATGTATTCATACATAAAGAAATAGTAAAAGCTAGTTAACAGTTAAAAAAATTTATGAAATATATACATGGTTTGAATGTGTTTTTATTAACATCCACTATGATAGCCTGAATCAATTGAATCGGTAATCTCCAATCTTCTAAATAATTGCGTTAATAAACTTGGAAATCATATACAAGATTTTTTACGTTGTCCAGATGTACGTTTAAGGGAAACATTTGCGTCTACTTTGGCCAAAGAACATGGTATTACGCGATTGGAAGCGACAATATACAACTGTACAATTGGAAACTATGTCAGTGCGAAACGGGTGTATAATCCCTTAAAAGACTGTTTAACCTTATTGGAAGATAGTAAGTTATACTACCTAAAGGCGCCAATGTACTCGGTACCACTTGTCAAAATGTGGAGTAAGCTATCGGACAAGCTACAAAATAGCTGCTGTTTAGTGTATAATAATCTACTACAGTACGTGTGTTGGGGCAATAGCAATACAAAGAAATTGACGGGCTTGCAAATTAAGTTGTCCGAAAAACCAGAGGAAAGGAAAAATTGATAAAGTATGTGTTTTCGGCTTGTAGTTTTAACTATTTACCTGTAAATTATTTGGAGATAGTAGAGGAGGAAGACAGCCAAAATAAAATAAAAATCTTACACAAGTGCTACATTAAAGCAGGTAGTACATACTTTACACAATCTGCAACACCATATTCTACAATTCCAAAAGAAATAGTCATTTCGGAATTGGGGTTGATAAATACGCCTAACATTCGCCCAGAGGTTGTACGACAACGCGTAAATATTGGCAGTATACTCTATCCGTTAACGCCAAAGGAAATTGCCCCATTATGCACGCCATACGTTGTAAGTGGAAGAAAAAGACAGCTGGAATTAGAGGAAATGGATGCAAAAAGGCGAAAGTTGGACTACATGGAAAACACTGCGACAATACGCGAATAATACAAAGATGTGTTCGACAAAGAACATCTTATTAGAGAAAATGAGGAAAAATTAAGAGATTATTTTATGTGCCGATGGACTGACTTAGATACATCCGGTTTCTACAAGCTGTATGCATTTGTGGTTAGTTAAAAAAACTCTTTTAGTTATGTAGGCGTCCTTGCGGAAAAGGATGGTACTAAATCCGTATGCTTTTTAAAAAGTTATTCTAAAAACGTATTTATCAAAATGGCAGATAACAAAGACGAACTAAGGAATGCGGGTTTCGTAATCTAGGTGTACACCACACGCAAAGGAGTTTCGCTTTTTGCCTAGTAAAGAACCTATCGGATCATTTAAAACCGAGGGTCCTACAACCTATAACGACCATATATTCCCGAATGTGGTGGACATGCAACTACGCAACAGGGAGAATAAGGATTCCCTCTAATACCGACAAGAAGAAGTCGATCAAGCTAACAAGAATTACACGAAGGAATGGATCTGGTTGTCGGTGGAATCAAAGATTTTAAATATAGATACAAACTTTGGTACGTCTTACAATTTGAATACTGATAAACACTCAATTTAGCGACTCCATAGGCTCGTATTCACCATATTTGAGTTGTGCTTAATTAAATAAAAAGCTTGAAAAATAAATCGATTATAGTGGACTGTGTATTTATTAAAAAGATTGAATAAAACTGAATAACAATACCGTGCAACATAACACATGAGCATCGATAAATAAAACTACAATATAAATTTTAATGTGAGAGCAATACAACCACGTCCCGCCGTTATCATAACGAACGTGCTAATCCGAGCATGGTCAAACCGCAACTGCCTGTTCTTCGCGCACGCAGCCCCTTCTTTTTTGAACAATGTAAGGATGGTTGCTCGTCGCTACCATAAACTGCCCGCGAGCACCAAATCACTCACTTCACAATAACTAGTATAACACTTACAAAAACTCAAATAATAAAGTCGAAGATACAAACAAAAGCGTATGCAACATTCGAATCTTAAAAATAAAACTAAAGATAATAATTTTCGTAATAACCCTTAAAAAATTATTAACATCAAAAAAATATCTACTCAGACCAAATTTTAAAATTTAATAAATAGCAAAGAGTTTTTGGCCCGAGTCTTTTAACTTTCAACTGTTTTCTCCTTTATGGGGCGGTTACCCTGGGTTGAAAAACACTGGCCTCTTTCTGTGACTGAAGGTCACTAAAAAGAGCATTCTTCCGGACTAACTCTGGGTCTATTCCTGCAGAAGTATAAAACATGCAAGGCGGGGTCTAGATTATATGAAACAAAAATACCGCTGACCTGATTGACTCAAAACTAAAATAGCGCCACTGCGTCTGATTTCAGCATATTTAGATAATTTAAAAGAGAACGCAGAAAACCCTCAAATATTTCTTTTAATGCAAAAACTTTAGACTTCGATATATATTACGCTACTGGTGTTATTACTGGACCTGTAATAAATGCATGATCATAATTATAAATAAAACAAACAATTAGAACACTTTTTGTGCCCTCAAATAAATACATTCAACTCTAATCGAGGATGTTTTTCACAAGCAAATCAGTTGACCTTGATTCACTAATATCAACGTGAGTGTTTTAAGAAATAAACATGCAAGCTTGAGGTTCCTCTATTGACATTTAAGAATATTTACAAACACTATTTATGTTTCACATTAATTTGTTCACAGATAGAATTAATCCCTCCCTTACTGAAATGACTCCCTTTACGTATTTCTAATAATAACTTACAATTTTACTTAAATGTTCTCTGTGATAATCATTAATACTTTCTTTATCTTAGTTGTTTACACAAAAATTTACTGACTTGAATAGAAGAATTTCTAACCCTTTAATGCAAATTACTTAATTCTTTTCAATAAATTACAATCGATGTACTAGCCATCAACGGCCCTATCTTATCAAAGATCTTTGATGAGGGTTCACACTACTAATAAAATGTGCAACGCTAGAATATATAAATATTATCAAAGCTGTTTCTTAAACAGATTACATACACATTATGTGTGATTTAAGTTATAAACTGTCAGATTTTTAATGGATAATTATTGAACTCGTTTCTGAATTTCTTACTTTAGTCTCATCACATTTTTGGTGAAAAGTACGAACCATATGCATTTTTGATATATGCTCTACATAATTAAATTTCAAAGTTAGATTTCAATCAATATACATTTCCGAAACACAATTAATACGCCTGCCCTCTATTATGTCAACTACGAAGCGTTTATTTCAATAATAGCTTTCTACTCACTATGGTTTCAACATATGCAACTATAACAGATGTCGACATATTACCTACGCCGTGCTAAACATCAACCTTGACCTGTTGTTTTATATTCGTACGTTCAAACATGTGCTTCTTTTTGTAGTGGAATATAACCAAACAGTTGTATGCCTCAACAAAACGATAGATTTTCTGCACTTCGCAAACAATCTTACAGCATTAATTTTAGAAACATCAAATTGCATCTACATTCGTATCAGCTGACGAACCATAACACAAGCGAACCATATTGCATTAAGTGAAGAACAAAAAAAAACAACTAAACAACTCAACAATCCGCAACTAAGCTAACTCGCTAAAACAGAATTACATTGAAGAACAAAAACTTATTCCTTCGTGAGTATCAGATAGTTAATTGGACCACCATAAATCATAAACCCTTACCTGATATCACAAGGTCGAGAATTTCTTATTAACAATGAAAGCCCAAGGTAAAGTTGGATGAAAAACGGCTTGAGGAGAAGAAAAACTCTTTAGACATAAACGGCTAGTAGAGTGTTAGCACTGGATAGATCATGACTTGGGTCATGGGTTGTCAAATGACCAAAAATATAGATAATGAGCGCCGCCGTATTTTTTAATACAACAACGTACAAAAATTATCTGTGCTTGTATTAGGGGAATGCGGAAACCTTAAATTTGAACCACTAATATAGCCACAAAACATGAATTTCACCTTTGTAAAGCACTTACCAAAATCTCAATTACCAGATGTCATACAGATGTCTCGAATTAACCTGTGAACAAACAAATGCCCAACATGGACACCGTTTGTGTCCTCAAAAATATTTACCAAAAATAAAATAATAGAATTTAAGTTCCAAAAGTATACACCCAGGGTATTTGTTATCATTAAACTCAATGTTTGCTCATGAATGACCAATAAATCTTACTTGAATTTTTTAATAATAAAAGAGTTATGCAAAAACGGATTCTATTCAATAAAATTCACCTGATTTGTTTTAACATAATCTGGTTCATATAATATGTTTATAGAACAGAAAATTAATATGGTTTTGTATTTAAAAAAAATATTAAGATCTCTAAATGGAATATTTCTGAATAAATTTACTAACAAGTTTGAGCTCTCTTAATAATTCATATTACATATATTAATCTTTAGCCATCTGTAGTACTACGTTGACTTCACAATTAAATTTAATTATTTAAGTTCTCATAAAATTGCATCTTTCAACATAGAGTTAGTTTTACTTAATATGTATAAAAAGAATCATCACGTTGTTTAAGAATCAAAGTACATGACCTCAAAATTGCTAAATATATTTTTAAATTAGAGTAAAATAACAAGTGATATTTAAATTGGATAATTAGATATTTTTGACATCATATGTCAATAACAACTTTTTCAGTGTAGTTAACGCTATCTGTTTGTGAAATAATTACGATAAGCAAACTGCATAGCCATCTTTAAAAATTTTGCAAGGTTACAAATTTATAACGGAATCTTTCTTTTACTAAATAATTTTTAAGTTACTTAAATCAAGGTAAAGCTTCGACCTTCTATCTTTCGTAAAACTTTTAAATAATTACAAATGTGATTAAAGACTAATTATCACTCACGTGTCGAAGTACAGTGCGACCAAAAGAAATTGAACTATGACATGAGATGTGGGATATTCCATAACCATCTGCGATGCACAAACAGTAAACACATGATTACGAATGAATTTATCGCTGGAATTATGAGAAATCTTCTGAACAAAACATTATTTAACCAAACCAATTACTCCTTAAGTACATCCTATAAATTTCTTGTATTTCGAATTTCAAACTAAATTTTCTTTTCAGCATTATATACTACAATTACGATATTAATTCCTTGATATTATCTGCATCCTTGATATTAACTGTATCCTTGATATTGCATGTTTTAATGATGGGGGAACCTCTAATACTTCGGCCAGCAGGAATCGATTGAGCAGCTACAGGTGGAACACAAAATGAAATCTGCACGCTATAACTGCCAAGAACCACATTTCGTCACGAAGGTTAAAACAATTCTATCTTCTTGCGGACCGTATTACAGGCCATGTGCCTGTCTAACATCTTGACTTTCTATGCCGCTGATAGCAGCTTACCTGTTCAGACGCTGATAGAAAAGCGACACAAAATGACAACTCGACGAAGCTTATTGTAGAAACTTAGATCTATAAAGCGGAGGAGCATATATGCTATTGTAAATTTTATGAGTTATTTTTAGTAATCAAAAATTTATAAATTATATTTTTATTTTATTGCGATATTATTTTAGATTAATAAGCAGATCCAAAACAAAATCATGGCGTCTTTCATTGAATATTTATTCTTACCGCGGTTAAGAATGCATAACAAATTTATTAAAACGGGCCATGAAAATTTGACATGGTACAACTTCATCACTCAAACGAACAAGTTAAATTTAAATTTATAAATGTAGTCATGTAGAGTTGAAACTTTTAAAGTAATTTTTAAGTAATATTTTAAATGTGTCAGTGTGATATATTATAGCTATTTTCAAAATCATAAAAAAAAAGCGGAAATGAACATAAGGGGTCTCAGTTTACACATCGCTGCTTTGCTTCATAATTTTATGTGTAAAAAACCATATCTTTTTTTGTTTTAATCAGACGCTATTTTGCTGTCCTAGAAATTTGCTGTTCTGTGCAATCGCTCGTTCGACACGTACTTAAGGCCGGCCCTGGCCCTGAGTTCCTTAGGATCTTCCGATTTGAGAGGAGGAAGATCTTTGATGGATTTCCAATGTAACGTTGCCAACAAACGGGGGTTGGTATAACAGTTTTCTAGTGTTTCGTAAGAGAAATTGCTTCTCCGGAAGTTGAATTCGATAGATAATTGAGCTTCTCGATGTTTGATAGAAAAGCATTATTATGTACAAGACTATTAAATAAGTCAATGTACGCCGAAAATTGTTTAAAATCATTATCAAAAATTGATAAACTCAGCGTCTCTAACTTAGTGCCTGTTCCGTTAAATTTTTCTTGTTTAATTTCGACCACTTCAAGTTGTGATTGTAGCGTTTCTAGAACAGCTAAAATATTAAAATATGCGTCAATATTTTTGCGAAGTTGCGTGTACTCTTGATTTCGTTTTCGTTACACAAACACAATATACCTGTAAGGACTTAATTAATAGCATCGTAAAGTTGCGAAACAAATTTTGCTTGAATTTTAAATAAAACAATTTTGGTTGGATCATTCGGTATATTTTCAGCAAGATCGTTTATTTCATGAAGTCGTATTTTTGAAATATCAAGTGCCTGACATTGCTTTTCTTAGGCGCCACAATGATAAATAATATGAAGAAGGAATTAAATAATTGCGCTGCATATAAGAACGTACACGTGTAAAGTTTTAAATTATTGTGGAGCAACAAAGTGCAAATATACCCGGAAGATTTAAGATGTATAATTTCAGTTAACGTACAACGATAAAGCTTTAAAAGAACCTTCAAGTTTAAAATTAAAAATAATACTAAAAGGGTAATCGGCAGACGATTTATGTCTATCTTTTAAGATTAGAATAATCAGACTTACGTCTAGACGGTTTAAATGAAGACAAACACGTTATTGTGTAAAGCTGGTGTGTGTTGTATCCGGATACCAAATGATAAGAATGTATCTGTAGCAATAATTAACACGCTTGGATATGTGACGAAAACATTAAAAGAGCGAGTTTTGTTTTAACGGCAGAACTCGTTTTAAATTGTTTGTTAGTGAATGCTTTGAAAAAAAAAACAATACTTTACTTTCTTGTTAGATTACATTATCGCACAGTTGCGATATACGTACAAACCAATTATTATTAGGGAAAAGAATTGAAAATGTTGTTTACAAAACTTGACCACGTCTAAATAATTTCGTAGAAGCTTTGAAAGTTGAACAAAATTATACACACTGTAGTTGGACCGTAATTTGCTAAGGAATGATTTTGCAATAACCAGGAAATGCATAGGATCTTTTTTTACTTGTTGTTTTTGGTGTATCTCTATAGGGGTGGAAATCAGGATGTAATCTCGAAGACCAATGAACGGCGGGGTTAAGAAGGGGTGTGTTGTGTTGTGTGAATTATGTTTAAAAGAGTTCTTACCCACTTTACTTCATTTAATTAATTAATTAAATAATGAATTAAATTAAAGTTATTCCTGGGTTCTAATATTGTTTGATGAAACCAGTGAACTTAAGGTAGGATTTCCTTAAGATGATGGAACTCACATTTTCCGACAATGCTAGGGATCTATTCCTATCGGCCTGAAGGTAGCAGACACATTTCAGCAGACAAAATAACGGAAATACCCGAAAGTTCAGTGGCGTAGGTAAAACTAATATAAAGAGACTTACTCATTTGCTTACTATTTTATGCTGATTATTCATTGGCAAAACAGATTTATACCGGTAGATTATTCTTGCACCTATATATAGCATGTAAACAAAATAATTGGCACACTTCTCAAAAATTTTAAAATACCCTAAATGCAAATAACACAAAATTGAAAAAAACTTGTAGAAGGAAATACACTGCCAAGACAAAAGAAGCTAATTACATCTGCGTTAACTATATCTACGACCGACAAAAAAGGAAAAACACTGACCACTCGTCTAAAGGGTCAAAATGAAGCCAAATCATAAATACTAGACTACTTAATACTTTACTGAAAAGTTTAAAACTGGTAGAAGGAAATAGAGAGCCAGGATAAAACCACGCTGATTACATGTGCATTAACTATATCTACGACCGACAAAAAGAAAAATCACTGACCAGCCGTCTAAGGGTTCAAAATGGCGCCAAATTATAAATACCAAAGTACTTAATTTTTACTGAAAAGTTTAAAAACTAATAGAAGGAAATAGAGTGCCAAGATAAAACCACGCTGATTACATGTGCATTAACTATATCTACGACCGACAAAAAGAAAAATTACTGACCAGCCGTATAAGGGTTCAAAATGGCGCCAAATTATAAATACCAGATTACTTAATTTTTACTGAAAAGTTTAAAAACTAATAGAAGGAAATAGAGTGCCAGGATAAAACCACGCTGATTACATGTGCATTAACTATATCTACGACCGTAAAAAAGGAAAATGACTGACCAGCCGTCTAAGGGTTCAAAATGGCGCCAAATTATAAATACCAGATTACTTAATTTTTACTGAAAAGTTTAAAAACTGGTAGAAGGAAATAGAGAGCCAGGATAAAACCACGCTGATTACATGTGCATTAACTATATCTACGACCGACAAAAAGGAAAATGACTGACCAGCCGTCTAAGGGTTCAAAATGGCGCCAAATTATAAATACCAGATTACTTAATTTTTACTGAAAAGTTTAAAAACTGGTAGAAGGAAATAGAGAGCCAGGATAAAACCACGCTGATTACATGTGCATTAACTATATCTACGACCGACAAAAAGGAAAATCACTGACCAGCCGTCTAAGGGTTCAAAATGGCGCCAAATTATAAATACCAGATTACTTAATTTTACTGAAAAGTTTAAAAACTAATAGAAGGAAATAGAGTGCCAGGATAAAACCACGCTGATTACATGTGCATTAACTATATCTACGACCGACAAAAAGGAAAATCACTGACCAGCCGTCTAAGGGTTCAAAATGGCGCCAAATTATAAATACCAGATTACTTAATTTTTACTGAAAAGTTTAAAAACTGGTAGAAGGAAATAGAGAGCCAGGATAAAACCACGCTGATTACATGTGCATTAACTATATCTACGACCGACAAAAAGGAAAATCACTGACCAGCCGTCTAAGGGTTCAAAATGGCGCCAAATTATAAATACCAGATTACTTAATTTTTACTGAAAAGTTTAAAACTGGTAGAAGGAAATAGAGCCAGGATAAAACCACGCTGATTACATGTGCATTAACTATATCTACGACCGACAAAAAGGAAAATCACTGACCAGCCGTCTAAGGGTTCAAAATGGCGCCAAATTATAAATACCAGATTACTTAATTTTTACTGAAAAGTTTAAAAACTAATAGAAGGAAATAGAGTGCCAAGGATAAAACCACGCTGATTACATGTGCATTAACTATATCTACGACCGACAAGAAAAAAATTACTGACCAGCCGTCTAAGGGTTCAAAATGGCGCCAAATTATAAATATCAGATTACTTAATTTTTACTAAAAAGTTTAAAAACTAATAGAAGGAAATAGAGTGCCAAGATAAAACCACGCTGATTACATGTGCATTAACTATATCTACGACCGACAAAAAGGAAAATGACTGACCAGCCGTCTAAGGGTTCAAAATGGCGCCAAATTATAAATACCAGATTACTTAATTTTTACTGAAAAGTTTAAAAACTGGTAGAAGGAAATAGAGAGCCAGGATAAAACCACGCTGATTACATGTGCATTAACTATATCTACGACCGACAAAAAGGAAAATCACTGACCAGCCGTCTAAGGGTTCAAAATGGCGCCAAATTATAAATACCAAAGTACTTAATTTTTACTGAAAAGTTTAAAAACTGGTACAAGGAAATAGAGAGCCAGGATAAAACCACGCTGATTACATGTGCATTAACTATATCTACGACCGACTAAAAGGAAAATCACTGACCAGCCGTCTAAGGGTTCAAAATGGCGCCAAATTATAAATACCAAAGTACTTAATTTTTACTGAAAAGTTTAAAACTGGTACAAGGAAATAGAGAGCCAGGATAAAACCACGCTGATTACATGTGCATTAACTATATCTACGACCGACAAAAGGAAAATCACTGACCAGCCGTCTAAGGGTTCAAAATGGCGCCAAATTATAAATACCAAAGTACTTAATTTTTACTGAAAAGTTTAAAACTGGTACAAGGAAATAGAGAGCCAGGATAAAACCACGCTGATTACATGTGCATTAACTATATCTACGACCGACAAAAGGAAAATCACTGACCAGCCGTCTAAGGGTTCAAAATGGCGCCAAATTATAAATACCAAAGTACTTAATTTTACTGAAAAGTTTAAAACTGGTACAAGGAAATAGAGTGCCAGGATAAAACCACGCTGATTACATGTGCATTAACTATATCTACGACCGACAAAAGGAAAATCACTGACCAGCCGTCTAAGGGTTCAAAATGGCGCCAAATTATAAATACCAAAGTACTTAATTTTACTGAAAAGTTTAAAACTGGTACAAGGAAATAGAGTGCCAGGATAAAACCACGCTGATTACATGTGCATTAACTATATCTACGACCGACAAAAAGGAAAATCACTGACCAGCCGTCTAAGGGTTCAAAATGGCGCCAAATTATAAATACCAAAGTACTTAATTTTTACTGAAAAGTTTAAAAACTGGTACAAGGAAATAGAGTGCCAGGATAAAACCACGCTGATTACATGTGCATTAACTATATCTACGACCGACAAAAAGGAAAATCACTGACCAGCCGTCTAAGGGTTCAAAATGGCGCCAAATTATAAATACCAAAGTACTTAATTTTTACTGAAAAGTTTAAAAACTGGTACAAGGAAATAGAGAGCCAGGATAAAACCACGCTGATTACATGTGCATTAACTATATCTACAACCGACAAGAAAAAAAATTACTGACCAGCCGTCTAAGGGTTCAAAATGGCGCCAAATTATAAATACCAAAGTACTTAATTTTTACTGAAAAGTTTAAAAACTGGTACAAGGAAATAGGGTGCCAGGATAAAACCACGCTGATTACATGTGCATTAACTATATCTACGACCGACAAAAAGGAAAATCACTGACCAGCCGTCTAAGGGTTCAAAATGGCGCCAAATTATAAATACCAAAGTACTTAATTTTTACTGAAAAGTTTAAAACTGGTACAAGGAAATAGAGTGCCAGGATAAAACCACGCTGATTACATGTGCATTAACTATATCTACGACCGACAAAAGGAAAATTACTGAACAGCCGTCTAAGGGTTCAAAATGGCGCCAAATTATAAATACCAAAGTACTTAATTTTTACTGAAAAGTTTAAAACTGGTACAAGGAAATAGAGTGCCAGGATAAAACCACGCTGATTACATGTGCATTAACTATATCTACGACCGACAAAAGGAAAATCACTGACCAGCCGTCTAAGGGTTCAAAATGGCGCCAAATTATAAATACCAAAGTACTTAATTTTTACTGAAAAGTTTAAAACTGGTACAAGGAAATAGAGTGCCAGGATAAAACCACGCTGATTACATGTGCATTAACTATATCTACGACCGACAAAAGGAAAATCACTGACCAGCCGTCTAAGGGTTCAAAATGGCGCCAAATTATAAATACCAAAGTACTTAATTTTACTGAAAAGTTTAAAACTGGTACAAGGAAATAGAGTGCCAGGATAAAACCACGCTGATTACATGTGCATTAACTATATCTACGACCGACAAAAGGAAAATACTGACCAGCCGTCTAAGGGTTCAAAATGGCGCCAAATTATAAATACCAAAGTACTTAATTTTTACTGAAAAGTTTAAAACTGGTACAAGGAAATAGAGGCCAGGATAAAACCACGCGATTACATGTGCATTAACTATATCTACGACCGACAAAAGGAAAATACTGACCAGCCGTCTAAGGGTTCAAAATGGCGCCAAATTATAAATACCAAAGTACTTAATTTTACTGAAAAGTTTAAAACTGGTACAAGGAAATAGGGCCAGGATAAAACCACGCTGATTACATGTGCATTAACTATATCTACGACCGACAAAAGGAAAATCACTGACCAGCCGTCTAAGGGTTCAAAATGGCGCCAAATTATAAATACCAAAGTACTTAATTTTTACTGAAAAGTTTAAAACTGGTACAAGGAAATAGAGAGCCAGGATAAAACCACGCTGATTACATGTGCATTAACTATATCTACGACCGACAAAAGGAAAATACTGACCAGCCGTCTAAGGGTTCAAAATGGCGCCAAATTATAAATACCAAAGTACTTAATTTTTACTGAAAAGTTTAAAACTGGTACAAGGAAATAGAGGCCAGGATAAAACCACGCTGATTACATGTGCATTAACTATATCTACGACCGACAAAAAGGAAAAACTGACCAGCCGTCTAAGGGTTCAAAATGGCGCCAAATTATAAATACCAAAGTACTTAATTTTTACTGAAAAGTTTAAAACTGGTACAAGGAAATAGAGGCCAGGATAAAACCACGCTGATTACATGTGCATTAACTATATCTACGACCGACAAAAAGGAAAATTACTGAACAGCCGTCTAAGGGTTCAAAATGGCGCCAAATTATAAATACCAAAGTACTTAATTTTAACTGAAAAGTTTAAAAACTGGTACAAGGAAATAGAGTGCCAGGATAAAACCACGCTGATTACATGTGCATTAACTATATCTACGACCGACAAAAGGAAAATCACTGACCAGCCGTCTAAGGGTTCAAAATGGCGCCAAATTATAAATACCAAAGTACTTAATTTTTACTGAAAAGTTTAAAAACTGGTACAAGGAAATAGAGGCCAGGATAAAACCACGCTGATTACATGTGCATTAACTATATCTACGACCGACAAAAGGAAAATACTGACCAGCCGTCTAAGGGTTCAAAATGGCGCCAAATTATAAATACCAAAGTACTTAATTTTTACTGAAAAGTTTAAAAACTGGTACAAGGAAATAGAGTGCCAGGATAAAACCACGCTGATTACATGTGCATTAACTATATCTACGACCGACAAAAGGAAAATCACTGACCAGCCGTCTAAGGGTTCAAAATGGCGCCAAATTATAAATACCAAAGTACTTAATTTTACTGAAAAGTTTAAAACTGGTACAAGGAAATAGAGTGCCAGGATAAAACCACGCTGATTACATGTGCATTAACTATATCTACGACCGACAAAAGAAAATCACTGACCAGCCGTCTAAGGGTTCAAAATGGCGCCAAATTATAAATACCAAAGTACTTAATTTTACTGAAAAGTTTAAAACTGGTACAAGGAAATAGAGGCCAGGATAAAACCACGCGATTACATGTGCATTAACTATATCTACGACCGACAAAAGGAAAATCACTGACCAGCCGTCTAAGGGTTAAAATGGCGCCAAATTATAAATACCAAAGTACTTAATTTTACTGAAAAGTTTAAAACTGTACAAGGAAATAGAGGCCAGGATAAAACCACGCTGATTACATGTGCATTAACTATATCTACGACCGACAAAAGGAAAATCACTGACCAGCCGTCTAAGGGTTCAAAATGGCGCCAAATTATAAATACCAAAGTACTTAATTTTACTGAAAAGTTTAAAAACTGGTACAAGGAAATAGAGAGCCAGGATAAAACCACGCTGATTACATGTGCATTAACTATATCTACGACCGACAAAAAGGAAAATCACTGACCAGCCGTCTAAGGGTTCAAAATGGCGCCAAATTATAAATACCAAAGTACTTAATTTTTACTGAAAAGTTTAAAAACTGGTACAAGGAAATAGAGAGCCAGGATAAAACCACGCTGATTACATGTGCATTAACTATATCTACGACCGACAAAAAGGAAAATTACTGATCAGCCGTCTAAGGGTTCAAAATGGCGCCAAATTATAAATACCAAAGTACTTAATTTTACTGAAAAGTTTAAAACTGGTACAAGGAAATAGAGTGCCAGGATAAAACCACGCTGATTACATGTGCATTAACTATATCTACGACCGACAAAAGGAAAATCACTGACCAGCCGTCTAAGGGTTCAAAATGGCGCCAAATTATAAATACCAAAGTACTTAATTTTTACTGAAAAGTTTAAAACTGGTACAAGGAAATAGAGAGCCAGGATAAAACCACGCTGATTACATGTGCATTAACTATATCTACGACCGACAAAAGGAAAATTACTGACAGCCGTCTAAGGGTTCAAAATGGCGCCAAATTATAAATACCAAAGTACTTAATTTTACTGAAAAGTTTAAAACTGGTACAAGGAAATAGAGTGCCAGGATAAAACCACGATTACATGCATTAACATATCTACGACCGACAAAAGAAAAATGACCAGCGTAGGTTCAAATGGCGCCAAATTATAAATACCAGTTTAATTTTACTGAAAAGTTTAAAACGTACAAGGAAATAGAGGCCAGGATAAAACCACGCTGATTACATGTGCATTAACTATATCTACGACCGACAAAAGGAAAATACTGACCAGCCGTCTAAGGGTTCAAAATGGCGCCAAATTATAAATACCAAGTACTTAATTTTTACTGAAAAGTTTAAAACTGTAAAGGAAATAGAGTGCCAGGATAAAACCACGCTGATTACATGTGCATTAACTATATCTACGACCGACAAAAGGAAAATCACTGACCAGCCGTCTAAGGGTTCAAAATGGCGCCAAATTATAAATACCAAAGTACTTAATTTTACTGAAAAGTTTAAAACTGGTACAAGGAAATAGAGTAGCCAGGATAAAACCACGCTGATTACATGTGCATTAACTATATCTACGACCGACAAAAGGAAAATCACTGACCAGCCGTCTAAGGGTTCAAAATGGCGCCAAATTATAAATACCAGAGTTACTTAATTTTTACTGAAAAGTTTAAAACTGTAGAAGGAAATAGAGTGCCAGGATAAAACCACGCTGATTACATGTGCATTAACTATATCTACGACCGACAAAAGGAAAATCACTGACCAGCCGTCTAAGGGTTCAAAATGGCGCCAAATTATAAATACCAGATTACTTAATTTTACTGAAAAGTTTAAAACTGGTAGAAGGAAATAGAGTGCCAGGATAAAACCACGCTGATTACATGTGCATTAACTATATCTACGACCGACAAAGGAAAATACTGACCAGCCGTCTAAGGGTTCAAAATGGCGCCAAATTATAAATACCAGAGTACTTAATTTTACTGAAAAGTTTAAAACTGGTAAAGGAAATAGAGTGCCAGGATAAAACCACGCTGATTACATGTGCATTAACTATATCTACGACCGACAAAGGAAAATCACTGACCAGCCGTCTAAGGGTTCAAAATGGCGCCAAATTATAAATACCAAGTACTTAATTTTACTGAAAAGTTTAAAAACTGTAAAGGAAATAGAGGCCAGGATAAAACCACGCTGATTACATGTGCATTAACTATATCTACGACCGACAAAAGGAAAATCACTGACCAGCCGTCTAAGGGTTCAAAATGGCGCCAAATTATAAATACCAAGTACTTAATTTTACTGAAAAGTTTAAAACTGGTAAAGGAAATAGAGGCCAGGATAAAACCACGCTGATTACATGTGCATTAACTATATCTACGACCGACAAAAGGAAAATCACTGACCAGCCGTCTAAGGGTTCAAAATGGCGCCAAATTATAAATACCAAGTACTTAATTTTACTGAAAAGTTTAAAAACTGGTAAGCGAAATAGAGAGCCAGGATAAAACCACGCTGATTACATGTGCATTAACTATATCTACGACCGACAAAAGGAAAATCACTGACAGCCGTCAAGGGTTCAAAATGGCGCCAAATTATAAATACCAAGTATTAATTTTACTGAAAAGTTTAAACCTGTAGAAGGAAATAGAGGCCAGGATAAAACCACGCTAATTTACTATGTGCATTAACTATATCTACGACCGACAAAAGTTGATAAATCACTGACCATGCCGTCTACAGGTTTCAAAATGGCGCCAAATTATAAATACCAGTATTTATAATTTGGCGCATTTTGAACCCTTAGACGGCTGGTTAGTAATTTTCCTTTTGTCGGTAGCGTAATATAGTTAATGCACATGTAAATCAGTTTGATTTTATCGGCACTACTATTTCCTTCTACCAGATTTTCAACTTTTCAGTAAAATATTACAGTAATCTAGTATTTATAATTTGGCGCCAATTTTGAACCCTTAGACGGCTGGTCAGTAATTTTCTTAATTGTAAACGGTCAGTAAATATAGTTAAGGACACATGTAATCAGTTTGGTTATTATCTCTGCGCAAAGAAACTCTATTCTCCTTCTACCAGTTTTTCAAACTGTTCCAAGTAAAATATTAAGTAATCTAGTATTTATAAATTAAATGGCAGCCATTTTGAACCGCTTAGACGGCTGGTCAGTAATTTTCCTTATTGTCGGTCGTAGATATAGTTAATGCACATGTAATCAGTTTGGTTTTATCCTGGCACTCTATTTCCTTCTACCAGTTTTTCAACTTTCCAGTAAAATATTAAGTAATCTAGTATTTATAATTTGGCGCTATTTTGAACCCTTAGACGGCTGGTCAGTAATATTCCTTTTTGTCGGTGGTAGATATAGTTAATGCACATGTAATCAGTTTGGTTTTATTTTGGCACTCTATTTCCTTCTATCAGTTTTTCAACTTTTCAGTAAAATATTAAGTAAACTAGTATTTATAATTTGGCGCCATTTTGAACCCTTAGACGGCTGGTCAGTAATTTTCCTTTTTGTCGGTCGTAGATATAGTTAATGCACATGTAATCAGTTTGGCTTTATCCTGGCACTCTATTTCCTTTTACCAGTTTTTCAACTTTCCAGTAAAATATTAAGTAATCTAGTATTTATTATTTGGCGCCATTTTAAACCCTTAGACGGCTGGTCAGTGATTTTCCTTTTTGCTGGTAGTAGATATAGTTAATGCACATGTAATCAGTTTGTTTTTATTCTGGCACTCTGTTTTCTTCTACCAGTTTTTCAACTTTCCAGTAAAATATTAAGTTATCTAGTATTTATAATTTGGTGCCATTTTGAACCCTTAGACGGCTGGTCAGTAATTTTCCTTTTTTGTCAGTCGTAGATATAGTTAATGCACATGTAATCAGTTTGGTTTTATACTGGCACTCTATTTTCTTCTACCAGTTTTTCAACTTTCCAGTAAAATATTAAGTAATCTAGTATTTATAATTTGGCGCCATTTTGAACCCTTAGACGGCTGATCAGTAATCTTCTTTTTTGTCAGTCGTAGATATAGTTAATGCACATGTAATTGGTTTGTTTTTATCCTGGCACTCTCTTTCCTTGTACCAGTTTTTCAACTTTTTAGTAAAATATTAAGTTGTCTAGTATTTATAATTTGGCGCCATTTTGAACCCTTAGACGGGTGGTCAATAATTTTTTTTTTGTCGGTCGTAGATATAGTTAATGCACATGCAATCAGTTTGGTTTTATCCTGGCACTCTATTTTCTTCTACCAGTTTTTCAACTTTCCAATAAAATATTAAGTAATCTAGTATTTATAGTTTGGCGCCGTTTTGAACCCTTAGACGGCTGGTCAGTAATTTTGATTTTTGTCAGTGGTAGATATAGTTAATGCAAATGTAATCAGTTTGTTTTTATCCTGGCACTCTCTTTCCTTGCACCAGTTTTCAACTTTTCAGTAAAATATTAAGTTGTCTAGTATTTATAATTTGGCGCCATTTTGAACCCTTAGACGGCTGATCAGTGATTTTCCTTTTTGTCGGTCATAGATATAGTTGACGCAGATGTAATTGGCTTGTTTTGGTCTTGGCAGTGTATTTCCTTCTACAAGTCTTTTTCAATTTTGTGTTATTTGCATTTAGGGTATTTTAAAATTTTTGAAAAGTGCGCCAATTATTTTGTTTAGATGCTATATATAGGTGCAAGAATAATCTACCGGTATAATTCTCTTTTGCCAAAGAATATTCAGCATAAAATAGTAAGCAAATGAGTAAGTCTTTTTATATTAGTTTTACCTACGCCACTGAACCTTCGGGTATTTCCGCTATTTTGTCTGCTGAAATGTGTCTGCTAACTTTACGCCGACTCTATTTCTTGGGTAGAGCTTATGAGGATTGGTCGTGGTTCTTTTTACAAAACATTATTTACTTACTGACTCAACTTATACTAAAATAGGGGTATGAGGAGGGCGCCACCAGGTCATTAAGTTTTAAACACAGAGTTTCCCTAAGGGGGACTTGGGAGTCCTTAGAGAGGAATATTGTATTTACTGCTTAAGCAGGAGCTGTAAAGAAAATAAGATTAAATTAGCAAAGAAGGACACAAGAGGTGTACTCTTGCTACCTCATAAAAAGTAAAGCTATACATATTAATTAAGTACACACTTTTATAGACACAAATAGTTGGCATCAAATTTTGAAAGTGCTATCAGTGCTCCTTCGTCAAATGGGAGCTGCAAATATTGATTTATTGAAGATATTTATGACTTTTACTCCTTGATTCAATTACCCTATTCTTGAACTCACTTGTTCAAAATAAAACAATTACGTAAATGAAATAAATGACGGTTCTTTAATCAAATACTGCTTTCTCTATGATAAAAGGTTGTATGTACAAAATATATGCATCAAAATTGTACTTCAATTTCTTCTACGCAGTTGTAGAATAATAAAATCAAACAAAACATCAGAACATGTTAAGCATTTTTTTTTTGTTACAAAGCTATTTCAAATCAATACCCAAAATATCATATCTGTTATTTGGTTTACAGGTGTATATGGAAATATCAAAAATCTAATAATTTAACTTCTACATTTGCTTTAAGTATAATTACACATAAATGAAAACTTTAATCAGATCTCGATTAGGGTGTTTAAGTTTATTCGTAATAATAACAGGTACAACCCTGGATTTAAATGTTGATAAATACAAAACATCAAAAGTTTTTTATAGTTCGTTAAGCAAAATAAGAATCGTAGGTCATCACAATGTTGTACTTAATATGTTGCTTTGTATCAATGTTGGCCAAATGCGGACGTCATGTGAAAATAATAAAAAAGGCTTACCTTGAACAGCCAGGTTCTTGTTTATGTAATAGTGTTATTTTGTATAAACCAGACGTGCTTACATACGGTGCCTTGACAAACAATTGACGTCGGCTGTCCACATGTTGTGACGTAGCCAACTGTACGTTTCTTGGACCCAATTATACGATCTTGAAGTGTATTTGTTCCTTGCAAAATGAACCAGACAAAATCCAAACCAACAGCTATTCAAAAAGCGTTGCTTCCTTCTTTTGCGGCATTTCATTCGGTACAAAACAATTATGTTGACCGTAAGTATCCACTTTATTACTTGCAAATACCGAAAATTAGCCAAGCAGAGAGGTTAATTTTATAAACTAATTGAAATTAATATTAACAAATTACAAGGTCGTTATTAGAATTTCTTGGAGTACGATTTATCATTTTAGGAAAACAAAAATTAACAAACTCGGATATCTTGTTATCGAAAAACTATCGAGCGTATAAACGTTATTTCACTAAAAGTTCTACATTAAACACATGAAAAGCTATCCCCAGATTTCTCTCGTTATGTTTCAACTGCATTCTCTTTCGAATAAAACATCATGGCAATTAAAGGATTATCGTAAACTTAAGTAAATTATGTAAACCGAACAAAATTATGTTATACTGGAAATAATTATCGCTAATTGGAGAACGTTTAGATTAAATCAAGAGAATTATGCTTAAATTGAAAAGCGCTATAACAAATTTATTTAGTTTCTTTTAGAAATTAAATCTATGTGCTTACCATTATTAAGAACATTTATTTAATGCATGTTGCACTTGAATTAAACGTCTAGGCGTAAGGCCACACGCAAATTGCTGGCTAGAACACTCCACTTCTGCATCGTGTGTTATCAAATGCTCATGCCAAACTGATGGGTTGGTACACTGCGCACAAGTATTTCAAAGTCGGCTTGACATTGAGGTATTTATTCAAACAGCCAACGCCTGTTGTTAGCAACCAAACTAGCACTAGAGAATAATCTCTGCATTATGATTGGGCTACACGATCCCAATACGAATATTTATTTGAATGACGATATTTACTAGTTTAATAGAATAGACAAAATAACGTATTTAACGAATAACTCTTAAGTAATTTGCAGTCGTCAAAAAAAATTGTTACAGGGTATTGGCTACATCGAAGGACCACCAGTTATGTAACAGAAAAATATATGCCCGCGCACATCAGTGGCGTGCGGTGACATTTGCTATTATGGAAGCTGTTTAAAAAAATTATAAATAAATATGAAAAATGACCAAAATTGTTTATTCACTGAGATTTTAAAATAGATACAATAAGATGAAACAAAGATATAAGAACTTGTTCTTATTATATTTTATAGAGTAATTCGTTACGGAGATTTTTGGCAAAGTCGTTAACTACTTTATCGTAAAAATCACTTGTCCTTTGTAACATTCCTTTGAAACGTTTATGATCAGACTTAATTTTAATAGTTTCTGTATTGGTAAATCCCACCAATAGGGTTAGGGTAGGGTGTCCATACGTCCCGGTTTTCCGGGACTTGTCCCGGTTTTAACATTGTTGTCCTGGTGTCCCGACAGATTGTTTCAGCAGTCATTTGTCTCGGTTTTGTAATCCATACGACACACAAATCAAGCTTTAAGTACCGTCAAACTGGACAGTAAACGCTTAATAACTTGTGTATTTAATATGCGAGTAATAAAGTGTATTGATCTTTTGAGGGAAATAGAAAGTAATAAGGAAATGTTAGCAGCAGCAAAGCGTTCTGCAAAATACTCGTGGTACAATACTGAATAAATGGGTACCTCATTTTATAAATTGTGTATGTTTAAATGTTTAAAATGACTGACTTTTTTTGTCATAATTATTTTTTTGTTATACCCTAATTGTAATACTGAATAAAAATATACGGTGCAATAATCTAATTCTTCATTTTTTTATCATGTGTCCCGGTTATGTCGGGAAAATATGGGCACCCTAGGTTAGGTTCACTTCTTTTAAGTGAGTATGTGATGAAAATTGTTTTCGATCGGTATGCACTCAGTTTGCAGCAGTATTATAAATTACTCACTGCATCCATTCTCGTTGAGTACCCGTATTATTTAAAATCAATAGCATACACGTGCTTAATTTCGAAAATCTTAGGTGTGGAACGTAAACCTACACATTTTGTCCATTTTTCAACCATATGCAATACTCCCTTTAATAAAAAGTCACATTTTTGAAAACTTGTGATAAAAGTTACAATGATAAATTTTTTACAAATTCTTTTCTGAAAAAATATTCATTACGATTTACTACACGTGAACTAATTTAAATCTTTGATGCAGTCAAACTCTTCAGGGAGTTCTGTTCAACTAGGCACAGTTTTATTAAAAACACTGCTAAAAATATTCCCTGGTAGGTGGTAAAATGCCGTTCCGGCAGAAATTAAACAGTGGCATACAAGACATTTCTGTATTTATTACGATAGGTTCGTAACCTAAATCCTAATTTTATATCTGATCTTGAATGAAAATGTTTTGTTTAGAAAGCATTTTAAGACAAGCATGTAATGTGTTCAATCTATTGTTTTAGGACTACAATCATCTCATTCAAATCACATTACTATTAATTTTGGATAGCTGCTTGCGGTAAGCAAAATAAAAATTCTTTATTTTATAAAAATTGTACTCTTCACTACATATACAGAAAAATATATATATTAGGTATAGTATAAGCACAACACCAACGCTTAAACCTATTATACATTCTTTCAAATACCAATACTCGTTAATGCTCGTACCTACTATAACTTTCATAATTGAGTGGCAAAACCTCGTACTATGTGTTTAGTATATTATCTTTGGTTTAAATTATTGTTTAATCAAGGTATTTTTACATACGCTAGATAGAGAAAAACAACAAAAGTATTTTAATTTGCAGTTTTAATTCATTTTATAAATTCTACCGAAGATGATTTTAGTCGATTTATGAAAAAAAAAGATACATTTACTGGATACTTCGTCAAAAGCTTTAAAAAAGATAATATACAGACACGAATAAATATAGTAAACTTTTATATAATTAGGAACCGATCATGATTAATGTGATTTGTCAATAGAGTGGTAAGTTTACAATAATTTGCATAGAGCTGAAAATTGGTATACTTCTTAAATATACTATTACAAATAAAATATAAAAAATCCCTATCGATCCTACGTCTGCTAAAAAATATTTTTAAAGTCAAAGATCAAAGTTTCGGTTTTTACACTTTTCTCATAAACGGTAACTGTTATCGTAAAAATAGGTCACACATAAGTTATAGATCATACAGTTGTCTACAAAAATTATTTTTATACTTTTTTGCTACGAATCACAATTCCTGAGATATTACCATTTCTCGCATCAAAGATACTAATAAGCATTCTCACACGGTCTATATGCATTATCGGATGTTTAATATAAGTAAAATATTAGTTTGTGTAACCCATACGTACAAATTGTACGATTCTAAATAAATATACACCCAGTCCCTGGTTTCATTTACCCGTAGAACCATGAGCATCAGCTGCCTGCTACTCTATATTCAAACAGCGGCAGTCGTATTCCTGCTCGTTTTTCGAAAGACGAAAGTAAAATATTTTAGTATTGAACGTTCCTTTGCAGTGAAGAGATGTTCTTATTGCTAATATTCCTTATCACAGTTTGTGCCATTCAATAATTTTTATTTGCTTTATTTGTAGTAAACCTTCGACTGAAAGTGAAATTGTTGTTGATCGACGCATAAATACTTTAATCGATTCAAGTGTTGAAAAAAATGATGGGTTTTTTGAATACCTGAAAGACAAGCAATCTGTCGCAATTCATGTGCAGTGCCTTAAAATGTACATTCGGAAGAGCACTATTGCTGCAGTTTAAAAGACAGAACGACATCAAACAAGGCAATACATCTACAATTAGTCTACCTTATACTAGAGCGCGCGTAAATGAGTTATTTGTTTGTTTTAAAAAATATTACTTATTTTGCGGCGATGAAGCAAATGAACAGGTTAGAAAAAAGAAACAAAAAATGTTCGACATACAATTTATCAAGTTACAACACCTGCATTTGATAAATGTATTTTGAAGGTAGCTCGAACTCGTTCTGATGACGTAACAAAAATTCTTACTGCACGAATTGTGTGTGAATGTGATTTAGTTGCTGCTACGGCGAAGTATCATAATAATTTGTTGCGGTATTCCGTGCAGACACGAAAGAAAACAGCAAAGTCAGTAAATCGCCTACACCGAATACCTTACATAACAGGGAGAAGGGTAGAATAGAAATTCAAAAGCACTACATATCGCACTAGCTCAAAATGTCGTACAGTGGTCATTATTATTACCTGCCCTGTGAAATACACTCCGTCAATTAAGAACGTAACAGTAAGCCTAATTAGCATAACTTTAGCTTAAATGAACCAGGTGTTCACTTACTCTAATTTAGAATCAAGAATCAAGTGTAAACAATTCTCAGACAGCACCTGCAAAAGTAAACTAGCTGTAAAGCACAGCTTGCAAACAAAAGATAACTTAAGGGCTACCAAAAATTGTTAACAAAAGAGAACTATCTTATTGCTTTGGACACCTACAGAATTGCAAAATAACAGCATACCGCTTGATGAAAGTATTAATTTGGTATAAATAACAAACCCATTCCAAGTGTCCATTTACTAGGTAGATGGTTAAAACCGTCTAATCTTTTAAAGAAATCCATAAATATTTGTGCAGCTGTGGATGAAATGTATTTACTGCAAGTGGTAGAACATTGTACCGACTTTGTAAAGTGAAGTTGCTAAGCAGATGTTTCATTTTATAAGGCAAAACAATACTTAAGGAAATTTTATAAATAGCACTAATTTCAATTAGAAGGAAATCGAGGTTGTTGATTGATAACTTTTATAATTTGCTTAAAAATTTTAGGGCGTTTTAATAAAAGTAGTATGAATCAATATGCAGGAAAGATCGCTTGCAGGGTTTTGAACGTAACAAATTGTTATAATTTATTCTTGAGACCTGGGGGTGAAATCAGTCGTCCTCAGGATGATTCTACTAATTTTGCGATGTAAAAAATATTGGCATACATTGAAAATATAGGATTGTCAGTTTTCATTAAAAGAATTAAAAAATATTTGCAAAAATCTAGCTATAAATAATAGAACAATAGATTCGATTATAGTTGAAGTATGATGATAAAATTATTGTAACTGAAAAATTGGGAAGATTAACATTTATCTGTTTTATTGACAATAAGTATGATGTTCTCAACAAAATCTGATATAAGAAAAAAACGAAAGGGAAATACGATTTAGGGTACTGAAAGCTGCGGCAATAAGCATTCGACAGAGCATTCAATTTCCTAAGTCATTCTTTTCAATATCTGAATCCTGTTCTAATGCTCTCCTGCATATAAATTCCTTACATATTCTTGCCATTTAACCACTTTCTTTACATTTTCTATAATGATGTTTCTTCACGCGCCCCTTGTATTTTTGATATACGGTTTTATAACCTTAAAATTCATTTTAATTAGTTTCTATGCTTCGTCTGTCTTTCCTATTTCCATCTTAGTTTGTATCTTTTTGCACTTTTCATAAATTCATTGTTCTTTAGCTTTCCTGCAATTGCAAATAATTTCCCATTTTATGGCTTATTATCTCTGTTTCCTGTTTTGTCTGATCTAGTATTGTATTTTCGTCTTCCTTCTATTAAACTCAGGATATTCTTTGTTATTCATGGTTTCTTATTTTCTTTTTGTGTTCACCCCAGAATATCTCTGGCCGCCATATCTAAGCTCGATTTAATGTTATTCCATTCTGTGTCTACTTCCTTAGTATAAGAAAATTTCCCGATATCTTTCAGCAATTCATTTGACTTTTTTTCAAATCTTTCTTGGATATTCTTATTTTTTTGTTGCTCAAAGTCAAAGTGCTTTGGTCCGTTCTATTTTTTCAAATTTTTAAGATTAAGAGCGGCCTTCATAATTACGATGTTGTGGTCAGTGTCTATATCTGCTTCTGGGTAGCTTCTACAGTCTTTTGCTTGATTTCTAAATCGTTGAATAACAAGAATGTAATCTATTTGATATCTTTTTATATCTCCTAGCATCTTCCACATGCATCGTCTTCTAGCATGATGCTAAAGTAATGTAATTCAGATGGTTAAATTGCTTTTGTCGCAAAATTCTACCAGTCTATTTCCGCTGTCGTTTCTCGTTCTTAAACCAAATAAGTAAAATAATATAAATATAAAATAAAATAAACCCCCGTAATTATTAAATTTTCATGTCCTTATACGTATCTTAGTATGTCTTCGATATCCTTGTAGATCGTTTCTACCTCTTCCTCACTGTAGCTAGAAGTGGAAATGAGCATTCTTTCGTTCTTTTGTAAGTAGTTTTCTACACAGTGTCCAGTCCTTTTTTGTATAACTATCCCCCACACCCAAATTTCCTTCCTCTGATCGTGTATGAATTACCCTAAAGTCTCCACTCCAAAAATCCTCCGCCTCTGACCATCGAACTATAGTAATCACTACTATGTCTAATGCTAACCCATCCATTTTAATTTTTAACTTCTCTAGCTTACTTCTGACATTCCACGCTCCTATTCGCAAAATGTTATCGGCTCTTTTTCTAAACTTCCTGATCACATCCTCCAAAGTAGTCCCCTCTCGGAGATCCAAATGGGGGACTATTTTAACTCCGGAATTTTTTACCCTAGAGGATGCCATCATCTTAATTACAAATTAAGTACGCCGTGTACTTGGAGGTAATGTGGTAGTTTTTCGTTGTCTTCCACATCGCAGTAGTGTGTCTTAGAATGCCATACCGACCCCTAGAGTATCTGCCACTCTAAGTACCAATAGAGCTGCAGCCCTCTTTCGGAGACCTGTCTTAGTCTTGTTCTTCGTTAAATTCCCTACTAATTTTGATGAACTTCTAGTTTGGCTCTTTAGATCACTGGAACGCGCAAGCCATTCCATCCGTTTTAGTAGTCTAGAACTTATTCAAGATGCAGGTCCATTCGAAACTGGAATTTTTTTTCTATATCTTGAATTTAATTCTTACCATTTATTCATCAACCAGCAAATAACTACAATACTATATACACAACATTGTGCTTTTCAGAATGCAAAACATTATGACCACGATGTATGCATTATTCCTTTTTTATCAACCTCTATATGTAAAAGCTTGAGAAACCGTACCTGCAGCACCTGAAGGATCTGAATTATTGAAGATCATAATAAGACATGGAGGATTTCATTTACTTATATAGTTTTTTGGAGCAATTGATTACATTTGCAAGGAAGTGGCATAAAGGTAAAGCTTTCTTTAATTTATGCACCTAATTCATTAGAAGAAATGCCCAAAAGCCAAGCTTACGCGAAAGCTGTTATAGCTCATACATTACTTCATTTCACTTTAGCAACAATAATATCAAAAGAATTTGTTTTTGTTGATGAGATGGATGCAAATCTTAGTTACTGTTGAAAATGCAATAAATAACACTATTTCATATAACAATATTGAAAATCGTGATGAATAGCCAAAGCATTGCTTTATCAATTTAATCAAAGCCAAAGAAATATGAAGAACGAGGACCTACAGCAAAACTATGGATACAATATTTTCATATGGTGTTGATTGCAAAGGAGTTTATAAAAGCGGAACGTATAGAAGATTGACAAGTTCATTTGAATAGCGTTAAAGAAAACCTTTTGAGCATCTTATAATTACAATGTAATTTTTCACAAGCTTTCACAATTATTCACTTTTCTAATTAATCGCCAACAGTACATATATTATCTTTTTAATACTACGATTACGATCTTCTAAATTACTACCGAAGCACCACAATTAATTATTCAATCATTAATTATTAATTTATATTATCGCTACAATATTTTATGTCAACACCAGAATAATTTATATCAACAGTGATTTACATCACATAGGTATCAAAGCTTTAATCGGAGCTAATATTATTATCAAAGCTCCAATTAAAACTGAAGTTGAATACCTACGACGGCATTTTTTATACATATATACAAATAACATTCTCGAATGTACCAATTGTAATCTAAATAACCCTTACAGGCAAATTCTTGTACCCGTCAATCAAAGTCATTACAAAAGTATAACGCCGCAGGGGGCAATTAGTCATCTTTTGTGCACAAACGCCTCGGTTACGCTCTCATGTAATTGTTTCGGCCACAGACAGACCGATAGGTGCAACAATAAATATAAGAAGCAGGTGCCGCAACATTCAGCATATTATAGGCAAAAACCAATTGCCATCTCTAAGTACGTCTTTTTCAGCAATATTCATCCTTGTTGACAACACCGTCTTTGGTGCTGTTGTAATCCAAAGTTATCTTTGGTTTTTTTGTTCCGCTCAATACCTACTTTGAACTTGTAGTGGCTCTTCGACAAGACTTTCACTGCTTTTCGTGGTTTTGACACATGCGAACATATTGTTACGTGTAGACTTCTGAGTACTCTTAGAAGCATTCAACTAGGATTTGCGCCGAAACCGACCTTATACGAATTTCTCATGTAAATGTCACTCTTGTGTAGACCTAAGAGTAAACTTGTGTGTATTAAGGTGAGTAGTTAATAAATACAAGTTAGCAGATATTATTCCTTTCTTAATTTATAGATAACGTTGAAAGGACACTTCAATTGGCGACAAGATTAATAAAAGACCGGGCGACTTATTAAATTACGGGATTAAATTATGGCGTTAATCGGTGTGATGATAGAATTCAACCTTATCAAATACGATGGATAATTTATCAGGAAAGATTGGAACGATATTTCGCAGTGAATTCAATCCAAGATGGTGCAGTGATCCGAAGTATTTTCTAAGCCGATTTTCATTGGTTGATAATTGTTGCAGATATGATGGTGTACATTTCGATATTTGAAGGTATTTTTGAACAGCAGAGTAACTACTTTCAGGTTTGCGAGCGCACTAACTGACATTAGAATTAACCGTTATAGGGACGGAGAGAGGGGTCTGTCTGTCTGTCGACTAGTTTTAACAGGCGTTTGACTTTACTTTCAGTGTCTTAGAACGAAAGGTTGGAATGGTCCACTTGGCGATTTTCTTAAAGATAATGTGTTTAATTGTGTTCCATCTTTAAGTTATGTGTCTGATTGCATCGGAAGCTTTAGTACGTATTCAATATGATTGTGTGTGTTTTAAGATAGCAATTAATATCATTGTAAAGTTGCCACGTGCATTTTTTGTTTGTAATTTTTAGTGCCCTTGATTTGTATTTAATTCAAATGTACGTTTATTTAGCAGATGCAGTCATGGACTATAATAAATAATTCTCACCGTTTGCTAACCAGATTAAATATATTCTGTTAACATTCATTTATCTACATTTATAGCCTATATTTTGGGTTTGTATTCTGGTGAAGATGGTATATATTTGTTACAAACATATTTTAATAATTTTTTTGCTGTTATGATTATGTAACTGTTTTATTTCAACTTTTAGTTGTGCGTTTATAACTGCATAGTTCATGTCTCGTTTCTGAAACCTAACCTTAAATTAATTTGTATGTGATCTGATATTCTAGCCCATGATTCTATCTGTAACTAATATTGAGATTTATTTATTCTTGTTACGATGTAGCTATACGAACCTCTGCTATGACGCCGTTAATTGAGGCGTTTGCACTATGACTATATTGGAGATAGTCAATTCAATTTATAAGTACTTTTGTTTGTTACTATAAGTATATATTTTAACTTCCTATTTGTTTTGTCAATGCGGTTGTACTGGTGTTTATGCAAATGGTAGAAGGAAGGTTCGTCATTGTGAACCATATTGCAAGACGGGCTGGAAACTGCTAATGGTTTGTATGGTAAGTGCGTATGTTTTAGCCTTTGATGAGAGTTACTAAAATTTTATGTCCGTGAGGGGTTAAATATTGGTAGTCGGGGCTCTTATCTCCTTGGTGTTATTGCTCTTTCAACTTTAGTCGGATGGTCATGGCTCAGCCGCCTTCGTTACCTTCCAGAAAAGATTAGCTGGACTACGCTAAAATTTCTTCAGTTCTCATATGTAGAATGTCTGGGTAACAGTTGACATCCTGTAATATTAAAAGTATACAAGGTACTTGTTCGCCCATCCTTGGAGAGGTGTATTTATGCAATTGGAAGCGTAGGGTTGTTGAAGTTTCTCTGTTGGTACTCTTTCCCCAGCGCTAACCCAGGTTGAGTCCGGCACTGTTTGCTTTATATGTAATCAATGTCTAATTGCTTGTAACCTAATTTTGAGGTTATTGTATTGCATTAAAAGTAGGGTTGATAAATACTGTAGTTTTATTTCAAACATTCCCACCTTAACGCCATCTTACGGTGTATATCTGGGTTATGTGTCGGTCACACGACCACTAGACTACTATATTATGGAGTCAGCGTTGCGCTCGTCCCCCAGGCAGGTTACACTACAACGGTAAGGACAACAATAGGCAAGCAGCAACCTTACTCAGTTTGATTGGTGCATATACTTATAAACTTTGCGTGATCTTTGTTTTCCGGATTTGGCAAAAACAAAATCATACAAGGAATTGTGTATTTATTTAGCGTAGCATTTTAGCCCTAATGTGTCAGTATATAGAGAAGGAATAAAATCTTATTCCGATAAATAAGAAAAGCAAGAAAGTGTCGGTAAATAGCACGTGCGCGAAGAGGAATCGGTGGTAAAGTGTATATTCGGTGAAACATTAGACACCATTTTGAGGGACAAGTTTTTACGGGCAACAGCAATGTTTTTGTTCTTGACAAAATTTCTAACAGCCCATTGTCGGAACAAAAGCCTTATCGGAAACAGTTAACAACATTATCTTTAGAATCAAATAAACTGGAAAGAAACACGTACAAAGCAATGGATATCAACTGGACAGGTAGGAAAACTGGTGGTCGAGGTAGAGTAGTGAGAATAAACAAAGGACAAACTTGAGTTAACAACTCTGGAACCGGACATCAATCACCCCTAGAACAACAAGATTTACAAAGCGTAAGTAACAATAAGAAGTATTCTGTAATTATTGTCGCAATAGATACCAAAAAGGACAAACCGCTAAGTTTAAGAATGCAAAATGTTATAAATGTAATGTAGTAATGTTTTAGCAGTATCTGTTTGACCAACAATTTACATTAAAAACGGATCACATACCACTTGTGACAATATTCAGTGGAAATAAAGGCACACCATTAATGGCGGCACGTCGTTTACAACGGTAGGCAATATTCCATTAGGTTTCAATTATAAAATCGAATACGTGAAAGGAGTCGAAAATTTTGTGCCGATTATTTATCGCGTTCTCCAATAGAGGTTGTTGATCTGGTAAATGAAGCGAATAAAGAAACCTATTTGCATTTTATGGAAGAGGACCATATACCAATCAACGCGACCAAGATAAAAGAGCAGATGAATCAAGATCCGACTTTAATAAAAATTTTAAAAGCCGTACAGTAAGGTTAGTCGGATGAGGTGGACGTAAAATTAAAACTATTTACTATCCGAAAAAATGAGTTAACGTTAGAGGCAGGATGATTAATCTGGGGCTACATACTGGCGACTCTACAAGTGTCTAGAAGAGAAATGTTTGAGAAACTGCATGTCGGACACCAAGGAACGGTGAAGATGACAGCTTCAGCCAGATCATTGATGTGGTGGTCAAATATGGACACGAATACAGCGGAGATAACAAAGTCGTGCATACTATGCTTGAAAACATGCGAATCACCGCATAATGTCCGTACAAATAATACGTGGCATGAGGCTACGGACGCTGGCAGAGAATAAACGTCGATTTTCTGGGACAGATTCGACCATGTAATTATTTAATTATTTTAGACAGTGGAAGTATTTAAAATGAATAAAACCACCACAGAGGAAACAATTTGCAAATTGCGAGAAACATTCGCGCGTTATAGATTACTACAGATTTAATTCTGCAATCGATAGCCATTGCCCTACAATTAAGTGGAGCAGTATCATTTATTAGCTCCTAATATTTTTCGGCAAGGAAATATATCTTTTATTTGATAATGACAATGGACCGCAATTGGTTTCATCAGAAGGAGAAAACTTTTTAGCTAAAAATGAAATTAAACATATTACATCACCAACATTTTACCCAACATCAAATAGATCGACAGAAAATGCGGTGAAAACGTTTAAAAGAGCACTGAAAAAAGCTTTGTTAGACACCAGAAATAATACGTACTCCAAACAGGAGCATTAAGTCTCCCATCAAGAGTCACGCTTTAATACAAATGCTCCACATAAAATTATTCTAATAATACAAAATAAATTTAGAAAAGTGTTATTTGTAATACGAAATATAAAGCAGACTACAAACTACTTGAAAAGTGGGTATACTTACTAGCTGACATATACCTAGTATCACATCGATACCAGGCACAATTCTGAATGGCAAATATTAATATGCCGCACCGTAATATAAATTTTTGTTTGGATGACAGTTTAATACAAGATTAAGTGCAATAAAACCAAAACCCATCAATGTTGATAAACGAATAATTAAATCACCGGTTAAGCCAGATAAAAATTAAAATTTCAAGGTAAATGATTCCATGCTGAAAAAGAATTATAGATTATAAATTAAAAAGGTTGGGTCGAGACAGTAATAAAAAAGAAGTTAGGTCGTGTAACCTATTTATGCTAACTTTTGGAAAACCAAAAAATTTGGAAGCGCCGTAGCAACCAGATTAGTTTAAAAAAAGGTTAATGACAGTGCAGTAATTAATAATGTTATTACTAATCATAGAATAAGTCCTAATTTAGGGGCTGACCCGGCAAAATCAGCAATTATACCAACAGGTATTAGGGAGGCTATTCCCCACAATGAAATTGTAAATACGAAGGGATCAGTGAGACACAGTAATAGAATTGGAAGGTTCGAGAACATTTAAGCTTTTAAACTAGTTATTACAGATGAATGACATTTGTATTGTAAATTTAGTTAAGTGCTTTACTTGAATTAGTGTTAAGGCACATTAATTAAATAGTGTTGGAGGTATGTAGAGTATGAAGTACCATTAGAAGTTTACAACCAGGAGCTGCGTTTAGACCGACCTTTTACGAATCTCTTAGGTAAAAAACACTTTTGTGTAGACCTTCTAAGAGTAAACTTGTGTGTGTTAGAGCGAGTACTTAATAAGTAAGAGAAACGGGCAGAAAAAAGATAGAAACTTCTGAAATATGATGATATATATGTATGATGATGATTTTATTGTGGATAGACAAAGGTAGGGGCAGAGAGGTGCTAGAAATGGTAGGGAAAAATGAATATGTGGAAAACGGTAAAAAAAATAGGAGAGATAGGATGATAGGACACGTTTTAAAGTATGAGGCATAGTGCGGGATTTATTGGAGACAGAAAAGAAAAAGAAGAAGAAGAAGTAGGCCTAGATTAGATTATTACACACATATAGTGAAAAATGTAGACTGTAAAAATTTCAGGAAAATGTATAAGTTACCTCAGAATAAGAAACAATGATTAATAAGTGTCAAACCAGTTCCAGGACTGAAAACCTAACCATGATGAAACATTTTTGCAGAAATTGTTTCATTTCGTGATCAGTTATTTAATACATTACAAAAGAAGTAAGTGATATTGGATTTTGTGTTAAGAAAATTGAGGAATTATTAGTTTAAAAACAAATCAGTTAGAGGCAATATAGGAAAAACGTGACAGATTGAAGATATAAAACTCCAACGAAAACGTTTACAAATGGACTCTGCTTGGGTATGTTACAACATCGTATTTTAGACTTTTATTTGAAATAATAGATGAAATTTATGGACAAATCGAACACATATTTGAGAATTTTAAAAACCCCATATTTTTTGAAGTATGTAATTCAAAATTTAAAAATAAACATTTTCAAAGAATGATTCCAGTTTTTTATTTTTGATTATAGAAAACATTTTGACGTTTCGATATTACGTTCTGAGTTGACCTCAAAATATCCTACTGAAGAAATTAATTCAAAAAATAATACATGTGATTTATTGAATTTCTTAGAACAAAGAGGATTGCATAAAGCCTACTATGAAGTATTAACGCTCTGCGCATTAGTGTTTACAATCGCCGCTACTAGTGCTCTGTAGAAGGTAGTTTTCTGTTCTTAAGCGAATTAAAATTTTTTTGAGGAATTCTATGAGCGAGTTTAGACTTCAGAATTCTTTCTGTGAACAATAGAAAAACATTTGCTGAAGCAGTTGTCTGAACATCCCTGATTTCTATGACGATATTATTGAAAAGTATGTCAAAAAGCACAAGAAGATGCAATTACATACATTATGAATGTCACTTGATTCCCTTTTTTTAGAATGCCATCGCAGGATGCTGCCCATAAGCATCACCTTTTCACTGGTTTAGTAAAAACCAAAGCTACAAAAGTAGAGCGGAAACCTATGTTCTGGCACACTTCAATCAACACTTGATCGATCCCCCTCCCTGCGTATTTACGCTGGCAGTTGTTGAGGGGGGTGTGGCTTGTACATTCTGACGATCCACATGACTTATTTGAGTTCTTCATCACGTTTATTAGCCCCGCGGAGGCCCCATTCGATATTTTGCGGTCTAGAAAAATTTTTAAAAAAATAACAAATCGAGTTAACATATGCGAGTGTTTATTAAAAATCAAATCAAAGTTAATACAATTACATGACATAGGTATGGGGAACTAAAATTGTAAAGGGTAATTGTTTTCGTTCTCTGAAGGTCGGTAATTGAGCACAGAAACAAAAATAAGCTGCAATATATATAGAAATAAAAATTTATTAAAGAATCTATACACAGTAACAATCAATTCTTTGGATATATCTACATTTACAATAATATTACCATTTCGATAGTGTGTGTGTGTGTGTGCGTGTGTGTATGTATGTGTGTGTGTGTGTATGTGTGTGTATGTGTGTGTGTGTGTGAGAGAGAGAGAGAGAGGCTCAACAGTGTACCCCAAATAAATTACTCCCTAAACATTAATAGAGCAACACAGTGAAAATGGCGTCTACCCATACGTATAACAATAAAAAGGATCGCAAACGTAGACCCAAAATAAATACGCGGCTACTAAAAGCTACTACAAGAACAAGTTAAAGAACAAGCAACTAAATATAAAATTAAGTGTTCTTTGGTTAAAAAAAAATTAAAAACAGATCTATTACTTAGCAGTGTTGTGCACGTTTTTAGGTTAAACATGTATCATCATCATTTTGTTTTCGACCTTACTTAAAGTCGGTTTGACGCAGCTCTAAATTCTTTTCTATTCTGTGCTAATCTAAAAAGTTCTACATAAACTTCACAACCTAAATTTCTAACAATTTGACTTATATAGCTTGGTCTAGGTCTTCCTATCTACCTGGCTCTACAAAGATATTAGCTACCTGATGGTTATTAAAGAACTCCAACATGTTTACATGATTCCCATTTATAAGAAAATTAAATATTACTTGGTTTTTCTTTCCAAAAAAGGAAAAGTGTTAAATTATATGTTATGGTAAGGCTTAAGCAATGAATCGCTGCCAACATGCCAGACCGCTACCTAATTGTGAGTTATGTCATGGAGACGCTAATTAAGTTATGTTATGGTAAGGCTTAAGCAGCGAAACCCTGCCAATATGCCAGACCCCTAACTAGTTGTGCTTATTTCATAGTGGCATTTATTAAATTATATGTTGTGATAAGTCTTAAGCAGCGAATCGCTGCCAACATGCCAGACCGCTAACTAATTGTGAGTTATGTCATGGAGACGTTTATTAAGTTATATGTTATGGTAAGGCTTAAGCAGCGAAACGCTGCCAATATGTCAGACCGCTAACTAATTGTGAGTTACGTCATGGTGACATTTATTAAATTATATCTTATGGTAAGACTTAAGCAACGAATCGCTACCAACATGCCAGACCGCTAACTAATTGTGAGTTTTGTCATGGTGAAATTTAGTTAACCGATTTTTATTTATTTATTTTTTGTTTTGTTTTCGAACGTAATTAAGGTCGGTTTGACGCAGCTTTAAATACTTTTCTATTCTGAGCTAGTCTAAAAAGGTCTACATACCCTTCACAACCTAAATCTCTAATAATTTGACTAATATAGCTTTGTCTAGGTCTTCTTACTCTATTTTTATTTGGTAGTCTATAATCTAAGACCTTATTAAATAGTCTCTCATGTCTTAACTGGTGCCCTATTATTTTATCTCTCATGACCTTTAATTGTTTCCACAGACAGGGTTCTTCACCTATTCTTCTATAAACTTCCTCATTTGTTACTCTATCTGTTCAACTAATTTTTAACATTTTTCTATAACACCAAGTTTCAAAAGCTTCTATCTTTTTCTTATCTACCTCTTTAATTGTCCAAGTCTCATACTGTATAATAGAACGCTCCATACGTACGACTTTAAGACACTTTTTCTATTATCTAACTAATACTATTAGCTATTAGTAAGTTTTTCTTTTTTAAAAACATTTGTAATTATACTACCTAAACAGCAAAATTCATCTACCTCCTCTATCTCGGTATTACCTATTTTTAATTTTGGTTTAAAATTAGACTGTAACCTACTTGTCATTATCTTTGTTTTTCATGAGTTAATTGTCATACTATAGTTACTCTGTAGTATCTCATCTAAAATATTTAAAAACTCTCCTAACTCTTATCTACACTCTGTTATAATGGCTATATCATCT
This sequence comes from Platerodrilus igneus, assembly GCA_036346225.1. Lineage (NCBI taxonomy): Eukaryota > Metazoa > Arthropoda > Insecta > Coleoptera > Lycidae > Platerodrilus > Platerodrilus igneus. The sequence goes on from JARFIW010001306.1 coordinate 485,458, forward strand.
GCAAAACGTAACATGTCTATTTTCTGTCCCTGTACACTAATACTTATCTCTTTTCCCTCTCTAGCTAAATAGAAAGCTTTCTCAATATAAACATTAAAAATTAAGGGAGATAGTACACAGTCCTGTCTAACACCATTTCTAATATTAGCTTCCTTTTCTATTTCATCAAATCTAATTACTACGCTTTGGTTTTTATATAGACTGTAAATTATTTTTCTATCCCAATGAGAGATTCCTATTTTTCGCAAAACGCTGAACATAACAATCCAATTAACCCTATGAAATACTTTTTCTAAATTTACAAATGTTAGTCTTTTTATTTTTTTGTAACCTTTTTTCGATAATTACCCTAATCATTAGTATCGGTTCTCTGGTCCCTCTGTCTTTACGAAAACCATACTGGTCTTTGCCTAAATAATTCTCAGTCAAAGCTTCTACTCTATTTTTAATTATTATTGTTAGTATTTTGGAAGGGTGGGAAGTTAAACTAACCGTTCTAAAATTCTCACACCTATCGGTTCCTGACTTTTTTGGGATTGGGATAATAATATTTTTTCGAAATCTATTGGGACTTCACCTGTGTCATTTATTACTTTTACTAGTTCATATAGTGTGTCTAAAGTTTTCTGAACTGCATATTTTACTAATTCTGCGGGTATATTTTCCCCGGTGCTTTATTTAGTTTAAGATCCTTAACAGCTCTATCAAGTTCCTCTCTTAATATTGAGAACCCTATTTGTACCTCATCAACAACTTCATCAACCTCACCCTCAACCACCTATACATCACCAGCCTCATCCACCTCGCCAAACTCAACTTCAACAACTCGTCAACCTTACTGACCCCAGCAACATCAACCTCAGCAACTTCTTCAACCTTATCAACATCATCAATCGGAACAACCTCAACTCCCTTGACAACATAATCAAGTTTTCCAACCTCCAGCTTTACCGTCTCTAACATACTAATTGGATAAGAAAAATGTCTTTTTATAAGGGCCAGAAAACTTTCTGTACAACTTTGCTGAATAATCCTTTGTTTGAAGCATCTGACAAATTATTATCTCTTTTCCAACAAAAATCTCCTTCTTTTAAACTTACTGGCCTATGCCTTAAATTATAATTATGGGTTGCTTGTATATGAGCTTCTTTAAGTTTTCCTATTACAAAATATCTAATTTCTTTAAATTTATTAATTTTGCTTGTTCTACCGTTATCCTCTGTTGTATTATTATTGTTCTCTATTAATCGTTTCTGTTCATCATCTTTATATTGTCTACCATCTAATATCATTTCACCACCAAAACTAACAAAATAAGGTGTGTTTTTAGTTACTTCTAACTTCGCTGTCCGCAAAGCGCAACCAAGCTTAGATAGATTTTTATCCCAAAGTTTTAAATTTTCTTCGATATAAATTGTTATCATAGTTTTAAATGTTCTATTATATCTCTCTGTCGGGTTATTTTCTGGAGAATATAACGAAGTAGTTAAAATTTTTATATTGTAATCTTTCATTAATCTAGTAAACCCTCTACCCTTATATTGTCCGCCATTATCTGATTTGAGATATTCAGGAACTCCAAAAATTAAAAATACATTATCTTCTATTAGTTTAGTTATTTTTGCTGCCGTAGCTGTTCGCATTGGGAAAAACAAAGAAAATTTACTGAAGTAATTACAAATGGCTAGTATAACTCTGTTCCCGTGCGTACTACGAGGATAAGGTCCAAGAATGTCTGTAGTAATGTACTGCCAACATCTTGTAATATTCACTTTTGACCCCATTTCTCCTGCTCTTTTCCGTTGTTCGGATTTTGTTTCGCATTAAATTTTGCATCATTGTATGTACTTCCATAAGTCGGATTTCATTCCGGGCCAATAATGTCTTCAAAGAACTCTGTGGTACGTTTTATATATCCCTAAATAACTTGCAAGCGGAGGATCATGACTATTTTTATAATTTCCTAACGATCCGGTTTTGGAACAACCATTTTCCAATTATTTACATTAGCATTAAATGAATTATCTACAATGTGTTTGTATAACTTATTATTTTCTACTCTATAATTAGGGTAATCTAAAAGATTATTTAATACATTTCTACACATATTTTGGTACCCTACATCCCTTTTATTATTTTTATTTACATTAATATTACAAATTTGTGGATTAATCTCACTTTCCCTGTTAGATATCGCTCTGCTTAAACAATCTGGCACTATATGATTTTTACCAGCTCTATGTACAATTTTGAAATCGAATTGCTGCAATATCAAGGCCCAGTTACTTAATCTACCAGACGGATTTTTTAAATTATTCAACCAAACAAGACTGTGATGATCTGCGATAATCGTAGGGGTATGCTTTCTAAATAACCACGCAGTTTTTCAACTGACCAAAGTACTGATAAGCATTCCTTCTCTGTGACCGAATACTTCATTTCATTTATAGTTAAGGCTCTTAATAAATAACACTTACATGTTCTTTGCCATCGTAGTGCTGACTTAAAACTGCATCTAAACCGTAAGAACTTGCGTCGCCTTGAATAGTGAACAAACATTTGAAATTTGGGCACAATAAAATCGATGCTGAAATCAATGCATTTTTCACCTCTGAAAATGATTTGTCACAATCCTGACTCCACATGAATTTAGTATGTTTTTTAGTTAAGTTGGTTAACGGAGCAACCATGTTAGAAAGATTGGGTAAAAATTTTCGATACCATGAAATCATTCCCAAAAGACGTTTGACCTGTTTGGGTGTTTTAGGTATAGGTATATTGTCCACTGCACTAACCTTTTCTGGATCAACGTTAAGACCTGCTCTATTTACAATATACCCTAAAAATTTAAGTTCGTTTCTACAAAATGTACACTATTCTTTATTTAAAGGAAGACCTGCTTGTTGTATTCGTTTAAACACTTCTTTTAAAACTACTAAATGATTTTCAAACTTTGGTGTAACTATTATTAAATCATCTAAAAACTTAAATATATGTGGTTCTAGTTCTGGGCCAAAAATTTTGTCTACTAGCGCTTGAAATGTTGCCGGCGCCTGTGAGATACCAAAGAGTAATTTGTTGAAGTGAAATAATCACTGTGATGGAATAGTAAATGCGGTGTATTTTTTTGCTATTTTCCTCTAACGGAGTTTGCTAGTAGGCGCTTACAATATCAAGGCTACTTAAATATTTAGCGTTACCAAGTTTGTCTAAAATCGCACTCAGATATGGTAATGGATAAGCATTTTTTTCTGTCACTGCATTTAATTTGCGAAAATCTACACAAAATTGATATTCATAATTCCCTTTCGGAACCATCAAAATTGGTGAACTCCAGCTAGAGTCGCTTCTTTCTATAACACCTAGCTGTAACATCCTGTCAACCTCGTGATCTATTCTCTTTTGCACAACCGGGTCAACTGGAAGATATCTCGATTTTATGGGAGGGCTGTTCGTGATTATTTTGTGCTCGATTAAATTAGTACGACCTAATTTAACTTGACTAATTGAATCAAAATATTATTCCACAATATTGTCTAGTGATAACCTTTGTTCAAATGTTAAATCATCCGATATGTGAAGCAAATTTATTTCCGTATTTTGGTTATCCGAATTAAAACTCCATTCGCCTTTCCTAAGATCTGGTACTAATCCCATTTTAAGACAAAAAATGGTACCTAAGACTAAAGTATGTCTTAACTGTGGAATAATATAAATGTCAAATAGTTGTACTTTATTTTTCAACCGTATGGGTAACGTTACAATACCTGAACATTCAATATTTTCAGCATTTGCTACAGTACATTTAATGTTATTACTCTTTTTTATCTTTAATCCCAAATTATTTATTAAGTTTACTCCTGTATTTCCTAAAATATCTGATTAGCTCCAGAATCCAATAATCCATTTATTTTACAACCATAAATTTCAACTGTTACATACGGACATTCTCCTTCATCGGTCTGTGAAATACATAGTCTAATATCGGTTTACTTTTACAATTATAATGATTAATCTGCTCACTTGTGCAATTAGGATAAAGAATATTATAATTTACATTGACCGTTTCAAATCCTGCAGAAACCTTATCACAGTCTAAAACCGGTTTCTTCGAAAGTTTTCCCGAATTACATGTAGGGCATGTCAATTTGGTGTAGTCCAGTCTTCCGCAAGAACAACACCTTTTAGCTAAACAGTGCTTGGATAAATGATTTTCCGAATTACATTTATTATATATTATTTTCGTCGAGTTTGCAAAATTTTGTTTGGAATTCTTTTGAAAATTTGAATTATTGGTATATTTTTCTCTACTTCTGCTACTATTCCGTTGAAATTTTGAAAAATTTGTTTCCCCCACGAGTTATACTTTGATCTCTTGGATTTGATAATTTTCTCGGTCTACTTCTGTCGTTACTAGGACTTTTATATTTCTGCTTTTCCCCCCCTTTGTTTCATCCCTGTCTTTACTAAAAGTTTTCCTACTTTGATGTTGCACTCTATGGTCTTCCCTAATACTTTTAAAATTTCTGCTACTTCGCTCCGTACTATCATTTCTATTCCTATTCGAATTTTTACTATTATCCCTACTTCTATTTTCCCTTTTTGTGTAATAATTTCTCTCTAATTATTGACCAGAATTTTGAGATATTCCTACCTCATCAGAATAAAATTTATATTTAGTATTTTCCCCTATATTTTAAAAAGATACTTGTGGTTTCATATTTGTATTTGTAATTTCCACATTATCTAATGTTTTTCTGATCCCACTATAGTAACATAAATCAGGTTCTACCGATGTTTTATCTTTAACTGAAGGCATAAAATTTGACATAAATTCCTTGGCTTCTTCTAATTTACGACAAACTTATTGACTCTTCAACTGAATAAATATCTACTAATACTAACTGACTTTGGTAAAATGGTAAAATATCTTTCCTAAGAATTTTTAATTTCATATTTTCATCTACTTCTTCCGATAATCTATTAAACAAGTTATTCATTATTGCGACTTAAATTCCTATTGATTCTTTTGCACCCTGCGTTCTAGATTTTATTTGATTCCATAATTTTTCACTCTAATCATTTGGTAAAAATTCTTTTTTCATTAGGTTACTTAATTCATGCCAATTAAAAACTTTATCCTTTACGCTTCTATACCAAATTAATGCTTTGCCCTCAAGCAACTCTACAAAACTTCTATATGACTGATTTTTTGTGACTCCTCTAGACTCGCTTAGTTCTAACACTCTTTCTAAAAATTTATTTATACGTAACGAATCATCTTCCTCATTAAATTTTAGTCCCCAAGTATTTAGCTTTAAAGCTTCGCCTAAATTTAATCTCTCGAGCATTTTAAAAGTCAAATCTTCATCACTGGTATTTTTTGAAGTTATGGATGAGTCCATATTTTTGGTTTCAACTGTCGAAGTAGAAGGATTTAAAGTTAAATCTCTTAATGTTAAGTCTAAAACTTCTTCGGGTTTATTTTTTAAAGTACCAATTTTAGTTTTAAATTCAGAAATATAACCAATAGCAATGAAAATATTTTGGGCTTTTTCTTCTAATTCCTTTTTATCAGAAAAATGTATTTACTCAATTCTATTTAACACCTAGCATAATTTTGTTTAAATTTTCTGATAGAACTCTGCGTAAGAGGTTCTAGTAACGATGTTCCAACTAATTTTATTTTATCTCCTACTATTTTTAATTCCTCAAAAACTACAAACTTTACTTCACTTTTAAATGATTTGCCCTGCTTTTCTAGTTCTAATAATTCTCTTACTAAATTTTGTAAATCTTAAACATTACATGTTTCAGATAGTTGAGCACATCTACATACAAGTTCAAAGATTATTTCTTCTTTGACCAACCGATCTACTAATAACTGCATTTTAAAAAAAAAATATTTTTTTTGTAAACACTAATAGTACTAATACCACAAATGTATAAATTATAAAAGGTAATTGGCGTATGTCACTGGTTAAAATTGGATTAAATTTTAAGCCAAAAGTAGTAATTTATTATTGCAATTAAATTACGGCAAAACAATTAAAAAGGTTGGGCGCCAAAATTATGCTACCACCCTGGGAGGAGTGTTAGTATATTTTCAAGGTTAGAACTCTTATGACCTTAGAACAAGTGATAAAATAATACTTTAAATATCTTAAGTACTCAGATCAACAGTATCATCACAATTTCTAATATTATCACCTCCTGTTTACACATGTTGAAGCAGAATAAATACCTCTACTCACCACCACGATGAATAATCTTAGTGACTACTTACTGCTTTAATATATTGTTAAATTACCGGCTAACTCTACACTGAACCCAAGTCCTATATACCTCAACGGATCCATCGACCCTATAAAAGTACACAAACAAATAAAGTAAATAAAGATTTGGATTGGCCTGTGGTATCTTTTACTGTGGGTGGCTCCGTGGTGTAGTTGGTATGCGTGTGATTACTATGTCCAAGGTCCCGGGTTCAAATCCCAACACGGTCCACTTGAAAAATGTTAAGCGAACATTTTTCATAAAAATACGCCCTCGTTCGGATGAGAGGTAAAATGGAGGTCCCGTGTGTGAGTGTTGTCACGCACGTTAAAGATCCCTACCATACCTGCAACAGCAAGGGTTTGGCAAAATTCAAAATTTCTAGGTAAAAAACTCGCTTCCTGGTCAATGTAGTACCTTCGGGTGGAGCAGTGAAAAATCAAATGTAAGGTATCTTTTATTCTTTTCCAATAATCACTATAAACATTTAACTTATAAATTTCATGAATGAAATATCAAAGGCCAAGTGCATGCATTTGGGGAACATTAATCTAATATATATTTTACGATACCAAACATGATTTAAATCGGTGGAACACCTTGATGTAAGTACATAATCCTCGGCTCAGGATCAACGACAAAATTACACAAACCTCAAGACTGGTGTCGTGTACTTTTTCTGCTCCTGGTGATAGAATGAAAATAATTGTGATCTCCCCATAAGTAGCACTTTCCCAAAAATATAACTTCATAACTAGTTTCTAAACATAACTCCCAAAATCGAACTGGAATATCGAACCAACGGCGATCCAATAAATTCTTAATACCAAACTCCCACTTTATACAATGAATTTCACACGCCGAGTAAGGCAATTAATAACTTCAATACTTTTCGAATAACGGAAAGTAAATGTAGTTAATACATCAACCAGAATTACGGTTAAAACCTTAACAAGAACAAAAACGTTAAAAATGCAAAATACATGAAATATGTATAGGGTAGCTAAAATAAATCAAATTAGGAAATGCACCTGGCGTGCCGCCATACTTACAAGAATGCTCTTTTAGCACGAAAATGGTTATTTTACAAATTGGGAACAATCCCATTAAATACAATAATAAATAATTGTTACTGTACACTAGGAACTCCACTAACATAGTCCCGTAGTAAATAATACCGATGACTTAATTTTCAAATAATAAATCTGAATAATAATTATGAAGAGCTCTAAACCATTCGTACTCCTTTGTTAAGGTGTAAAATTAAAGAGAGCGTTTACTTGTCGAAAACAACTGATAACACGATTCGAATTGGAAACCACACCTGTCACATAGGCGTCGTCAATTTTAAGAAGAATTCAAATGACTATAACTATTGTTGTATACTGAATATAAATACGGAACAAACTTGTACCCTATCGAAAAACTATTACTACACTCAATACTCTTTAAAGAAGACTGAATATAATTTCTTACAGATAAACGAAAATGAAATTTAATAAAATTATTTCACAGCCGCCACTGTTGATCGTCAAAACCTAATCTACATTATTATAAAACCCAATAGCATTGACGTATCTAAACAGACGCAAACCTACAAAATTGTAAAGATTAATTGTAACTGAAATTTAATTTAAACTATTCGTATAGTTGTAACGTGCATTTTTATAGCTTAACATTTTACGCTTTTTCCCAATTCGTAAATACATTTCTGCAATTACTATTTCTATATTTTATATTTATTAACTCGTTGGCGAATGCGTCGTATTATAATGAGTGGATTGCATCGTTCTTGTCTTGCCGTTCGTATAAATTTTGTTGCTTATGTGGATATACAAGTCTAGAGAATAGACGATAAGAGGTTGTAATAGCAACGAGTTGATATAAACAGATGAGCAGTTGTAGTTTGTTCTTGGTTCCTATATATTAATTACGTTGAAAATACTGTTTCTTTTTGCTTTGACAATAGTGAGAATTAATGCGGTATCAATTTTCGCATTGTTCATGAACAAGCACGGCACGATTTTAGTTGTTTTTCTTGTGAAATAAAAGTTGTATATTAATTGTAGAAAGTGGAGTGCTAATTCCGATTGAAGTAGTATGGTTTATAGGCGAACGTGTTTGGTCGACGCACGTGTGTTTTTAAGGACATTTGACGGACGGTTTTATTGCTTACGCGTGCCTTACTAATTGTTTTTTGTTGAGTTTCTGTTGGAAATAAAAGTGGTAGAACTTGTTAAACTCGACCTGCACGCGTGTTTTACGGAACATTTGACGGACTTACTTTAGTGATACACGTGCTTTACTCATTGTGGGTTTTTTTTGTTGGTGCTTCGTCTGTTGATATTTAAACTGTGTGTGCGATCTAGTTTCGCGGTCCCTTTTTTTATTAGAGTAGTGCATACTTTGGATTATCCAAATACAGTTGATACTGTAGTTTCTGAATTTTCTAACCCCAAAGAATCTAAAATAGATCATTGCTTGCGCAAATTTCGTTATTTGCGAAATATAACAGATTACCGGTTTACAAAGGTATTGGTTGAAGTTTCTCACTGCTTTTTGGATGTGTATGAAAATAATATACATTTGGTCCCAGTTGAAATTAAACTAGTGCTACAAAATATTTCGAAATTATTGTCTCAGGAAATAGAATTAACAAGAAATTTATCAATGCTACATAGTTCCGTCGTGTGATAATATCAGCTGCTAACACCAGTGAAATACGTAGGTGTGATTAGGGTAACGTGTGATAAGTTCCATCAACGACCTCACAGTCAAGGGTGAAATGCTTCGTTAGTGCCGGACAGTGTGAATCCCACACTTCAATTGCAAGGAAGCGTTACTGAAGGATCTTTTTGTAAGTTGAACTATTTCCTACTTGTTATTACTTTAAATATCTATCCGTTTGTTTTGCCATATCTTTGTCGTTCTGATACCCTTTACAATCGAATTGCCTGCTATTAAGAAAAAAAAATAAAATCAATACTACTGGATTACTCATATCAATTGTGTCTTACCTATTTATCTTTTGTTAACATTTTGTCTGATTTATGTTTAATTGGTGTGTGAGGAAACGTTTCTGCTACTCCCCAATATTACCTCACTTTGTACTAAAAATTTTTTGTATTGCTTTTACCGTTGTTATATTATATAGATTATCCAAACAGTTTTTTTTTACATTCTACAAAGCACTGAACAATCTATGTTCGATCAGCATGCTATGCTTTTTCCTTATTTCAGGTTTGCAGGACTAATTTTTTTATTGCAGGTATTGTTACTAATTCCTTACAGCCGCGTACATTATATGTTGGTCTGCTTTCTACAACCCCCCCTAATCTCCGATTGAGCCCGGTCATTTCTTTGATGTTCTTTGTGTTACGCACGGCTACGAGCCAACGTAGCATAAATTTGGCGCCCAACGTGGCTGCCTCGATTAACGTAACATAGTCTACAGAAACTACTTTGGAAATCCATTGTAAATTATATTTTTTTAAATAAACAAATAATCACCATCACCCTCTTGTACAGTTATTAAACACGAAATATATTTACAAAACCATGTACAGAACGATTGCCAAATCGGCTGTAACAAAAGTTGTATAAAGTTGAATAATATTTTGATAATTCACTCACAATAAATGCTCGTTTTACATCACTTTTGCAAATATAGCGCCAAGGTTGTCATAATGGTTACTGTTACATATTCGGTTTTACGAAAAGCTCTGTCCTGTTTTTAATACACATACAACAAATGCTAGTGACCGTATGTTTTGTATTTAGGACAAATATCCAGTACAGTGTTTGGCAGTTTACAATTCCAATACATATTATTTAAGTATATGATAATAACAAAATAATGTATTACCGAATTCACATACATATATCCACGACCGTATATTATACCGAACTGCATAACAACAAACGGCGCAGACAGCAGAGCGCGATGACCATATTGACAACAATATATAAATGGACCTAATGTGTCACATATGTTACACGCCCTTTTTTCAAATAAAAAAAAAAAGAATTGATTAGTCACTTATAGTTTAATCTATCGGGTGGTTTGCTGACTCTACCACTTCTTGTAACCGTTAGGTCATTTTTAGGCGCATTGGTTACTGGGGGCTGAAAAAAGATAGGTTTAGTGTCTTTTACGTCATTTTGTTTGCTTTTTAAATATGTTGGCAACGACATTCGCAATGTTTCTTCGATAAACGGTTCCATCTATTTCAACGTTATAATCATTTGGGCCAAACTTTTTTAAAACACTACCGGGACGCCATTGACGCGTTTTTTGTTGAATTGAAACTGGTTGTGTGGGTACGAGTTTGGTTAGTTTATGTGTTGAAACGTCGTAACGTTCCTTCTGCTTTTACTGGGAAAGTTTCAGTGTTTCTTTTATACCACTTATAGGAAATATAGGTTTTAGAACTTCCTGGCCAACAGGTAGAGTTGACCGTAATCTTCTACCCATCAACAAATTACACGGTGCAGGTAAGTTTTGTTTGGGTGTAATGTTATACTGAAGAACAGACAAAAACGGAACTTTTCCGTCTTGTAAGCATTTAGTTAATAGACCTTTAGCTGTTTGTACAGTTCTTTCAATCATACCATTTGATCGAGGATAATACGGACTGGAGTTAGTTAATTTTATGTCGTATAATTTTCCAAATTTTTTAAATTCAAGCGAATCAAAAGGAGGCCCGTTATCAGATACTAATTCCTGCGGTAAACCATTTACCGAAAATATGTTTTTTAGGCCTGATATTACAGTAATTCCAGTTTTATTAAGTATTTTGTTTACAATAATAAATTTGCTGAAGTAGTCAATAATCACGAGAAAATCTTGTGTATTGAGAGATTTAAAATCTACTCCAATTTTTTGCCAAGGCAAATCCGGCACTTCATGGGGAGTAAGAGGTTCTCTGGGATTTGATTTTGAATAAAACTGGCAAATCTCACATTCTAAAACTATTTTTTCTGTCAGAACTCCAACCGGGATAATACATGCATTGGGATGCTAGATTTTTACAGGAAACTACACCCTGATGAGATTGGTGTACCAAGTTGAGAAATTCTGATTTTAAGCTTTCTGGTATTATCAGTCGCTTGTTATAAAATAAAACATTTTCGTGTAGATAGATATCATTTTTAATGTTCCAAAATTTTTGAACTTCTAATGAGGCATTATTTTTATTACTAGGCCAGTCATTTTAACAAAGTGTTTAATTTGCTGTAATGAGCAATCTTTGTTAATTGCGTGTTGTAGCCGTAGCTGGTTTTCAGGTCTGGTAGCAATAACTGAATAAACTTTCAGGTTGGAATCTAAGAAATCAGTATTAATGATTTCTTGTGTAGGGTTACGACTTAGAGTATCAGGAACCTGAAGTTTTTTCCCAGGAACGTAAACAAGAGTAAAAGAGTACTTTAAAAGTTTAACAACAAGTCGTTGAATTTTGTGGAGACATTTCGTCTAATGGTTTTTTTATAAGACCCAACAATGGACGGTGGTCACTTTCAATGTAAAAATGCTGCCCAAAAAGATAGTAATGAAAACGTTCACACCCGAATACAACGGCTAAAAGTTCCTTGTCGATATGATTTTAGCGTTGTTGTACTGATGTTAAGGAAACGCTAGCAAATTCTATAGGTTTATTATTCTGGAGTATTACCGCAGCTAGGCCATAGGGGCTGGCATCTACTGATAAAGTTGTAGGTTTAGACGGATCAAAGTAACTTAAAGTAGTTGCTGAGGCAACGAGATGTTTTAAGTTATTAAAGCATTTGTTTTCGACGGCAGTCCATAGAAATTCGTTTCTTGAACTTAAAAGTTTTCTTAAAGTATTTGTTTCTGTAGAAATATTGGGAATAAATAGAGATAAATACATAATCATTCCCAAAAAACGTTGCAAATCCTTTACAGATTTAGGAAAACTCATCGTGCGGATTGCTTCAGTTTTCTTTTCGTCCGGTGAAATACCGTTACTATCTATTATATGACCGAGAAATTTAATCCGGGTTACACAAAACTCCGATTCTTCTCTATTTAGTGTTAGGCCGCTGGTTCTTATTTTATACAAAACGACACTTAGATTGTGATTGTGTTCCTCGATAGTAGCACCATATACTAATAAATCGTTAAAATATGTTAAACATCCCTTTGTGTCACCTAAAATTTCATAAATGCAGCGCTGAAACATTTCAGGAGCACATGAGATACCATAGGGTAAACGCAAGTATCGATACCTGCCAAAACTCGTTGCTATAGTGCAAAGCAGAGAGCTTTCGTAATTCAACGGTAGTTGTAGAAATGCGGACGAAGCATCTAGTAAGCTGAAATATTTTGCACCTGCTAATTGTGAAAACAATATCTCCTTAAGTGGGAATTTCAAAATGTTCTCGTTTAATGTATTGGTTCAATTTTCGTGGATCCATACATATCCGCATGTCATCATTACTTTTGGGTACAAAAACAATAGGATGTACCCAATCAGTACGTGTGGTCACTGGCGTTATTAGATTATCAGCGACCATTTTATCAAGTTGTTTTTTAATGTTTACTTTGATCGCGATCGGAATTTTTCTAGCGGCGCTAATATGAGGTACAGCATTCTCTGACAAAACTATATTAAATTCTTTATTCACCCTTCCCACACCAGAAAAAACAGATGCATTTGTTTGTATAATATTTTCCAAATTATTGTTTTGTTTAATTGAGCAAACATTATTGAAAAGCGATTCGTCTTTAGCTAAAATAATTCCCAAATCGTAAGCACATTTTAGTCCCAGTGTAGAACAGAATTTTTTTGATTCTAAAACAAAATAAAACTTTTTGGTTTTTTTCTTTGTAGTTACATTTTAGATATATTTGACCGATTACTGGTATTTTGTGTCCAGTGTGAGAAAATAAAGTAGTTGGACTTTTTGAAAGTTCACTTCGCGATAAATTCATAGATTCAAAATCCGATATATTTAAAGTGTTCACTTGACTACCGGTGTCTATTTTAACATTTATCGGCACTTTTTCGATTAGCACGGATTCAACCCATTCTACAAAATTTTTGTCTATTGCAGAAACCGTGACAGTTCAAACTACTAAATTATCGCTTTCCTCTTGTGTGTTATCTTCACCAAAATCTGAAAAATTATCAGTATATTCACTGACCCTATTTACTGTTGAATCGGTTATTTCGCGAACGTTTACGCGTTTACGACAATAATTCCGAAAATGTCCTTTTCTTTTACAAAAACTACAAATCTTATTGAAAGCAGGACACTTACCTCGCTCATGAACTTTCCCACAGTTCATGCAATTTCCAGGATTACCTGTTTTTGATGATGAAGTACTGTCATAATTTTTGTTATCTGCATGGAAATTCCTGAAATTTTCCATATTTCTTGATTCGTTTTGATCCTGCCTGCTAGTAGAGGGGGGTTGTAATTATTTTTAAGAAAGTTCCTGCGACTAACAGCGTTTACAGAAACCCTTTCCTTTGAGATTTCTTTTAGGGTTGCGGCACTGTTTTCCATAGCGCGGCTGATGTTAATCGCTTTTTCAAGTTGAAGATCACTTTCCTGTAAAAGTTTCTCTTGTATACGAGAATCTCGAACACCCAAAACAAGACGATCTCTAATGAGGATATCTTTTGCTTGAAAATCACATGTTTTTGCTAAATGCCTTAGGGCGGTTACAAACTGATCTATAGTTTCGCCCGGTAATTGTACTCTCTTAAAGAACTTAAAGTGTTCGTATACAGGATTTACAACCGGCGTGCAATGTTTTTCAAACTTTTCTAGAATCACATGTAATTTTGTGCTGTCTTCACCCTCGGCAAATTCAAAGGTATTGTAAATTTGGATACCTTCATCCCCGAGTAAATTTAGTAAAACAGCAATTTTAACATTGTCTTTCTTCTCCTGCTTGCCGCCGGCAAGCAAATAAAATTCAAACTTTTGCTTCCAAAGTTTCCAGTTTGCAGTAATATCGCCCGTAAAAGAAAACGGATCGGGAGACCGACACTGGTATGTCATTATGCCTAAAATTAGCGGAGTATATTCAAAAGAAAAAAAAATTAATAAATTTTAATCATAACCTGATACCCGAAATATGTTTTTAATTGTACATGTGTTGCTTTGAATCTCCTAGTTATAAATAACTATTACACAAGGTTATTAATCCTAACTTTTATTATCTCAAAGCACATGTGTTCATACACGTATTGAAGGTTTTTATTTTCGCACTGTACTATTTCCGTATGTTCCAGTGGGAAACAAAAACACAGAACAATACCGGCACTGTTAATACACGTTTTACCGCTGTCACCATGTTACATATTCGGTTTTACGAAAAACTCTGTCCTGTTTTTAATACACATACAACAAATGCTAGTGACCGTATGTTTTGGGTACAAAAACAATAGAATATAACCAATCAGTAGGCGTGGTCACTGGCGTGATTAGATTATCAGCGACCATTTTATCAAGTTGTTTTTTAATGTTTACTTTGATCGCGATCGGAATTTTTCTAGCGGCGCTAATATGAGGTACAGCATTCTCTGACAAAACTATATTAAATTCTTTATTCACCCTTCCCACACCAGAAAAAACAGATGCATTTGTTTGTATAATATTTTCCAAATTATTGTTTTGTTTAATTGAGCAAACATTATTGGAAAGCGATTCGTCTTTAGCTAAAATAATTCCCAAATCGTAAGCAGATTTTAGTCTCAGTATGGGCTACGCTCAATCAATAGTTGCCCAATCGACTGCGATCTAAGCCACCAATGCATTGTGATATTTTAATCGAGCCCCTTTGACCAAACTGGTCCATATATATGCACAAATTGCCGAAATACTAAGTAGCGTACTGCAATAAACCATAAAAAGATATTGCAAAATAAAGGCTAGGGCGTTAGGTAGCTGTGTATAGCTACTAGGCAGCATTTTCTTTATATTGCAATTACCTGACATTAGTGGTTGAAAACCTGCTCTGAAAGCCGAGCTAAAAAATCAATCAATGTTGATACATTTCCCACTTCGCGGTACCTGCCGTATAAAGAATGATCGATCACCATTCAGAACCTTAATTCACTTTGCCCATTTTACATCTAATCATGATGCTATTGTTAAAAACTGGGTTTACTTATTGTCATTTAGGCGCAAGATAGCACAGTGTATTTACATTTACCTCATAGCCTATTTGCTAAGCTTTTGATGTTGAATTGGAACTATGCCGCAAGCGCCGTGGACCCAGCTTTAGTCAGAGGCACATGCAAACGTCTACTACGCGCACAAAGATCAATTCAACATGGTAAATATCTTTTGATGCCTTTATATATGATCTATAGCTGTTAAGTTGATATTAGCAAAACATGCAATTTAAAGTAGCTTTACGAACGATTTTTATATAATATTAATCTATTCCAAATTTGAAGACCACCTACAGGGTATCTGGCGTCAGGGAAACTTTACCATTAGAACGCCCGCTCTCAGATATACATCTGACAGCGCAAATTAAAGAATAGCATAATATTATATGCAAAAACTTCCAAAGCTAGAGTCAACTAATGCCTTAGTAAATCATTGTCGGAATAAAAATGAATGTCATAGACTAAGATTTATAACTACGTCATTTAATAACAGGGCAAACCCGGAAATAGTGCAGCAACATGATGACAACTGCGAGAACAAGCGAGTGGACACTTAGATATCTGTCATTTATTTGTCTAACACTCTTTATGGTATGATACCTAAAACTTAAAACAGGCGGAGCCGGTTTGACGCGCCTTCGTAGTAAGTAATCCGACAGATGGGTTGTTCCCAAACCCATGCAATTGCATAAAAGGAAGCTCCCTCCATTACATACCTGACCTGAGCTATACAGTTATATCCAAAGTAGTTGATAATTAATCAGTTTTGCAGGAAAGATGGTTGTCAATTTATAAAACTGAATTTTCCTTCAAATAGGTCGATATAAGCATGTTAACTAAAATATTCAAATTGCTTATGTAAGCAAAATCCTTGTTATATAAAATTAAATTAATTCTTTTTACTTAAAGATTAATAAATCATGATGAATTACAACATGATTTGCATATATTTTAAATTCAGCCTATAACTAGGATAAAAAAACTAAAATGTAAAAATATAACCTCAGGTTTTTTCTCATGAACAAAATAACGGCATACCTGTTTTTACGTTATTTGCATACATACCTCATTTTAAATTAAAACCATTATGTTACGAGTCGTATAATACAAAAATAATTCTTGGGGCTTTCGGGGGCGAAACCCTAGTACTGCTAAAAGTTCTTCAACACGTGCACTTTTTTGCTTAACCTAAAAATCTCCGAAATATTCAATTACTTGATGGGAGATTTTTTAAATTCGCCGGATCCCAGTTCAGCATTTATCATTTGAGATTGCTTAATCTAGTGTCTTTTAACAAAATAACAAGCGCCATCATTATACATCTCTGAAAACACAAATATTCCGTTAAACATACACACAAAAATGTACTACTTACCTAGAGCAACTTTTAATTACAGAAAAACCGCTGCCGAAGAAGTGCTAACCTCTCACCATCACCCGACGGCGACGACTACTCTCGAATCCCAACGCTAAAGTTATAAAATGATTAGGTAATGACTCATCTAAATTTTTCATCACGTTATCTAATATTCGCAGGGCGAAGCTCGGTAAAATTGGTAGCTTAGAGATCAGTGCAATTTTTAGAGATCTCAAGTATTTTTAGTAGATCCCAAGATATTAATAAAAAAAACCATTATAAATTAATTAGAAATCAAAAAATATTTCAAAAACTAAACCGAATTTACGAAAAATAAAATTAAATATCTCCAGTTGAAACCCCTAAATTTAATTCATATACAAATTTTTTAAGACAATAAAAACAAAGAATGGCCGAGCGACTGTCTATACAAAAATATGCTACATTATAAAAGCTTAAAAACGTATAAAACAATTATATTAATATATACATCTATCTAAAAGGCGAATACTGCAGACCTAATTAAGATTAGATGTGTCTTTTAACAAAATAACAAGCGCCATAATGATACATATCTGAAAAATATATAAATATTTCGTTAAACAGACACTTAAAACTGCACTACTTACGTAAAGCGACTTTTAATTACAGAAAAATCGGCAACTCCACAAACTCAATTGATCACCAAACAGTAAACTGAAAACTGAACGGGTGAGCACTTTACATTATTATTTGGCTATGTCATTATAACATGCACTGAGAGTAAACACCTGATGTCCATCTATAAACAAAAAATCCAACCAGTTTCATTATTGTGCTAAATCGAAGCAAAAATCGATGCAGAGATCTGCTAAGAATGGCACAATAACAAAACTGGTTGAATCTTTTGTTTATAGATGGGCTTCAGGTGTTTACTCCCGGTGCATGTTGTAACGACGTATAGCCAAATGATCTTTGTGCGCGTAGTAGCATGCGCCTCTGACTAAAGCTGGGTCCACGGCGCTTGCGACATAGTTTGAGTTCAACGTCAAAAACTCAGCGAATAGGCTATGAAGTAAATGTTAATTTACTTTGCTACCTTGCGTCCAAATATCATGACTATAAGTAAACCCAGTTTTTAACAATAGCATCATGATTGGATATAAAATAGGCAAAATGAATTATGGTTTTGAGTGGTGATCGATCATTCATTATACGTCAAGTACCACAAAGTGGGGAACGTATCAACATCGGTTGATTTTTAGCTCGGCTTACAAAGCAGGTTTTCAACCATTAATGTCAGGTAAATGCAGTATAAAGAAAATGCTGCCTGGTGCCTATACACAGCTACCTAACGCCCTACACTTTATTAAGCAAAATCCTATTATAATTTATTATAGTACGCAACATAATATTGCGACAATTGTGCATATATGTGGGCCAGTTTGGTCAAAGGGGCGCGATTGGAATCTCACAATGCATTGACGGCTTAGATCGTAATCGATTAGGCAAGTATTGTGATTGCGTGTAGCTTAATAGTAACCGTTATGACGATCTTGGCACTATATTAGCAAAAGTGATGTACAATGGCCAATCCTTATGGTTGTATTATCAAAACATTATTCAACTTTATTCAACTTTATTTTTAGAAAATACAATGGAGATACAAATTATATAGATACTTTGACTCTTTATCTTTGGGAATAACTTTGGTAGTCTAGCGTTCCACCCTATTGGATGCTTAAGGAGACATTTTTCTTATCCCATTAGTATTTTGCTCCTGTCGATTCTAATGTTAGAGACAGTAAAGCTGGTGTTGTGGATGTTGATGTTGATGCTGTAGTTGTTTGAGGGTTTGATGAGGTTGGTAAATTTGATGATGTTGTTGAGAGAGTTGAGGTTGATAAGGTTGATGAAGTTGCCGAGGTTGATGGGGCTGATGTTGCTGGGGTCAGCAAGGTTGACGAGTTATTAACGTTGAGTTTGTCGCGGTTGATGAGGCTGATGATGTAGAAGTTGTTGTGGGTGAGGTTGATAAAGCTGTTGATGGTGTATATGTTGATGGTGTTGATGTTGATGATGTTGATATTAGTGTTGATGTTGATAATGATGATGATGTTGATGATGTTGAAGTTGTTAATGTATGCTGATGACGTTGATGTTGTTGATGTTGATGTTGGTGGTGTTAATGCTGATGATGTTTAAATAACGCCCTGGCCTGCTATGCATCTATATTGTATAAGGCCCAAAAACATAGCAGTACCTATTTATTACCCAGTTACCCAGGCGTAGCTGCTTTCAATCCCTCTAGGACTACCACTATTGGGGCAATGTTGTAATGATTGCCTGTGCGCATGCGTTCTAATTTACCTGTTTCAGATCAACTGGCCATCTATAAGGGGTCTCAGCCTATTTTCCTCTTACGCGATCGTAAAAACTTCGTCTGCTTGTTTTAAACAGTGTAATAACATCGTTTTATTGTCGAGATTATATTGGAATCCTGGGACGATGTATATAAGTTGTCTGTGAGCATGCGCTCTAATTTACGTCTTTCCATTTTCGATCATCTAGCCATTGATAGGGCGTCTTAATTCATTTTCCTCAATCATGTTTCTTCTACGATCACAAAATATCGTGGTTTACGTGATTCTAAACTGAGTAATAAACATCGTTGTATTGTACAGATTACAATGGAAACCATCAAAGTATTCGCCTGCGATATGTGTCAGAAGAACTTCTCGCTCCAGAGCAACCTTAACCGACACAAAAGGGAGGTCCATAATATCGTTAGACCATTACGTCAGGTTACAGTCCCGGTTCCACCGACTGGATTACCAGCGCCAACACCATTTGTGTGCGACATTTGTGGCTTAGGGTTCAGGCGTCAAGCTAATTTAACCTGGCATCAGCATGCCCTCCACGGAAATACTGCCTCTTCTACCTCGGTGTCAGTCAGACGTGGAGCATCACCACCGCGTGCTACACCCGCCCCAAAACGAAAGCGACAGGACATACGATATTGTAAGGATTGCAATGTGGACGTTCCTTTATGCCAGTTTCCTGGACATTTACGCAGTACCGCGCATTAGGCCGAATTCGGAGGTCCTAAACAAAAGCGATAAAACTGTTATCGTCAGCCTTTCAGTCCCGGATCGCAACCTACCGCGTCAATAATCAGTCGGGTTGTAGATACATTGGAGGCTTTCTACTTGAAGAAAAGCAGGATTTTGTTAAGTTGATCTAGAACACCTTAGAGGCCCACACGACCATTAAAATTAATTTAGAAGTGTTTAGTATGTACACAAAGATGACCATGGGTGATACCGAAGAAGCTAAATTCTTCAATACCAGGAATTTATGACTTAGTCGAGCGACTTGGACAAAGTGTATACGGCGTTTTCTCGGGAGATGCCCGATAAACCTCAAGAATCAGAACATCACCAGTCCGGTTGGGACTTACAACGTGTCCTACATTTGGAACTAAACATTAACAAATACCAACCACTTAGGTGATCCTCCTATATCGCCCTTCCAGGCTGGATAAAGGCTAAAAAAGCGGTCGCGAATGTGAAAAACCGAGACACTGATTGTTTTGCCTACTCCATTGTAGCAGCACTGTATCCTGCTGAGCATAACCCTCAACGTCTTAGCAAGTAGCCCCATTACTCAACCGGCTTAAATATGGGTGGTATAGAGTTCTCTATGGTCTTTAACAAGATTTCTAAGTACGAGGCTTTGAACGAAATGGGTATCAATATATTCGGAGTAGAAGGGTCTATTGTTGATCCTCTACATTTTACTAAACGCAGGCGAGCACGGCACGTTAACTTGCTCTACATCCAGGATGAAGAGAAAAGTCACTTTTGTTGGATCAAGAATTAGGGTCACCTGCTCGGAAAGCAGTTATCGAAAGATTGCTTACATAAATGGATCTACGATGGATGTTTAATCTATTTCCCGACTGAGGCTGCCTTGACCAGGCATACTGAGCGGGACTGTAACCATGTCGTAACGCTTTGGAATTTTCGAGCATCCAAAAGCAAATACAGGTCCCATTCGTTATTTATACCGACTTGGAGTCGCTCTTGCAGCCGTACAATTTTGCAGCACCCGACCTCTACACGTCATCTACAATATCGCTCCAGCTGCATATCCCTTATAGCTTGGCATATTACATTAAATGCTGCTACGACGACTCCCTTAATAAGTTTGAGATCTACCGGGGCCCAGACGCTGCACGTGAATTTGTCACCAAACTTAGGTAGGAAGCTAGATGTCTGGGTGAGATGTTGACGACGAAAGTGTCCATGATTCCTTTGGATCCCCAGAATAAACTTTTGTATAACACACGACCGAAGACTGTGGGATATACAAGAAACCACTTGGAACAGACCGTGTGCGGGATCATAACCACATGAATGAAGCCTACAGCTTCCCTGTACACTCCAAGTGTAGCATCCTCTTTTGGGTTCCACAGTTATTCCAGTGGTGCTCCACAACCTTAGTGGATACGATGCTCATTTCATTATTAAAGAACTGAGATATGACAACGAGAAGATTAGCGTTATAGCGAACAATAAAGAACGGGTCATCTCGTTTTCGAAAACTGTACGACTATACGATACAGAAGTGGCCTTGGACGACCAAGAAAATACTGCCTACAAGTCCTGTGTCTAACTTCGGTTTATCGACTCATCCGGGTTGGACACACTAACGAAGAATTTAGCCCAGGACCAGTTTGTACAGGTCAGGTGTCACTTCCCAGAGGACTCCCAAGTTCCAACTGGTTACCAAGAAAAGAGTGTTTCCATACACTTACATACAAAGTATGGAAGTATTGAAGGAACAGCCTTACCACCACAGACCGCCTTCTACAATGACATCGTCTCTACATCCATTACCACCGACGAAAACGAGAAGGCTTAGATGGAATGGCGCGACTTTGGTTTACACACACTCGGAGAATATAGCGGCCTCTATTTGAAGACAGATGTGCTGTTGTTGGCAGATGTTTTCGAGAACTTTCGCCGGGTGTGCATGTTGACTTATGACCTCGATCCGTGCCAGTATGTGACAGCGCCCTCATTAACGTAGGACGCGATGTTAAAATACACCGGCGTGAAACTGGAGCTCCTCACGGATATTAACATTTATCATTTTATAAAATCTGAGATCAAAGGGGGTCTGACCTACTGTAGTGGACGCTACGTTGCTGCCAACAACAAATACATGGAAGAGTACAATCTTACGTCCCCGTCTACAGATTTGTCCTACTGCTATGCCAATAACTTATATACCTGTGCCATGAGCCAAGCTCTCGCTCTTGTAGGATTCCGGTGGCTGCCCCCTGCCAATGCAGCCGGTCTCCAGGCCACCATCTTAAAAGTTCCCAAGGACTCATTCGTTCTGGAGGTCGACTTGGAGTACCCTCCACACTTACACGATCTCCACGACGACCTGCCATTCTGTCCGGAAATGAAGACACCGCCTTATATCTCATCTAAGACTCCGAAGCTCCTCGCCACTTTAGAAGACAAACACTGCTACATTATCCACTACTGGAATCTACAGCAGTGTGTGCGAAAAGGATTTGTGTTGACCTCCATCCACCAGGTTCTCGAGTTCGACCAATCTCCATGGTTGAAGCCTTATATCGATTTGAATACAGGCCTTCGCTCTCGTGCCACCAACACTTTCGAGAAGGACTTTTTCACACTCATGAACAATGCTATTTTTGGTAAAACCATGGAGAACGTAGACAAGCGAGTTGACGTCAAACTTGTGGCTCGGTGGGAGTGTGACCGGAAGATTTTGTGCGCGAATACCGTGATTGTCCGCCCGAACTTTAATTGTAATCTAGTACTAGACGAGCGGCTTTGTGGCGTAGTGGTATGTGTGTGACTACTACGCCTAAGGTCCCTTGTTCGAATTCCGACACGGTCCGCTTAAAAAATGTTAGGCTAGCATTTTTTTACAAAAACACACCCTCGTTCGGATGAGAGGTATAATGGAGGTCCCGTGTGTGAGTGTTGTCACGCACGTTAAAGATCCCTACCTTGCTTGGAACAGCAAGGGTTTGGCAAAATTCCAAGTTTTTCAGGTAAAAAAAACTCGCCTCCTGGCCAGTATAGTACCTTTGGGTGGAGCATTGGAAAATCACATGTAAAGTACTGGACGAAAATTTAGCGCTCATACAGATGAACCGCGTTAGAGCTACCTATAACAAGCCTATATACATATATATATATATATATATATTGCTATGTATAAACAAGAATTGGAATTATCGTTCTCCGACGTTGGGCCGCCTTATTAATATTGTTATAAATTCCCCCCAGAAACTTAACTGGATTTTATCTTGAACCAACCTTGTCGACCAATAACAAAATTTGATACGTTACCGCCTTACTCGTTATCAATTGCGTATTCAACTTATATCTCCTTCTTGATTGTTTAAATTATCAAATCACTCCCATTAACTTTATCTTATGACCTCGACTAGCATTTATTTGGAATTATAAAATTCAGTTAATTCGATTCTATATAATGAAACAAATATTATGTACAGTTTTTGTAAATTATTTAAAATACACTTTTCAATTAATTAATGTTGTAAATCTCATTTATCAAAAATCATATACTTTTTAATCAAACCCAAAGTCACAAAAAAACCTATTATTTTTATAAAAAAAAGAAGTGTGGAACGTTCAAAACCTCTTATCATATCACGCACTTTATACGTATGCAAGTTCTCTTTTTGTTGACTTTTCACATTCATTTATATTAAGCAAATTCAATATTCAAATAAAAAATTAGAAAAAAAGTCTTGTAACTAAAAATCTGACCTGGTCTATTTTCTTCGCATTGACGCGTCCATAATCAGCTAGTATTTCCCATGCATTAAGCCATTCATTTGAATAAAATTTATTTTCCCCCAATTCAGGATTATTACATGCCCATTCGAAATATTGTCTATCCACACGCTTGAACCATTGCATTTAAATTATTGCCATCACCCTCTGGACTACCATTATTAACTTATACTTATGCACCTCAATTTATTGTCATTTCATTCAGACTTATTACTTCTTATCAATTTCCCCAAACTTAGAATTGGATTATCATCCTCCCCAAACTCGAATTTGTATTATTATTCTCCCAGGACTCGGAACTTGGAATTCTTATCATTTATTTTTCCCTGACTCGGAATTGCATTATTCTCCCCGGACTCAGAAGCCCTATTATTATTGTGCTTTAGTTTAAATAATTTCCCTAAAATCTACTTACGTTTAATCGGCATTTGTAATTTTCATCTTAGTCGCACTTATACCATTTTTTACTTTAAATTATTACGTATCTCACTTTGTCTCAGAGTGGCGCACTTCGGCCTTTGTTGAATTGAAAACTGACTTCGTTATCACTGTGCCTGTTAATATATCATTGACCTCCTACTCCGTCAATGGGTATGGTCTACAAACTCGTCGCTCATTTTAACCAATCAAATCTTTGCATTTAAAGTAGTTTCTGATGTAATTTTCTATGCTTTGAAATAATTGTGGCCTGCTCGCAGCTGTCTTGTTATCAAACATGCGGTGTTTTGACAAATCTAATCGCTTTTCCATAAACAACTGATGCAATTCGACTTTTAATTTTTATATATGCATGTTATTTACGCATTTTTAATCTCCTTTCTTTATCAAAGTTCTTAACTACTTGTACGCATTTACCCTATGTAGCTCTATTTCTTATCTCCGTATTACCCTAATTGTTTGGAACTCTTTTGAATGCGTGTTTAATTACGCTTTATTATGTTTACATATAAAATACGCGTGCATCCACTGAAAATATCATTACTTGCCTTACCTAAATTAACTAAAACTCTATCTATAGGGTATTAAATATTTACTATTTACTTAATGCGTGTCTTCCTTATTCCTACGCTAACTATGCGTCTTCCTATGTTTATTTGCGTCGCTTAAAACTATTTATACTTATATACAGGGTGTTGACTGCCTACTATTTACAAACTATCTCCATTTCTCAATTTCTTACTAAATAAATGCAGTTTTCTGCTTCCTATGGTAATTTCTAATTCCTAAACAACCTTTACTATAAAGTACACCCTTAAACAACCCCTTATCACAGCAATATATATATATATATATATATATATATATATAGGCTTTTCGATTTTAGATCTATCAAGAACCTTGGTTTACGACTTTCACTATGAGGAACTGATGCCTCTGTATAGGTCTAAGCTTTCGCTTTTGTATACAGATACCGATTTGCTTGTGCATAGTGTTGAGACAGAAGACTTGTACAGTGATATTCATGTCTACCTAGATCCACAGGACACTAGTGACTACCGCCAAGACAATAAATAGAAGATCCCACTTGTAAAAAAGAAAGAGCCCGGAAAAGTCCAAGGATGAATTTAGTGGTGAGCTAGTTTTAGAGTTTCTGGGTACTCGCGCCAAGAGTTACTGTATAGTTAACGAAATTGATGTAATTAAAAAGTTTAAAGGGGTTAAGCGTAGTGTTTTGCAGGGTATAAGTGTTGACAGTTTTACGGACGTAGCGCATAGCAGTAACTTCCGGGGCTCGTGCACTCGATGCCATCTATTAAGAGCAAAAAACACGATTTGTTTACGCTGTTACTTAGCCACGTTAGTTTATCGGGCGCAGATGACAAGCGTTTCGTCATCCCTAACACGGTCTTAACGTAAGCATGGGGGCATAGGGAAATAGATAGATTTTATTTTATCTAGTTTATAAGTTGTATATATTGTTTAGATTTAAGTTGTATATATTACTTGTCTGTTTTAAGGGCCACAATGTATATCCATGATATTGTCGGAGACTTTCACGGCCGGAGTCATAAATATTTATGGTTCCGGGTTGGAACCGTGTCATCTTATAAACCAAGGTTTTGGCCTAAATGGGCTGGTGAATCTGCTAGTTCAGAAGTAACTTTTTATTACTTTTTACACTTTAACTTGTCTACTTAATATTTTATCATTCTTATCTTCATTATTATTATTATTTTTATATTTATAATTCATTTTTATATTTCATTTTCTTTTCTTTTTTTGATGAAGCCTCTTACAAAAGTGGGCGAAACGTCGACCTTAGTTATAAGATGACACGGTTCCAACCCGAAACCATAAATATTTATGATGTATATACATGTTTAACTTAAAAGCGCGTACAACACTGATAAGTAATAAATCTGTTTTTAATTTTTTTTACCAAAAAACACGTAATTGTATATTTAGTTGCTTGTACTTTAACTTATACTTGTAGTAGCTTTTAGTAGCCGCGTATTTATTTTAGGTCTATGTTTGAGATCCTCTTTATTGTTATACGTATGGGGTGACGTCATTTTTACCGTATTGCTCTATTAATGTTTAAGGTGTAATTTATTTGGGGTACACTGTTGAGCTTCACACACACACATACATTATTGAAATGGTAATATTATTGTAAATGTAGATATATACAAAGAATTGATTATTACTGTGTATAGATTCTTTAATAAATTTTTATTTCTATATATTACGGCTTATTTTTGTTTCTGTGCTTAATCACCGACCCCCCAGAGAAGGAAACAATTACCTTTTACAATTTTAATTCCCCATACTTATCTCATGTAATTGTATTAGCTTTGACTTGATTTTTAATAAACACTGGCATATGTTAACTCGATTTGTTATTTTTTTTAAATTTTTTTTAGACCGCAAAATACCGAATGGGGGTTAATAAACGTTATGAAGAATTCAAATGAGTGATGAGAATCGTCAGAATATATACGGCACACACCCCCTTCAACAACCGCCAACGTAAATTTGTAGGGAGGGGGATCGATCAAATGAGCATCGTAGTGTGCCAGAACATAGGTATCCTCTCTACTTACAAAGTTTAATTTGCTGAAATTCGTGCAATGCAAGCTATATTGGACTAGTACTTCTTAATCACTGTAATATAAACACGCCTTAGTAATAAAATTTCTTTTGTCTTTAAATATTATCAGTTTACAGCTTTTCAAACCGAAGTTAATCCCTTTTAGGGTCTTGCGTTGCTTCTACTTTTCAAACATCATAATAATGAATTTCAGTATATTCGATTTGTTGTAGATTATACTATGTTTGGTTCACAATCGTTAATCTATTTATTGATCGACACCTTTAGATGCTATTTACTTTCAATGTCCTACAAAAAGTAGCTCATTGCAAATAAACCATTAAGAATTTCTAGAATACCACTCGATTTTTTAGCATACTTGAAAATATGTAAATTACCGATCTTAACCGTTATAAAGTTCTAGACAAATTATGTTGTATTATGTGGAAAATTTAGACAATTCATTGTACAAGACTAATCGATTACTAATTCATCTGTGCAATTGAATATTCTACATAATTTAAATTAGAATACAAATTTTATACATATGAAGCCGGAAACAATGAATTACTTGAAAGATATTTGAATTTAATGGATTATTCAACGTATTTTAATGTATTGCTGTTTCTATCAATTTTACCATTGATTTACATCAGATAAAGAAGCGGTACGTTTTATATTAGGCGCATTCCGGCAAAAATACAATAGTAAATCAGGAAAATTAAAAGCTGAAGTTGCTTGACACATATTGTGAGCTACTGTAAATCATATGTTCATTATCTATGTTACAAAATATTTATAAATTTGCAATTTACAGAGAAAATTATTAACGAGTCCGACCCTGCTTGTTAATCTCAACAAAAAATACCTGGAGACGATTACAAACGAAGCACGAGTCGTTGCTATAGTTACCGTACCTTTTTACTCGGGGTCACGTAATTTGTCATCCATGTCCCTATTCCAGATAGACAGAGAGGACAGGGGCAATCAATATTTAATAAGCGACGGAGTCTGCAACGAGCGTTACAGCTTCAGTCCTTCGGTGATCGTTGGTACGTTAGCACGTACTATCGCGTCCTGCTTGGTAGGGTGACTGTAGTTAATAAAAGCGGAAAGCATTCGAACAATTAATCAGTGCGGACCTCTGTAAGAAGCGGCACAATGAAACGTTTCAGAGATGCTGCGTCTGGTCCGTCGTCTAATTACCCAGTTGGCAGTAGTCCTATTGAAAACGAATATCAAGGTAGGTTTTAGCCTAAGTTTTCAAATTATTGTAGAGGTAATTTCTATTTAACGTAATTTAATTAAATGGGCGTGAGTGAAGAATATCCCATATTTTCCAGATTGATACAGTATATTTGTTAAAATATTTTTTGCATTTTTTTTTTGGGCGTAGTTGTAACAAGCAAAAATCCATTACAATCATAATTTGTGTTTGGTTGAATGCTTGACGATTATAAAATACTGTTATTTATCGGTTATTCAAAATGCAGATAAACTAGGGTAACACCTAAACAAAGCCCTAGGTTATGGTGTTGAAATATGAGTTCTTATTTTGCTTCCTTGTCTGTTTCTTTCTAAAGATGGAACAACACCCTAAGCTTCTGCGCAGGTCCTTTATACGACATCTGCTTCATGTATATAAAACGAGCTGCGTTGTGCCTGAGCGTTGGAGGGGTGGAAAATTACCCCTTCCAGATTAATTTCAGGTACAGCACTACAAAATAAAATATATTTACCAAAAAACCCTTATTGATTTTAAAAATTTTCCACGGGGTTCTACACCTTAGTGACTCTTTGGCTGACATTTGAGAAATTTTTTAACGCTACAATTTTAATTGAAAAATCAATAAATATTTGCATTTACGTTGGGGAAAAAATGGCGTCTCGCCCTTTAATACTTAAATTTAAAAACTCTACATTTCAGTGACTTAGAGAATTTCATAATACTGTAATGTAGTTGTCAAGAAAAGTAACTGAATTTGACTATCATCCTTTAAAAATGATTAGCAAATTCTTGAGAATTAGGAACAAATACTTACGTATGAAAAAATAATTAAAAACCTTTGTTAATTTTCTTAAAATATCAGTAACGTATAAAGTTTAAATAAAAAAATTTTAGAAAATAGTAGCCAAAATCATATAATTTATTTTATAAACCTGAAAAGACAAATTTTAAAAATGGCGGAAATTGTCCTTGATAATTTCTTATATTTCAGCCAATGGCTTTTTGTGATTATAGGTCACGGAAATATGATTAAATCACGAAAGTGATAACGAATGCCTATGGTATTCAGAATTTATGTAATCATAAAAAGATCTCGTCTTTTGCGAAAAACCGAGCCATCTGGCGAACAGCAAAAGCAACGGAACCAATCGATAGTTATTTCGTTTTTACAAATTGTAAACGTACAGAACCAACCTTTAATATTGATATTCGGTTCGATATGATTACACGGCTGTTAGGTCTCATTTTTGAAGTTGGCTAGATGGCGCTTTGTATTTTTTATTTAATAATATATATATATATATATATAATAGTTACTAAGATGAAATGAAAACCCAACTTTGTATTTAAAGTTGAATTACCATTTCAAATCGAACTAGTAATTGAAAACCACTAAAAGAACGGCTACAGCAGGATTTGAACCTGCAACCTCTGATTCTCCGGATCAGTGCTCTAACCAATTGAGCTATCTAGCCTAATTGTTTAGATGATGTTATACTTAATACTACTGAAGCTTGGCCCTTGTTAATGATTTTCAATTACGTCTTGCATTTAAGGAAATTGAATCTAGTTATATACATAATTCATGTACTAATAACTTGATCATCCCATTTTTGCAACGTTCGGAATAATACATACATGTAATTATATTATTATTAATACAGAAGAATAATCCACATTTGGAATGCAAATGAATGCTTGATATATATTAATAGTTACTAAGATGAAATGAAAACCCAACTTTGTATTTAAAGTTGAATTACCATTTCAAATCGAACTAGTATAACATCATCTAAACAATTAGGCTAGATAGCTCAATTGGTTAGAGCACTGATCCGGAGAATCAGAGGTTGCAGGTTCAAATCCTGCTGTAGCCGTTCTTTTAGTGGTTTTCAATTACTAGTTCGATTTGAAATGGTAATTCAACTTTAAATACAAAGTTGGGTTTTCATTTCATCTTAGTAACTATTAATATATATCAAGCATTCATTTGCATTCCAAATGTGGATTATTCTTCTATATTATATATATATATATATATATATATATATATACATACACGAGTAGTAAATATAGCGAAACCGATCATTACTAACACAACCAATGTTTAATATTGATTTTCCCTTGAATATGACTACAGCGCTCTCAACGTAGCTGCTAGGTGTTACTTTATAATAGCCGCGTACTGTTCGTTGTTGAATTTGGTTAGATGGCACTTTGAATTTTTTGCCATCTGCATCAGTCCCACCTTGAATGTCAGATATGAGAATTTGTACATGTGGGTTTTTAACTTTAATCTACTTAACTATAACAATTTTATTTTTATGGCACTTTTGGTTATACTGGAAGTTGACTGTTTGTTTCTTATTTTTAATAGAACGTCGTATATATTCTTAAATTTAAATTTGAAGGTTAATTTAATTAACCATCCCAATGTAAACCCAATAGTTTTTGAGATATTTTTTTTTTCTAATTTTCCACATGATATGCCCCTTTTAATTTTTTTTTCTAGTTAAATTTAATATGGAATTTTAAACAAAACTTCAATTTAATAACAGCATGCGAATATAGAAGAACATTGTTTGCACTATGTAATTTTTGTTCAAGATGTCAGGATAAGTATTTCAGTCAGTGCATTGTTAACCATATATGAATAACTCCTTTTTTTATATAGTAACCCTTATTTGTGAAATATTTAATGAAATTTACATCAAAAGTAAAATAAGTTAGCATTTACTTCCTACTCTATTTCAATTTTCAATACTTATCCAAATATTTGTAATAATTTAAATGTTATATTCGTAAGCAAAATATTATGTTGACGATTTTCAAACAATCACTTTTGACAACCAACTTTAAAATTCAGACAAGTCAGATCACAACCTACTGAAAAAGGTTAATATAATATTGTATTTACAAATATAACGATTAATTTAATACAATTATATATTGAAAATTGAAATATGGAAGTAAATGCTAATACAACCTTATCTTTTATACATATTTCATTAAATGTGTCGCAATTAGGGACTGCTATTTAGGAAGAAAGTTATTCACTTTTTGTGAACAGTACACTGAAATACTTATCATAGACACCCTGTACAATAAAACACAAAGTGAAAACATTGTTACTTCTACATAAAGACAGTGCAACTAAATTACTGTTTTTTAAAATTGTACCTATACTAAGTTTAATTTGAAGATTAAGAAACCATTTGGTCAAAAAATTAAAATATGCCTAGACTATTCGAAAGTTCAAGAATATACAGGTTGTCCCAAAATTGCTGGGAAATAAAGCTACCATATATTGTAGATGTCAAAAAAGGTCGTTTGGACCCAATTTACCTATATACCAAAACCATGTGTCCATGAGAAAAGTTCAAAGTTTATTTAAGAAATTACATTTTTGTACACTGTTCAGTCTGAACACCAATTACGGAAGATGCCGTTCTTCAAAATGGTTGATGACAATCCTGAGCCCAGTACCAGAACATTGCAACAAGAGTCTGGGATTTCAAAAGGCACCGTAAGTCAAATCATTAGAGATCAATTACTTCGTCCATTCCACATTCAGCCAGTGCAAGAATTACAGCCACTTGACCACGAATCACGTATACATTTTTCACAAATTGTTCGGGAACGCAGTAGTTGACAACAGATTCCACACTAATATCTTGTTTACTGATGAGTCTTGTTTTACACGTCGTGACATGATGAACTGCACAATGACCATGCGTATGCAGAAGAAAATCCACATGCTATTAAAAGTAGGCATTATCAACGAGAATTTAAAATTAATATCTGGGTCGAAGTTATTGGTAATTTTATGCTTGAGCCATTCCGATTGCCTGATCGTTTGAATGACGCTAGTTACCTTCGATTTCTTCAAGAAAATTTGCCAGAATTACTAGAAAACTTCTCTCTTAATGTTCGTCGAAACATGTTCTTCATGCGACGATGTACCACCTCATTTTGCACGTGCCGTAAGAGAGTATCTTAATAAACAATTCACTTATAGATAGATTGGTAGAGGCCACGAAGCATCCATTAAATCCTTGCGACTTCTTCATGTGGGGAGCGTTGCAACACAAGTGTACAAGGTTCAAATTAATAATACCGAACAATTGTGGAACAGAATTCAAAATGCTGTAAACACATTACGACAAAACACATGATGTTTTAGAAAGGGTGCATATCAACTTCATACGTCGAATTGATCTCTGCATTAATGAAGGTGGAGGTCACGTTGAACACTTGTTGTAGAAAAGTGTTGTCTTCATATCCACGGCCAACTGAATTTGCGTTTGAACTTTCTCACGGACACATACATTTTGTTTTCGACCTTACCTAAGGTCGGTTTGCGGCAGCTCTAACTTCTTTTCTATTTTGTGCTAATCTAAAAAGTTCTACAACCTAAATTTCTAACAATTTGACTTATATAGCTTGGTCTAGGTCTTCCTATCTACCTGGCTCTACAAAGATATTAGCTACCTGATGGTTATTAAAGAACTCTAACATGTTTACATGATTCCCATTTATAAGGAACTGAAATATTACCTGGTTAGCCCCTTCAAAAAAGGAAAAGTGTTATATTATATGTTATGGTAAGGCTTAAGCAACGAATCGTTGCCAACATACCAGACTGTTAACTAATTGTGAGTTATGTTATGGAGACGTTAATTAAATTATATGTTATGGTAAGACTTAAGCAACGAATCGCTACAAACGTGCCAGATCGCTAACTGATTGTGAGTTATGTCATGGTGACATTTAGTTAACTAATTTTTATTTAATTGTTTTTTTTTAATTTGTTTTCGAACCTACTTAAGGTCAGTTTGACGCAGCTCTAAATTCTTTTCTATTCTGAGCTAGTCTAAAAAGGTCTATATATCCTTCACAACCTAAATCTCTAATAATTTGACTAATATAGCTTTGTCTAGGTTTTCCTACTCTATTTTTATTTGGTAGTCTATAATCTAAGACCTTATTAAATAGTCCCTCATGTCTCAACTGGTGCCCTATCATTCTATCTCTCCTAACCTTTAATTGTTTCCACATACCGGGTTCCTTACCTATCCTTCTATAAACTTCCTCATTTGTTACTCTATCTGTCCAACTAATCTTCAACATTCTCCTATAACACCAACTTTCAAAAGCTTTTATCTTTTTCTTATCTACCGCTTTAATTGTCCAAGTCTCACTACTGTATAATAGAATGCTCCATACGTACGACTTTTTCTATTGTCTAAACTAATACTATTAGCTATTAGTTAGTGTCTTTTTTAAAAACATTTTTAGCTTAAGCTACTTTAGCTGCTATATCCCTTCTGCTACGTTCGTCCTTTGTAATTATACTACCTAAATAGCAAAAATCATCTACTTCCTCTAACTCGGTATTAACTATTTTTAATTTTGGTTTAGAACTAGACTGTAACTCACTTGTCCATTATTTTTGTCTTTCTTGAGTTAATTCTCATACTATAGTTACTCTGTAGTATCTCATCTAAAATATTTAAAAACTCTCCTAACTCTTTTCTAGACTCTGTTATAATGGCTATATCATCTGCAAAACGTAACAAGTCTATTTTATGTCCCTGTGCATTAATACCTATTGCTTTTCACTCTCTAGCTAAGTTTAAAGTTTTCTCAATATAAACATTAAAAATCAAGGGTCATAGTATACAGCCCTGTCTAACACCATTTCTAATATTAGCTTCCTTTTCTATTTCATCAAATCTAATTACTGCACTTTGGTTTTTATATAGACTGTAAATAATTTTTCTATCCCTATGAGAGATTCCTATTTTTTACATAACCCTGAACATAACAATTCAATTAACCCTATGAAATGCTTTTTCTAAATCTACAAACGCAAAATAAGTTTTTAATTTTTTGTAACCTTTTTTTGATAATTATCCTAATCATTAGTGTTGGTTCTTTAGTCCCTCTGTCTTTACGAAAACCATATTGGTCTTCGCCTAAATAATTCTCAGTCAAAGCTTCTACTCTATTTTTAATTATTATTATTAGTATTTTGGAAGTGTGGGAAGTTAAACTAATCGTTCTAAAATTCTCACAACTATCGGCTCGTGATTTTTTTGGGATTGGGATAATAATATTTTTTTCGTAATCTATTGGGACCTCATCTGTGTCATATATTAGTTTTACTAGTTTTTATAATCTGTCTAAAGTTTTCTGACTTGCATATTTTATTAATTCTGCGGGTATATAGTCTATCCCCGGCGCTTTATTTAGTTTAAGATCCCTAATAACTCTATCAAATTTTTCTCTTAATATTGAGAACCCTATTTCTACATCCTCTTCTTGATCGTTCTCTAACTCATCCATATCGTCTCCCTTATATAAATCTTCTAAATATCTTTTCTATCTATCTGCTACCTCAACTTTATTTATTAGAAGCTCATTATTCTCATCTTTAATATCATTATATTTTTCCCTATCTTACCCGAAAAACTTTTTAACTGTCCTGTAAGCCCTGTTTGTCTTATCTACTCTCAAATCATCTTGTATTCCCTTACAATTCTACTCCATCCATTTATTTTTAGCTTTTCTACAGTCATGTACTATTTTATTTCTAACTCTATTATATTTTTGCTTACTTTGACTATCCAATTCTGTGAAAGGTTTAAGCTTTCTTCTATTCTCTATTAAATCTAATATCTCCTTTGTTACTCAGGGTTTTCTCGCTTCTACTTTTTTCTTACTTATAGTCTGTGTTGCTGTATCATGTACAGCTCTTTTTATTTCTTTCCATCTATTTTCTACGTTCTCTCCTATAGCTATCTGTTTGATCTTATTATCTAATACTGGTTTATATCCCTTTTTTACCTCAGTATCATTAAGCTTATCTCGATCCCATCCCTATCTTTTAGCCTTTTTCAATTTTTTGAATTTTAGATTACACTTTATTTTAACTAAGTTATGATCGCTATCTGTCAGCCCCTGGATAACTACAACAGTTTTTAACTTGGTTTTAAAATCTTTGTTTAACTCAAATATAATCTATTTGGTATCTAGCTCTATCACCTGGCGCTGTCCAGGTATATCCTCTTCTATCATGTTGTTCGAATAGGGTGTTTACAGTTACTAATCTATATTCCTGGCAAAACTCAACAAATCTTTCTCCTCTATCATTTCGTCTACCATACCCAAATTTTCCTACCATTTTTTTCTCACTACCTTCTCCCACTGACGCATTAAAATCGCCCATAACTATTAAATTCTCATCTCCCTTTACTTTTTTCACTATACTATTTACATCCTCTTATATCTTTTCTACTTCCTCATCCTCGTACTGAGTTGTTGGCATGTAAACCTAGTGTCTGTGGGTTTCGTACTCAATCTAATCATAATTATTCTATCACTAAATTGTAAGTACTTTTTTACTTTGCGTCCTAATCTTTTACCTAACACTATTCCTACCCCTGCCTGTCTATTAGTTGAAAAAGTTGTAATTATTCTATAATTATCTTTCCAAAAATCATTACTATCTGGCTATCTCACCTCACTAATATCTCAAAGGTCCAGCTTTCCTTTTCTTATTTCAATTAATAAATTTGTTAACTTACCTACTATTATGCATTATCCATTTTGGTATATTGGTAAATTGGGCCAAATCGACTTATTTTGATGTCTACAATACTTAGTAGCTTTATTTTCCAGCAATCTTGGAACACTACATACCCAGTGTGTGTGTGTGTGTGTGTGTATTCCGTTTTCCTATTACTAGCTACTTCTGAAATCGTCACTCGGGTTGCATATAAACCCAAATTATAATTTCATCTCATTATATTATAAAAAACAACTCACCCTTGTGCACACCCACACACACACACGCACGCACGCACGCACGTTCGCACGCACGCACGCACGCACGCACACACACACACACACGCGCACAAATATATATATATATATATATAATAATAATAATAATAAGCAGTTCCTGGATTGTGGTCATCAAAATAAAATGTAATTTATATGTATAGTATCTTTTTAGTCAGTATAATAAAATAGTTCATAAATATAGAATAAATTACATCACCTATTGTTTTTTTGTTAAGACGCGTTTTGGTCAGCGACCATTTTTAATTACAATTGTTTGTAATATAAAAAATAAGTTAATTAAAAATACTAATAAAATATTTATACAAACCAAAACTTTTTTGAGATGAGTATGATCATAAATTGTTGTATGGTATATATACTTCTTAAAATATAAGTTTGACCATAAGTCAATGTTTTCAAATGTACATTGCTAACAAGGTAATAAATAGATAGCATGAAACTAGTATAATAAGTGTGATCACAGTGTAAAGTGGGAGTAACCATGAAGGTTAGATAACCAATATTCATACATATAACATGCATATTTACAATCATTCTAGCATTAACTGTGAGAATTAAATATTCAAGCAATTAGGTTGTGGTAAATATTAATAAAGTAGTCTTGGTCGGTTTTTGAATTGATGGCATTTGTGTGTTTGTGTATGTGTAAAGTTTCTATTATGTTTCTTTTATTATCATTCTGCCTGTTCCTAAAATATTAACATTATTAAAATCAAATTGGTGGAATTTTTCTATTGTGTGTGCTGCAAGTGCAATGCTTTTCTAATTGTTCGTTTTTATTGTGTATTTGTGTTCATAAATTCGCTTGTTGATATATTGTTTTGTATTGCCAATGTATACTCCGGGGCATTCAGTGCAATTAATTATATATATATTATGTGCATCTTATTTTTATGTTTTATTAGTGGCTGAAGCTTGGTAAACATATAACTTAATGCATTGTTAGGTTTGTGTACAATTTTAAGGTTGTATTTATGTAAGCACTTTTTTTATTTTTTTAGAAAGTTCGGGGGTATACGTGATTCCTATCAAAAATTTGTGCGTAGATGTCATTATCAAATTTAAAATATGATTCATTTAGAAAAATCTTAACAGCTTTTATAAATTCGTTTATTGGGATTGTTGTTAGTGGAGCTAATATGTTCCATTTATTTTTAATTATATTAATTGCTAAGGGGAATTCCAAAAATTTATTATTATACAAATATTACCCATAAACTTTATTATTGTCTCTCTCGACGTGCAGTCTTTATTTACAAACATTCCTACAGACTTAGCAATTAATATAATTAAATATAAATGGAACATATTATCTTCACTAACAACAATCCCATTGAACGTATTTATAAAAGCTGTTAAGATTTGTCTAAATGAATCATATTTCAAATATATTTTTGGAACCGCAATGGGATCTCCCATTTCATCCACTATTGCAAATTTAGTATTAGAAGAACTTGAACATCATGCAATAAACCACCTAAAATACAAACCAGCATTTTATAAAAGGTATGTTGATGACTGTATCATCTGCATACCTGAAGATAAAATTGACGAAACATTAAAAACCTTTAACAGTTTTCATAAACGTCTACAAATCACCTACGAAAAAGAAGTGAACAAAACCATCCTATTCCTAGATACACTCATCGCTCACAACAAAGGTAAAATTTTAACAGACTGGTACCAAAAAGATACATGGAGTGGTAGATATTTAAATTTTAACACAAATGTGCCAAAACAATATAAAATAAATGTTATGGAAAACCTAATTGATAGAGCAATAAAGTTAACACATAATAAGCACGGGAAGAAAAACGTAAACTCATTAAAACTACGCTTAAAAGTAACGATTATCCTGAATCATTTTATAAACCAATTATTAAAGAAAAAATCTACAAAATTTATAATAACAGAACTAATAATAAGAACCAAGTAATAGAACACAAGATAGGAATTACTAGGAATTAATATATATATATATATATATATAGTTAATCCAAAGCCCAAATGATCATTTCAAATCAAACAAGCAATTGAAACATGAAAAATATGAGGTCTTGTGTACATGATTTAGATTTGTAAATTTTCCAATTGTTGTCATCTATCTCGGAAGCGTAATTGGTAAACGCTTGGAAAGATTAAGATACAGGTTCAAGTCCTGTCCAAGACCTTATATTTTCCATCTTTTAAGTACTAGGTCGATTTGAAATGATTATTTGAACTTTGCATAAAAGTCTAAGTTGATTATTTTTTCTTATTAACTGTAATACGTTGGTATTTATAAACTTACCTCATGTAAATAACTACCTAAAATATTTACATATATATATATATATACATATATATATATACATATATATATATATATATATATATATATATATATATATTGCTGTGTATTTTTACGCTGAAATCATGCCCCACAAATTGGGTGCTATAAAAATGCTGTGAATTAACCTGAACAATCAACCAGCGTTGGACTGTCATAAATGCTGTGAAGTTACGCTTAAATCTTGCCTCGGCTGCTCCTGAATCGTCTTCTTAATTCGATGCTTCTTATATATTACATACACCTACCTGTTACATCAAACAAACTTCCTCCCATTATTATCATAGAAACCTGAATAGAAATCACATCAATCATGCATTCAAAAATAACTCAATTAACCAAAATATCACACTATTTATCTGAAATCCAAATTACATTTTTTTTCAAATTTAAAATACCATCGCTTTATATACATTCATGTGATCACTAAATTTCATAACGATTATTTTGCATATTGATAACCCTTTTAACACATAACTTTTTATTAAAGTAAGAGGGCTTTCCTCATACCTTACGTTACCCTTCGTTCTAGCATGAGCTCACCTTAAAACTTTATACATGTGCTTATAATTTCTGCACGACCAATATAAAAAAAAACCTCTATACCTTTTTACAACTTTTGGTTATCTGCAAATTAATGAATAATGCTCAAAAATCAATTTCGTTTTAACAGTCCTATAAATGTCTGTTCAAATAAAAATCAAAGCAAATAGTCATAAAAACATCAAAACACCACAAACACTATGAAAATATTCACCATGCAATGTCTTATTCTATCTCCTACTTTGTAGTTGTCTTCGTACTGCGGCACATTAGCTAGCCCCTTGTAGATGTTGTCGTCTGGTAGGTCCTCCGTCTATCCATTACTTCCATGGTCGAATCACCATTTGTACCATACATGCCTCTACTTCAAGAACTCTCTTTTTATAAACTTCAATCAAAATATCCAATCTCCAAATTTCCTTCCTTTTATTGCAAATAAATTCTACTACCCAAACCTCGCTTTGATCCACATCCAAACAATTTTCAAATTCTAGTACTTCTCGTGCATCCAAACAAAAATCTTTGTACTTACATCTCAACTTTATTATTTACTAATAACGCTTTATCAGCTTTTACATGATTTTTATTTAATTAGACTGTACTAGTTCACTTGGAAGTAAACTCGCTGTATCGCCGTGGAATCAAAGAGCAAAAGAGAGCGAGACCCCTCTCTGTTACTGATTATATAATGCTCTTTCCCCTGTTTACGAAATAGCACGTATATCTGTTTAACCGTTGTCTTATTTTCCTCGAAAATCACCAACTACCGTCCATTTCTCGTAATTTTTCATAACATAACACAACAGTACGTGGTAATGCATTTAAAAGCGTCAACTGTCGTGTCCAATTCTCCAGATTAGCCTCTACACCTCGCTTGGTACACGCCTTTAACTTCAAGCAAACATCGTTTATCTTCCTTGTACATACCGCTTTATCGCACGCACCTGCTTCTACCACCTGAATTTCTAGCCCTTCTCGTTTAATCTTCACCAATAATCTCGCTTGACTCCATTTCCCACCTTTCTGAGCGACGCGTGCTTGTTTACAACTATCCTTGAAATTATCGATTTTTAATTCCCTTCTTCTGGATATACTTTGTTTCTCTCTTATACTTAGGGCTTTTATTTAATTTTGGTCTTTTCATTACTCCTTCCGACTCTATATCTATGATTAAAAATCAATATTTTAACTAACGTATACTGCTTTTACATCAATTCTATGTGGTTTTGTTTACGTCCTTGGCTGCTTTAATTCCAACGGCTATTCGTTCCACTAAGCTATTAAATTTGTCTGTAGCAACTTTACTAAGAAATATATCTTTTCCCCTGTTATTTGAAACGTGTTGGTCTTTACAACTGAAACCTAGAAATCGTTATTTTTAACATGCTTAACGCTATTAAAACTGTTCCATAGTACTTCATTTATGCTATAATTTAACCCCAAATTATTTTTTTAATTCTCTTTTACATACATACTATAATACATGGTCCCAAACTAAATCTAATTAAGGTAAATTATACCTACATTAATCACGCTTTGAACTAAATCGATATTCCCTTATTATCTATTAATTAAGCTAGAAAATAATAGTTGAAAATCTTTTAACTCAATAAATTTATTTTACTGTACCTAATCGCTTTCAACCCTATGAGTTCACTTATGTCTTCATGTATTTTATTGACCCTTTTAATTACACGATAATATATATATATATATATATATATATATATATATATATATATATTGCGGTGTATCATAAACTTAATCGAGCCTCACGAATTGGGCGTCTAATTTACTGCCGTGGATCTCGGGTAAGCAATTGCGATACAAAAATATATTCAAAAATTTTATAAATTTTTCAGATTCAACAATAAACAAAATTTTCAAAATTACCTAATAAAAAAAAAAATTTTCTTACCCGTTTTTCTTTCCTCCTCGGTTGAACGGCCTTCTTCAACTGTTTCCGGCTAGCTCATTAGGATCTCCTCTTGGGTTATCTAAATTCACTCGCATATTCTCAGACACAAACTCTAACAATAAAACCTCAAATACAATCAACATACAAGCTTTTATTTATAACTATTTACACAAAAAATGCAATAATGTCCATATACCAATAATCCTGTTACACTTCAGAAAAACCTTATTTCATAATGTCCAGTATTTTATTTTTAAACCATTAAACACAGAAATTATACACGGAGTAAATGGACCTTGACTAATACCTTCTATAAAATCTTTCTTTATAATTTATTTATTAATTTTTACTCTAAATAAACTCAGGGGTAGGATGAGCTCAGAATACCCAGTAATTATGCAATTGCATACTTTTAAAACAAATAACAAAACAAAGCCATGTACTCTTTACAAAAAAAAAATTATGTTCTGATGGAACGTTTAAAAGCTTTATAGAAACCTTCAACTTTTCAATTATATACCATAATAAAGTTTTACACGTATTACGTTCAAAACGTAATTAATACACACTACCTTGAAATTTCACGCTAACATTCTCCCAATATTCACAGTTTAAAAAGTCACAATTCAAATCGTTACCTGGAAAGTTTATAGTAGATCTCTGCTTTGAAGATGATGTCGTCGATTTCTTCTGTCCGTTCTGCATGTCGTTTCTAGCGGTTACTAGAAAAAATCCATCTCAATTGAACTGCAAACGCGGATCTCAATTAAACTGCAAACGCGGCCTCCCTGGTGTAACCAATTCCAAATTCCATTTAAATTATTTCTTTTTTAATTTGAAGCTTCGAACCACGTTATTTAAAGCGCGACACGAGTTGTTTATAATTACAGATGATATCTCTATTCAAAATAATTTCGGCACACTTAACCGCGTATTTAATTACGAGAATATCACTTTGTAATAAATTAAATTGATTTTGTAATACTTACAACTCGTGGTACTGCAATATGTTCGTTTGAGCGATCGAAAACTTAAGGGCCCCTACCACGTTCTCTAAAATCATTTATACTCTTAGGCCGCCACCTCCTGGCCGCCTTTTATCCGAAATCCCCTATCTACAACAACACGTTCTCGCAAATTTGCACTCAACCTCATTCTTACTCCACGAATTTTAATACCTCGTTATACAATTTCCAGAATAATACGCTACACTACGCTCTTGCTCGTTTCAAACTAGACTAAACATTTCAACCAATCGTAGAACTAGTGACGCTTCACAAATCCCTCCTTTCCTATTGTTGTTACATGTTTACGCGTTTTATTCGCCCCTTTCTACCCTGGTCTGAGTGGTACAAATCGATATTCTTTACTATCGGCTGTCTAACACACGCGTGGACTCGCGACGTGACTTTTAAATAAAGCGTTTTGTATTTCCTGCTAAAGCATTAACCCGTTCCCAATGTACGTAAAATCTGCATGTTTATCTGCTCGAATTTATTAGAACGTGACATTTAAAAGTTTGCAGGTGTTCGCTTCTAATGAACGTTTTAAATATAATTCTCCGAGCTTCGTTTCATGATATTTTAACCCTCCTTTTTAGCCGTTTGTTACCAACGCGTTTCACCTTGGGTTTTCACAGGGTTTTATGCTTATTATATATCCCTAATTGTTCAATTAACTCTAATTAAATTAATAATGAATGGCATTGACTTCTACCCTTTAATTTTTAGCAAAGCTATTAAATATTAATTATTATTTGTACATTTTGTTTAATACCCGTTACTTAAAAATTGAATTAATTAATATAAATTTCGCACGTAATTTCTGTTTGTTCCTTTATACAGGGTATTTTGAAATTGCTGCGTTTATTTTTATTTTTACCAATATAAAAACCACTATAATATATATATATATATATACTTATATATATATATATATATATATATATATATATATAATTAATATAATAGTTTGTAAAATCTTGAGATGCAATCGTTCATACAGCAAAAACTACAGTGTCAAATTGTAATTTTATT
This sequence comes from Platerodrilus igneus, assembly GCA_036346225.1. NCBI lineage: Eukaryota > Metazoa > Arthropoda > Insecta > Coleoptera > Lycidae > Platerodrilus > Platerodrilus igneus. The sequence goes on from JARFIW010001306.1 coordinate 528,045, forward strand.
AAATGTTTCGGCACACGAATTATGCCTTCTTAAAAATTAAAAATATGTTGCAGTAGTCACAAGCTCTGAAACAATACAATCGATCTACTTACATAATTACTTTAATTTTATATGAATGTGAAAAACAAAACAAAAAATTCAGTTCCATACATAACGCACAGCATTAATAAATAATTACACAACAACGTTCCGGAATTTAATATTATATATATATATATATATATATATATATATATATACATATTGCAGTGAACTTCTATTTGAAAAACATGCCCTACGAATTGATTGTCATAAAAATGCAGTGGACTTCTAGATAGAAATATAACTCCAGCAATTTGCACCTAAATAAAACTTCGATACAAATTTCAAAGTTTGATTATGATATGTTCTAGTTTGATTTATACAAAATTGCTTCTCCAAATTGAACTACCACGGCTAGCTCTGAGCACCACCTGTATGATATACCTACCTCAACTACACATTTTTCAACACCTTTATACACAACAAAATACAAAAAGAAAATATAGTCCTTGGACAAATATACACTCTTTTATTCATATGACATAAATGATTATTCAGACAATTTCAATATTTACATTGTCATATTTATAATAAAACATTTTACCCTTTTTTTTTCAATTTAAATTGTTTGTGAGTTATTACACTTCAACCTTTTTATTTTTCAAAGTAGATGGGCCTATCGTGAAACCCTAAATTTACCTTTACTTGGTCCATGGTAAGCTCAGTATAAACCTTTTTTCTTGATATGCATAAAATATTGCATGATCAAATTACTCTAAAGACCCGTTTACTTTTTACATCAAAAATTATTACTCCTGTTTTTATCTACTTAAATAATAATAGAAAATTCTTTTCTATACGGTAATCAAATTAATTTTCAATTTCATAAAATTTTCACCATATAATTCTGAACACACCTAGCTTTATAACACTATGCCAGCACCACAGTTCAACAATAAAACAAAATTTGTTACCTGGAGTGTTCTTAGGACGAACCACCTTCTTTAGATGACCTACACGTTCTCACTCCTACATGGACAGCTACTCCATCTCAACTCGTTCATCTAGTTCCCCCAGTTATTAGTGGATGCTTTTCATACCACCATCTATCCAAACCCAAAATACCTCAATTTAACGTGTCACTAGCACTCTCGTTCTAGAAATACTTGGTTGTCATTTTCCTGGTGTAGTGGTAGATTCTGAGCGTAATTTTTACACCTACAGTTATTTAATACTGTGCCGTAGCTTGGAGTTTGTGCATTATTCTATCAATTGTTGTATTACTTAAAATTTGCTTATTTGGGTGCTTTATGCTGAACAACTACTTGACGAGCACTATTTCTTTCATAAAATCACCTTATCATTTCCAGTTTTTCTTGCGTTGAATACATTTTAACGAGAACAAAATTTAATTATTAGTTATAAACATAAACTTTAAACAGCACAGACATTATATGTAAATAAATTCTCATGGTGCTGGTTCCAGCCTTTTCGCTACATATTATGTAGAAAGTAAGAGTAACAGACAAACAGAGACACAGACAGAGATAGAGAGTAATAATGATATGAGAAGAATGAGGAAAAGTAGTTCATAAGGGGAAGAGGGCGTAGCCCATTACAAGGAACTGAGAGATAAGAGAGGGTAGAAAACTGCACGAAAAAAAATATGAAGAATGAAGGAGGAGGCTCAAAAAGAAGGGACAGAAAGAATGGAGGTAAACCATGGGGCGATGTAGGAATAATGAAAAGTGGATGACAGGAGACGTGAAATAAAAAAAGAAGAAATCACAAATGGAAGATAGGAAGGAGAATCTTGAAGGAAATAATAAAACAGATGGGAAGGAAGAAAGGCGAAGTGAGGAGAACAATAAACGAAGGGTAATAACAAGAAAAGGTGAGAAGTGGGGAAGAAATAAAAAAGATAACAGACGAAAAGAAAACAAAAGAAACAAAAAAACATTCAAAGAACAAAAAAGCCGGGTTAAAGAAAAGAGGAAGAATGGGGAAAGAGGAAAAGCTAGAAAAAAGGTGGAGTCGAAAACTGAAAAGGGAGAACGACATAGACACCTGCAGGGAAAAAACACCAAAAAAAGATGGAAGAAGAATACAAAAGAAGATATGAAGAACCCTAAAGGATTAGAAAGGAAGAAAAAATAAAAAGAATAATAGATAAGACTTTGGGAGAACAAAAAGGAATGACATGATGAAGAAAGAAGATTAGAAGATAAAGGACAGTAGAAAACAAGGGTTAAGGGTGCAAAAAGAGAAAAAAGAGGAAAATAAAGTGTGACTAAAATAAAACGCAAAGAACACGAAAAATGAAGACAAAGCAAAATGGATAAAGGGTGCTAAAAAGAATGGGAAGAACACTTTAGAAGAAAAAGGGTGACGATTATAGACGGAGGTGATGGTAAAAGAAGGAAAAGTTAAGGCAGACAAAGTATAAGCGAAAAGAAAAATAGCGGAGAATAGAAAGGAATAAGAAAAGATCATTGGGTGAAAGCAGAATAGTCGATGTAGAATTTGGAGAATACCGGAAAAGTAGAAGACGGAGAAGGAAAACAGCAAAAAAGAAAAGAGAGTAGGGGGAAGTCAGAAACGAAAAACGAAAAACTAGAACAAGAGATGAAAAAGAATGAGAGGAAACTAGAATAAAGGAAATATAAGAACTGGAAGAAGAACAAGACGAAAAGAAGAATAAAGAAAGGGAGAAAAATATGAAGAGAAGAAAATAGAGAAGGGAGGAAGCGAGGAAAGGAAGAACGCTAGAGAATAAAGAGGAAGATGTAAAGAAAAATGTGAAATGAGAATAAAATGGAAGAATAAAAGGGAAATACATAAAGCAGAGCGATAGAAGTACGTACAAGATAATGAGATAGAAAAGAAGAAAGAAGAAGGAGAAGTAAAAGAATGACGAAAAAAGGAAGGAAAATAAAAAAGGGTAAGAGGTAAAAAAAAGTGAAATAAGGAACAGAAAAGTAAAAGCGAAATGACCAGGTAAACGCACAAAAAAAAGAGAATAAACGGGGGCAAAAGTATAAGCTGAAGAAAAAAAATTAAGAAAAGATGTAGAAAAATAAGGATGGAAATGAAGGGGGAACAATGAGAAACAGAAAATAAAAGAAGGAAAGAAGTAGAGGAGAATTAGGATAAGGAATGGGAGCCATGAGCAGAAAAATAAACGAGAAGATAGAAGGAGAAACAGATGATAGAACAAAGGATAATAAAAGCGATAATAAGATGGAAGAAAGAAGGGAAAGCAAAAGGAAAGAACAAACCAGAGTGGTGAGAACAGAGGCAAATAAATTGGAATGCAGCAAAGGTTAGATATGTGAGAAACAGAAGTATGAAGGAAATGGGCAAAGGAAACTAGGCAAGAGGCGGACAAAACAATAGAAGAGGTAGCAGGAAACACACAAATGTGGGAGAAGTGACAAAAAAGAGAAGATACGATAGGAGAAGGAAGAATGTTAATGTTAAAATAGAGGGAAACAATAACAAAAGAAAAAGGAAGATAAAAAAGCAGAAAGAAAGAAGCGAAGAAAGTAGAAGGGTTAAGAAAAAAGAAGAGAAAAGTAGAAAAAAAATACTTGGAGAAGAGAAGGGAGAAGCACAAGTGAAGAAAATAAAGAAAAACAGAGGACGAAAAGAGGGTAGGATACGGCGATAGAAAAATAACAAGAAACGGTAGAAGAGATAGGAGTAAACATAGAAAGAGAAAGGACAAAAAATATTGACATAAAAGAGAAAAGTTAGAAGAGGAGAGGGGAGAATCTTTAAGGTAAAATAGAGGAGAACAATAAAAGAGAAAAGTGAAGAGGGAATAGGAAAACTAGAGAGAGCAAAATAGGAAAAAGGTTGAAGAAATAATAAAAAAGAAGAGAAAGAAGTAGAGAAAAGAAAAATAGTTAGAGAAGAGAAGAAAGAAGCAGGAAAGGCAAAAGTACAAGTGAAGAAGATGGAGAAAAAAGGAGGACAAAAAGAGGAGAGGAGATGGTGAGAGAAAAGGAACAATAAAAAATCAACGAAGGAAAAAGAAACGTAAAAATCAGAACATAGATGAGAAAGGCGGGAGAAAAACTAAACGAGATGGGAAAGGACGTATGGATAGTATAAAAGAGAGAAATGAGAGAAGAAATAGAAGAAAAAACAGGCAGAAGAAGAGATGTGTCAGAGCGAAGAGATATGAAGAGAAGAGATATGTAAATGTAGATAAGAGAAAGCTCTTGATAAGGGGCGGGAGACTGTAAATGTGCACAAAGTGAGACGAGAGAAGAGGAGAGAAAGCGCGAGAAAAAAAAATATAGGGAAAAAGAGTGATAAGAGGAAAATGAAAATAATAAAAAGAAGATAGGACAAATAATAGCGACAAGGTAAAAGGTTGGACAGAAGGGATAAGAAGTAAATAGAAGAGAGAAAGATAAGAAAGAAAAAAAAAGATGAGGAAATGGAAGGAAAAAGCGAATAAAAAAGATGGAAGGAAAGTGAATGGAGGGACTTAATGAAGAGTAAAGAAAGCAAAAAGAAACCAAAAATGAAAAAACAAAATCAAAATAATATAAATGAAAGAAAAGAGATGAGAAAAAGGTGAAACCAAAGAAGATAAAAAGAAAAACTAGGGAGAGCAGAGGAAATAAGAGAGAATAAGAATAAAGAAGATAGATCAGAATAGTGGAGGTAAGAAAACAAAACACTTTTAAAGAAATACAAAGCAAATGATATGATGGAAGAAAGAAAAGATAAGGGAGAAGAGTGAAGAGAGAAGGAAGAAGAGAGGAAAGGTAAGAGAAAATATAGAGGCATTAAGAAACATGACAGAATAGAGGCATGAACAGTGCGTACAGAGAAAAGAGTGAACGGCAAGAAGGGAGGAGGTAGAATACAAGGAGGAACACAGAATTTATAAGATAGAGTATAAAAGAAAAGATAACAGATAAAAATGAAAAGGTTGACGTCGGGAAAAGGTAAAATAATACAAAAAAATATGATAAATGCATTGAAGATAAAGATAAAGCTAGTTATAATTATGATAAAAATAAAAAGAAAGATAAAAGAACTCTGTATTGGTGATCAATAATGCGCCATATCACAATGCAGCCTGTAAAACCAAATCTCACTTCAGCTTGGAAAAAAGAAGATATGCAGTGTTGGCTTACAGAAACAAACATACCATGTCAATTAAATTATACCAATGTTGAATCATATGCATATGTTACTCAACATAAACCTACATGCAAACAATGTCATTAATAAAATAACATGGTCATTTTGTGCTAAGATTGCCTGTGATCAAGAGAATATGGGAATTATAAATATTATATAACTATGCATAACCCTAGTTTTAAAATAAATAATGTACAGGTATTAACCAAATACAAATTTACTTCCCTTGGTATGCAAGGATGAATAAATGTATTTGCACACGTACAAAAAATTGAAAATGAATATCTTTCCATGGAATACATAATTGGTAATATAAAAAAATTAATGATGGTGATACTTCAGACTGCTGTTTATTTGACAATGGTAGTGTTAATGTTCTTCATTGTAAACTTTTAAAGTAGATTGTGTTTATTTGTTATTACTTTATTGTGTACATATAGCTAGTTTAGGATCTAAAATGTGTATGTTAGTGTGTGTGTGTGTGTGTGTGTGTGTATGTGTGTGTGTGTGTGCGTGCGTGCGTGTGTGCGTGCGTGCGTGGGGGTGTATGTGTGTGTGCACACATGCATGCACATGCATGTGTGCATGCATATGTGTGTGTATGTGAGGGCACATGCACATGGGTGTGTAGATACATGAGTGCTTGTGTACATATACGTGTGTCACTTGTGAAAGAAACCAAAATTTTACTATAGAATTAATTAGTGAAGTGCAAATGTATTCTCTTGGTTAGATTTTTCTAAATATATTTATTGAATTTAATTAAATTATTACATTTTCATTCATTATTTAAAGTGTTTAAGTTAAAAGTATACATTAAACTCCTAATTATAAACTAAATAATTGTTAATTTTTTCCTTAATGTTTTTAGGGAATGGAAAACATTGTTTCTAGACGTTTCTTATTTCCCCCTCTGTGTATCTAGAATCGTTAAAAAAATAAAACACCAGATTATTCTAGATCTTTGCTTAAGTGCACCCTTGTATCTGACAATCAGTCTATTGTTAGTTTAATATCTTTATCACTATTCATTCTAGACACTTGGCACTTTTGTTACGATAGTCCGCATAGGACGATTATACAGAATAGACTATGCCAATTTTGAGATTTGTTTTGTTTTCATTGATTGAAGTCACACAAATTATTTATTATTAGTAATATTTAAATACATTTTTAACAATATTTATTTATATAAATAGACGTGTGCAAAGTAATTTATACGTTGTAGTTAACAATAATCTTCATATTGTATCATTATGTTATTAATATAGGCAAGATCTTCTTATTAGTACAAATAAATTATATTTTATCATAACATGTACTCATCTGCTTTGTGTGTTTCCATGAGGACTTCTGTATGTTGGCAAATCTGCCGATGCTTTCTTTCTGCAAAATCTTTTACACAAAAGAACTATTATGGTGATTATAATTATAAACAGTATGACCCCCAAGACGATGGCGGCTATAGACCCTGCATGGAGTGTCGTATCTAAAAGAATTCCAATTGAAAAAATTTAATTGATTTGTTTTTAATTTTACTAAATACTTACAATAAGCATCTGCATTGTAGGTTTTTCTGTTATTTAGTAAATCAATGGCAGTTATCTGCAATTTCGGGTCACAACAAGAACCACTATAAAGTCCAAGAACAGGTTCTTTCGTCCCCGCTAGATACCCGGCTGGAACGTATAAACCTTTTGGAACTGATGTTAACTGCAGTAAACCTGTTAATGATTTAGAAATTAGTATATTTTTAAAATGCAATTAATTTTGGTGCTGTGCTATAGTCAAAAAAATAGTAGTAACATAAAAGTTAGATTTTTGGCGAAACACCGTATAGCAGATAATTAATTATTTTTTGTGACTTGTGCACAATTATTTTCTACAAACGGGTCAAAAAGCACTTGCTTGTTATTGCCCCTTAAATTTCTTTTGATATTGATTATATTTAAATTTAACGGCACTGCACTTTCAGTACTTGTACTGCTATTTTTCTGAAAATGTGGTTAGAAGGTATTGAAAAGCATATGTTATTTGTGATAATTATTGCATCGTATCTTGAAAGTAGATATACTATAGATGTACAAAATAAAATTCATTCATTTTGCATGTATTTTCCCATAAGAAAATCTAAGGTTAAAAGAAACTTTTTTATAAATTTCTAAAGTCGTTCACCCAGGTAATAAGATGGAATTATAACTTAGATTTTTATGCACAGCCCAAACGATCATTACAAATTAAGCCAGTAATTTAAAGATGAAAAATTTTAAATCTTTGACAGGATTCAAACCTGTAACCTTCTAATTTGTTTGTGGATGGGCTAACCAATTAAATTTACAACTAAAACTATTAAATACAAATATAAGGTAATTGCACAAGGCAAATTGATTTATAATACCACAATATTAGTTAATTAGAAGAAATTATAACTTACATTTTTATACAAAACCTAAATGATTATTTCAATTAGAGCTAGTAATTGAAAAAAGAATAATGCAAGTTTTCTAGCAGGATTCAAACCTATAACCTTCCAATTTGTACTTGGATGCGCTTACCAATTGAGACACAGATACTGGTAAGTTCGATTAGAAAAATGGACAAATTGAAATCACATCTTCAACCATATATTGACCTAAATTTCAATTACGTATATTTTTGGCGATCACATCTGATGTGTGGATTCTTAATTTTTCTCAGATATAGACAGGAACAAAAATTTGGCAAAATCCATCAGACTTTATTTAATTTATAAATGCCTGAGCTGATTCTAATCAGTTTACATGTATATTACTTGTGTGTAATTGTTACAGTGTTTGCTTTTTATAGATAAGTTGTCAGTTATGAATTGCTTTAAATGAATTAAATATCTTGATTGATGAACCAAATACATGAGCAGTTATTTATCAAATTGAGTTGCAAATTCACACCGAACTCAATACCTCCTTATATGTTAAATTTGACTAGAAGTAAATAGCACAATTGCAATACCAATTAGGTAATTGTAATGTTTACCTGATTCTCTATCTTCGGCAGTTACTTCAATCATCCAGGTACTATCTTCACAATTACCTAATAAAACATTCGTACAGTCACTTGAATAACGATATGACAACCGTGGTTCTTCGTTGTCAACTATTTGAGAGGTTGTTATGTACATTGTTGCCTGTTTTTGAACAGTTTCCGCTCCATATACCGTAAACGTAACTAAATTGCGAAAATTGGATCCTACAGTATTAGATACATATGTCGTTACTGTAACGATAACAGTCTCTTTCGGGTTTAGCCATGATCTATACAAAGAAAATTCATATAATTGTACAAACAAAAATGTCTTACCGTAGCGGATTCATTGTAGATAAAAGACTTCTTTCATCTTGAACTCGGAAAGACGCTTGTATAACTTGATCTTTATTATTTGTTACTTCAAAGTATATTTTTGCTTGTTGATTTGGCATCGCAATTAATTGTGAACCAGCACCCACATCAACAGTAATTGTTTTCAGTAAAAAGTTTGTTTTATCTCCATCATAGTAAGTTAACCTAGAGAAAGTGTTACCTAAAAATTATATTGTAGGATTTTAAAAGTCTTATGTGGACAGCTGTTGTAAGTACTAGAAATTAATTGATACATAAAAACGTACAGCAAATATGAAATAGTTAGTTTGACTCAATATACAATGGCAATTTCTGGTAGGTACAATAAATGTTTAAAGATTACAAATCAATGGTCAAAGTGGAAAATATTTTCTAGGGTAGTAGTTGCCATTTTTTGTACCTTTGTGAGCATTTCTAGATTTTAAGGATAGGTACGAAAGTTTAGGCAAAGTCTCATATAATGTAACTAATTTATGAAAGAAAATTATTTCTATTAGTCATTCTTTTAAACATGTAGTTGGTACGTTTAACAAACAACAGAAGTAACAGTGGAGGTTAATAAAAATCTGTTGAGCATGAATTAATTAAGAAAGCAGTAATTCGTATGCTTAACTTTTATTTTCCAGCTCAATTAATTTTAACCGTTACTTACAGTTGTATATTTTTTGGTATTTCTAGATATGAATTACTGGAAAAACAACATTATCACTTTCAAATGTTGCTGAAACATGTTTCAGATAAGAATTGAAAATAATAGATTAATTCTGTACTCAGGTGTATGTTTCAACTAAAGAATTGTTATGAATTCAGTCTACCTGAATACTTTGTTATAAATATTTGTGGCAGTAAATATTTTGCCAGAACGTTGAAAGAGGAAAAACAAATACAGTACTATGAATTTGGCATCTGTTCACGATATGGCTTTACAAGTATGGGGTTTTGGCTCTAGGCGCTTGCCTATACAATAATAAAGATTTTTAACTGCCTAATAAAGTCTCATCTGCATGGACTTTTGGCATATAGTTTGTTTTGCATATGATTATTTGCGTACATTCAGATGTTTTGGGCCCATTCATTGATTAAGATGTTTAAGAGTTTTATCTTTGTACAGAAGCAACGTTTTTGTACTTTTAATGCTTTGTAGGATTTTAAACAAATGTAAAAATTTCATTTTTCATTTCAACAGAGTTTTACTTTGTCACAATATACACAGCTTTTACGTTTATGCTATTCTTACCTAAGTTATGCTAGTTTATTGCAAGAACGATTATTAGGTTTTGTTTTTAGCATCTTTATTTCATGATCGCTATTTAATTAATTTATAATAATATTGTATAACTCTTAGGTTATCAGGTGCTCTTGGCGAAGGAATTTTTAAAATACCTGCTTTAACACAATTTAGAGAAACAGCAGTCAATATTTCTTTAACTGGTCGAGATATGTGTGAATGTGCTCCATTCTGTATAAAAATTATGCTTGCAATTCCTTTGTGTTTGTTTTACAATTACAAACATAATCTCTTAACATTTGCATCTTTCACCAGTGGCAGTTGAGGATATCATGTCCTTGTTCTGCATTACCTTGGAAAAGCATTACTCGATGTTGCAGTTATCTACGAAATCGCACCAAATGATAGTTTTCTTCGTAATTACCAGTTTCTATAATTAACTCCACTATTAAGAGAGAAATGAGCTTTATCTGCCCATAAAATCCTGGTTGGTCATTCAGGTTCAGTTGTCATCTGAGCCAACACTCAAAGAAAAATCATACCTACTAGCAAAATCTCCTGGCATTGGTTCAAATAGCAAATACAATTTGTGAAGATATATTTTTAAATTTTGCATAACACTTTTCAAATGGTATATGGCATCTGCAAACTACTGATTCGAAGTAGATTGTTATTGGTTATGTATTGATTTACATGAAAAACTTTAGTAACTAGGACATTTCCTCACCATTGTCACCTCACCATTGGTATTCTAGATCTCAAAAGGTCATTTGTGTAGATCCTGTTCTTTAAAATTTGCTACTCAAATAGGGGTACACCTTCTCAAACTCTTTTGTGTAAGAAATCGTCGTAATCCAGCTATTTAATTTCTACTGTATTCATAGTATTAATGTGTCAAACCAATTTTTGTTTATAGATCCATGTAGTTAAGTTAGAATTATTTAAATTTACATGCACATGCGTGTTAGTTCGGGAACAATGCATTACATTTTTGGTGATTTTGTTTGACACTGGTATTACTGATTGTCATGAAGATTCTTGTCAGTTCCATACTGTAAAATCCAATTACTAAACCAAATAGATCCCATTAACTTTTTACTAATATTAATTGCTTAAAATTATGTTTCTTGCTTGATAATAACTCTATATTTGTTATTTAATTTATATCTGTTAAAACTATGATAATGTAATTTTTTATTTTCGAAAATTTTTTATGTATTCAAATTTAGAAACTTCACATTTACTACTCTTGTAATATCTTAGAAACCACTTGGCAACGCATTTTTCGCAAATGTTATGGTTACGTCAGTTTAGGCTTTGAAGAATGCATTTGTTTTCAATATGTGATCCAAATTGTTCTTAGAAATAATACATGTTAATATTGATTTTTAAAAATATAATTTTTACGTTACCTAAATGTTTTAAAATTTCACCTTTATGTTATAAATATTGTTCTATCCCAGATGTGGGAACCAACAAGCACAAGATTTTGTGCGATTTTTTTTCATATTACAAACACTATTTCTAATAGTTCTATATTTAAATATTTCATTGTTCATACTTTTTCAAAATTGTAGGAATGTTTTTATTTTGTCAGAATCTTATTATCTTTTGTGAATTAGACAGGCAGACTTGTTTTCCTACATCTCTGTGATTAATTATTTCATATAATATGAAAATATTTAAAAACATCTACTATACCGGATGGTGACTTGAAAACTCTTTAATGTTGAATTATTGGCTTCTCTGATCATTAAAAAAAAAGCATAAAAGAATATTTTTGTTGAGAAAGAAATACTACATCCACGCCAAAAAACACGAAATAAACAGAATCCTAATTTTTAAAAATCGGTGATGCGATTGAAGTTTAAAAACAAACAACACGAGGATTTATTTACATACCATGTCAGTGCTGTTTGAAGTTTATGGTTTATAACTAATAATTCAATTTTGTTCTTGTTAAAATATATTTAATGCAAGAAAAAGTGAAAATTATAAGGTGCTTTAACGCTGTCAAGTAAGTGTTTTGTTTAGCGTAAAATACCCCAACTGACAATTTCCTAGTACTTCAATTGATGGAATAATGCACAAGTTTGAAGCTTCAGACACAGTATTAAATAAATGTAAGTGTAATAATTACGATGAAAACCTAATTTAATATCATGAAAATCACAACACTTTCAATGTTTTGGCAGCAGCAGGAGCTGAAAATTTCTATATAAGTTTAAGGCAAATATCGAAAAATATTGATATGCATTATACCAAAAGTGTTGCAGATTTTAAAAAGCACATGTTTTGTAATAAATACCAATGCTATCAAGAGTTGGGTGAACATGATTTGGCAAGGAATGCGCTTTGCTTCCAAGTGATGGAAAATATGATGCACATAAGGAGTTCTTGAATAATATTTTATTTACAGATGAATGAATGCATGTTCACGCTGCATAATGAACTGAACGTGTAAAATTGCATAGTATCGGCTACTAGCAATCTGCAGCATTCTACAATCCAGGACCCAATATCCCCAAAAAGTTAATGTTTCGGTAGAAATATTATGCCTTCACGTTGTAGGACCATTTTTCTTACACGAAAACTTAACAGGAGGGCGCTTCTTGCATTTATTGAAAGAGGATATAGCTCCTGCACTTCCTGCAGTTGTTATAAGGGGATATAGAGCTGGCGGTGGCTAAAGTTGCTAGAGGTAACCACGAAATTTGGTTCCAGATGGGTGGTTGCCCCGCCCAAAAAAGCAGAGATACATTTCCAATAAAGTAATTGATTCTTATTATATAATTAACTGGCCTGCTAGATTCCCCAATCTGTCGCCCAACGATTTTTTTCTTTTAGAACAATTAAAATCAAAGATTTATTCTGGATGAACATTCCAAAATATACAAGAACTAAAAATTTTTATTCAAGCCGAGTGTGACAACTTATCGCAGTATCAACTAGCTAATGTTAAATGGCAATTTTACGGCAGATTAGGCCATTGTTTACCAATAAATGATGATTTATTTGTACATTTGCTGTGATTTTTTATTTTTGCTGTAATTTGTATACTGTTTGTTTTGTTAAAATGAATAATATCCTGTTTCCTATCACTCAATAGATGGTTTTACAATTACTCTTACAATAAGTCAAATTTATTGACACAGAAATGTAAGTGTGCTTGTTTATTTTTATAAATTTGTGGCGTACCGATTTTTTTGAAATTAGGATTTTAATTTCTTTTATTTTTTCGGTTTCCTGAAATGAAAAATTGTGAACAATAATATGTGTGGATGCAGAATTTTTTTCTTTAAAATATTCCTTTACATTTTTAATCTAAAATAAGTAGGGAGGTCAACAACTCAAAATTAAACATTGAAATCTTTATGCTGCAGCTTTCAAGTCAACATCCCGGTACATTTTTAAAATTAAAAATCAACAAAGTTATATTTCTTTGTGTTAAATAATGGAATTAGGGATATAATCCTAAGCATCTTTGAAATATCCTTATACACATACAAGTTTTTAAAAATTTGATACATACCTTGTTTATCTTTTCCAGAAATTCTCATGTAAAACGGTTTACTAGGAAGTAAGGAGAGATCAACATCCACCTGCTTTTTTAGATCCATATTTTCTTCATTAGACTCCATCAATTCATTATTAGCATTATTTGAAGTAAATGTCACACCATCTCTGATAAGAAATCCATTTTGATCCAGAAAGGTGATATTTTGAATATTTGCATTTTCAGCCGATAACGCAATTCTCAAAACCTTTCTTGTCTTTGACTTAAAATCTAAAAAAGTAATTAATAACAAACAAATACGACAATTAGCAACCATTGTGAACTTTTTGAACTTTGAAAATTGGTATTACTCCTACCAATCATGTAACATCCTTAACTGTTTTTACGTGTTTTATGTTATATGAGTAGGAATGCATGTAGAAAACTTGCTCACTTGAATTTTTAGTGCAATTTGCTCAAAGAAGCCACTGGATTTTCATCCTGTTACAGGCGTATATTTTCAAAGCAGAGAACACAACATATCCAGATTGTTAATTTACTTCTGTGTTAATCTATTTATGTATTAAATGAAAATTGTACAATTTATTTGAGACATCTAAGTAATGTTTAATCTCACAAGAAATACTCAAAATTTTACATTTTTATATAAGAAGGTTAACATTCTTTAATTTCAGGAATTTGGGCATGAACTGGATGTAAAACGAGTCATGGGACAAGTCTATGAATGAGACAACATTTATTTTAAATTTTGATTACTTATACTAGTCAGTTTTCTCATAAACATTAAGAGTTATTAATTTCCGCTTTCACCGGAAATGTCAAAATTGAATATTTAATGAAACACTTTTGTTTAGTTATACACAATTTTGGTTATTTCTTCAAATACTCTCTCATTTATTATCAAACCTTAAAATTTTCTAAATAACATTTTACCTTAGCGACTGGATCCAAATTACTTAAAACTAATATCAACTTACATCAGAAGAATTTTAAGTTTCGAATAAGATCAATTGCATTGATTCCATACAGAACTAATTTTTCAAGTTCTAACTGAAAATTCATCGTTTTAAATTAAACCTAGATCAGCTATTCTGATTTTTAGAAAGACTTTTTCGAGTACCAAGACAATGATGTACATAATTACAATATTAATTACTCGTAATAATGTAGATGATTTTTTTTTGTTTGTTTAGTCCTTAGTAAAAGTTTTTAATCTACAAATAAAGACCTTCTCTGTATGTTATTTCTAATATAACATGAGAGAATTCTAAAGTTAAAAATTAAACAAATTTAATAGTTAATTAATTAAAATCCTAAAATTGATCAAAACAAACTTATAACTCGTTTCTCTAGTAGAATCATTGTATTTTTTGGTATATACACAAAGTTGATTTCAAGAGCCCTTAACATTTAAACGGAAAAAGAAGAGGCAGTCTTGAAGACCAAGAGGAGCTTAACTTTTAGGTCTCTGAAAATATTTATCACATTATGAATAAAATATCAGAACAAGAAGCAAATTGAAGTAAATCACGAGCCCTTAGTTTAGATTCTTCTAATTGAAATTTGTTATCTGTAGCATTGGTTTAGTGTATTTTGAGAATTAATGAAGATTAATTTATTTATATTTTCAAAAGAATTTTTAACGCTGCATAATATTTTTGAAATTTCATCTTGTTCTATAAGCAGTTGTGTTATTTATTTCAAGAATTCTTCTGCATATAAGGTGAAACAATTAAATAATGAGACTGTGCATCTTATCAGGCAGTAATATGTAGTTAAAATAAATGTTTAATGTTTATATAAGTAAAGTGTGTGTTTAGATAAATTATGTAGCCGAATTTAGTGATAAATATAGTGTAGTTGTCGTATTCAGAAGAAGTTTAGTATTAGTTAACATTGTAGTAACTACTATCTGTAGGTAGCGTCCGACTTTTTAGCGCATTAAAAGTAAAAGAGAGTTCGTTACAATAAGTTTATGTTTGAAATAAATCACATATCTTACACGTCTCGTTATTTAATTGCACACACACAGCAAACATTTTAAACAAGTTTTTTAGAATTTATTATACTACTTAAGTAAGTTTCAATTTAGTAAACAGAAGCATATTTTTCTAACGCACTGTTGTGCTGACAGTCGGAAAAGGAGCTGAATTTAATGAAATTTTTCTGCACTGTTAAGTTCCATCGTAGTATGTTACATAATGGATAGACAATGAAAATAGACATGAGCAAAATGTTTCGTATATGATACAACTATCAATTCATATGTATGAAAGTACAATTTAATCTAATTTCTAACAAGAAATGAAGGATGATGTTCTAGAAGCCTTAACTACTGACCTTTCTTGTTAGGTAAGTTTCATACTTTTTATATGTTGCATATAACTTCAGAAATATCTATTTACAAAGTTTGATCTGTTAGACTAGTTCTGATTTCAGTTCAATTATGTTGAATTTGTCAGATTTACCGTGGTTCATGGATTAACTACTGTTAATATTCTCTTTGATAGCCATTGATGTGTTAGAACACTCGTTGATGAAAAGCTATCCATTTGGCCGTCAGAGAAAATACCAACAGTTTTACAAAATATATTAATGACACTTATTAAATTAATATTACTATTTGTGATCAAAATATATTAAAAATATCAACAACAGAATTTTCAGCTTAACTATTTTGGTATGTATTTGTTAAATCTAGTAACTCATAAAAATATTTAATCTTTTTTTAGACATTTTCGTTCTCAATATTGGTCTCTCAGAAGTTCTAGCAGTAGTGAATGATTTAAATGATTGCTTGGTAATCTTGAAAATACAGCAAGTCATGAACTTAAAAGCATTGATAAACTTGACCTTTCTGTAGTCTTGACACTTATGAAGGTCTTGCTTATTTTAATGTATTTTGTTTTTACACAAAAAAATTATAATTAGTTTATATGATAATTTTGTCTATCCTATTTATTGTTCGTGAAAAAGACGCCGATTATTCTGAAAACAGTGCAGGTTGTAACTGTTTTGACCACTTAATTTTTATGTTCAAATTATGGTTATTGTTTGCAGTGTACGTAAGTTTATTACTGGATGCTAACTTATACTACTTGCTTGATTGTTCAACTGTTGTTTTTTCTGAGGAAAAATTATTAACTAGTGCTTATTTGGTAGATAAAAAAACTAACTTTAATACTGTTCTCAAAAGTATCTGGAGGACTTAACGTCTTCCAAGTCTTACATATCAAAAGTTTCTAAAATATCGAATATACGACTTAGCATAAATCTTTTTAAATTTCCAAAATTTGTTTCAATACAAAATCGAATTAAAACTTTAGAATATAAATTATGGCATGAGATTTTCTGTAAGATCCGAAATACTGTTTGGTATATATATATATATATATATATATATATATATATATATATATATATATATTATGTTTTATAAATTATTTTTATTGATGAAAAATTGGGATGATGTAGTCCAAATCAAAATGCAATATTGTATTTAGCACAACATTTAATTAAGACCTTACGTTTCGGCAAAGGTTTTGCCTTTTCAAAGGTACTGCAAAAATTGACATACAGAATAACATTAGTGAAATATTAAAATACTTACTTAAAAGTTGTTAATTGCAGAAATACATATATATAGGTAAACACCACCAGAATTGAAATGGCGAGGTCACAAATTCAAATAACAAAATGGAGCACTCTCTAGGGTGTAAAAATCATTCTAGTAGAAGATTGTCATTAATACATATTATAATGTCAAAAGACAAGTAATGACTGAAACAATTTTGAAAAGAATGCGTGAATCATATGTAGCCTATTAAGTTATAATAAAAAGCTAATTGGATGATATTCGAGTTGTTATTAAATGTTTGGTAATTTCTTTGAAATCCTGTATAAATTTTCGTATATGGGATGCAAATTTTGTGTATCTTGTCTGAAGTTAATGGCATTAAGTTCACTGTATATATAGTAAGCCTCTAAGAAAAGTCTCATTTTATAATTAGTTTCAGAATCCAAGATAACTACTTCTTTATAATTTGGAGTGTGAAGGGTGTTACTAATGTGTTGAGACAAAGCACAGCTTCTTTTATGTAATTTTGCATCAGACCTGTGTTGAATAATACGATTCTTTAACCATTGGGTGGTGTTACCGATATAGGTTTTTCACATGAACAAGTTATTTTATAAATAACATTACTTCTAAATAGTATGTTAGTTTTGTCTTTTAATTTTGTGAAAAAGTTTCTCATTGATTTTTCATAAATATTTACTATTGAGAGATTTGGTTGACGTAAAATTCTTGCTAACAAAGGAGTTAAAGTTTGTATAAAAGGTAATTTTTTATAAATCAAAGTGTTAGGTTTGGGTTCAATATTGCCAAAACGTATGTTGGTGTAAACTAATTTTTTAACCAGTTGTTTGGGGTAACCATTATTGCAAAGGGTCATTTCTAAAATTTGTAGGTTTTTCTTTATAAACTGTGGTTCTGCGATCATCTGTATCCTGTGTTTTAGAGCAAGTGCAGTGTTAATCTTATGGCCAAAAGAATGATTAGAGAAATAATTTATGTACCTTCCAGAGTTCGTGGGTTTTTTATAACAATCAAATAACAGTTTATTTGCTGAATCTCGAATGACTAGAGTGTCTAGAAATGGAATTTTACTTTCAACTTCCAGTACATGGGTAAACTTCAGATGTTGATTGAAGGTACATAAATTATTTCTCTAATCATTCTTTTGGCCATAAGATTAACACTGCACTTGCTCTAAAACACAGGATACAGATGATCGCAGAACCACAGTTTATAAAGAAAAACCTACAAATTTTAGAAATGACCCTTTGCAATAATGGTTACCCCAAACAACTGGTTAAAAAATTAGTTTACACCAACATACGTTTTGGCAATATTGAACCCAAACCTAACACTTTGATTTATAAAAAATTACCTTTTATACAAACTTTAACTCCTTTGTTAGCAAGAATTTTACGTCAACCAAATCTCTCAATAGTAAATATTTATGAAAATCAATGAGAAACTTTTTCACAAAATTAAAAGACAAAACTAACATACTATTTAGAAGTAATGTTATTTATAAAATAACTTGTTCATGTGAAAACCTATATCGGTAACACCACCCAATAGTTAAAGAATCGTATTATTCAACACAGGTCTGATGCAAAATTACATAAAGAAGCTGTGCTTTGTCTCAACACATTAGTAACACCTTCACACTCCAAATTATAAAGAAGTAGTTATCTTGGATTCTGAAACTAATTATAAAATGAGACTTTTCTTAGAGGCTTACTATATATACAGTGAACTTAATGCCATTAACTTCAGACAAGATACACAAATTTGCATCCCATATACGAAAATTTATACAGGATTTCAAAGAAATTACCAAACATTTAATAACAACCCGAATATCATCCAATTAGCTTTTTATTATAACTTAATAGGCTACATATGATTCACGCATTCTTTTCAAAATTGTTTCAGTCATTACTTGTCTTTTGACATTATAATATGTATTAATGACAATCTTCTACTAGAATGATTTTTACACCCTAGAGAGTGCTCCATTTTGTTATTTTAATTTGTGACCTCGCCATTTCAATTCTGGTGGTGTTTACCTATATATATGTATTTCTGCAATAACAACTTTTAAGTAAGTATTTTTAATATTTCACTAATGTTATTCTGTATGTCAATTTTTGCAGTACCTTTGAAAAAGGCAAAAACCTTTGCCGAAACGTAAGGTCTTAATTAAATGTTGTGCTAAATACAATATTGCATTTTGATTTGGACTACATCATCCCAATTTTTCATCAATAAAAATAATTTATAAAACATAAAATATTAGACCAGTCCATTAACTAAGAGTGAAGCTTATATTTTTATATATATATATATATATATATATATATAATGAATAAGTAAATTTAATGAGCCCTAAATTAATATCAAAGAATGAAATTTAATGGCGAGTGATTCAATATTAGCCAGAAGGGCATCCTGTCGACGCGTTTTACCCTTATTGGGGCTCATCAAAACAAGAGTAGCAAAGATGTAATATTTAACACAAACACATTATGGGAAGTACAGCATCACCTAGCCCACAATTTGTGCCTTCGTGCTGTTTCAAATGACTTTTCAGGTTTTATCAACAGTCGACACGGAGGAGATCCGGCTCAACTGCCTCTTTCCATAGCCAAAGATTATAATTATAACGAATAAGTAAATTTAATGAGTCCTAAAATAATATCAAAGAATGAAATTTAATGGCGAGTCACTCAATATTAGCCAGAAGAGCATCCTGTCGACGCGGTTTGCCCTTATTGGGGCTCATCAGGACAGGAGTAGCAAAGATCTAATATTTAACACAAACACATTATAGGAAGTACAGCATCACCTAGCCCACAATTTGTGCCTCCGTGCTGTTTCACCTGACTTTGCAGGTTTTATCAACAGTCGACACGGAGGAGATCCGGCTTAACTGCCTCTTTCCATAGCCAAAGATTATAATTATAACGAATAAGTAAATTTAATGAGTCCTAGAATAATATCAAAGAATGAAATTTAATGGCGAGTGACTCAATATTAGCCAGAAGAGCATCCTGTCGACGCGTTTTACCCTTATTGGGGCTCATCAGGACAAGAGTAGCAAAGATGTAATATTTAACACAAACACATTATGGGAAGTACAGCATCACCTAGCCCACAATTTGTGCCTCCGTGCTGTTTCACCTGACTTTGCAGGTTTTATCAACAGTCGACACGGAGGAGATCCGGCTTAACTGCCTCTTTCCATAGCCAAAGATTATAATTATAACGAATAAGTAAATTTAATGAGTCCTAGAATAATATCAAAGAATGAAATTTAATGGCGAGTGACTCAATATTAGCCAGAAGAGCATCCTGTCGACGCGGTTTGCCCTTATTGGGGCTCATCAGGACAGGAGTAGCAAAGATCTAATATTTAACACAAGCACATTATAGGAAGTACAGCATCACCTAGCCCACAATTTGTGCCTCCGTGCTGTTTCACCTGACTTTGCAGGTTTTATCAACAGTCGACACGGAGGAGATCCGGCTCAACTGCCTCTTTTCATAGCCAAAGATTATAATTATAAAGAATAAGTAAATTTAATGAGTCCTAAAATAATATCAAAGAATGAAATTTAATGGCGAGTGACTCAATATTAGTCACAAGGGTATCCTGTCGACGCGTTTCGCCCTTATTGGGGCTCATCAGGACAGGAGTAGCAAAGATGTAATATTTAACACAAACACATTATGGGAAGTACAGCATCACCTAGCCCACAATTTGTGCCTTCGTGTTGTTTCACCTGCCTTTGCAGGTTTTATCAACAGTCGACACGGAGGAGATCCGGCTCAACTGCCTCTTATCATAGCCAAAGATTATAATTATAAAGAATAAGTAAATTTAATGAGTCCTAAAATAATATTAAAGAATGAAATTTAATGGCGAGTGACTCAATATTAGTCACAAGGGTATCCTGTCGACGCGTTTCGCCCCTATTTAATTTGAAACAAACCTTAATCTGGTGCCGTGCTCTTTTTCCTCTTTGGTTAGCTCACCGACAAATATGCTGTGGATTTTATGAAAATGAAATGAAACAAAAAAATCTCAAGAAACAATTATAAACAATCCTCAATACATGCAAAAATCTTTCTTCTACACATTATCTAAGAAATCTACTTACACATACAGATATAAGGAAAGCTTACAAATGCAATTTACAGCTTAAGTTTATAAACGAACAACATTTTATCACTACTTACATATTAATAAAATCTTCGCCTAATTCTTGTTAACCCTCAAAACATGTAAGTCACAAGATTTTCTTTAAAATTTTATGGATAATTTAAATATTCTTGTTTTGCACCGCAGCTTGAGATCTGATCTCAAAATTGCTAAAATAAACTATCCATTCACAAATAATTTTCTATCTGCAAAATGGAAATATATACTAACTTAATTTACTTAACAATACACGAATTGTTTCTGTAGGTTTAAAACAAAGGTATATTTGCGTTTTGGATTTTTACATTCTTGCTGGTGTTTTTATCTCTGCCGCAATCTAAATATATATATATATATATATATATATAATCTTGTTATTTATATGTATATATATATAATCTAATGGGATGGCTGGTTTCATAAATATGTTGCTCAACATATTTATTAAACTAGCCATCTCGTTAGATTGGAAGACTTTTGATTGCTTGTCATTATTCATACATTCGAAACTAAATGCGTATGAGAGTATTAACATAGTTAAAAGTTTTGTGTCATGCATAGATGCAGATAGAGGACAGTTAGAACACTCACAGCTGCTTTCTTTGTTGGTTAGTCAAGCTTCACTTGATTACCAATAGGAATGCAATATTTACATTAAAGTGTGAACAATGGCTCAAGTATGATCACATTTTTACTGTAAAGTAGGATGTTGTAGGGACATTTGTCAGTTCACTATTGTATTTGCAAGGTTTTACTTCAGCCCGATTGTATGAAGAGAATATCCTTAGAAGTGAAAACTAGCTTTAATTTTAGTTTAACTGTCAGTTTTAGCAATTGTAAGTTTTCTCTTTGCTACTGATGATGACCATTTAGTGGTCGAGATACTTATTTAGATGTTCCAATAAAATATAATTTGTGGTGAAGGGAGTTATAGTTTTCAAATCAGAAATTTGAAAATGTTTTGCTCTTTAGTGCTATGTCACGTACCTTTTCATAAAGAAGAACCTTGGTTGTTCAAAAATACTATTTTCATCAACAAAAGAAAGATCAACAAATATAAGTCCACAAAATTTGTGAATTTGACTTACAGAAATTTTTGCTGATCCTCTTTGTGGTTTATGGTTTTCAGTTCAATCGTAGTTATTTTGTATGTATTGAATAGACCAAAATTTGCTTAAACTTAGAATATGGATGAATGGTCTGAATGATTCAAAAAGATATATAGTTTATTAGAAAATTGATTGATCTTGAAATTATTTCTTTTCCCATATTTAGCGATAGGCTACATTTGCTTTTACTAAGACTTCAGATCTGAAATTTAATGCAGTTGAACAACTAGACTGGTAATGTTTTTTTCAAACTTGTTCAATGTGCATTTAAATTTTTTTTACATTTCTAAACAATTAAATTTCCTGGTTGCTATTTAAACTTCTGCACAAGCTATTGTATTCTTTTGTTCACCATAAGATCTTTTCAAACTTCACTATTTTCACATCATGAATTTTTCTGATAGTTTATGTATACAACTCAAAGTTCAATGTTTCATTTATATAAAGATGTAGAAATGCAGTCTATTAGCAGTGTTAAAAGGTTAACTTTTCAAAACTAAAACGGCACAGGATAAATGAAAACGCAATTACAATAATTTTTATGGTGAAATGGCAATGATAAATTTTTGACAATGTAGAGAAAGTTAGTATTGTGGACTATATCACTATATTAAGATCGTAAACATGACTCTTAAGAACAAAGCGTGCCAATCACATGAATCGACAGGCGAAACCAGTGCACCTAAAGTGATTCGTTTGGTTTGTAAGTTTTGTTGAATACAAATTTTTAAGCAATATTTACACTAATACTTGTTTTAATCTTTAGACGCATAGTTCAGAATAATAAAAATACCTTACTTACAAGAGTATACTGATTATTAATTTATTATCATCATTTTGTTTTCGACCTTACTTAAGGTTGGTTTGTTGCAGCTCTAACTTCTTTTCTATTCTGTGCTAATCTAAAAAGTTCTACATACCCTTCACATTAATGAATAGTTTTGCCTGGCATGGAGAAAGTAGTTCGAGCATAGGGAACGAAATCAATATATAAATTGTTGATTATTTTGCAAAAAGAAAAGCCCGTGACCGGTTTCACTGTTGTTGCAGATCATCAGACGGACGCATATCTTTTTCCAAAACAACCGCCAGTGCTAGGTAGGTAACAGGTCATTTGTATATTTAATACCCTTCACAACCTAAATTTCTAATAATTTGACTAATGTAGCTGGGTCTAGGTCTTCCTATTAGTTTATACATTGTTTGAATTTGAAATTTGTATGCAAACATTATTTGCTTTTTCAAATTTTATAGACGAATTATCTCTTATACTGTTCATTTTTGAAAATAAGAAGAAGTTATACAAACCTTCAAGCTACAAATATTTTTCACTCACAACCCAAGATAGAATAGTACTTCACTACTATGATATTATGCAAATTCTATATTTTGTGCTCTCTAATGTTATAAAACGTTAACAGGTGTTTTTATTATATTTAAAGCGTCAAAAGCTATACTTATTATTTAGGCAAACGCGGAGTGAAGCAATATACTTTATTTTTGTGTGCTTAAATTTAAAATCAACTTATGGTCATGCTTTAGTTATATATAGGTCTTTGTAATAAACAGCCATAAATAGAACAACACTGTCGCTAAATGTCTGTGTGCTAATTTTATGCACAAAGCTATCTTTTGTGATATCTATTTTTAGGAACACAAAAATTAATTTTATATTAGCTTTATGTTATTGTTTTTATATCTACGATTACAAGTTTCAAAATGTGTGCTTTTGCAAGTATTCATGGTTGTGCTAGTTTTAGTTAATATTACAACCAAAAATAGAAAAGCACCATACTATGATTTTTACAGTTAGTGTTTCAAATCTTATGGATAGTTTAGTTTTTATTCACCTTATTTATAAAATACTCAACGTTGTCGCAGTTTTAAGTCTGTAGTATCAGCTATTTTTAATTGACAATGCTAGAACTGTTATAGCAATGTGCCATAATTTTGTGCTGTACCTACAAATCTGCAAGTTCATTTATAGCAAGTACTAATAATTACCGATTTTAACCAAGTATTGGGTTTTCAACCATACACTGAAAGCTACTACATTATATTTTTATGCTGTTATTAGTTCCCTTAATTATATACAGTGTGTTCAACGATAAAGTTAACACGAAAAATCTCGAATGCCCGATTTTGTATTTTGTTCAGGTTTTTTTACTGAATAAAGGACTTAATATTACACTTATTTATGATAAATTCAAATTTTTAGTATTGCTTTTTCCCACATGCGCAGCAAAACAATTTTTTTAAACTGCAATGCCTCTTCTAGAGTTCGAATTTAAATTAGGTTAATTTTTTTAATCAATTTTGACTTATAAAATTTTGTTCTATCTTGAAAATGAACTAATTGAGAGTGAGTTAATTTCGATTTTTGAATTTGCATTTATCGTATTTTTTAACAGTATACCTATGGTTTTACAATATTCATATCATTTATTTTTATTTTTTTTAAATTAAGTGTGCAGTCATAAGTACACAATATTTTCATTATTTTAACAGAGTTATTAACTCAAATTTGTACATGGTATAATTTTGGTAAATTAACTAAACAAATCTAAACACATTTATACATATTCTATCATTGTTAAAACCAAAATAAATTAACATTTAAATTATGCACCAGCTATTATCAACTTTAACAATTCATTGTATAAATTGTTCATAATTATTACCGTCGTTTGCAACGCATGCTTCATACTGTCGCATTACTTCTTTTTCTGTAGCTGAAAGTATTTATTCTTTTGTTAGCTGTGCACAGGCAATGCTTACTTTATTTTTCAATTCTTAAAGATCATTTGGTGGACTGGAATAAACGATGTCTTTAAATGTCTCCACAAAAAAATCTAAAGGTGTCAGATCAGGTGACATAGGTGGCCATGCTACTAGCCTCCCTGTACCCATCCATCTATGGTTAAAAGTTTGATCTAGACATTGCCATACAATTATCAGCATTATACACAGGTGCGCCATCTTGCTAGAAAAATTAATTTATATGCAAGTCTAGTGGAACATCTTCCAAAAAATTGCCAGCTGATTTAATAAGAAGTCGAGGCATTTCAGACCTGCCAATGTGCCATCATAAAAGTATGGACCGAGTAATTTGCCACTTATAAGTCCACCAGACGTTTGTTCCCCATACGTGTTGAAAGCTTGTATCATTTGTTCAGAATGGATTATTATCAGACCAATACCGGATATTATGTTTGTTAATAACACAGTTATTAGTAAATTTGGATTCGTCAGTCTAACAAATGTATTTGACAAATCTTGGTTCTTCTTGAACTTGTGCTATTAACCACGCGGTAAACCTTAACCTTTTCTTTGAATCACCAGGTACTAATTGTTGAACTACAATTGGTCCATATGGATGTAGCTTTTTTTTTTAAATTGAGTGCTCCACAGAAAAATTAAGTTCTCTAGCTAAATGTTGTATGGAAGAATGAGGATTTAAATTAATATATGCTAATACCTGC
Source organism: Platerodrilus igneus (assembly GCA_036346225.1). Lineage (NCBI taxonomy): Eukaryota > Metazoa > Arthropoda > Insecta > Coleoptera > Lycidae > Platerodrilus > Platerodrilus igneus. The sequence continues at coordinate 553,715 of JARFIW010001306.1, forward strand.
AATTCTTCATCGTCATTGTTTTCACGCACTTGTTGTCTTCGATTACGGCGGTTATCACCAGCTGTTCCGGTGAATTGTCCATATTCCGTCAAACTCATCTCAATTTGCACAAAAAAGTTGTGAGGTGGGTGATATCGATTCGGGTACCATTCGGCATACTCTCTTGCTCCTTAACGCTAGTTTTATGGCATTCACAATAGAGTAATTGCATATCTGTTTTTTCATTAAAGTTCGCCATCGTAAACAAGACATAAATATGTGTAGCAAACAATTGATGACAAACATATTTAATAGCAAATTGAAGTATACCTAGTTTGATTATAATCGTAAGTAAATTTAGTGCAATCTTAATTGAAAATGAACTAAAATGATAGACTATGTGTAAATGTGTTTAGATTTGTTTAGTTAATTTACCAAAATTATACCATGTACGAGAAATTTGAGTTAATAACTCTGTTAAAAAAAGAAAATATTTTATACTTATGACAGCACATTTAATTTTTCAAAAAAAATTAAATAAAATGATATGAAACATTGTAAAACCATAGATATATTGTTGAAAAATACGATAATGCAAATTTCAAAAATCAAATCTTTAACTTACTCTCAATTAGTCTATTTTCAGGATAGAAAAAATTAATTTAACTTAAATTTAAAATCAAAAAGAGGGGTTGAAATTTTAAAAAGAATTGTTTTGCTGCGCATGCGTGGAAAAAGTGGTAAAAATTTGAATTTGTTAAAAATAAGTGTAATATTAAGTCCTTTATGCAGTAAAAAACACCCAAAAGAAATACAAGGTTGAGCATTTAAAATATTTCGTGTTGCCTTTATCGTTGAACACTCTGTATATCCATTGTCAATTTACAACCTTGAGGTTTTCTTTTAGTTTTTATAAAATATGGTTCTTCCTCTCTGCAGTTAATACTACTACTACAACAACCATCTTTTAGTTGCATACAAATGCTATTGGTTATTTTTTATATTTATGTGATCAATTTATTTTGCGTTTTTATTTTCTGCGATATAAATGGTTAGTTACAGCGGTTCTGTAGAAATTACAACTTAATTTTACAACCAAAAATAGAGGCGCCATACACCTTTAATGCTTTACTGTTTTTATGCACAATATTTATTTTCCTTGCACCTTATCTTATTTATTGTTTTTTAGTTTAAACTAAATTAGAATAATTTTTTTTTATTGCAATACGTGGATAAACATTATAGAATAAATTTATGATTTTTGTACAGACCTGTATTTGAAAAACCTTGCTGATGTATAAACTTTGCTGAGTGAATATCGTTCTAATGCAAGATACATTTTAGTTTTCATTTCCAAATTATTAATCCATACTTTTTTAGTACAAACTCATTGCCCTTCTATTGGAAAGGTCTGGTTTTATAAATTTTTAATTTTGACTTCAAAAAGTGCTAAAATACCAATTTTATGTAAAATGAAATTTTTTACTATTCTTGGAATATTATTAAATAACCAAACCCCAACAGAACATTTTGATTTTGTGAAATTGTTGCAACCACTCTTAGACATGATATAGCTAGAAACTAAAAATTACTTCACTACAGTATTTACTCTTACTTTAAATTTGTGAAAAGTCATTTTTAATCAGTTTTTTTATTTTTTTTTAAATAGTAGTGTCAGCTCTAAGCTTGAATAATAATTCTAAATGTGCAACTGAAGAACACTGCAACGGGAATTTGTTTTACATTTATTTATATACAGCTTATTAATTTATTATTATTAATGGCTGTGGCAACTTCAATTAAAATCCATAACCTATAGGTACTTAATTTGCCGCCAATGATGATTGAAAAGTACATTTTGTTTTTGTTTTGATTATTTAAAAAAATACCTGCAGTTCTGTTTCAGTTAGAAATACAAACAATATCAATACACAATAATAAATAGAGATATACTGCACAGAGTTTTGCTCGTTCTTTTATGTATTTAATTCAGTTACTTAAATTTACTGCAACCAATCTTAACAAAAACCTATATTGTATTAATGTGCTAATATGCTTGACTTTTCAAATTAAAAATTAAAAAGCAGTTTGATAATTTTCATTATTCAGTGCTATTTAGCACAAGAAAAGGGTTAAAAAATCTCAATTAAGATTTTTATTAGTTTGCAACATTTCTTTGAAAATGTTAAAATTAAAGTTTAACTTGTTTTAGTAGTATCTGTTTTGGAAAATTCAAAAAAACTATTGTTTTGTTACTTGCTTTGGGAAAAATGTTTATTATTAAAGACAGTATCTAACATAGAAAAGCTTCTGAATAATATTAAAACCTGTATATAATAAAGCCTTATTAAAATAATTTTTTTAAATTTGTTAGCATTCCTTCAATGGCTGTGTATTTATCTTCAAGTTTAGTATATGTAGAGAAACTCATAGTTTGTAGTTTCTCTGGCGAATTATTCATTATCTATTCTATTTATGCAAAATATAACTGGTACTGGATGCATTTACATCATAATTGGCAGGTACATAACTAATATCAAACTTTCCAGCGCTTAATGCTAATACAAATAAAGATTTTGTACAGCACATAGTTCAAACTAGTATACCCATGATAGTTTTGTAAAGTGTTAGAAATAGACTAATTAGCAAAGTGGATCCTTTTTCTGAAACTTAATTTGGTAAATTTCAGATCACTTTGTCTATACATTGTATTGACAACATGCAATAAGACACAAACGTATAGGTACAGAATCTAGAAAGAGAATAAAACCACAAAAGTATAGTTAAAAGGTTGAAATAATCTGTGGCCTAACTTCAGAACTTTCTAAGAGTTTTTCAAGTAGCTTGATGAAAAATAGTATTTAATTTATAATATCATGAATATATATTCAAAAATTTTGATGAAATATGTACCCCGGGTACAAATCTGTAGATTTTGGTGGAGAATATTAATTTTAATAAAGTATAATATTCCTTAATTTGCTGTGCTTCCCGCGTTTGCTATACTATTGCGCAATTGTCATAATATAACGTATAATTACGCACCATTTTGTATCAAATACCAAACACGTTTAAAAGTGATGCAATGGTCAAATTTTTATGCACAATGTAAATAAAAACAATTTACTCACTTAAATTGCATCTTGCAGCCAAATCCCAAGGTCCATCCCGTTTTGTGGGTCACATCACGCCATGTTGACTCCAAATTTTATCCGTCCAAACTCTATTCATTCGTAGGGGAACGATAAGGAACAACCAGGTATGAGGAACAATTAAGGCAAGGTAGAAAGGAACCTACACGCCTGAAAAGACAAGGCACACCACACAGATAGATGTTCGATGCTTCAGGACTCATGGCTTAATGGCGTCTTTTCACACTACGCGCACCCCGTATCCACCCCGAGCAGACGCGAATGTCCGGGTAGGCGGAAGTCGACGTTTTTGATTTAAAAAGATACACGGGAACTGCCTTATAATTTATACTGAATCTAAATGTAATACATAGCCAATTTTGGGCAGGTAACAAATGTTTTGACAAATATAGAGTTATTTAGACCTGTGGTATTTGGATTTTTATACTAAGTAATTTATATAGACTTGAATTTTTGAATATGCAAAGCGTATAGAGGTAATGACTTCTTGGAATGTTAAACCCGAGCGTGTGCAAGTTGGTTAATGTAAAGGGAATTATAATTTTACTTTATTAGTTGGAAATGATCATAACATTATAAATACAAGATGCACTTGTAAATTAGGATGATATACGATAGCGTATGCGATTTAAATTTGTCTCATCTTACCAATTGAATTCCCGATCTCAGTGGCTCAATTGGTAAGGGAATTCAAATACAGTTTGGAAGGTTACAGGTTCAAATCCTGTCCGTGACTTTTAATTAAGCTCAAACGACTAAGAACTAAATAGTCCAGTCTAGAATACTATTGCCATTGTATTTGATATTGTTAATGTTATACAGAAAGGATATATATGACCATTTATAAAATTAGATTTCCAATGTTTGCATTTTATTTTAGAGAATACAATCCATTTATTTTCTACGTTTCATAAAAAATTTGCTGATTTATTAAGACTCATTTTGTTTAAAGAACTTGTTTTTTAAGCCGAATACAGAATACTTAATAATTTTGTGCTCTTTGTGTGCTAATTTTATGTAGAACGCCGATTAATTTTTAAAGGTATTGCTGTTTATGTCAGTTTTAGCTAAACCAACAGTCGGTAACCATTTTTAATTTTGAATGATAACTGAAACCAACGTACTCTAACGTTGTGCACTGTTATAAATTTTGAATCTTTGGAAATATTGATGATTGTACTAGTATTTTCTAAAATTATGGCAACCCTATTTTTAATTGCAACCAAAAATAAGAAGGTCAAGAATATTATTTTTGAACTCTTTGCACTTTTTTGTTCATAACTGTTTGTTGTAGTTAAAAATTAAATAATTAATTTTAATTTATTAGCAAAAACAAGATTTTCAAGTGCTATGGTAAAACACATGAGTCAGGCAGAAACTGAAAGGAACGTATAGTTAGGACCAGCACGAATCATGATAACATACAGAAAGATAAAAAGTAACTTAGAAATGCCGCGCTAACTACATTTGCGGAAAGAGGAGGAGTCCAAAAACAAAGAAATGACATTGCCATCGAATTTTTATTTACAATAACCAAAAATTTTTATTAAAAAAAATTATATTCTGCGGACAATTTTTAATAATTGATCTGCGAAGTGCGCATTTCGTATTGTAGCATGTAAAATTGAACGGTAATAAACAAAAAACGTAATGCTTATGCTTACTTCTAAACAAGTATTTTAAGTTAAACATAGTAAATTTAGAACAATTTCTAGTAAGCAATTTAAAAGTAATAAAAACACTAGAGAAACTAGTTTCGAAACATGTTTAATGCGAAGGGTCTTATAATTTTATATATCGACTTACCTCAGCTGTATTCTATTGTTCTATAAGTGTCGTTTCTACTCTTCAACGAAGTGGACTGTATAGCTATTTCTTAAACGTGATACGTACGCACTATCACTGTGTTTTTTAGGGGTTTATTGATAAAATCACATTCGGAGACAATAACTTCACTCACTTTACCGAACAAACAACCATTTCTTTTCGATGTCCATGAGCAAGTGTCTATTACTACCCCTTTAGTCCAACTTAATTTCCATTGGCACAAAGGAGATTTATGACAGGATATAACGGGACAAGTGATAACAGCTTTACTATTTAATTTACAACTACTAATTTACAACGACTTAAAATTAACCACGAAAACGTGCGACAAAGAAACCAAACAAAAGGGGTTTTGTAAACTTGCTCCGCCCATTGGAGTAATGTGATTTGAGTTTATTTGTGGTGTATTTGTTACGCACCAACATCAAATACTGATCAACAATGATCTCTTAATATGCAAAAAACATAGTAACACACCTCCACGTGCCGAGGTACTTATCTGGAATCTAAATAAGTTGAGATAAACCAACAAAACGTTTTGATTGCGTTCACTGAGAAATTGTCACAACGGTAGCAAGACTTGTTAATGTTGCAAATATAGGTGAACCAGAAGGCTTACGCAAAAGAGCTAAAACAAAATCCTTTTTATCATTAATAGCTAGGTAAGGAACCTACCAATGCACAGAGAATATAAGCTTGTCCGTGGAGGCGTGCACCGCGCTCAAATTAACAGCATTAGGAACACAGGAAATACATATCGGAACGAAAAGCAGAATAAAAGTGAACCCAGTTTAGGAAACGATATGATAATCGTTTACAGTATTTGGATACCACATGTCAAAGAACACTTCTACAGTATTTATAATGCATATATATATATATATATATAAATAGATTAGGAAAATGCGTAGGTTAACTCAGAATAGGACACAATGGAAGTACGCGTCTAACCAGTTCCAGGACTGAAGATTCAATTATGATGATGACATATAGATAAAGAAACCGGCAAATTTGAATTTAATCGCCTTTGCTAATCACACATTTAGAAAATATGTTCTATACAAAATTATGGTACTACTTTTAATAAAGCCAGCATATCCTTTCAGAAAGCAAAGATTGTTGATAATAGAAATCGATGGAGGTACTTTGACCTAAACTATATATACTAATAACATTCTACAGGGTGTTAAATAAGCACTTATTTCAATTGTATTAGAATAAGTTTTATGGGAATAAATCGAGTTATTAAATTATAATACGTGATCAGGGGCGGTCTCCTATAACAGGTAGTTATACAAAATATCGAAGTGGTACTGTGGGAATATTTGAAAAAGTCGTAAATCGAACGAAAATATTTAGAAGGGTAAAATTGAACGTAACACAAATCATGTAAGTTTGTGGTATTTTTTGAACAATTTATATTTTTTTGTACCAGTTTAAAGATATCGCCAATTTTTACATTTTTACTTAGGTTTTAATATCCATTCTCATTTACAACCAAAACAAGAACAAATCACACTGTAATTTTCTTCGTATTTTGCACTCTTTGGTTTTTAAAGATTTAATCAGCAATTTTCCGTTATTGGACTAATTTCGCCAAAGACTAATTGTTTGAATTTTGCAGACAATATGGCTCGTGTTTTGCATAATGACGCGTCACTTTAATTTTCACATAAATCCCCTTTCATATTTCTCCACATTTCAATATTTAAAAGATTTCTCGTCGTTTTCATATTTCTTAGGATCCCAGGTATTAATTGAATACGGTGTCACACTCCTAAAGAAACTACATTTATTTTTATTTATATTTTTTTATTTGATCGTTAACAGTATAATCTTTTTTTTCTTGTTAAAGGCATCTTTAGCTATTTCTGTATGCACTCTTATATTTTTAGTAGATATACTTGTAGTTGGTGTGTGTGTGTGTGTGTGTGTGTGTGTGTGTGTGTGTGTGTGTGCGCGCGCGCACGCCTGCGTGCGTGTGGGTGGTTGGGTGGGTGGGTGCGTACTTGTATACGCGTGTGTGTATTGAAGTATTATACCATTAATGGTATATTTTTGTCGTTTGAACGCTTCATCCTAGCGTTGTTTGCAATTAATGTATAACAAATGTTTGTAATTTGAAAATAAAAGCAAGTGCGCTAGAATGGACGCTCTCTAATACTAACGACACTCGATAAGCGTTTTCACGATATTATTTACGCATGCCGAGAATAGTTTTCAAAGAATTGCCTGCCTTCCATTTTCAATTAAAGTGCTAATTAAAACGGTATTCTAAATAATAGTTTTAAAAATATTAAAAATACTGATTTGTTAACCTTGTGAGAATCCAAGATCATCAACTTGTGTACAGGAAGACCCCACCATTTGTATGTTTACTAGTTCAATATTTATTTTAGTTGTGCGACCTCTACATAAGTGTATTAGTTGTGTTGCTTAGTGAACGTATTTGTGCGGAATTACAGGTAGTGGGTTTATTGTTTATACTCTATCGTAATCATATGTATACATACCGGAAGTGTCGTAAGTGTTGGCAATGAATGCTGTAACATTGAGTTTGGTTTGAGCGGAAATTGTAACGTTACAACCTATTACATTTGCTTGTACGTCCAGTTGCCAAATTCCTACGATCGGCAAGCGCAGAGCATTTGCTATATTTATTTCAATTTCGTATTTGTCAAAGTTTGTTGTTGACGTACTGAAGGAACCAAAAGAAAAGTTTTTCAGTTCTGTACTGTTTAATACGTTCAGCTTCGAACCTGTATGGATAAAATAACAATTATGTTAATCATTTATAAAAACAAGAACGCTAACTTACCCTGAGGTGTAATAGCTTGTATACTTTTTACATTAGAAGTTACACTTATGTGAATGCTTGTTACGTGCGAATCAATTGGAAAGTAGAATCTTTGGAAACCAGTAATGTTGATGTAGTAAGCGATTAAAACCTGTGGAATTAAATAGGTATAATTACTTCGTTTCGAACGTATATGTTTTTGCTAATCATCATTTTATAAAGGTAAGGCTAGGATTAAAATGTTTATGCTTTTATTGCAAACTTAATACCCAGATTGAATTTCTAGTACAAGTGTAAAATTATCATATTTTCTGATCTACAAGTTAGCAGAGCAGATCACATTTATTCTCTACATAACGACTAGTGGTTATTTCAAATGAAAAAATCGATATGCGTCATCGGTAATTATTCTGCTATGCATACAAAAAAAACTAGAACTACATTAAGCAATAAGTAGATAAATGCAAATTAAATTGGCTCAAAATTGACCGATTTGTACCGACTTACCTATTATACAAGTTGCCTGATTTAGCTGCTAAAGAGCTTACCAATTCGTGAAAAGTTCTACTAAATAGTGTAACGGTTTTTCTAATCTATATCAGACTCTAGACGTTGGGCGCTAGTGAAACGAAATCTTCCGACATAACTAGGGGTCTATTCCTTGGGTAGAGCTATGAGAAATGGGGGGGTAAGTCGAAATCTGATTGTAGGTCAAACTTAATCTAAAACAAATAGGCGCCACCAAGTCCTGACTTATTTATGATAATTGCGTGGTATATTTCTAGGGGCGGACGTGGAAACCCAAAGAAAAAAAATCGCCTTCGATGACACAAACCTGTCTTAACAAAATAAGACGCTGTTCCTGTAAGAAATTGTAATAATTAGATTAATAGAAAGGTGGAACACTATTTGTGTCCCGCAAACATACCTAAAGAAATATTAAAAAGATATTTTCTATATAAAATTGGCATCAAAATTCTACTCTTAAGGATATTAGTTTCCTGTTGTTAGGTTTGACCATATTTGATCAAAATAAAAAACTTTAATCTTGAACCAATAATTTACTCAAAAGAATCTCTTTTAAAACAAAATGCAATGCAACAAAATTTCATAAATAATTAAATGACTTCGTGAATTTTAAATTAAGGTTTATCAAAATTATTGATAATCAAACATTTTACATCTTAGTGTAAACTTGTTACACTAAAAAGGTCCGACCCGTGCAGATCTGTTCAAGACGGTTACATTTTAAAAATGTTGCTACTCAAGTTTTTCCTTTTCTAAATTACTTGTATTAGTTTTAATTTCTACAAAAAAAGCAGATCACAAAAATATTCTTGTTTACTCAACTTGGGCTAACGCTGTTCGAAGCATTTGTTTTCTAGAACACATCTGTCAGCAGTATAGTGCAGACAAACAAGTGACGTCAGTAACACCTGTTGCTGTTACTAACGGTACATAATGAACCACGTGTGTGGTTTCTTAAACCATCAAAATAGTGAATTATAATTTTAACACTGGAAAATTCCAGCTCAACAAATAATTGAAATTTTTGTAATATTCGTACTTTTAAACAATCAAACAAATTAAAGTGTTTCTAATGTATAAACCATCAAAAAAGATTCTTAAAACTAACTACGAACAAAAACTGGTTTTTGTAGCCTTGATGAGGTACTTGTTATATCAAGCGGAATTTACTGCAAGTTGTGTGGACCCAGCTCATCGTAAACAGCTTTTAGCACATGGAATTGCTCCAGGTGTCGAATTAAATGCAGTCACAATACATTCGTCAGCTGCTGCAATATGTTGAATCACGCTGCCTTACCAAATAACATCTTTACGCTGTATAATAAAATGGTCTTCCATAAATTAGCTAAACTTTCCATCTTCTAAGTTGTTTTTTACACGTTGTAATACAAAGTGGTTTTAACATCAGTGATTGGATTTCCTATTTTCAAAGTTGCATTTTTAGTGTTGTTTTTGCGCGCTATTCAAAGATGTGTCTCGACTGCTCAAAATTTATACGCAAATTGGCGGCCTGCGTTTTTTCGTACATCTTGACTCTTCTATCACGCATGGCCGACTGATTATCAATCTCGCTCGGACGAGCGGAGTGTCCCAGGAGGGGGCTGTCAACCAAAACGCGCTTGCAAATTGCTATAGAAGACACAGATATTCGACTATACATAGAATGCCACATAAAGATGCCGCTTTAGCGTATTACCAAAGTTGTTAAATGTATTTTACTTATTATTTTAATAAAAGTGTTTTATAATTCTTGCACTTTTATGAACGTATTTAATAACCAAAAAATAAAATTGTTACAATCGTTAAACTGAACCATTTGTATTGCTTATATATCATTTGTTAAAACGATTCTGCTATTATTCGATATCAAGTGGGGACGAATAAACCTTAAATTTTAAGATACCCCACAAAAATAATCACAGGGCGTCAAGTCTGGCGGTCGTGCTTTCCAATTTTTAAAAGCATCATCACTGTTTCTGATCCATCGTACTAAAGATTCGTTACGGTATTCCGCGCAAACACAAAAGAAAACAGTAAAAGTAAGTAGAGAAATGGTTTACGCCGAACACCGCAACAAAACGGGGACAGAAAGGTAGAATTTGGGCTAGGTCAAAACGTCGTTGAGGGGCGTGGGGAAATAGAAAAACACATTGTACCGACTTCCAAAAGTCGGCACCAAGAATGAGTTTATGTGAAACTTCAGGGATCACAAGCACGTCCGTCCAGAGTAGTGACAGAATTTTTAAGCACTATAGGGAGAGAAACGAACCCTTTGATGGTGCATCTAGAATTATCAGCTAAGCTACAGAAAGTAGGCGAGAAAGTATGAAGAGGAAGCTGTAGATTTTGTAAACGGTTCCAACCGGGACCACCAAGAATGGTAGGCGTAGCACCAGAATCAAGGAGACCAATAAAAGAAATACCAAAAAGCTTAACTTTTAAATAAGGACGTTCGTCGCCACGCACATTCGCACAAACGTAATCTAGGAGAACGCGGGATTGATCATTCAGACCCTGGAAGGAAGTATCCGAGACTAAAGACAACGTAGGGGTTTCGTCTCGGCCCTAAAACCCTACCGACGGTTTAATGGAGTGCTACATTGTGGACAGTCGCGTCGGGTCACTCCCTTGCGCCGCACCCGTAGCAGTGTAAGACTTAAGGACGAGAACAATTAGGAGAAGTATGTCCCATTTGATCACAGTTGTAGCATCTCACCTGCTTATTGGACTTAGAGACAGGAGTAGAAAGAACGGCCAAAGAACATTTATTTTGGTTTGGTGTTGGACGAGTAGCGACCGGTATGCGTTCGCGTAAAATAACGAAGAAGATACCTTAGGGTGTTTGTAAGCCAAATCAGGTTCTAATAGTGAAAGGTTGTTTCGAACAGGAGGAAGTTTGAACTTTTCCGAATGGATCTTGCTCTGTTCGAGTTTGCGACACAATCGTTGAAGTTCCGACAAAGAATCAATGTCCACTAACGCTAGATGGTTTTGGTAAAAAGGGGTAAAATTTCTCAAAATAATGTTTAACTTTTCACATTCCGCTAGAGGAATAGTCAAGAGGCAAAATAAGTTTTCCATAGTAGCTAAATATATCCCAATGGTTTCCGAAGGACCCATAGTACGCTGTTTGATTTCGTCTAAAAGTGCTTCGTCATAGCTAGCAGGTTGAAATTCTTCGCGTAACAAACGAACAACATCGGACCAATTGGTTATGGAATTTTTATGAGCTCTATATAGGATTAGAGCGTTGTCAGATAGTAAATCGGACGCAGAAGCATATAACTGAGCAGGAGAAACATTGCGCGCTAGACATAATTCGTCAACGCGTAACAAGAATGCGTTCAAAGACATCTGACCATCACCGGAAAATTTCAAATTCCACTTACACACTAACTGACCGTAACCTTGAATAGAATTAGAAATAGAGGTAGGCATTGTTATAGATAATACGTCCAAAGGTTCTGTTGCACGGGACGTTCCTCTACAACGTTTGAAAGATTCGAAGGAGCAGTACAAGCAGTGGGTACGGGCGGATTTGTGGAATGATTAAACTGATCATGTAATTTGTCACAATTATTGCGTAACTCAATAATAGTTACCAACAACTGTCGCTGTTTGTACTTTTCCGCGTCAGATGCAACATTCATCTGGTTAATTCTACCTTCCAAATGTATAGTGAGTGAAATAATACGTTTACCGTCAGCTGTAGTAAAATTTCTATCAAAAGTTTTGCATTTAGAGGTCAACTTAGCTAAACCTTCAGTCACTGCGTCGTAATCTATTTGAAAATCGAGTTCAGATATAATTGGGTCTGTACTTTCGGAAGATTCTGATTTTAAAATTGTTCTTACAGTTTTCCTAAGTTCGTTTACAGATAACTCAGCATCGAACCCACGGGAACTAACCTCATTTAAGTTCAGGCTCGTGTAAGCGATAAACGTTTAATTTCCAAAAAGTACTGGCCATTTTTTTCCAGAAATGGCCAGTACTTTTTGGACTTTTTTTCCAGAAATATTTACTAGGAACAAAAGTAGACTATAATATAACGCGGTATTCTAAACGGGGTAGTATAGAAACGTCTCACAACAAGGTATCCAAAAATACCAGTAAATAGAAGGTGGTATTAAGAATAGAGACAGGGCGCCAGAGTTTTCACCAAAGAACTTGAGTCGCCAGCGAAAACACAATTCTGGTAACTCGCAAATCGAAAATCTAAAGTAATTTCAATAGTAACAATCTTTCCAAGAAAGATATGTTAGCTTTCATCACATACAAGCATTCGTGATTATTAATTTGTATACATGCTTAGAGACAGCTGCAAAAAAGAAATTTAATCACGTCGAATAAGCAAAAGGTAATTACTCAGATCCTTTTAGAAGTGTAACGCTATTGTTAATTAGTAATTACAAAGTATCATTATTTTACACCTTCAGCAAGCATTATGTCGGTAAACTTGAAGTATCATTTTAAAGTATTGGATTACGGTTAACGCTTAAATACATGAACGTCCGGTTGAGCTTGGTATATTTTTAGTTGAAAGTGCAGCGTACAAAATTTTTAATCACAGAAACGACTACGGATAAAATCACGCTTAACAAACAATAGTTAGTCGAATGGGTTTTTAGAAATGTACACGTTCATGATGCGCACCGGTGTTTTAGGTTCCTTTTTCAAAGAGCATTATTTTGCATCTTCAGAAAGCTTCAAATATAATTCGGATTACGTAAGATAGCAATCTAAAAGTATTAAATAACAGTGAGGCGTTAAACTGAGAGTTTTGTGTATATTTTTCAGTTGAAAGTGTGATGCAGATAAATCGCGATGGTGTTTTTAGTGCCGTTTAAATTTCAGCAATGAAAGAAATGCTGCAATTAATTGTAGTGTAATTGTTAGCAACTCGCCAGTCAACGTATTATCTGTGCAGAGGGAATAAGAAATATCAGTAAGTGTTTACGTATTTAGTTACAAATTGTCTTACTTATATCCCGTATATGTATCAAAGACATTTATACTTATCATTGAAAGATTACCAGTATGTTTGACTAAGTTATTTCAATTACATAAACCCCTTGTAATTCAGGTGTATGTACAGAAAAATTCGAGACGAAACGTAGAATAGGAAGGAGGTTTCCAAAAAGCTAATACAAATTTTTAAGTAAAGGAAGAACAGTTTCAGAAATATAGCAAATTTTAAGTAAATAAAGAAAGGATTCGAAATCGGGCCTCACGTTAGGTTTGCCAAAAATATATGTTACGGTATTCCGCGCAAACACAAATGAAAACAGTAAAAGTAAGTAGAGAAATAGTTTACGCCGAACACCGCAACATAACGGGGACAGAAAGGTAGAATTTGGGCTAGCTCAAAAACGTCGTAGAGTGGCGTGGGTGAAAATAGAAAAACACGTTGGAAACTTCTGTGGAACTATATTGATAACATCGAATCTTGAAGACTATTTACAAAGCAATAAAATAAATAAGTTGCGTAATCGTGATCGTAAACAAAGCGTCATAACATATAAAAATTGGTAAGCAAATATAACATCTTATAATCTAAATACCTACTTAATGGTTCACCTTAAATACATATAAAAGAAAATTAAGCATAAACTGTACAGTAAATCTAGAAAAAGAAATATACCTAAATTATATGTACATGCTGCTTTGTGAAGTGCACCTTCTCAAAAATAATATAATATTAAAATTAAACACCCTAACTTAAATTAATCATATAGTAAATACTTTTAAATTGAGGCATAAGTTCCGAAAGACAAAAGGAACAGTAAAACGAACTCCAACATAAACATTAATTAATTAATTTTTAATTTATAGAATAATAACCTAGTTGTTCGTGCATTGTGCATGGAAGTTTTGTAACGGGGTGTTGCCAATTTATCGGATAATTATAAGCAATAGCAGCAAATGAAAAGTCTATTCTTCACAGCAGCATAAAAGAATTATGGAAATAGAAAACTGTACCTTGCACAATCAGTTTCGTGCTGGTCTCATCTTAAGGCTGGAAAAATGCGACTGCATTTCTCTATGGGCTGGCTGCAAGCTGAAACCACCAACTTCACTTATACAAGCTCAAAAAGCATTTTTAATAGCGCGATTTTACAACAGCTATCTCCGGTAAGAGGATGCTGTATTCAATCTTTAATGGTTAATCTTTTATTGTTAATGCTTCCTTTCAAAGCACGGTCTCTATTTTATAAGGCCAGAATCATGTATGGGGGTAGGGTATTTGACTTTCAAAGGTATTGCCGAAGAGCCTAGTGTGCAGAATTTCCAGACAACAGCTGCCGAAACACAAACTGTAACAACTTGCCAACAAGCACATAACGCAATTATCAAAAGGTTATTGCTTTGTAACATCTTAACAGCTGCAGAATACCAGATAACAAGTCCATTATAAGCAGATATAGGCAGGTGGTGAGTGGTCTTATCTTTTAGAAGAAAGCTGTGCATTTACATGCACCTTTAAATTGAAATGCAATCACTGCAGGTGCTAGAATTTATTACAACTACTTTGTACCGTAATGTTTTCTAAGCAGCTGCTTGATTTTATAAAGCAAACTTTTACATAGAGTAATTACTTGAGCAATTCTATTAAATAACAATAATTTCAAATGGTAGGAAATCGAACTTGTTGAGCAATTTTTGGGTGTTTTAAAAATGAATGCAGAAAAAGTTATTTGCAGGGTTTTCAACGTAACAGATTCTTCAAATAAATGCCATCAAACAGGTTGATTAAAGTGAGTAGCACCATTGTGTAAAACGAAGTGATAATGGCAGATCTTCCGATAAATTCGACAATGTTGTTATAGAACGTATGTTACAGGCGGAAAAGCTACTAAGTGTTGTAATAGTTTTAGTTTTAAAAAACGGGGGTAATTAAAACTTTTGTAAGTTTATTACCCTTTATCCTCGTGACTATCAGCTATATACTAAAACTCTCTATTTTTAATCTGATGTCACTAGGTCGAGATTTTCTTCTTTAGACTCCAAGCCCAGGGTAATGTCAGATGGAAAACGGCTTTAGACAAAGAAAACTCTTAGGGGTTAAACGGCTAGTAGAGTGTTAGCTCTGGGTAGATCATGAGCATGGGTCATGGGTGGATAATCAACCAAAAATATTTTTAATAGGCGCCACCGTATTTTTTAATACAAGTGCCAACAAAATTTAACTGTGTTTGTATAAGGGGAATGCGGAAACCTTATCTTAACACCACTATCATAGCCATAAAATTTGAATTTCACTCTTTATCACACACTTACCAAAACCTCAACCACCAGATGTCAAACAGTTGTCTCAGCTTTACCTGTGAACAAACAAAACACCACATGGACACTATTTGTGTCTTCAAAAGCATATGCCAAAAATAGAATAAATGAATTTAAACATCTGTGAAATACTAAAGGATTCATTTTCATTATTCTGTCTTTTTACTTAATGAGGGTTTGCTCTAGTTTTCTTTTCTTAATTTAAATGTAGAATAATAAAACTTCATTCAAATGAAACAAAATGAATTCTATTCATATGTAGAAATCGGATATATATACATGTGACTGCAATATATATGCTTACTATCTTGTCATTAATTTTTTTTATAAAAGAATTTTAGTGAAGTTTAACCTTCTAAATAAATATTTATAAATTAATCATTTCTATAAAATTTTAGTTTAAGCAAACATATCATAATTTATTTGTTCATATCACAAGATTTTATTTTTACTATAATCATTGAAGCTCTTCCTTGACCATTTACAACAAAGATTGATCATCAGAAAAATAACGATCATAAAATGCAACTATTCAAATTTAACTGTTGTCTACACAAAAAAATATACACGAATATCAGCACCAATAAAAAGCTTTTACATGACCTTAATTGTTTTTAAGCAAAATATGAAAATTAAATCAAGACTGCATCTGGCGTCTAGATTAGGAAACAGAATCTATACTATTTTTATCTGACACAAGTTGTCATTCTAAATATCTTGACACACACTGAATGCGTGTACAAATAACTGACAAACTAAATATCTATTCGGTGTGTTATTAACTTTAAAAACTACTTTAAATTTGTGTTATTCTAATAATCAACGTAGGAGATCTTATAATAATTTATAATACTTTCAAAGTTACGGAAAGTTTCAAACACTCACGTGTATCCAAATAAATTGCAGGTGCAAAATCATGACGTCAGCTGTTGTATTTTTCCAGCGTATTAATCATCTGTAAGTTTGAAGTACCAAGATTCTTTGTTGAATAAACCATTTCTATACGGCGTATTAAATAGATAGAACGAAACCATAACTGCCTGCTTTAAATTATTGCGACGAAAATTTATTATAATTTAACATTGAAAATTGTTGTTGTAGATATGTCCATTAGATATTGCATGTCTTAAATGATGTATATTATTGTTCCATGTTCTCAACTCAAGTTCTTCTTTCTGACTCTATTAGACGCCTCGTGTTTTAGTCGAGCCATCTTGACTTTTATCTCTAGTCTACAAAAAGCGACTTGATTCTTCGACGTTGGAAACAAAAGTGCCCATAATTAACTGGACTACGCTTGGCAACAAGCCACAGAATATAAATCTCCTAGATTCTATGTGTTATTGGGAATATTATACTTTACTTTTTATTGGCTGAATATTTACGAATTAAATGCTTTAAAATTTATCTGTTTTATTATTAATTTATTAGGCTTGGTGCAACAAGAAAAAAAATACGTTACAGTGTATCTTTTCCAGTCAAATTATAAAATGGGGGCGGCCTGTAAAACAAAAATTAAAGGGGGGTCACCGGCACTAGCTAGCGGAAGGTCGTGGATCATATAGAGGGTTAAAATTTTGAAAAAAAGGTTAAATTAATTTATAATATACTACAAAAATGTGGCACTTACCTTTCATAAAATATTGTGGCTTAATGACAATTGCCAAGGGCGCCAGACAAGTCGAGAATGTCCAAATGTTCGTACAAAACCTTGAGAGACTTGTCATCCCAAGGAGGACAATTGTTTCTTTTAATCAATTCCTCACTTTTTACTACTTATATAAAAAAATTAGAAAAACTATTGACTTAATCAACGGCAAACAAAACTATTTAATTCACAGAGCAATAAACGTAAACCTCTTACATTCATTGATTTAGAAATTTAAGTGAATAGGTGACTATGGAATTTATGAAAATTTTCAGTACATAAGTAGTTATCAAACACTTGTATATGAAAGAAACTTATATTATAAATCGTACACTAATTTAATCCTACGGTTTATGGCCAAAACGTCCTAACAAATAAACTAACTAAAAATTGGTCATGCTACTTAACTATAAAGACTTACTTACTAATAATTGTCCATTGTTTGAGGGTTTGTTTTACAACGTAGAGCAGTTATTAAATTTGGGAAGAGAATCTCGCTTGTTGCTTCTGTTTGTAATGTTTAAAAAAAATTGACTGGCACACGAACTCGGCAGAATTTTTGACAATATCACTTACTTGCCGCGTAACACGCCTACAAGCTTTTTAATATTTATCTTGCATCACTATAAATCCGCGAACATATGGGCATAACCCTCGCGAAACTGGAAGAGTATCACTTCTTTCTAATTTTTTCTAACGTGATACGAAGTGGAATATTCTATGTCATGCCAGAGAACGCTACCCGCGAACTACGTTTCTCTCTACTTCTTGACCACGGTCGGTCCCATTGGAAAAAACTCCCTGTCTTTTGGCTAAACCTTAAGTTATATAGACTTAATTCCTATCCTAATAATTACGTACGTCATTTTCTGTTATCCAATGACTGAACAGAACCTCCCACAAAACAAGATTTCAGAAACCAAATCCAACCCCTTTTTAGATGAGAATCACGGAAGCGATTATTCTCCCACGGGTTTAAATTATCTTTTACTTTCTACGAATTACTTAGTTATTGCAATGTGGAACCTATCTATGGCGACAGCAGTCTGCCCTTAACAAAGACCGGCTAACCTACTTGAGCCGAAATAGATTTTAAATACAATGGATGTCTCCAGACTACTTAAAATTACTTGTAATATGTGAACAAATCAAATTGGAAATAGTTTTGCGCTATTTATAATATTTTGTTTTGTCTAACCCGCTGTCAATCAACAAAGTATTAAGAAGGTTAAGCTTTTCAAACTGAAATTGGTTTTCTTTATTTACGCTAAAAAGGTACTAATACATTTTAATTTTATCGGATTTGTCAGTCTGTACCCGACCTAACTTTTAAAAGGTTTATTGTATTTGACTTACAAGGGTCTAGAGCTTTAAATGATGACCTGCCGCTGGAATTTACTAGCCTGAAGCTATCGGTAAATGTGGTCTTTTAATATAAAGGATCCTAAATAAAATGAGGTAATTTATTGGTGTAAATTTTTGTTTATTTTTTATTCAAGTTACTGAATTTTTAATTAATTAATTTGTTTAATCGTTAACATTACAAAATAATGTTACACGTATCACGTTTTAACCAAACAGTCGAAAATTATTACGCCTCAAATGTGGACGCAAATGATTACAACCCTGGTTTAGGCGTCAATTACTACACGTTAAATACCCCTTAATCCCTACATAATAAATTTTCTAATTTGGGCATTCAAACTTCTATGCCAAGGTTATAACCGGTTTTTACTTACATTTTCGCTAAATTTTCAAGGAGCCGTGGTCCGGATGCTCCTCGGATTTTCATCACATACATTTTCCAATTGCAGTAATGCCCTAAAAGGTCAGGCAAAGAGAGATGGGAATGATAATTAGGTCACTATATCTAAAAACACGCACTAAACGGCACTCCGACCGAAACAAAACCGCTCTAGTTGAGCCCCGGTAAGAAAATGGCCACGTAATTCTTAACAGAATCAATTCAAGGTCCAATAAAAGTTTCACGTCATTTCTTCGAGAACGATAAAAAATTTCACGAAAGTAATGTAAATCCCTGAAAGCGTCTTAATATGTTTATAGATATTACATCATTCTAAGATTACAATTTAACTATCAAGTTATAGCATACTAAAGGCTAGAGCCAAGAAACAAAGGGAATTACTTTTGCTTTTAAACGAAGTGGTAAATTTAGTGAGTATAAGAAATAAAATTTCAATGATTGAAAATGTGTATTACGGGTTAATTCCCTTAATACGTAACAATCGCGGCGAAACTACAAAAATAGGAAAGAGAAAAAGTTTTTAGGCGTCACCTGATTTTTTTTTAAAGAGGCTGTACTAAACCACGAAACGGAAAGAGAGAAGTAGCCACTAATTTCTTGACTACCTTACTATTGCGCGCACAGTTATTTTTTTCCTGCGATTCCGGCTAGTAGCACACATTGTCGAAACGCAAGAGACTTTTTTAAACCTAAAATCCTACAACTCTAAATAAAATTGTCTTAAAATATAAGTTTGACTACCTATTTTTTGAAATTTTTTATATATACTATAAACATTTTAATATGTAAAACAGTATATAAAAATATTTACAAAAATACAGATAAGTATTCAAATCTTAGTCTTCCTATTTAGCATCCGAATTAAGTAAATTTTTAATAGCGTTTAATAGCTAGATTCTTTTTTTCAACTTTTATTTTTTTATCTAAGTTATAAAGATCGTGGTTTTAAAATATGAGTTAGTTAAATTTTCTCAAAAAATTGTATTTAATTATAAGAACAAAAGAATAATTTTCCGAGATTAGGTCAATATAGCTCTAAAATCCAAAAGATAACGCGAAATAAAGGTAAAATCTTGATATAAAGGTAATATCCCAAGATGGTTCTAAAAGATAATCCCAAGATAAAGGTGATATCCCAAGATTGTTCGAGAAGGTAAATCAAAGATAAAGGTAATACAAGTACTTCCGGGATAAAGATATTATTTTAAGATAATTTTCAAGATAACCCGAAGATAAAGATAAAACTATAAGGTAAGATAATATTGTAAGATAAGACATAGATATATTTAAAACTAAATTCAGAGAGTGGTCCCGTTGAACCGTTAAAAGGAGAGTTTTCTTGCGCCCAAAATGGACGTTTGAAAAGCGATACCCGTTCTACTAAACGCACAAGAGACCTGCTTATCGCGTGTACAGGATCGCTTGTACCTCAGGTGTGTAGTCAATAAATTACGACAAAAGCAAAAACAAAAGCACTGCCACCACTTAAGACGACTGTGGCAATAAATGGCTGAAAGCGTGGTCCGCACATCATGAACTAGTGCCTTACATGTGATTTTCCAATGCTCCACTCGAGGGTGCTACATTGGCCAGGAAGCGAGTTTTTTTTACCTGGAAAATTTGGAGTTTTGCCGAACCCTTGCTGTTCCAAGCAAGGTAGGGATTTTTAACGTGCGTGCAACACTCACACACGGGACCTCCATTTTACCTCTCATCCGAACGAGGGTGTATTTTTGTGAAAAATGTTTGCCTAACATTTTTCAAGTGGACCGTGTCGAGATGCGAACCCGGGACCTTGAGCGTAGTAGTCACACAGATATCACTACGCCACGGAGCCGTCTCATATAAATGCCGTGATCCGGGTTCTCATCAGATTTTTGTCACGTGGATCTTCCAATTGCAGTAGTGCCCTACAAGAATCAGTTAGAAAGAGGCGAGGACGATAATTAGGTAACTACATCGAAAAACACGCACTAAACGACACTTCGACCAAAACACTACTGCTGTAGTTAAGGGCCGGTAAAAAAGTGTCACGAAATTCTCGACAGAATTATTTCGCTACAATAAGTTTCACATCATTTCCCCGAAAACGATAAAAAATCCCGCGAGAGGGATGTAAACCCGGAATGCATCGTAACATATTTATTAGGGATAGGACTCGGGCCGGGCCGGGCCGGGTTTTTAATAAGCCCGGCCTGGCCCGACGCAGAAAGGTAAACGGTCCGGCCCGAGGCCCGGCCCGATTTTTATTCAGCGAATGAGAAGACATTTTTTTCTGTTGTGTTCAACAAGTAACTATCACTTTTTTGTTTAATTTAAGAGTATAATGATTTTGAATTACAATCAAGATACTTGTGGAACATATCGTAGTATATCATTTGATTTTTGATTCTGTTACGTACCTAGACGTAGCCGGAAAAAAGGTAAGTACCAGGCTAACTATTAAACGCGGAGAGAAAAAGAAACAAAAACACATCGCCCACGATGATCTATTAAC
Organism: Platerodrilus igneus; assembly: GCA_036346225.1. NCBI lineage: Eukaryota > Metazoa > Arthropoda > Insecta > Coleoptera > Lycidae > Platerodrilus > Platerodrilus igneus. The sequence continues at coordinate 575,192 of JARFIW010001306.1, forward strand.
AAATAAAAATTAATAACGGATTCTGTACTAACAAGCAAGAGCAATAAATTCAGCGTTACTATTTGAAAGCAAACAGTTAGGTGATATGAAAAATTTAGTACATTAGATACGAAGTGCGCATCTCGTATTAACACAAAATAAAATTAATCAGAAGTAAATAAACCTGTGAGAGCTTTTGTCAAGCATTTTTAAAGTTTCACCTAATACTTTTTGTAAAATAACTAATTAGTAGGAAAGAATTAACGTGTGGGAGCTTTTGTCAGATATCTTTTAAATCGTACATAGTACAGTTTGTAAAATAAACTAATCAGTACAAAGGAATAAGCGTGTGTCTGTCCAATACTTTTAACACAGGTACATCACACACGTAGAGCGATAATATCGATTAGCAGCAACGAACAATAGTTCTACAATGTGAATACTAAAGTTAATTGTCCTCGCATTATCCTTGAGTTTTTATGCACTACAAACCTTCCACGCTATGCAACTTTACAATTACGACTTATTAATACACATGTATGCTATTATACGTTTGTTTTAAGATCAAAACTAATTACCTTGAAGCGTAACTAATATCTTTTAACAAGGTCTACAATTACTTTATATGATTACAAGGTCCTTTTACAATAATTACTATTATTGACTATTATCTATCCTTTTTATCATATAACTTACACGTATGAATTTATATACGACTATATAATATATATGTATATATATAGTATATATAATATATAAGGTAGACTATATCTACGTTTATTATAAAAGTTTTATCGTAAATTAAGATTGAGAACACTGTCATTAACCCAAAAATGAATTACACAATTTGATATTAATACATGGATCTGCTTTAACGAAGGAGGTTTTCAACAATAGTGATAGCATTTAATGTCAAAAACAGTAAGACTAAAACAGCGTACAATACGGACGAACACAGTCTACCAACGTATCAACAAGAAATTCCAACAGTAGTATTTGTTTATTACAGAGTTGATAAATACATCCGGTGATAGATAACAAACAGAAAACTTAATTACAACTATTACAAGACATGAATGTATTATGATGTATTACAAATTCTAAACATTGTAAATAGAAGACCATTTAATTATAAAACCCAAATGACTATTGATCACATATATCTATTGAAACTGTATAGTAAAGCATAGTAAATAAATTATGAATGTCATGTTTGTTATTAATACAGTTGACTTGACGTTCAATATGGTAAGACTCTAGATAAAGTCTTCGTTTGTAACAATCTTCTCGTTCTAAAATTTCAACTTCATCGTATAATTAGGAGAGTGGTGGGTTTGGTGGACGTGTGAGGATGAAACGCAACACGTCTACCAAACTCTCTACTCTCCTAATTACGATAACGTTGAACGTCAGGTCAACTGTATTAATAACAAACATGACATTAATAATTTATTTAATATACTTATACAGTTTCAATAGATATATGTGATCCAATAGTGAATTTTAGGTTTTATAATTAAATGGGTCTTTAAATTTATTTTACAATGTTTTAGGGATTTGTAATATATCTACATAACACATTCATGTCTTTGTAATAGTTGTATATTAAGTTTTCTGTTTGTTATCTATCACCTGATGTATTTATCAACTCTGTAATAAAACAAAACTACTTTACTGTTGGAGTTTCTTTATTTGATACACGTTAGTTCTTAGTCTGTGTTCGTCCGTATTGTACGCTGTTTTTAGTCTTAATTTTATTTTTACATTAAATGCTATCACTATTTATTTGAGAACCTCCTTCATGTTAAAGCAGTCCATGTATTAATATCAAATTGTGTGTAAGTCTCTACATTTTATTTAGGTTAATGACAGTGTTCTCAATCTTAATTTTTAGATCTTGATAAAAACTTTATATAAGTCGAAACGTAGATGTCACAATAAATGATTATTCCATAATAGTTGTTTTTTGGTTACGAACGACAATCCCATTAATATATATATATATATATATATATATATATATATATATATATAATGAATAAGATGAAATAATAACTTAGACTCTTATGCAAAGCCCAAATGATCATTTTAAATCGAGCTAGTAATTGGGAAATTTACAAATTTATACCGTGTACACAACTATACATAAACCTAACTTTCAATTACGTTTGGCATTTTTGTCAATCATATCTGACATTGTCAAGTTTTTGACTTATGTCAGTTATAGACAGGAAGCTGCGCTCAAAATTACGGCTATAAGCCAAGTATTAAATATATAAATATTTTATTTAGTTAATTACACAAGGTAAGTTAATAAATACTATCGTATTACAGTGAATAAGATATAATTTTTCCCAATCCAAATTCTAGAATTATCATATTAACTTCGATTCTCAACTCCTCTTTATTCTTTTCTGAAAATATTTTTTGTATACGTTTATGTGTATGGTAACTTTAAAAAATTTTTGTCGATTATCGCGCAAGATATAAGTGAATTTTTCATCTATATCATTCTACATAACTCTGTGAATATCTAGTATATTAGGAAAATCGTGTATCTTCGAGCTAAAAGACGAATTACAATTCAAAAGGTTTTACGTTATTTACTTTAAATTGTTTTTTGTATTTTATTAATAACTATGTTTTATAAATAAACGTCTGTGAAACAACATTGAGAACACTGGAGGTGTATGAATTTTAAATTCGCTCAAAAATAGTTAATAAATTTGTTAATAATTTGAATTTGCGGTATTATAATAAGATTACTTAAAATTGAGTAGCAGGGCATTTTATGCGATTTATATGGTTTAATGTGTTTTTAAATTCTCTGCTGAGCAACGTTTTTGTTTGTATCCTTCTTTGCCGACGTCACTGGTCGTTCGGCAAAACTCGGAAATTCGCTACCGGTAATTAACTGCCAAGTTCACGTCGGATTTCAACACTATGAACTGATAAATCCAATTTAAAATAGAAAATATTTTTCACTCCATGTTTATAGGAATTCTTGGCCTTAGAACTGAACGAGGAATCGTTTTGCTAATTATCTGCATGTCATTAAAGACACGGGGGCCCAGATACAGATCGTTGGTTTATTTAAGTGACGAATAAAAAGTTTCATTTTCCTTGCAGATATATGTGCTACATTACTTCGCAAATGCATTTCAAAACTACAAAAAAATATTTAAAAACCGTGTAAGTATATAATCCTATAAAGGGAAACCAGTAACAAGTTCATATGAAGATAGTAGTTATGAGTAGGCTATATCTATAAAATTTGAACGCATCAAATGTAAAAAGTATAATGAAGATGCCCTAAAATTATAAAGAGTGATATCATATTCAAGCTTATATGAAGCATACCCTCGACAATTTATTTGTTCCTGTAAACCTCTTTTGAATCATTTCTGAACAAAGTAAAAACCAACCCCTGTACTATCCAGCAACAGCTGTTTATTTCAATTGCAAATGTATGCAGAGCATGAAATCATGGAGTGGAAAATAACAATAGATTTGACGCAAGAACCAGTAACATGCAACGTATTCTAAATGCTACGTCAAAGATTTCTTTATAAGCGAGACCCAAAAACCGTTTATATTTACAATAGAACAAAAAGAATCCTAAATAGAATTTCTGAAGGACACACTTTTTGAATTTTTCGTGTTTATTATTATAATTGTATATATAGGTACACTTATATTTCTTAAAACGTTTTAAATTTACTAGTGGAATAATAAAACAAATGGCTTTGTAAAATCACAAATAAATTTCAATAAAAATTATATTTGGAACATTTCGATTTAAAGAAGTTGTCGATATTTTTACAGTAATCAAATTTCAGGGTACCTAACCTTTTGTATTTAGTAATTACAAGTTATAAAATCCCTCATCTTCAATCCAAATACTCTGCATTTATTTACAAAATATACTTGTGACTAGAAGCTTGTTCAGTCCCTTCAGAATTAGCTTTCACGAGTAGGAACACCCTAACATACTACGCTTCAAAAGTTTTAGCTAACAATAGTTTGATTACAGAAACTGTATCTACCACTATTATTTGTACAATACAAAAGTAAAAGATACTATAGTTAATCGCTTGCCCATACAGAGAGCGTAAGTGGTTTCACATTAATTACAAACATCACATTTACTTTGCTTTACAAATTGACCTTGCAAATTAATTATGCCTCTGCTTGCCTGATAACCATCTAAATGTTTAAAAGCCAAGGTAAAACCAGTTAATGAATTTTTTTAATTACTGCACTTTGACCAGCTGAATAACCAATAATCATTGTTTGTTTGTGTAATACAGAGTGTGGATGGCTCAACGCCTAATTAGTCCAAATTTGCAGTGACGTTCGTTGGTATTTTCTACAACATAATGGAACAAACAGGTACGATAAAGGGATCGACAGATAAACTTCGCTGTATTACTTTATAAATTACACGAATGGTTGCAGGCGGTAAAATTAAAATTTAATACGGCGAAATCAGAGGCGCTCCATTTCGGAAAGAAACCGCGACAGCGACCCCCTAGGCTAGAGCTAGGAAAGGAGAAAATACCGTTTAAGGAAGCAATTACATACCTCTTGGTAAAGATTGACGATAAGTTAAATTGGAAAGCTCACTTGCAGAACGTTAAATGCAAAGGCAGCGAAATATCAAACAAAATGATAGCGGCGGCGAAAATAAACTGGAGTTTCAGAGGTGAATCGTTGAGGACGATTTATGCCGGAGCAATTCAGCCGGCAATGCTGTGCGCAGCTTCTGTATGGCGGAAGGTTGTAAAGTCCGGGAGATGCGTCAATTGACGAGCGTGCAACGCATAACTGCACTCAAGGCGGCGAGGGCATACAGGACCACCTCCACGGAGGCGGTCCTGGTGATCAGTAGGAATCTCCCTATCGAATATGTCGTTAGGGAGATTAGAAATAGGAGATTAATAAATATAGGGAAAGGGCGCAAAATTATCAAAGATATTAATATTGGTAATAGGGAGGTTGAGAGAAAGATCGTTGTATCAGAGTTGGGGCACCGGGCCGATATTAGAGGAATAGAGTTTGTCGAAGGTGAGGGACGCGACGGGTATCAGAATTTACACGGACGGTTCACGTATGGATGACGGACTAGCAGGCGCGGCGTTTGTCGTATTTAAGCAGGAAAGGGAGGTGTTTCGGTTTCAAACCAAACTCGCGAACTGGAGCACTATCTTCCAATGCGAATTGGTAGCCATACGAGAGGCTATCGATTACGTAATAAACCATACGGGCAGAGACGTGTATTATATAATCAGTGATAGTAAATCGGCGCTGACGGCTTTAACAAACACGAACACCTCGACAGACCTCCAAGCGGACGTCTGTAGGATAGCGCATACGGCGCTCGAGTTTCGGCATTTAAAGTTCTGTTGGGTTAGGTCGCGCGATGGTAACGTAGGAAACGATAGGGATGATGAATTATCTAAAGAGGCCGCGTCGGGCGACTTTCGTATACCACATTCGTCAATACCGAGGTCTATAATTAAAAGAAAGTTGCGCGAAAAATCAATTCGATAATGGGAAGAGAGGTGGAACAAAGCTGCCACGGGCAGGTTGACCCACTAATTCATACCGAGCATAAAAGCTACAGAAAAGATCGAAGTGAAACTCGATCATAAAATGGTGCAACTGATTACAGGGCACGGCGTCTTGAAAGCGTATTTACAAAGGTTCGGTTTAACCGACAACGACCGCTGCGAATGCAGTGAGGGCGCAGAAAGCGCAGAGCACGTGCTTTTCGACTGCCCACTCGAGGTGGCAAATCGAGGGTTAGCTGATATGAAATTAGCTATCGCAGGAGTAGCATGACCAAAGAGCCTAGAGGAAGTCAGGGAAGTGGCTAACCAGAAGGCGTTTTGGACAATCTTCTAAGATTTTTGGGAAGGGTCGCGAAATTAGACGGTGATAACCGCGCGTAAATCGGAGGGGGTAGGGGAGGAGTAGAAATTTTTGATTTGGACTTGGCATGAGAAACGGACATGAGCATGATATAACCAAAACCTGTATAAAATTTTAAAAAAATTTAAAAAATATTAAAAAACTATTTAAAAAAATGAAAAGCAAAAACAAAAGCAAAATTTAATAACCAACATTTAATATGCACGACAAACCCCACACCACTAAAACAATCACTGTTGCACCTTATACGCGCGGAAAAAATCGGAATCGGGAATAAACTAAAACAAATAAATTACAACAAAATAAATCGATAAACCTTAATTAACTTAAATCAGTAAATAAATAAAGAAAATAAAATAGAGTAAAACCGCGCATCCCCCAGGACTTAAAAGTGATAGTGATTGTGATCCCTCCTAGAACGTTTAGTGCATACCCACCAGAACTTTAACAGTGCATCATCTCCCCTTAGCAGTAAGATATCAATAGACGTAAGAAAACGACCAGATCTTCGGATGCTTGGGAAATTTATATACGAGGTAGGATTATAATTGTGGCATCTGTACTCGCATAAACATTGGCTTGTATTAATAAGGAGATTTTGAAATAATCTAACTGTTCGCGCCAATTGTTATTAAATAAATGATGATAAATTCAGTCTATATTGTACAACATAGAACTGGTTCTTATCTACAAAATTCATTCATTTTTCAAAATTATAAGACAGTTGAACCTTACTAATTGTACCGACGTGATTAATTTTTGGTATGTGTTGAAATGTGTCAATCACATGTTTGATTATATAGCAAAGACTCACCAGTGGTTATAACTAGTGACCGTACGTAATAGTGTAATACTCCAATTTCCAAATATCACTCCTGTTTTTCTTTATTCCATATTATTGCGTGTTGAATGAAGTGATATCTACAGCGATTGGTAAGTCTCTGTTACGCATTATATCATATTAATTGTTGTTGTTACGCATATGGTCCTGCTATCGAAGGTATTTATAGTTTGAATATTGCATTCACGCATTTAATGTAGCACATTTGCTAAAATTCAGAAACACTAACGAGCATGTTTTGTGCGTAATGGCGCTAGCCATCATAATGCTTATGCGAGTGCGACTGATAATTTGGGCGATGCTTTTGCTAATTTATGCACTGTTGCATGTTTTTGCTTATTTAGATATTTATTAATTTATTTATATATTTATTTTGTTTATTTATATACTTACATTATATTTATACTTATTTTATATATATATTTATATTTTTGCCTGTATTTTTGTTCTGTGACTTGATTTTATTTGCTAGACGTCTTGCCGCCAATTTTTGGTGGCAGTATATATAAGAAAGAAGATTGTACTTAAAATATGTCAGTTAGGGAATGATAGGGAACGCTAGGGACAAATTTAGGATGAAATTTGAATAAATACTTAGACCAGGGAAGACGAATTTGTAAATATATAGAACAGGCAAAATAGCTGGATTCACCGGTAAGCAGAGCTGGCAGCTGCTATCCGATATTACGGATCCCTCCCCGTTTATTTTTGCGTGTCTTGTGGATCGGGCTAACTCCAGAATCAACGCTAGGGATATCATTCTTTAAACCCTATTTTTAGTTTCAGTTTGTTAGATTTTTATTTAGTATTGATTAACCTGAAGTTAGATTAAATTTGGAGCACGTTTACTTTTCGCGTTTAAACCCAATGTAGTACCTTCGGGTGGAGCATTGGGGTCGTGGCCGCAAGCATAGCGTTCCTTAATTACATTATAATGTATTACTTTATAAAGCATTCTCTGACAGGTCTTCACGATAAAATAGTTAGGTGTAGAATGAATGATTTTCGACTTGTCCACCACTCGCTTGCACGTATCGCGTTGTCATTGGTCGAAGACAACAACACATATGAATTCAAACCGTGTCAAACGTTTACATCCCAAAAACACAAAAACTGATGGTTTTGCTAGGAACTCGGATTACATTAATATGCATAAACACCGTAAATGTTAACTATTTTCCACAACTATGTGTAATATACCAAAATTCACGATTAGAAATCCCCTAACATAAATTATTTAACTAGAATCTTTGTGAAGCCAATTTGGAGTGTAACATCACTAACGTGTAATAATACACATATGAGTAATATAATGTTTTTGTCATTATAATTGTACTTTCGTACTGTATCTTTTTATGTACAAAATTTCAATATCAAAATCTTTACTATTTAATAAATATTATTTAAATTTCGTAAAATGCAAAGTTTTAGTGTGATTTGCAGAAACCTATAAATTTGAACATGTAGAATTTCTTGAACCAAATTTTTATACTTTATGTAAATTTGTTCGAAAAAGCTTATCCTTTTACACATCGTACAAAATTCAGCTTTGTTTTGTGTATAAATTGATGGCAAACGCAGTCTGAATAAATTCAAGTTGTGCGCCGATACAATTTCTAAGAATCACTTTCAGATTAATTTCTCGCAAATTGCTGAATTTGACGTTATATTGCGCCACTGACCTCATTAATTCGGAGAAATTTTAGATCCAAATAAAACGCAAGTACGTGTACGGCACAAGTCATTACTGACGAGAAAAAGCGTTTTCTAGGTTCTGTGTTTTGGGCGTTTAGACACCGTTAACGCAGAAACACTCAATGTCTGGAATCTAATGCCGTTCCAAAATCTTCGTCCTCAGTTTCCCCCGAAACTTATGCCCTGACGAAAGTTCTTTTGAATCTTTCAATTTTTAGAAGGAAACGACCTCATCGAGATTTATTAATTATTAATTGATCTTTCTCTAAATAAGTTGTATGATAAGACAGAATGAATGTGCATTTGCACTTAAATATCTTTAGCGTCTTTAGAGTATGATTATTATCGGATGGCGGGTGACGCCATATGCCCAATAGATTGAAATTAACTTAAAACGTCAAGATTCAGCATGCTACAGTACAACCTATAAACATCATGCTAACATTATTGTTTTAATACGTCGTCACGAATACCCCGTTTATTGTGTAAAATAAAGTATTGTTTAGAAGATCCCCGTTTATGCTGACAGTATCTGGAAATGCATACATTGACGAAAAACCCAAACCATCATATACTACCAGAGCTTTTACTTGTTTTAGCGATAAATAATTGTAGGAGGGTCACAGTTTCTAATTCTACACAAATTTGATATGGCAACTGTGAACATCGCAATAGTGTATGTAAATATCATCGTCATTCTCGCTTTACTTCTTTACTTGGCGCTTGTAGAAAATAGATCTAATAAACACTTTAACTGTGTTGTTATATTGATTATAAGTTTTTAAAAACGGGAAAGTCCGAGGCAAAAAGAAACTTTACTTTATTATTACATTTAGTTTTGTACATTATCAGTTATTACAGAGAAAGTAAAACTTTAAAAGAGGAAAGCAGTATTTATATCAGGATATGTTCGTTCAAAAGGTATCACATCTAACAGTGAGTATCATTTTTATTTATATCGGAGCGAAAAAGCAACAAAATATTATTAACAAAAATGTTCCTGGTTTGTTCGGCATTTTTTACTCTGGCAACACTGGTTGTGTAAGTAGTCGATGTTTTCTAGTCTTACTTTCTTATTTTGATTACTAATATGGAGCGCCTCGCGCAGGTTTTTCAAGGTCACACGCCTTATAATAATACTGTTGTATTTTTATTGATATCTAAAAGCACGTCAAACAAATGGGCAATTTAGTACAGAAGTACTGATGAATTTTTAGTATTAAAATAGAGTGAGTGGAACAACTTTTAACGATTAGATAAACGCTCATTAGTTGCTAGATAACATTGCTTAATTAAAATAATTTTTTATTAAATTCGTTATTCTGTACTAACAAAGACTATAAATAACTCCAAGAAATTTTTATGGAGTTTAGCGATTAAAATTTGTAAGAAGTATAGAAATACATACAAGCATCAACCTAAATAAACCCTCATATTTAAGAAACGCCTACGCCGAAATTCATATTAATGCATAGCAACGGTGTCAGGCTTCATATACCCAGTTAAAATAATATTATACAAACACCCCAACCAGATGTCTTTAAAATAGTATTCCACATACAAATCACAGAGAATCGTCTATACTCAAACCGAGCTACCCCTGACATCGTAGACCGTAGTACAAAGAGGGCTTTGTATCATGATGTTCCAGGGTGATTGCTTTTAACCGTCTTTATCAGAAGGGTCTTGGAAGCACGAAAGGGATCGATTTAATATTTAGTACTATGCTTACAGGTCAAATGGTTCTATCCAAAGAAATTATTTTCGAAACTGGCATTTCCTGTTCTACCGGAAATGCGTCATTATATCGTTTTTGAATAGAATAACCAAATCTTTCTTATTCTTTTTTAACATCGTATTAAATTTAAAGCTAACTTTCGTAAAGGTGACATACCATTAAAGCTGGTATTTTTCAATTTATAATTATTTCAAACCTAAAATTTTAGCAGAAACGTTAGAAACAAAAAAAAATATTTGCGGTTAGTTTATATTTAAATGAAGTTGAGACCTCGGGACTCTTTCTACATAAAGGTTTTGGGTAAATTTTAAAACTTGCAATTATTACCTCATTTAAATGGATTGTTCCACAAGAACCTAAAAAAGTAACTTTTTCAAATACCCGTTTAACTATGCCCACGAAAAAGGTAAAATAAAAGCAGTTTCTATAGATACTAATTGATATCTAGGTATGTCAAAGAAACGCTTTTTGAAAAGTGCATTTTTTGTCTAATTTATTAAAATTACCAATAATAATCGTCTAAGAGGACAGAAAAATGATACCCGGTTAAATTACTAATACCATCTGTTAATTTTTGCTGCATAGCTTAATTTCTTCGTATTTTTAAAGATAAAATATAACGAAAAGTATTCATACTCAGACACTTTAAATTTATTTTACATTTATAGCGAGTAGCAGAATTACAGAAAGACTTGAAAATTTAATGAAAGACCCGCATTTTCCTTTAATAATCAAAATTGAGTTTAAAAGAACAGGAAAGTTTTTTACAATTTGGGTGTAACGAGAAACCTAGCTAAAAACAGAACAAATCTATTGTGGATGGTGAAGATAGTGAAGTCAATACGTAGCGAATTTTGATAACGATCCAAAATGACTCAATACGTTCATGTGCTAAATATTCCCGGCAGTTATTATTCAGTCCAGACATTCCAAAAAAAAACATAAAATGCATTCTTTTTGCTTGTAACTGTGAAAGCATTTCCTTCAACCAAAAATTTGGGACGCGTTAATTTTGTAAGTACATTTTAATACAAATTCAAGATCTTACTTTTAAAAACAAGTCGGGCCTACAAAGCAAAATTTAATATGGAGGTGACCATAAATCTATTGAATTGGTACTGTCAGGCCGCAGAAAATCCACATTTTAAAAGAAATAGTTTTTCAGAACAAATTTAGCTTTAACGGTTTTTGTTTCGTCATGAACAATCAAGTGAAATTCAAAATTTATCCAAAGCGCGAATAAGTCAAAACTAGGTGGATGTTTAAAAATCTACAGTTTCTGGTTTGATCGATTTGTCTTCGAATGGTTCACCGATGTGTTTGGCAGCAAATGAGGTTCACCGAGAGTGGACAATTATTAATATTTAACTTGAGAATCCGGTACTTTTTAATTGGCTTTAGCATACCACATAACAATAATTTGTATATCACGATGCAGCTGCGTGGCCACTTTGTGAAGCTTTAAGGGCAGTGTTCATCCCACCCAACAACCTCGCACTAAAAAAACCGTCTGGTAGCAAAGCTTAACGCGAGACCATGTCTTATATGATGACATCTCAAGTTAGCAAGACTTTATTGACATTAATGAACCATATATTTTACTTATTGCAATTAAAGTGTGTCGTTTTTTAAATAAAGCGTGATTCAATAGGTTCCATTATATTCCATTATATCAATTTAAGTCTGATATGCCAAATAAACAGAGAGCACCACGATGTTCCAGTACCATGGGTATGTGATGTGGGGTATTGACTACGAAAGCTAGATCACCGAATTTGACTCTTTTTGATTTGGTGTATAGGTGTATAAATAATTTTTCCATGTTCTTGTTTACAATTCAGAACTATTATACTTTTAACTAGGCAATTTTATTACCTAGTGGGTGAACACTTCACACTTTTTGATTGAAGATAAATAAATTTGCTGATGGTATTTTCATAGTCAGTCAAGCTGTGCTAAGATTGTTTTTGCTCCATTTAGAGATACAACTAAGTAATGTGTTTATAACGGATAGTTTTAGTGAATTTTGTCGATTTTTAAAATATAATGTAAAATGCACCAAACAGGACAATCCTATATAATCGAATTAACAGTATGAGATGCCAGGTGATCTAGCAGACGTCGACTACAGAAAGTTGTGCCTCAACCGTAATTTATCAGCCAAGCTGTAAGGGTTGCTGTTTCCTCTCTGCATCGTTTTAGTGATTTCCCGCATGGAAAATTGAGTCTGAATTTTTTTTAAGTTTTTTAATATTACTCACAGCACAACTTGAGATGTTACGGGGTGAAGATTAACCTTACTTCGTTCAAATTGTTGGAATATGTTAATGGCGACATCTGTTATTGGTTGAGTATGAATTATAAATTTACATTAATTGCCCATAAAATGTTATATATAAAATATTTAGAGTTACACTATTGTATAGGTGTGTCGTTATTGCCTAATAATTTTTTTTACCGCCGCTACGAAGTGCATTTCAGTCAGTAGATGGTTCTATTTTCCTTTTATTACTGTTGTCTCACTATTTCTTTTTCGTATTTAATTATCAGCAATTATTTTTAAGTGGTTTTTGTGGGTACTAGGTATATATATATATATATATATATATATATATATATATATTACTCATATTTAGACCAGGGTAGAAAATTAAATAATCACATCAAATAATTTTAATCACCGTGTAGAAGCTTTGGGAAAAGGTACGCGTTATTAAAAAACCGTGAAGCATAAAAATTCATTCGTTTCATTAAAAATAAGGGAGTTAAATTATGTACAAGACGCTTGCTATAAAAAAAAAGGGGGAAGCAGTATTAAAAAGCTCTACGTGTAATTTAATTATTCCTAGTAAAGAAACAAATAGAAATTACGTGCAAAATTTATATTGATTAACTCAATTTTAAGTAACCGGTATTAAACAAAACGTACAGATAATAATTAATATTTGATTAGGAGTCACTAAAAATTAAAGGGTATTATTTTAATTGGAGTTAATTGAACCGTTAGGAACATATAATACGTATAAAAGCTAGTAAAAAAAACCCAATAATAGTCAAATCTTAGAAGGGTTATTTAAAATGTTACGTTTGAACACACCTGCGTATTTTTAAAAGGCAATTTCAGTTTAATTTGTTTAGATAAACATGTCGATTCTACGGATATTGGAAACGGTCGGAATAGTTCACCGGACATGAGGGGGACTGCTAATACAGACACGGAACGAGTGGAAACGCCTAGGACATACGCTGAGGTGACGGCTAGACCAGGACCAAGTAGGGAAAACAGACCTGGACAGGATTTTTAGAACGCGACAGACCACTAGATTTCAGTATAAATGTATATGAACATCCACGTGAATTTTTCAAAATTGAGGAGGAAGTAGAGCCAGAAACTGAGGAAAAATTATGTTTGCCAATTATTAATATAGGAATTTTTGAGAATAATGTAGAAGTATTACTTGATACAGGGGCAGAGGCGAGTTTAATATCGGAGGAATTCGTCAGCAAAATTAGGGATAAGGTTTGTGATAGAATTATGCCTATAAAGCGTAGCCATTTAGTAGCTCCAAATAAAAAGAAGTTTGCTGTAGTAAATAGTGTTGTGGTGCTTAGGATAGATATAGGAGATTTAAGCTGTGAACAGGAGTTTGTAATTGTACCTGGACTGAAGTTTCAGAGCATTTTAGGTGTTGACTGTATGATGAAGTTAGGGGTTTTGATAGATATGGAACGGAAGGTAATAAAGATTAATGATAGGGTAGTGCCATGGAAGGGCAGTTATGAAGTCACAGAGGATGACACAGGGTTTAGTATTAATGTAGTAGAGGTAGAGGATGATGAAGGTAAACAGATCAACACGATAAGATGTCCAGAGGATAGGATAGTAGAGGTTCAAGCTTTAGTACAAAAACATGCAGAATTAGTGGGGGTAGAAGCAACAGCAGCAGATCGGGAGCAGGTGTAGGCAGAATTAAGTAAAGATGCACGTAAAATTAATCAACGGACCAAACCGCAATTCCATTGTCCACCATCCATGGACACATTTTTGACGAGGTTAAGTGGCAAGTTTGTTTTTAATAAAGTAGATTTAAGGAATTCATTCTGGCGGATTCCATTACATAAGAATTCTAGAAGGTACATAGGATTTTCCGTAGAGAGAAAAATCGATAACTTTAAAGTAGTATCGTTTGGTTTGTCGGCAGAAAGAAAAAAAATGGTAAATGAGAAACAGACATGTGTAGGGACTGAAGAAGAAGCAATATTTAAGAGTCAGGATAATAGGGAGGATAAGTTTATTTTATGTGAGATAACAGGGATGTTAAGTATAGATATAGAAGGGGGAGAAATAGGGATGAAGAGTATTAGGATGGTGAGAAGAAAGACGTGGAGGGTCAAGAAGAGAGTTAGATTTAAATAACTTGATGAACAAAGGATAGAGATAGGTGAATTTTAGTATAGATATAGGAATAGAAATAGGATAGGGATAGAAGTAGGTGTTTATAGAAAATAAAGCTAGGTATAGGATAAATATGGGAGATAATTAGAAATAGGTTTAGGATGAGAATAAATAGTAAATGTAGGAAGAAAATAAGATAAGTTAAGTATAGATATTTCATATAAGATTAGTGGAGAGTTAGGAATAAAGTAAGAGTAGGATAGGTATATAGGATTAGGTAAGGGGAAGTGAGTATAGTTAAAAGTTAGAAATAGGATAGGGATATAGGATAGGTGTAAATATTTTTTTTTGGATTGGATATAAGTTAGGTAAGATAGATAGATAAGGGTAGAGAGAGATAGGCAATTTTTTTTGTAAATTTTGTTTGCGATTTCAATGTTTTATATTTGAATTCGAATAAGTGGGATTATTTGTATTCAAATAGGGGGAAAATACTCATATTTAGACCAGGGTAGAAAATTAAATAATCACATCAAATAATTTTAATCACCGTGTAGAAGCTTTGGGAAAAGGTACGCGTTATTAAAAAACCGTGAAGCATAAAAATTCATTCGTTTTATTAAAAATAAGGGAGTTAAATTATGTACAAGACGCTTGCTATAAAAAAAAAGGGGGGAAGCAGTATTAAAAAGCTCTACGTGTAATTTAATTATTCCTAGTAAAGAAACAAATAGAAATTACGTGCAAAATTTATATTGATTAACTCAATTTTAAGTAACCGGTATTAAACAAAACGTACAGATAATAATTAATATTTGATTAGGAGTCACTAAAAATTAAAGGGTATTATTTTAATTGGAGTTAATTGAACCGTTAGGAACATATAATACGTATAAAAGCTAGTAAAAAAAACCCAATAATAGTCAAATCTTAGAAGGGTTATTTAAAATGTTACGTTTGAACACACCTGCGTATTTTTAAAAGGCAATTTCAGTTTAATTTGTTTAAATAAACATGTCGATTCTACGGATATTGGAAACGGTCGGATGCTTTAGCACGAAATACAAAACAGGGTTTATTTAAAAAGCTTATTCTGCGTAAATTTGGCAGATAACAAATGGTTACAGAGAATCTTAGAGAAACCGTAGCTTAATAGTTACGGGAAATGCTAAAGATGGGTTATTTCACAGTCCACATGGACTGAAATAATCGATAATAAAGAATATCAATTTGCACCAATAAGAACAGGTTAGATAGAGACAGATAATATGCGCAAGACCGAGACACATATAGTAAAAGGCGCGAGTAGAGCAACGTCACGGGGTTGCAATTGGTTGAAAATAAAAGGCAAAATTGAGAGGTAAAAATAACATTTCTGTATAAAATTTAATTCGTTATTTCCAGACGTTGCGAGCCGTGTCGAAATTTCTGAGATTTAACTGGTGCGAGTGCAAATTTCGTAAAAATCGCATGCCGGGCTGCGGAATGGGAACCTAGTATACGAAATTCTGGAAATTGTCCGTTTTGGGGACAAGACCGACAGACAGGCTAACCTCTATATATACCCAGGTTAATATGAAAAAGCTCTCTTAGATTTTCGACTTGATTCAATGCGTTAAACAGTGCTTTTTAGTTTTCCAATTTTGATTAAATAATTTAAACAGTTTGCTCGTATATTTTGGTGATTTAAAACAGTTTGTTCTTTACGTGCTACAATGAATGTAATTTAGTGCACTTAGAAAAGAAGATACAAGGTAATAAAGTCTAGTATCACTGTACCAATTAGTCAAATTTGCAACGACAAATGAATACACAAAAGTAGGCAGTTTTGGCGTATATTTGTGAAAGAAGTATGAATTTCTTTGCTATTTTCGGGGTGTTAATAATTAAATGATTCGTAAACGTGTCTGGATCCACAAAACAAGCTTCTGATATACACAGATGAGTTCCGGAAAAGCACTGAAACAACTTTAGATGAATGGTGGTGTAGAGAAAATGTTTAAAAGCGACCAGTAATCCGAGGACGTAAACATAACCCAGTTGGAATGGTGAAATTAACAGAGGACGATGTACATTGACGCTACGAGCGCATTAACCTTCAGGTAACTTATGCTTTGTTGATCGATTTTTGATGTTTGGTGTGTGTTGAATAACTTTATAATTTATTTACTTAAAATGGACAGTAGTGAAATTGTACTAACAACAAATTTTAATTTTAAGGTGACATTTTCTTGTTTAAGTAGAAAGGGTATTTAGTATTTATGTTCTGGATTATGATGAAAATTTGGGCATGTCTTTGAGCTCAATTAGACGAACCTGGTTAATTAACGTAAAGGGTGGTAGATGCTCCTTTGTACTCAGACTCAGGTCTGCATATATTGTTATATTAATTAGTAGGCATCCTACAAGGACTTTAATTCTGGATGCACATTAAAATGATAACAAATTTAATCTTGAAATTTTCTGATATTAAAATTTATGCTGAATTTTAATTTTGAAATTTTAATGTATTGTGAATATTGATGTAAATAGAGTTAACGTTGATGTTTGTGGTAGGAATGTGTTTGTTTTTTTTTTATGAATGAGGATGAAGGTTTAACTAGGTGAGCAGCCGAAGCGGAAAAGAGTAAAGAGGCGAGTAACAGAAGAAAGTCAACGGACCAGTTAAATTAATAGCTTTTTGTAGGTTTCACAGCATTCTTGACGCCCAATCTGTGGGGCTCGATTCGAAAAGCCTAGAGTTCCCGGATTTTGGTGGATTCACAGCATTCTATATATATATATATATATATATATATATATATATATATTTATAACTTTTTTTTAATATAAGGTAATGTCAAATATTTAAAAGATGTGGTAAACAAGTGGCTGAAAACAATAAATTGTATATTTTTTTTTTGTTGTTTCGTTTAACATATATATTAGGATTGAAGGTAAAAATGAGTGTGAAGTAAGTCAGGATTATATTCCTTATTTTTGCATCGATTTTTGTACTATGTAAATCCTCCAGGATAGGTTTTGGATAAATGTTGTTTTCTACGCGGGTTGGTTTTTTTTTATAACATGTTTTTAGTAAAGGTGTTATCGATGATTTTCCTCTCTTGAGGTTTTCTTTTTGTTTGTGATCCACCCTATTCTGCGACTTTTTAACTAGCACAGCATTCTTTGGATTCATTTTTTTGTTGCGGCACTCGAGACGGGCTATTTTCTCTGCTTACTTTATTTTCATTCTTGTTCACACGAAATGCCGAACAAAGAGTCAAATAAGATTACTTGAATTAGCTAAATATTATAATTTCTTCTCTCTAATTTATAACATAAAGCCAGGGCCGCGCCAGGTTATGTTGACGCCGGGATGCAGATAGACTTTTACCGCCCTCCAAAGGCAATTTATATTTTAATAGCGGAATAACATACATTGGTAACGATATATTTTTATTAGAAATACAATATGTTAAAAAAAACCATTAAAAATATAGACTGAAAACTTTACCGTAAAAAAATAAACAAAAAAAGCATAAATTGGAAATGAACAAACTATGCAGAACAATAATATGCCTTTAACATTTTTACAAAAAAAGTTGTGTTTTGATATATTTTTATCAAAATCTTTTATTAAATCTTGTGTATTCTTAGCTCCATTAGAATTAACGCTAAATTGTTCAATGTTTCTTGTGTCATTATTGACTAAATAATTTTTTATTAATTTTGATTTAGAAACGACCGATCACTTTCAGTGACCATTACTGGTAAATTTAATATTATTCTCAAAGCTATTCTTCAATTTGATAATATATTAACTATATCATTTTTGACTATGTATGCTAACATTTCCAAGAGATTACCTTTACTGTAAACATATAGTCTAATTATTTTCAGCTCATCAGCCAAATCAAGTGTATGTGTATCTCTTGCATTTCTTGTATCGTCAGATAATTTGATCTGCAGATCAGCAGAATGCTTAGTTTTTGTTTCATTGTCAAAGTATAAAATGTTTGTAAATCACACAATAAACTGAAATTATCACAATATCCTTTCATGAGAGTAAATCATTCTTTTATTGATTTAATCGTGGTATCAATAATGCAACAATTATAATTTATTTTGATTTCCGGGGGTCGTTTATTGGATCCTCTTTATGTTCATAACAAAAAAGTTTTTTTCGCTCTTCTTCTAATACTTATGTATGGTGGAAAATTTAGTACATAATCTAAACTTTGTTATTTTTTTAGTAACAAGTGCCATGTCACTGAAGGCTTCATCAAATCTTTTAGTAGAAAAACATTTATAGAGCATATTCAATTATTCGGTATATTCTTGAATATTTATGGTATTTCAGTTGAAAAGGTTACTAGCAATATGTATTGACGTTAGTTAAAATTTCATAGTAAGCGAACACTAAAAAACAAACTTAACAAACTTAACAAAAACAAACGTATTAATTTTAATTGCTAACAATTGAACCCTCGTGTCTTATGTAGTTTGGTAATGCAGAAAGAGCGTCATGTATCTTTGGTAAATTATATTGAAGGGGTTTAATTGCTTTCACTCTACTTTTCCATCGGTATCGTACAAAGATTTCAGTGTTAAAGGTTTAACATATTCTTTCAAGATGTGCCACCTTTGGGTTGAAATAAAAAAATACAGACAACTCCTAAACAATACTAAAAACATCGACTGTTTCATATGATTTTTTAGCAGCATCATTAATAGCGAGATCTAAACTATGGATGCGCAAGGTTTGTACGAAATAGGCTCTTGTATTAATATTTAAAATATGCTTTGACGACGATCGTGTTTTCCTTTCATATTAGCCCCGTTATCGTAACCTTGACCTTGCATATATGTACATCTATAACTTTTGTTGTTAGAAAATCTAATGAAAATGAATTTAACCATCGTGAATAGGATAAAAACCCAAAAAGTGTTCTCTAACTTAACTTTTTTGCTTAAATAGTATAAAAATACAAATCTTATTATGATAGTAATTTGTTTCTGACGAATCATGTCAGGAGTGCAGTCTAATATAACTAAGAAGTATTTAGCTTTGTATAACATAGTTTTAATAAATTTCTTTACGTTTCCTTCTATAATTGATAATACTTCATTTTGTATTTTATTCCTTAAATAATGGGGTAATCGGTTACTATCTATTGAATTATTTTGTATATGTTTGGCCAAAACTTGATCAAATTCTTAAATGGTTTCAATCAGTTTTAAACAATTGCCGTTATTTTTTGAGAAAAGATTATGTCCTATCCCCTAAAAAAGCTAAATCTGGTCGGGTTAGATATTGTACTATTGCCTTTATTTTTTTTTTAGAACCCTTGCGCCGTTTTAGCTTTACATTTTATCTTAATATTTAAATTTAGGGAATTGTTAAACTTAACATGGGAAAGTTTTTTCTTCCCATCCTCAATTTAAACTTTTTTGTGTATAATTTCACAATTATAGTTTCCCACAGATTGCAAGTCATTAACTCATGATTTTCTTTATAGTATGTAAACCGCATACGTTTGCGTTTTCAGATTAAAAGAATATGCCGTGAGAAGCGAACAATGGCACGGTTACTGTAGTTGGCGAAAAGAAAACCACATGAAGGAGGGACTTTACATTCTGCGTTTAATGATTTAGGACGTGTGGGTGGTTAAGTTCGGCGAAGTGATTCCTTTCTGATGTCTGTACCTTCTTCCTCTACCTAAAATACTATCTCTATGCTTTGTCGATAATATTTTGGAAACACAAAAAACACCAGCCGAAGACCAAGACCTGAGAAACAGGAAACCCTTAGCTTTAGTAAGAACCAGGTATGCTCTTGGCTTGTTTTTTTTATCTTGTGGGCTTCACTATTGACGGTCATTCGTGCAGCCCAGTTCGTAGGCGTAATACTTTACCTCCAAGATCCGGCATGATAATCGACTCAATGAAGTTGAACTTATACCGTAATTAGCGTGTTTATAGCAAACCAATAACAAAGTTTTTCTTGGACAATAAAAATTTCGTTCAAATGGTTTTACAGAAGAGTAATTTTTGATGGAAATCTGCAACTGGGCCAAATCATCACCGCATACAACATGAATTCTACTTTTTCATGCCATATTAAATGTCGTGTCGACTCTTGCCGATCGTTCAAACCAGATTTGTCTTCTAAAGAAGTAGACTGATCTCTAAAAATTTCTAAACGCGGCATTTTTTGTAGCTGAATATAATAATCAATTACGGTTTACAACCTCTCCATTAGGTAAATATTTCTTATAATAATTTTCTGAAAAACTTCTATTAAGAGCATCCTTGGAAAAATTTAAATTAGTGATTTGTTCAAAGTCACTCTCAACGAGAATCGGTTTTTCTTTTAGTTAATAACAACAGGCTATAATTCGAAATAGATAGAAATCATACGAAATAGCCCAATTTTCCTGAACTCTTGAAAACGGTTCAGAGGTTAAAACTTTTAACATACCTTTAGAATCTTCTTGAAGATATTACGGAAATTCTGAAGATGATTAGTTAGGAAACTTGGTGTCGGTTGTTTCAGTACACCGAATAGCACTGCATTCAACTTGAAAAGGTGATGTCTTTAGAAGTTGAAGATACCGTTTCTTGGTGTTGCTTCTGGAAAAAACGCCGTATGCTTGTAGTTATATATTTAACAACTTTCTGTTTCTTTTCTCTGATATTTCGATACTGTTTTCCGTCTTACATATGTAGAATATAAAAAAATAAAAGTTAAAAAGTATATTATGATAAATATTAGATATTTAAGATATTGCTTTTGGTATTATCGTTATACTTTCAATTTTGGAAAGAAAATGTTATACATTAATGGTTACGCTGAAGAACAACTACAATGTACACAACTTTAGACTTACCGTGTAATTTTTTTTCTATATATTACACTATTACACAAAAGTGACTAACTTAGACGTTCAGAGGATTTTAATTATTTTACCTAAGCTCACAAATATAACGTTTAAATGCTGTCAAATTAAAAATACAAAATTCTTCATATCTTTTTATATAAGTAGTAAGTAAATCAATCCTTTGGCTAAAGCGCAGCCAGTTCGCTCTAAACTATTATCACTAAAGAGCACAACTTCCGGCACTAGTTTTGTCGATAAAAAGGACGGCTAAAATTGCACAAACACGTAATCTGCAAAATAACTACAACATCCACGTGCACTCGCACTGACTGATTTCTTAAGATAACAATGATAGACACTTTAACGCGTGCATTTAAAAGGTTTAAACTATATTATCGCTGACTTTATAAGCCGATCCTATGATATAGGGTTATCTTTTAAAGATCCCAAGTTCAAAATTTATTCAAGTTACAAGTAATATTTTTATGTTATTGTTAACTTACATTACGTTCGCATAAAAAAGGGGCACAATAAATTTTGATTTTGTTTAGGACGCTTTTTTAATTTTTTATTTTACAAAGCGCGGTTCAAAAATGTCATGAAAAATTTTACTTAGGAATGATTGTTTTACCGTCCTTTTGAACTGTCGCCCGTGTGCGATGTACCCTGTGCACCATAGAACGGCAGGGACCTGCATAAAATATTTTGTTGATAACAGAAACAAAAAACAGTTTATACTATAATTTTCCAGTCTGAACGGACCTGCACCTTGAC
Organism: Platerodrilus igneus; assembly: GCA_036346225.1. NCBI lineage: Eukaryota > Metazoa > Arthropoda > Insecta > Coleoptera > Lycidae > Platerodrilus > Platerodrilus igneus. The sequence continues at coordinate 597,412 of JARFIW010001306.1, forward strand.
GACGTTGTAAAATACTAGAACAGGTAGAATGGTTTGCGTGTTTCAATGAGCTAAAGAGCCGAACTATAGGTTTAACCAAATTAGTAGGGTCTTAAGTGAGGAGTCAGACTAAGACAGGTCCCCGAAAGAGGGCAGCAGCTTTTTCGGTACTTAGAGTGGCAGGGAGAGTTGAATGTCAGAAGTATAAAACAAGTAGGTAAGCTAGAGAACCTAAAACTCGAGATGAAGAGGTTAGCACTAGACATAGTAGGAATTAGCGAAGTCCCCTGGCCAGAGGCGAGGGATTTTAGGTGTGAAGACTCCAGAGTAATTAATTCATATAGGATCAGAGGAAGGAAATTTGGGTGTGGAGATAGTTATTCGAAAAAAGATAAGACGACGTATAGAAAACTACTTACAAAAGAACGAAAGAGTACTCATGGTTAGATTTGAATCCAAACCAGTAAATACAGTAATAATACAAGTGTACATGCCCACCTCTAGTTACAGTGAGGAAGAAGTAGAGGCGATCTACAAAGATAACGAAGACATACTAAGATACGTAAAAGGACATGAAAATTTAATAATTACAGGGGATTTTAATGCAGTGGTAGGTGAGGGTAGGGAAGGAACGATAGTAGGTTTATTTGGTTTAGGCACGAGAAATGACAGGGGAAATAGGCTGGTAGAATTTTGCGACAAGAACAACTTAACCATTACAAATACATTATTTCAACATCATGCTAGAAGACGATACACGTGGAAGATCCCAGGAGATATAGGAAGATATCAAATAGATTACATTATTGTTAGACAACGGTTTAGAAATCAAGTAAAAGACTGTAAAAGCTACCCAGAAACAGATATGGACACTGATCACAACACTTAAATTTAAAAATCTGAAAAAGAGGAACGGAAAAAGGCACTTTGACTTTGAGAAGCTAAAAGATAAAGATATCCACGAAAGATTTAAAAAAAAGTCAAATGAATTGCTAAAAGATATCGGAAAAATTTCTGATACTAAGGAAGCAGAAACAGAATAGAATAACATTAAATCCAGCTTAGACATGACGGCCAGAGATATTCTGGGGTATACACAAAAACCAAATAAGAAACTATGGATAACAAAGAATATCCTGAATTTAATAGAAGAAAGACGAAAATACAAAAATACAACAGACGAAACAGGAAATAAAGATACAAAGCCATAAAATGGGAAATTATTCGCAAATGCAGGAAAGCTAAAGAACAATGGATTGATGAAAAGTGCAACGAGATAAGCATACAAATTAATTAGAATGAATTTTAGGGATATAAAACTATATAGCAAAAATATAGGGGATTCGGGAGGAAACGTCATTATAGAAAATGTAGAGAAAGTAGCTAGATGGCAGGAATATATATTCAGTATATTCAGTAGAGGAATTAACAGCATTAGAACTGGAATCAGACATTGAAAGTGATGACCTGGGATATCCTATACTTAGAGATGAGTTTGAATTAGCATTAAAGAGTCTGAAAAATGTTATGGCGCCGGGTACAGATAAGGGGCAAGCAAAAACTCTAAAAGCCGCTGGACAAGCAGTAACTGAACGTCTCTTCCGACTTGTAAGCTATATGTATTAGAAAGGCGAGATACCTAAAGATTTCAAACGTAACATCATTTGGGTTTAGGCGAAATAGGGGAACACGGGAGGCTATTTTAGCTCTGAGGGTGATAATGAAGAAAACAATAGAGAAGGGGAAAGCGTATATATAAGGTTTGTAGATCTGGAAAAAAGCATTCGACAATGTAAAATGGAAAAAATGTTCGAAATACTCAAAAAGATTGGAATTAGTTTCAGGGATAGACGAATAGTACATTGCTTATGCAAAGAGCAAACAGCGGTAATAGAATTAGAGCAAGAAAGTAGAGAAGTAAATATTAGGAAAGGGGTGAGACAGCGATGTACATTATTCCCATTAATTTTCAACTTGTACATAGAAGAGGCAATGAATACTATCAAAACAGGAAGACATTTGGAATTAATATGCAGGGACAAAAGATTGATATGCTTAGATTTGCAGATGATATAGCGGTATTAACAACTAGCAAAAAAAGTTAGAAGCTGCTCTTAATGAAATGGAAACAGTTCTAACGGAGAGATATGGTATGAAAATTAACAAAAACAAAACCAAATTTCTAGTATGCAAAAAAGGAGAGAATAAATCAAAAACAAGAATACAAATAGGTAACAAGAACGTACAAGAGGTTAAGGATTTCTGCTACCTAGGAAGTCGAATAACGCAAGCTGGGAAAAGCACAAAAGATATAAAACAAAGATTAGCACAAGGTTGTGCTACATTTAACAAGAAAAAGCAACCACTGTGTTCAAAGACCACAAACATAGAAACAACATAGGAAAAGATTGCTTAAAACATATGTGTGGTGCACAGCACTGTATGGCTGTGAAGTCTGGACAGTAGGAGAAGCAGACAAGAAAAAGGTAGAAGCCTTTGAAATGTGGTGCTACAGACGTATGATGAAGACATCGTGGACACACAAAGTTAAGAACAAAGAGGTACTCGAAATGGTAGGGGAAGAAAGAAGTATGTGGAAAACAGTAAAAAATAGAAGAGATAGGATGATAGGCCTCATACTAAGACATGAGGGAATAGTGCGGAATATATTAGAAACATATAAGAAAAAGAGAAGTAGAGGTAGACCTAGGTTAGAATACTGCACACAGATAGTGAAATATGTAGGCTGTGAGAATTTCAGGGAAATGTGTAGACTAGCTCAGAATAGAAATCAATGGAGGTACGCTTCCAACCAGTCGCAAGATGGAAAAACTAATGACAAAAGTAATAACTGTACTTAAACATGGTGATTATTATAAACAACTACAGATATTGATTTTGCAATACTCTCAACTAATGTTAATTGTGCGAAAGGATTTACTTGAAAACTATTAATACGGCAAATGTCTAAGTTTTGGGGGATCCTTGGCAGCCACAGGCTGCTTAACCCCCTTCACATACCACTGAATCTCGGTGAAATAGGGCATATAATTAGAAAACAATAGAAGGGAATCGAGCTGTATATAGGCTGTTGTGAGAATTGCAGGGAACGGTGTAGGCTAGCTCAGAACATAAATAAGCTGAGGTACAAGTCCTACCAGTTTCAAGATGTAAAACCCAATGACAAGGAAATAAGTGCTCTTAAATCTGATGATTATTATAAACAACTACTGGTGTTGGTTGTGAAATATTTTCAACTAATGTTGATTGTGCGAAAGGATACATTGGAAAAACTAATAATTTGACAAAGGTTCAGGTGCTGCGGGAACTTGGCAGCCAAAGGCTGCTTACCTCCCTTCACATACCTTACATGTGATTTTTCCAATGCTCCACACGAAGGTATTACATTGGCCAGGAAGCGAGTTTTTCTTACCTGGAAAATTTGGAATTTTTCTGAACCCTTGCTGTTCCAAACAAGGTAGGGATCTTTAACGTGCGTGACAACACTCACGCACGGGACTTCCATTTTACCTCTCATCCGAACGAGGGTGTATTTTGTGAAAAATGCTCGCCTAACATTTTTCAAGCAGACCGTGTCGGGATTTGAACTCGGAACCTTGGGCGTAGTAGTCACACACACACCACTACGCCACAGAGCCGCCTCCCTTCACATACCACTGAATATCGGAGAAATAAGGTATATAACTGTAAAACAAAAGAAGGTGACCGAACTGCATCAAACAAGAAAGAGCAGCAGCTATGTTCAAAGACAACGAACATAGATACAAGAAGAAAACTGTTCAAAGCATAGTGTGGAGCACAGCACAGTACATCTATGGAATAGAGGCAGTAGGAAAAGCAGACAGAAAGAGATAGAAGCCTTCTGGAATATTGTGCTTAAGATGTATGAGGATGGTAGCATGGACAGACAAAGTTAATAACAAATAGGTTGTAGCAATAGTAGAGGAATAAAGATATCTGTGGAAAATAAAAAAAATAGGAGAAATAGAAGGACAGGATATGTTCTAAGGCATTTCTGGGGAATAGTACGGGATATACTACAAGCAGAGATAGGAAAAGAGAGGTAGAGGTAGACCGAGATCAGACTTCCGCACACAGATGGTGATAGATGCAGACTGTGCAAATTTCAGGGAAATGTGTAGGTTGGTTCAGACTAGGAAACAATGAGGGTACGCGTCCAACCAGTTCTAGGACTGAAGACCTAATGATGATGATGACTATATTTCTATTTTATTTACCCGGTTTATACAACATTTGAAAAATGTTTAAGAAACGTGATTATGTGGTAAAATAAAGCTTGTAATGCTGTTATGATTTAACATGTTAATTCTAAAAATTTTATTGGGTGCTTAATAAAATAAATTGCGTTAATGTAAAATAATATATATTTTTCGCAATTATTAGGTGATTGTAAAAAAAACAAAAGTGACTGGTCCGGAAAAAGGACAAATTAATATCAACAAGTATAACTTATCTCTCTCTCTTATATAAAGGAAAATTTTATTTCTTTGAAATTGATTTAACGTACGCTTAAATTAGCTTGACATTGAATATATCATAATTATGGGATAAAGGAAATTTATTGTTAGAGGTTTTATAACTAACAATAAGTATTTTTATTGGTATAGTTCTTGTTCTTTGTGTATGGAAAGCGAGTGGTTTTTGTTTCATTACTTTAGGTACCTAAAATGTATCCTGTTACGAGGCAAACTCGTTCTTGCATGGTTTATTATTTTACACATCCGTTCAGGACTGGCCCAACGAAGTTTCTCACCCCAGACCGTAGACATATTTGTCGCTCCTCGTTTCATTCTGGTTGGTATTAGGATATACAGAAAATACAACGAGAAACACTGTGAAAAATGTTTACAACTTATATTGCAGTACTAATTAACTTGTAACAAACTTATTTACCAGCGCTCATAAAATGAAAAATATTAATATTAATATTAATTAGAAAAATGTCGTGAAATGAGTCTGCTCGCATATAAGTATAATAGTTTATGTAACAAAATACACACGCTTTAGACATTAACAAATTAATCCACAATTGCTTGGGTCGAAACTAACAAAAAACGTCCATCATTAGTACATTTAACTCTTAAGCATAATAAGAATGTCGTCCCTTTGTTAGTTTCGGCCCAGATAATTGTCGATTTGTTTTCAAAGTGTGTATATTTTGTTAAAGAAAACTTATTATACGTGTGCATGCTCTATGATATCATTACGTCTTGATTATATTCTGCTTGCTCATATGAGTAAGACTACAAAAATCTTAATAAAACTCATTGGAAATTTAAAATAATCATGCTGTTACTTTACAAAAACTTTTCTGCATCGCGGTTTTTGTAAAGCAAATTGCATCATTGGTTAATTCAAATTAAATGTATATAACTCTTAATTTCAATTGTAATAATTGCTAAAGATAGAAGACGTTCCTGGATCATTGTCGATCTTAAAATGTGTTAATTAGTTTTAATTTACTGAAATTTCGTTCACCGCTTGCAACAGTCACTAGAATTACTAGGACGCGCAAACTCATTCATACATTAGGTATTGTTTTTAAAGCTCGTTTTTGAGATTACTTTTTTTAAGTATGCCCTTTAACTGAAACGATTCGTCACATAACTGTAGACCGCTAATGTTATGTTCGTCTCCCTCGTTTAAAATACTACTTGAGGGAGAAAGTCTTCTGGGTCTGTGGGAAAAATTGCCAAGTGTTACCTCTCCTCCGTGGAGCGTAGCGAATTGTATTTTTTAACTAGGCGTGTTTAAGCTGAGATTTCAAAGGACTATTCGATTTTATCTTGTAATAAAACTCTAAAGATTGGGCGAATCACGCCCTAATTTAAACCGACAACTGTTACAACGCAACGACGCTTATTTATATAATTTTATATAAAACGCACAAGTTCACACGTGCTTTTGTTAATAGAAAATAGATTTGTAGGTTTAATACTTAACTATACCTACTAGAAAAAGAAAACCCGAGTCAAAAAGAAAAATTAAATTTGTTATCTTAGAAAGAAAGACGTAGATTCTTGAAGCGGTTTTAATTATTTTATGTGCCCCGAACAAGAATTAATTAAATTAATAGAACCCCACAAGTTGGACGTCAATGTAGATGGTTTTAACAATAACTCCTGTGCCAATGTAAGAGTTTTAACATTATAATGCCTGCGTCAAGATAAAAGATTTAGAACACAATGCGTGCCAATTACACTATAACCGCACCAAGATTAAAATGTCCCACGATACGGTGCTTATGTAAAAAAATTTAAATAATTGAAGCGGGCTTAATCACTATCATTGCACGTGAGATGAGGTAGTACTGTACTTCAAAGACAATTAAAGCTTGTACGCGTACTAGGTGGAAAGACTAAAAAGATGCTTTGCCGACGGCTACCTTGGCTATCACCCAAAGGGAGAGTTAGAGATTGGCTGGGTTGAAGTTTTCCTAGTTAAACTGAAAACAATTTAAATTTATGTTGGATGCCACTGAATCTAGCAAATATTAATTAAAAAATTCTAATTTTAAGATAAATACAGGAACCCTTTCGGAGTTGATAATTCGAAGATTTTCTATTTAAGTTTTTGGAGAATTGATCAGATTTCTTTAATATAGAGAAAATTTCCAGAATAAGAATACTTCTATTCCGTAAGAAATAATTTGCATTCAAATATAACGATTTTTAACAAATAAATAATTTCACAGACTTTAGTTACCTTGAAAAATAGTTAAACAAAATTTTGTTACAGCAACGTTAAGTCCTTGAATGATTGTCAGATCTGGCAGTTACGTACAAATTTAATAATAAACTGTAATTTCATGCAATCTTAATATAAATCTAATCTCATAAGCTGAAACGATGGGGGGTTTTACGGCTAGGAACTTAACCATTCGCGAGTAGAATTAACCCGTTTAAAGATTTAACAAAAATAGACTCACCCTTAACCACTGGTCGCGGACTGCTACCCTTGCGTTGGTTGTGTCCAGATTCCTACCGTCTCTAGCTGTTTGCTTGTCGGTGTAAAATGTAACGGACCCAGACTGATTAAATTAGGAGACGTATAGGTCTTATTAATTTGCGGGTGTTTTTACTATTCTGATGTTGTTTCTTGACAAGAGAGTGCTTTCTTAACCTGTGGGTGTTTGCGCATCAACGTATCCCATCCTGCTTGGCTCGAAGATTACGTGGAAGTAAGCGGATTGAGAAAACAATTTGACCTGGGGAATTCTTATCAGATCAAATGCTTGGTGACCACACGCCGTGTTTATGAAACAAGTTGAAAATCTTGAGATATATTGGGAACAATAAGTTATTTACACGGATTTTGACAGATTAGAATGCTATTTACGACTTTCTAAGCGAGGTTTCAAAATACCTAAAATATTTTCTATATTATTGTAGGTATAAGATGTGGAGCCTCGTCTTGCAATTTAACTAAACTAGGAAATAACAAATCGTATATTGTTTTCCATATGGGAACAAGAACTTATTAAGAACTCGTAAATCTATTTAAGTTTGCAAATAAATATACTTAGCTAATTTTTCTTTTCTTCTATTGTCTTAATACAACTTCGTTTTTGCGTTAAGAAATTTTGTTATACACTAGGAAAAAAATTGTTACAACCTTACACTTTAATGAAGGAAACGAACTGCTATACTGAATTAACTTGTTTTTACTCGTAAAATTTATTTCTAACCCTTCGCAGAGTTTAAGATAAATATTATTACGTATCTGACGTATTATTCTTAAAGCAGTAGTATTAAAGTATTAGACGCTAGAACACAATGTGTACCGTCACATTAATTGAATATTAGATTCATACTTGATGAGTGGCGTTTTGACACACACACACACACACACACACACACACACACAACACACACACACCCACACGCACACGCACACACACACACACACACACACACACACAACCACGCCCAAACCCACACACACACACGCGCACGCACGCACGCACGCACGCACGCACACACGCACGCACGCACGCACGCACGCTATTCCAAGCAAAGTGGAGTTACACACACGCACGCACGCACGCATGCACCCACCCATCCACACACGCACACACACACACACACACATACACACACACACACACACACACACACACGCAAAACTGTCACTTGTTTTATCAGATTCAAGTTTGCTGTTTATCGAAATAGTTAGTTACATAGGCAGGAAAGCACGTTTGATGCATTTTCTCCTCGTGTCTTCCACGTTGTCAGGTCGCAGGGTAAGGATGGATAAATGCAGTCGATAGCAACGCAAGGTCAAGAATCATCTAAACTTTAGCTCAAATACCCTAGTCGGTAAAATGTGATTACTCAAATTAGTTACAACCACCTACACATTAGTTACCAACTTGCATAAATAATCACTCTGTATGATATAAGCATATTGTAAATAAATAGCAAGTAACGTAAGTTGTATATGTAAATTGTAAGATACCGTAATGCGCATTTAAATGCGAACGTAAAAATCAATCATTTTGAAATAAATACAAAGCTATTTATTTTTTAATTATCTATACATTTTTGATAAAATACATTTGATTTGCTGTAAATAGCATAAAAGAGTACAGCTTTACGCATTTAGTTTGAGAAACTACAATCAATGCGTATTTAAAAACCTCAAAATTAATAAATAATTGTGTGTACTGAAACGATAGCAAATATTTCTATAAAACGGAACCCCTTTTGCATTAAAAACTAATTAAAGGTTAAATTAATTACCCCGTAAATATTACAATTTATTCTAAATAAAGAATTCCCTAGAATATAAAAGATGAGTAATAGGTATTTAAATTACGTCAAATTCGTATAACTCAATAAGTAAACATTTTTTCTTAGAAGCAGCGTAAACGCTGAAAATAAACCGTAAAATTTCTGGAATAAGCGACAAATAATTGATTGTCTATTGCATTAGTATGCGACCCCGCAATAATAGTGTATGTGGGACAAGAACGGATAACACACGTCACGAATAACAAGAACGATAATTAGGTTATAAAACTCAACGATTGCAGACGTTAATTGGGTTTTTCAAGAAAGCTTACATCATTCTAAACTATTCGAGTAAGCTTCTGGAAACATATAGATTTGTATATAAAGGAAGCGTTTATTCATTCGAGAGGGCATTCATTCATTAGATTTCATTCATGCGAGCACGAAATGTTATTTAACCGCAAGCTGTTGCTACGCGGAAATAGTATCTGAGTGTGCAGTATGCATATTGTAATTGAATAGTGGCGAGGTTAAAATAAATTAAGAAGCAATGTTTTAAACGTAACTTACAACGAAAAATGAAAATTATTAATTACAAGAGGGAAAGATCTTTCAAATAAAGCCATTTTTAAAGATTTTATTAAATAATTGAAGAGGAAGATTTAACCAGAAATGTACTTTGGTAACTACTATTTTAAATGAAGATTTTTTTAATATGGAAAAACTTGTGAGCTGATTTGACGTCAGTGTAAAATAAGAAATTTTTTTTTTACGAGAAACATTTTTGTGGATTCTTCAAGTATCACTTCTAGATTTATTAACTGATTTATATTTAATGTAAGGTATAATAGTAAGAGTAACTCATAGAATATTTTTTATATAAAAGGGTTCTACCGGGAGAATTTGTGATAAGAGTTCGATATACTCTGACCTTTCAAAAGATTATCTGTCAAGGACTTTTCTGTCCAAAACAAATCTTTCAAGCGTAGAAATAATTATAACCAGGTAAATCATTAGAAATTTAGCTTGTGAAGGTATGTAGAACTTTTTAGATTAGAACAGTGTTCGGTATCTTTGTCGCACGTTGTCGTGGTTAAATTTATTTTAAATTCTTAGTTGTAAATCAAATCCTAAAACTGTCATCCCTTATCCCGTTACATCCTGTCGCAAAACCTCCTTTGTGCATGTGAAAATTAAGTAGAAAAGGGGTAGTGACAAAACACTTTCTCATCGATATTGGAATGAAACAGTTGTGCGTTCGGTGAGTTAGTCAATAGTGCCGCCGAATTTATTTGATAAACCCCTAAAAACCTCGGTGAAAGTGCAAAGTAACACGTACTATAATCTCGAATACAGTCCATTTAGTTGAAGAGCAAGGAACTACATCTTAGAACAATAAAACAACGCGGAGGTAAGTCGATATAGAAATTTTTAAGATTCCCCGCGCAGAAACAAACAGAATACAAAAGATGTTAGAGCTGCGTCAAACCGACCTTAAGTAAGGTCGAAAACAAAATGATGATAAAAACATTCTCAAAAGCATAAGTTTAGTTCTGTAAATTTAAAATAAGGTTAGAAACCCTTTTTTTATATCCTTCTTATAAATTATTTTGTTTGAAAGAAACATTGTTGTAAATGTTCTAAATGTTTTTGTATGAGAGAAAATATTTAATACTGTATAAATGCTACTAGACATTCTAACACTACTTAATGTTCAGAAACATCATCGTTTTCACCATCATTACTGAATACTGAATATGGCTTCAAGTTTTTAATATGCCATCTGCCTGCCTTTGAACCATCTTTATTATTCAACTCGTAAATCAGATTAGAAATCTTCTTTCTAACGATACACAAAACAAATTTTGGTGTTAGTTTAGCAGTAAACTTATCACCTGCCTTCGAAAGAACCTTGGACCTTCAAACCTTATCGCCTACCTTGAAGGAAATATTACGCCTTCTTAAATTATATGTATTGCTCGACTGCATGTAAGCTAGATGTAATTTCTCACGCACTTCTCTAAAAATATCAAAAAGTCCTTGATGATCTAATGCATACGAGGGCCTACCGCCAGGAATGATATCTATATTATCTATGGGTTCTATATCAAGACCATAAAATCTTCCAGGCACCGGAACATGTCGACCAAAAACTAAGATATTTGGTGAATAATCAGTGGCATGGTGTTCTGTAGAGTTTATCGCATATTGAATTTGGGGCAACTCGATATCCCAAATATTATGCTCTTTAATATAAGACCTTATTGCTGTTCCGACAGTTCGATTTATTCTTCTCACAAAATTACATTGGGGAGAATAAACGGTATTAAACCAAATTGTTTGAACATAATATTTTTTGCATACTGCCTTGAAATTTCTACCAATAAACTGTGTACCATTATCGCAGATAATGAATTGGGGCACACTAAATACTAAGAAAACTTTTTCTTCTAGAACACGTTCTATTAAATGCGCTTTTGCACTACGTAAAGGTAACATTATTGCAAATTTAGAGAACCAGTCACCTATAACTAATAACCATTTAAATTTTCTAATTCATAGACTAAATATGAAATCTTTTTGCGAACTATACTTAAAACAAACTGTCGAAGAACAAAAAATGTATCTTACAAGGCATAAATTTGTTAGAATGACAAACTTCTCTACGAGCCTTACCTAGACTAATAAACAAAAAAATTACATAATCATCAACCTCAAAAAATTATGCCAAAACTGCTAGAACTGCTAGAGCGACAAACTTACTACGAGTCTCGTTTAGTATAAATATTTATGGTTCCGGGTTGGGGCCGTGTCATTTTATACATTAAGTCGACGTTTCGCCCACTTTTGTAAGGGGCTTCATCAGGACAAGTAAAGAAATAAGTAATAAAATAAAATAAATATAAAAATAATAAAGATAAGAATGATAATATTAAGCATACAAGTTAAAGTGTACAGAGAAGAGTTACTCCCGAACTAGCAGCCTCGCTAGCCCATTCAAAGCCAAAAGGTGTCTTGTGGCGAAGTAACTGTAAATTTAAACTTCGCCACAAGACACCTTTTGGCTTTGAATGGGCTAGTGAGTCTGCTAGTTCAGGAGTAACTCTTTTCTTTACACTTTAACTTGTCTGCTTATTATTATTATTCTTATCTTTATTATTTTTATTTTAATATTTATTTTATTTTATTACTTATTTCTTTACTTGTCCTGATGAAGCCCCTTACAAAAGTGGGCAAAACGTCGATCTTAATGTATAAAATGACACGGTCCCAACCCGGAACCATAAATATTTATAATGACTCCGGCCGTGAAAGCCTCCGACAATATCAAAGTCTCGTTTAGACTTACGTATTGCTGAGCGACCAACTCTTCGTGAGTCGCGTCTAGACTAATGTACTGCTGAGCGACCAACTACAACGACAAGTCCCGCCTACACTAAATAAAACTTAACATGCTGCGTTGCAATGCCTATAAAAATAAAAAAAAATTTTAACTACTTGCAACATTTGCCCAATCATTTTTGTAACACACATTTTTTGTTTATATTTTCTAAATGTAGTCTTCATAGATAAGACAGAATGACGGCTAACAAACATCTGTCTCTTTACTCGTTTTTTGAACACAACGGACACGTTATTTTTTTAACTCCACTATATCCACAGTTATAACAGCATATTTTTCGAAGGATCTTACACCTCCAACAAGTATAACCATCGCCTAAACAATTCCAACATCTGAGTTTCTTCACCTTAACTGTACTTACAAGAACCCTACCAGAAGGACTATTATTATTTTCAAGAGATTGAATCTGAGATGGAAATGATTTATTATAAAAACTACGACCAGTTCGCGCAGAAGAGTTTCTAACAGGAGCTGACCACATGTTTTCGATTTGTAACTTCGAATTTTCTTGGACTTTTGCAACATAATTCGCTGAACTCTGCACTAACTTCTGCTTTGATGCATAGGCTTCTTCCAATTTCCTACACAACTTGATTAACATCGACATATTATCTATATCTGAAAGAGCTAATTGACAACCAAAATCCAGCAATAGATTTTTTTACCATCTTAACTTTTGTACACTCTGCTAGTGATTGTGGTAACCTATTAAACAAATTCTCCATATGAGCTACAGATTTTTACATTAGTGACGCGACCTAATTTTTTCCCAAACTTCGTCCTCTAAATGGGATGGTAGAAAATCTCTCTTTAAACGGCTAACCAAAGAATTCCAGTTGGTTAAAGAACTTCTAATACAACGATACCACTCTAGACCGTTACCCGTGAATAATTCCACAAAAGCAGTAAATAAATCTTCTTCAGACACTTTCCGCGACTGTGCCAACTCAGATACTCTGTTCAAGAATTGATGAACCTGTCCTGGGTCTCCAGAAAATTTAACGGACAACGAACCAATCGGAATAGGGGGAACTAGATATAAAACAGTGTTAATAGGAGCACTAACAGCAGTAGGGATGGCTTCTCTTATAGACGATTCACCGTATCCACTTACATTTTCAATCTTCTTAAGTTTTTCGTGCAGCTCTACCTCCATGGTAAGGATAGTTGCTAACGATTCATTTTTAAATATGGTTGCTTCGTCCGAATTATCTAAAGGAATTTTCACTCTCCTTACGCGACTATCAAGATGTACTAACCTTGACTGTAGAGTTTGATAGCTCACCTTCGAATTCTAACAAAACATTTTTCACAGATTTTATCGATGCAACGATCTCATCCTGTTTATCTGTGAATTCTATTACATATGCTGAAAAATCAATTAAACGACCAGGTACTGTTGTTTCTTTAGTTAATAATCGGCTTAACATTTTTCTCTTGACCTGCATTGGTCTACTGCTATTGACTCCTCGGATTCTCAATTCGTAATCCAGTTCATCTTTATGCAAATAAACAACTTGATAAGTATCAGCCATTATGAAATCAACTAGCTAAACTAACTATTACCTAAACTCAAACAATCTGCGCTAAAGCTTTTATCTTCTGCTGTGCAATATCAATAAGCTAAATTAATCTTGGGTGTATGATTCACGAATCAACAAGTTTTGACATGCAAAATCAATCAACGCCCCAACGTTATGCGCTTTTTGTTGCCCGCGCCATTTGTTACCCTTTACCTTGGGTTCAGGAAATATTATACACCTATCTTGTCAACTGTCAGGCGCAAGGATAATTAAACGAGGATTTCCTGTTGAGATAAGAAGCCCGAGGTAGGTTTAGATGGAAAACGGCTTATATGTAAGGAAACCTCTAAAGGCAATGCGGCTAGTAAAGTAATTTGCTTTGGGTAGATCATGAGCTATATTGAGCTATATTTTGCCACCGAATTTTTGAATACAAATAAAGATTAACATCAGCCCATTTGTATAAGGAGAATGCAGAAACCTAATCCTATGCCGCTATACATATATGTTGCATGAATACAGTCCTTACAAAATACTTACCCACTTCCATGTTCTAGCTGAGAAAGATGCATTGCTACTCCTGTAATTAAACAAAAACAATACTAGCACAGTTTGTGCGTTCTGTTACTAATCACCATTAAATTTTATAGATATTAAAAACCAAATCTGATCTCGTTCCAAATAATAATTATAGACATGCCCAAAATAAGTTTCTATTCTCTTAGATTACCAATTAACGAAAATATCTAGTTACAAAAAATTTCTCAAGGAGTGCACATCATTATTAATTTGATTTAGTAGTATTGTTTCCTACATCTTAAAAATTTTTCAATCATTTTTCATACTGGTTCTTAAAAACTTGCATTTTAGGTATGACTAATGATATACTAACAAGATTCTATTTAGTCTTGAGTAGTACTACGATAGAATAGACTTCACATATAGGTATTAATTCACTTTAACTTCCTCGTTATTTCTAAATTTCAATTAAAACATACATAATCTGACCAGTAAACAACGAATTTTGAATGTCAGTGTATTATTATTAGCAACTAATCCTATTTAAAATGAAATAATGGAGCTTCCTGGACCTAAATAATTTTTAGTTTTCCTACTTAGGTATTTTAAATTTATTATTTCTATAAGCTAAACCATTTTGCATACTGCCTTCTCTGAATTTCAATGGTACTTATCAAAAGAATAAAAATGGAGTCTGTGTAAAGCTCTCTTTACACTCACAAGGATACTATACGGTCAAACGACATAGCATAACTTGGAAATTTCCAACTTGAAGAAAACTTAAAAACACTTACTTGATTGGAATTCAGATGTTATCAAGACTTGAACGTCCCTTCAGAACAAGCAACATGCCATATGTTGATTAACTTAGGGAAATATCTTCGATGCACTTAAACCATTTCCTGAATTTTATATGAATCTTAAAGCTTTTTTATATCATTGCGAATTAGATAGTTATTTAACAAATCACCTACTATGAGCCATAACCAAAAAACCTATCGTAGGTTAATTTACTAACTCCGTATTAAGTTCTAGAAATTCTCACATTTCGATATTCAAGTTAAAGCCTGTTAATCTCTATCTCCAATCACGTACTTGGTTGCACTACAAAAAGGAATTAACAAAATGTCATGAAGTTGATTGATACTCACTGTGTTTCTGATGCTTTATAATCTTAACATATAATCTTAGACATATTTTTGTCGGTATATCATCGCCTTCATTTTTTCTAACGCGGTACCAAGCATAATTGCTAAGGGCCATTGTTCTTATCAGAAATCGACCTCCTCGACCAACAGCCAACGTGAAAGTGCACGTATTTTTAATTTGACAACTGATTGTCAGTTCGACCGTTATAACGATCATTCTATTTATAGAATAAATGGAAATCTAATACAGTAAGATCTGGGGATCTAGCCTGCCAAGGAAAGAATCTTCCTCTTCCCATATAGCGACTTGGGACCGTTTTTTCTAAATAGCTTCTAACTTCCAATGAATAGTGTACAAGGCAACCGTCATGCTGAAACCATATTTTTTTCTAGTTTCTAGTGAAACATCCTTCCGGTGAGTTGTTGACCAAAAAATGTAGTTACGTTGCTCCATTCAAATTGCCATTAAAATAAATGGGCTTATAATTCTGCTTTCCACAAAGCCTCATCACATGTGTTGGTGATCAACTTGTGGCATCCAGTGAGGATTATTTTCAGACCATTAATGCATATTATGTAAATTTACTCTCCCATCACTACTATAAGTAGCTTCATATGTCCATAAAACGCGGGACAAGAATAAGGGATATTCGTCGCACATGTCTCTCAACCAGTGACAACGGATCAATCTTCTATCAATATCGATGGTCTGGTGCAAAACTACATGATATGGATGCAATTTGTGATTCATCATAATACGATACACCGATGTCTAAGATATCCCTAAGTTTGAAGAAATTTGCCTGGTACTTACATGCAGATCTGTTTCAACACACGCAAAACATTCACAACATTGTTTTCATTTCTAACAGTTCATCTTCTGTTAGGCACGGGAATTGGATGCACACGACTCGTTTCTTTTAAACGTTTCGCCAATCGTGTAAATACCATTTTGGTAAAATGTTTTCTCTCAGAGCTGCTATTGCACTTTCACGTTCAGCAACAGTCACATTTTCAAAACATTGAGAAGCTTGTCATAAGCTTTCAGCATTGGAGAAAGACTTTTGTAGTTAGAAATCAACAAATAAACCTAGACATACAGAGTAAACGATTTAACAATTAACAAATAGCTAATATGAATACCACTTATTGACAAATAAATGAACATTTTTTTTTCATCGCTTACTTGGGACATTTTTAGAGAATTTAATAACAATAAATTGTGTATGTTGAGAAACATCGAGAATAAATGTATTGTCAATAACGAAAGACACTTTTGAACAAGTGCGATAATAATGTTAGTGACTAAATAATTTAAAATGATATTTGATCCGAAAATTCAAGATAATTGAAATAAATACATATTTCTTCTTGTGGCAGATATTTTTTGCAACAACTTACGAACCATTAAAAATATCGAGATGAAGTTTTCACTAAAATCTTTATTTTTTATGCTTCATACAATTACCTTCGGATTAATATGCCTTTGCATTTGATTTTTTTTAAATAAATGGGCAAAAACTGATATAATAGGAAAAAGCGCCTTTTAGTCAATTTTAAAAACCACTAGGAAAATCAAGTTAATAGTTTTTCTTAATCATTGAAAAACTCTCTGTTAAATGATTCTAAGAACATTAAATTCCAATGTGTGGTATGCCAGATAACCCTATTTATATACAGACCAATTCACCAGGTCCTACAACCGTCCTTGTGCGGTCTACAACAAAAAAAGGTTAAGATCAAAGCTGTATAGACTTAAGTAAACTATCCATTCACGTCTTGAGCATAATGCAAAATACCTTGTGCTGGAATTTTGGGAGAATTATTGATTATTGTCGTTGATTTAGCGATTGCGCACTCTTGCGGTCAAAATTAAAACTTAAAAATATTTTTTAGCAATTTCTCATGGTCACTTTGTGTAATACATTTTTTCCGTAAAACTCCAAGCGTTATACTTTATTATATATGGTCGCCCGATACACTTAGTGAAACCCCCGGTATATATTGTATACATACGACTTATTTTTAAGCGATTTCAAATATTCTTGTAATATAATCATTGCGTAATTAAGGAAGTCTGTATATAGTCATAGGGGATTTAAAATAAAACGGAAACACAACCAGTAGCAGTAATAATCAAAGTAAAGTGCAAATGCATTATCAACCTGTATCTTTCATATCGCTAATTAAATAAAATAGTGACACACGTATAGTAAAATTACAATTCTTGTTTTTTTATAAAAAAATCAAAATATTGAATTTTATTATATACAGAAACAACACAAAATTAGGTCCAACCGTTTCCATCAGATGACGCAAATGTCGCTATTCCATTACCTAACATTTCAGTCTATTCTACGTAGTAAACTGACACACTCGCTGTTGTGCAGTTCATGAAAGAAAAACCATTAACAATTATATAATATACTGCCCAAATATAAAATAATTCAAACAAGTAAGTATTTTGCATGATTTTCTTCTATAAAAAGTGACCCATCTCATGTTTGGTCGCCGACCTGAACATAATCATTACAGTTACATGAAAATTATTTTGTAAAATAGTGACACAATAATGTTATGTCGTAGTTTGATAAAAAAAAGAAACATTGCTTATGTACACACGTGAATGTGTGGTATAGTGACACAAATACAAAGCGTCATTATTCTATAAAAGGTTTTGTATGTTGTGGTAATGTAATATTCCTAAGACAGAATAACCAGCTGCTTATCTTAAGTTGTGTCATTTTATAGTAGGGGATTGTTTTAGAGCTTACCTTTTTTATTTAAATTATGATAATTATAATATTAATGCAGTAATAGTGAACTGTTTTATAATTATATATTGAAAGATGCATAATAGTCGCACGAAGTTAATTTGAAGCTAGTTAAATCGCAAAACGCAAATGAAATAGAAGAAGAAGTTCCAATACAATACCTATTTGGAGACGTGTTCCTTTACAACAATGCATAGAAACTGAAAATGTATTTAATTGTAATTCGAGCATTGGTAATTATAATTTTGTTTTTTCTAATAATTAACCTGGACTAATTGTGGTTTTATACACCTAATACTTTCAGATGCTAAAAGCACCAGAAAAAAATAGTGCACAGTTACCCACCACGAACAATAAAGAAAATGTCAGAATATGTAAGGAACATGGTACCGACAATTTTTATAGCTTCTGTAATATAGTTGCAGAGACCCATACACTATGTTATGAAGAAAGCGATGCGTCGTTGGTGATAGCATGTGCTAGTGTGTTGCCTATTATCACGGACAGTAGAGTAAAATTAGCAATCCCACCCCCTCATTTCCTCCAGAATCCCTCATTTCCTCACTCATTTACATGTAAATTCCCATAAGGAGGAAATGAGGAGGTCCCTCATTTCCTCACTCATCTGGACCAAAAAGTTTTCTTCGACTAACCATTTTTCATCTTTCGAGATAAACCTATCTTAAATTTTTCATCTTTCGAGATAAATGAGCATCCTCATTTCCTCCCACATCTGAACCAAATAGTTTTCTTCGTCTAGCCAATGCATCTTTCGAGATAAACCTATCTTGTTTGGTATCAATTAATATTAGAATTTTCTCAGCTACCCGAATCTTTAGGAATTTTTTAGATTGCATCATCCCCCAGGGAGCTACCCTAATTTTAAGATTTCTTACCTGTAGCGACTTTTGAGCGTTCTTATAAATTTTCTTAGTCATGCGATACATCTTGTTAGTCTAAAATTTTACACAGAATTTGAATCTGCAAACAGATTTGAAATCGGACAACGCCCTGCAAAGTTATACTTTAAAGCTCTCAAACCTCTTTAAAAATTTTGCTCGTATATATTTAACCCCATTTTTAAAACCTTTTCGCTACCCAAGACATATGCTTTAACCAACATAAATAAATTAAACACGCAAAATTTTAATAATTTATTTATCCAACTTACAGTTTAATAAACTAATTACAATTTTTACAAAGTATAACATTATTTCCTGTGCGTAGCCGAAAGTTTAACCTGTAACAAAAAAGAGATTAATGTGTTGTTTAAATAGATCTGTAACAAAATGAGATTAATGTAAAAAAAGAGGAGACGCGTTTTCGGTTAATAAGACATATTATCGTTAACCTAACAATATGTTTTACAGTCCAGCTACACCACGTGGAGGTAAACACATTCAATGTAATGGGTTTTAAATATGAGAATGGGAGGTCAACTTTCACGTAATCATCGCGTGGTTAATAATTAAGAAAGCTGTATATAATTTTATTTTAAACGTGTATATCTTCTCCAAACAAATGCGGTTATTATAATAGGAAAGTACGCTAAATACAAGTCAATTAACAGCAATTAAATATTGCTTACTGACCTACCTTAATTAGGTTGCTGTGCTATTAGGAATGATGTTTAAGACTTCGTACGTATTTTCCGTATTATATGTTGTATTCTTTTTTTATTAAGTAATCGAATAAATCGTTCCTTCTGCTTCCAAAGAAACTCGGACACTCCATTGTCGACGCTGGCGTTATTTATGCGATAGCTAGTTGTTAAACGCTGTGCTAATCATTTCTACGCCATCTTCGTTAGTAGCGGTAACTGATGTATTTTTATGTTTGTTGCTCCTTAAGTGTGCGGCGTACGTAGTTTTTCCATATCGAAATCGCATACTGTACACATAATTCGTGGTTGTTTCGTACAAGACCCTTTAACAGCTGGTGGCGTTGAACGTTTACTGCTTAATAACATACCGTGCTGTTTTCCTTGTGTCGCTGTGAGCTATTCTCGTAAAAGCGATACCGCAAGACCCAGAGTTTAAGTACTTTGCTGCGGACGGCAACCCTGGGCGATGTTACACTACGACATTTGTTCTGGTGCCGTTTGAGAGCATTTTCCAGGTATAGGAAGCACCGCAAAGGGTTGCACTTATAAACGTTTGCAGTACCATTTTAATACAAAACAAAACCCGCACTATAGCACTTTGGTTAAACTTGTAATCGAACTAACTAAAAAGCTTACTCGAGCGTACCTGATTTATGTTCCTTATAGAATGCATACCGAAGGTTTCCGAAGACGACCGAACGATGTTGAGGATTCGGCGGGGAACTAAATGATGTCATATTCCTTGCTGCTCGTCCAATACATTTAGCGCTAATGCATGCACCTGGTTCGCTTCGTCGATGGTGCGAATGCCGTTAGTAGAAACACCGGAAAACGTCTTCCATGTTATACGGATCGCGTGCATATTAAAAATCCAAAGGGTGGTAGCACACGCACACAAGTTGTGTGCAAGTCGTGCTGTAGAAGATGCAATGCTACTATAACCAAAAACACTTTAAACCATTACTAAGAAAATACCAACTTGTTGTCTACAGGATACTTACAACAATTTAATTTTAAATAACTTCTACAGTCATATTTTAGGAAATGGGGGCTTGAATATTTTCCAAATGAATCACCAAGCGAAAGTATATGCTCAACGGTATTAGAATTACCCATTAATTTCCTATTTTTACGACCGTGGTTAATTATAGATTGAAATTTAATTTGTGCACGTTCGAGCTTCTCGTAAACTAACATATTTTAGAGCAACAATGCGCTGTATAATACATGCATACCCCTTCTCTGCGCTACTGCTATTCTTGTAATTGCTAGAAAAGGTCACTCTCCTTTTTACTGTTAGGAGTGATGCAAAGCACCATTTTTTATACTTTCTATAGCACATCGCGCACTTTTTCGTCTGATAATTATGCTTCTGTAGGCTTTTACACTTTCGCATAGCGGTCGGCCGCATGTAATGATTTCTAGAACCGGTAAGTACTCGATATCGTCCAAATAGAGAATTAGATGCTCGATGTCTGTCAACTTCCAATTCGCTCGTAAAGGTAGAAAAACTCAGTCAATAATCCATTATACTTCGACCCGCTCCTGTTCTGATAATTTACAAACATTTTCAAACGACAATGGGCCGAGAATTTTTAAACCTCCGAGGATCTTTAAGTCGTGATCAATTACACATCCGAGCTACGCGTAAACTAACATATTTTGTAGCAACTGTATAATACATGCATACCCCTTCTCTGCGCTACTGCTATTCTTGTAGTTGCTTGGAAAAGTCAGTCGCCCTTTTTACTGCTAGGGCCGCTAAAAGCACCATTCCATACTTTCTTTATAAGTGTAGCACATCGCGTACTTTTTGTCGGATAATTAAATCTTTGTTTATGTAGGCATTTACACTTTCGCTTATTTAAACATCTAATACGATTGATTAACCACTTTCGATTATTCTAACGGAGACCACCATACGCACCGTTCTTTTTGAATCCAACGATCCTATGGGCTTCCACGCACTAACACCTGACGTATCTTTCCTACTATTTGTTAAACAAAAACTACCGGTATCGCCATTGTGGACGTAAACAGATGTTTGTGGATGTGTACGAGAGTATGTAACCATATACATTAACCAGTCTAAGCTATTTTATTTAGTCCAAGGAAATTATTATTTTCTAAACCATAATTAATAATCGCCTTTATAGGTTTAACATTTCGACCATTTCCCAATGACTGGTGCTTGCGTACATGGAAACTTTAATTTCTTATTAGAGAATTCTTATTCTCCACGCACTGCTGCGTAGTTGCATGCCACCCTTTTGGGAATATATGCTCGTTATAGGTTGTAAGACCCTCGGTTTTATAACTACAATTCGTGAGATCCCTTTAATCTTTTTAATCGTATCTTTCTCACCTACAATACAGTAGGACTTAACATTACTACCAACAAATTCTAATACTGGACCCCCATTAAATATGTCTTTAATTTTCCTACAACTTTTTGTTGACAAGTGTTATATTGTATTTATTATACGCGGGGTAGTCACTCTTTTAAGATAAATATATTTTGCTAGTATCAACTAATATTAAATTTTCTAGGGACCCCAAATCTGTAAATAAATTATAAATAGAACCAACCCATACAAAGTTATACCTTTTAAAGACCCAAATTTCACTGATTTTGCCCATCTTTAAAACCCTTTTTCGCTAACCGAGACATATGCTTTAGCTAACCATTCCCTGAAATCTAAAACCGATGTGCCCCGCAGATACCACGTGGAGATAACACGTATACTCTGTCAACCAGGATAGAAGCAGAGGAAGGATTTGGAAGGTGGGCGAGAACTTAAAATTATGGAATTTAAAACTAATATATAAAATAGATTTACAAAATCTATACAACTATCTTAGATTTATATCTTTATGCCTCCATGCGTAGATTGTTGTACTATTAGGAATGATATACCTTTTGTCATCTTCGCTCGATAAACTAATTTTATTAATTATCTGCGTGTACAAATCGTGTTTTTACTCCGGATACATACACGCAAGTACTCCACACCAAATAAAGAATTGGATGCTTGGTGACTGTTAACTCCGCATCCCTCGTGTACGCCTAAGCACGCCTGTGCCCATGCGCACCTGCGCGTGCACACCTGCCCATGCGCGCCCACTGCGCGTGCACACCCCTGCCCATGCGCGCCCCCTGCGCGTACGCACCCCTGCCCATGCGCACTGCCCATGCGCACCCCTCTCTGTGCGACTGCTATTTCGTGGTAACGTCACAGCCTTTTATAAATAAAGAACAATGTTATATACTATTATAAAATGTTTATTCTGACATTATAGATAACAAATTTAAAAAACAACTAATGCCAAGCATGGACCCATTTAAACTTAATTTTAATACAAAGTTATACACAGAAGACAGTCCTTTCTTTATGTTTGTTTGCGGTGGTTTTAATTTTATCTAATTTTATTCGCAGCTTAAAATTTAAATCGACACCCAAGTCTTCTATCTCCTTTTCTAGCCAATAGTTTGATACATAAAGACCGTCTAGGTTTTCGAATTGTAAAATGTACCGAAGTTTGCCTCTATATTTAAAGTCTTTGATTCCGCCGACAACCAGATCCATTCCTTCATGTAATTCTTGCAGCTTGTGACAATCTTTTAATCGCAGCTTTCCCACTATATCCTGCATACGTATCTTGTTAGCTTGATCGACTTCTTCTTGTCGGTATTGGAGAAATCCTTTTCTCCCACACACTGTTGCGTAGTTGCATGTCCACCACTTTTGGGAATATATGGTTGTTATAGGTTGTAAGACCCTCGGTTTTAAATGATCCGAAAGGTTCTTTACTGGGCAAATATACAATGTTTAGCGGAACCCCTTTGCGTGTGGTGTACGCCAAGGTTACGAAACCCGCATTCCTTAGTTCTTCTTTGTTATCTGCCATTTTGATAAATACGTTTTAGAATAACCTTTTAAAAAGTATACGGATTTAGTACCATCCTTTTCCGCAAGAACGCCTACATAACTAAAGAGTCTTTCTTACTAACCGCAAATGCAAACAGCTTGTAGAACCCGGATGTATTTAAGTCACTCCATCGGCACATAAAATAATCTTTTAATTCTTCCTCATTTTCTCTAATAAGATGTTCTTTGTATAACACATCTTTGTATTGTTCGCGTATTGTCGCAGTGTTTTCCATGTACTCAATTTTCGTCTTTTTGCATCCATTTCCTCTAATTCCAGTTGTCTTTTCCTTCCACTTACAGCGTATGGTATGCATAATGGAGCAATTTCCTTTAGCGTAAACGGATAAAGTTTACTACCAATATTTACGCGTTGTCGTACAACCTCTGGACGAATGTTATGCGTATCTATCAACCCCAATTCCGAAATGATTATTTCTTTTGGAATTGTAGAATATAGGTGTTGTAGATTGTGTAAAATATGTACTACCTGCTTTAATGTAGCACTTGTGTAAGATTTTTATTTTATCTGAGCTGTCTTCCTCCTCTACTATCTCCAAATAATTTACAGGTAAATAGTTAAAACTAAAAGCCAAGCACATACTTTATCAATTTTCCCTTTCCTCTGGTTTTCGGACAACTTAATTTGCAAGCCCGTCAATTTCTTTGTATTACCATTCCCCAATACACGTACTGTAGCAGGTTATTAAACACTAAACAGCAGCTATTTTGTAGCTTGTCAGATAGCTTACTCCACATTTTGGCAAGTGGTACCGAGTACATTGGCGCCTTTAGGAAGTATAACACTATCTTCCAATAAGGTTAAACAGTCTTTTAAGGGTTTATACCCGTTCCGCACTGACATAGCTTCCAATTGCACAGTTGTATATTGTCGCTTCCAATCGCGTAATACCATGTTCTTTGGCCAAAGAAGACGCAAATGTTTCCCTTAAACGTACATCTGGACAACGTAAAAATCTAGTATATGATTGCCAAGTTGTTTATTAACACCAGGACTTGTTATCTGGCACACAAATTTGTTGTAAATCTTAATTCTTGCATTGGTTGTTAGCCATGTTAAACAATCAATCCCCAGTTTATCGTTGTCAACTATAATATTACACTTTTCTTCGTATTCGCCCTTATAGCAAAAGTTATGGTTTGTAGTTAAATAATTACACATCTCCATCTTGCTAAATATGCCTGCAAAATCTTGGGTTACATCCATGTCAAAAAGATAGAAATAATCTTTTTCGACTTCGTCTAATATATCTGGTAGTTCCTCCAATAAAGTTTCCAACTTAACATCTGCTAGTTCCACTTTGTATGGAACACATATAGGATTTTGGAATTTTTTATTAATGCATTCGATGTCTTCTTTTCCGATAATTTCTTTTACTCTCTGCCTATCTTGTTACTGCTTTCCAGAAAACGGAAGCTTAGCTTTAACACCATGCCTAGCGGAAACAAATCGATTGAACTTTCTTCGTAGATAGCTGTTAAATGCACCACAAATTTCTTTTTTTAGGATAAACATCCGTTTGTTTGCAGATGCTTGTTCGGTGTCAGAAAGGTCGCAAATTTTAACCAACATTATATTGTCACAAAATGGTTCTGTAATTGGTGTGTGTAGTCCGCCAGTCAGCATCTTTTCGCCTTCGACATAACAAATATTACCAATATCTGTCACCAGATTATTGTTGCACATATTTTCTGCCAACAACCATAATCCAAATCGCTCATTTGTCGGTTTCACTTTATTCCCAAGAAGTTGAGAAACGTTAATCACCTTGGAGACGCTCATGTTTACCGTTCTAGCTACCGTCAAATACTAAATTGAATACGAAAATCTGTTCCCTTATGTATCCTACAGAGTGGGGCGTATATTACCGAAAATAGTCGAATATGTCGGACACCGCCATATCGCTTACATTCTCTGGTTTAGGAACTGTTTCGTTATCCGACCTAGGTCGGCAGGGTTGTGCATCAACACATGTCCGGATATATGTAGGTTCCTCATGTACCAAATTTAATCTCCCTGCTCACATAACCACATGACCATATGACCATATGACCACATGACCACATGACCATATGACCACATGACCACATGACCACATGACCACATGACCATATGACCATATGACCATATGACCACATGACCATATGACCACATGACCATATGACCACATGACCACATGACCATATGACCGCATGACCATATGACCTAATTGCTTTTTAATGAGTTTTCTCATTAAAAACCCATTAGCACTAATTGCTTTTTAATGAGTTTTTCCATTAAAAACAAGTGTGGACCTAGGTTAGATAAAGGAAAATTTAATAGGTTGGGCCAGCGCCGGGCGCTGGCTAAGCTGGTAATCAACCAGTCCTTATTTGTGTGAGTATTGCTGGATCGGGTAACAGATTTGTCGTTATAATTATTTATCGGCGAAGTACAAAAGGTACATCATTCCTATGCGCGTGTCGTGGTCATGTTAATGAGTCGATGTGTGTTTGGTAATTGTTGTGTGCTTGTGTAAGTGCGATTGTTAAGTTCTCGGCCCTCCAAAGCTCGCTACGGTGATGAGTTCGTGTATTCACGGTCGCGATCGGTTTTCGTTTCGAGCTTGTGAGACATTGTCGGTTAGAAAAAAGGGTTAGGTGAACAGATGGGCAATAGGTTTGCTGTAAAGTAACTGAGGGTGGTTATTTGAACTGTTTGACGTGGGGTCCTGAATGTTTGATAGTTGATGTCGCGAACGCTGACACCAGGTGCCCTGTTAATAAATCTACTTGCAAAGTGGAAAATTAGACGTATTTGAATGGGGTGTATCTGAATTTGTTGGTATAAGTAAGTCCTCTGTTTTGGGCAAAGTTAAGTTAGGCGAAATAGTAAGTCGGAAACGTGGGTTCAAAATCTTGTTCCATGGTGGAGAACACGATGGCAGTGAAACTGGTGAAAAGAATGTCGAATAAGATTAAATTGTCCATTGTGAACAGCATTGGGCAATGGATGAAGATGTTAAACAAAAGGCATTACTTTGCTGTTAGAAAAATGTCGTTGACAATAAAATGCTGCGGGGTTATGTATATGGTGCAATGCGTCATGCATCGTGTCACTGGCGTAACGGTCGTATGTTTACAAATGAATCGTCAGGTCGTTGAGCGTGCCAAGGTCGTTGTTCAAGCGCGTTGGCGATGCGTGTTCGGTGAAGCTGTCGAGTGGTAATCAACTGTGTTAAACAGGAAGATGAATATGCTAAAAACAAAATGCTATCCACAAAATGAATGCTGTGACACTAAAAGACTGCTGTTTTTGTGTACCTGCTAAAAGCGCGATGTTGAAGTGACAGATGAGGTAGGTCGGAAGGAAGATGATATGTGCTACAAATATGTTGCCTTAGGTGTGGAATGTGGAGACAGACTAAAATCCGAGTCTTACAAGTATGTGCGTTTAAGTTGCATATCTGCAACAGATCGATTCAAAGAAATATATTCGGTGATGATGACGCGACGTCGTCGGAAGTTACGACAAGCTGTAATCTGTCCGTTGCGATACTTACCGTCCAATACGCTGGGACGACAGCATGGAATGGAAAAGGTGCGAGCTGTTCGCAGCGCGATTGTATGAAAGTAAAATGGTCTTGATGAAAATGAGGAAGATGAGTTGATTGATGGTGAATACATCGGGTTCTGAGGGTATGCATGATTAACGTGAAATGACTCTTAAAATGTGTGCGTTCTTGAAGATCGTCAATGCCAATTGAAGTTATCTAAAACCGGTTTCAAAATGACGAATATAACTGAGAACGAATGCGTGTTACTTGCGTGGATCAAATCCCCATTAATATGTCGGTTTTAGAATTCGTTGTAAAACCGTCACATTGGTTCAAGTGATGGTTAAGTGTGGTTGAGATGGATTTCCTCAAAGCCGATGAAGCAATCGATGCGCTACCTTGATTTTATAGGCTGCGATCGTGTACTGAAGACGTTTTCAGGGATCTAGGTTCACACAAGGAACAGGTGCAGATTCGAAACTGGACGAGCTGCAGAATTTGAAATAGTCCGCGAACGGTGATCGTTCGGTGGCTGCGAATAGTATATCTTAGCTAAACAGGACTGTGGTAGCTTTTAGTGGTTTAAGTGACCGTGCGGCGTGTTGTTGTTGTAATTGTCGGGAATAAACGTTTTAATGGAACTTACTGTTCTTTGTTATAAAGGCTTGCTCGCACGAAAGTGCGCGTGGCTGACTGCAGGTAGCTGCGCGATGCTGACGACGCGAGGTGCTGCAGGCGGCGGCGGTGGCGGAATGGCACCAGCAGTCTGGTTCTGATGTGTGCGTGTCGGATGCGTGCAAAGCGTTGGTTATCGAGGATCGACGGTCTCTAATCGTGCAATCTGCGTGAAGATATGAAATGTTATGATATTTTTTAAATTGTTCAGTTCTCGCCTCCGCTCTTCTGGTTGACAGTATGTATCTGGCGTTCTGAAATGACGGCTAACTGGGTTTAAGCGTTAAATAAAGATGGGCGAAATCGGTGATTTGGGTCTTTTAACTTGGTTGATTAATTGTTTGGTTTAAATGGTTTGAAATTGTTGTCGTAAAATGTTTAATGCGGTCAAAAAATGTTTGTTTGAAATTGTCTATTTGGACGATATCGAGTACTTACCGGTTCTAGAAATCATTACATGCGGCCGACCGCTATGCGAAAGTGTAAAAGCCTACAGAAGCATAATTATCAGACGAAAAAGTGCGCGATGTGCTATAGAAAGTATAAAAAATGGTGCTTTGCATCACTCCTAACAGTAAAAAGGAGAGTGACCTTTTCTAGCAATTACAAGAATAGCAGTAGCGCAGAGAAGGGGTATGCATGTATTATACAGCGCATTGTTGCTCTAAAATATGTTAGTTTACGAGAAGCTCGAACGTGCACAAATTAAATTTCAATCTATAATTAACCACGGTCGTAAAAATAGGAAATTAATGGGTAATTCTAATACCGTTGAGCATATACTTTCGCTTGGTGATTCATTTGGAAAAATATTCAAGCCCCCCATTTCCTAAAATATGATGTAGAAGTTATTTAAAATTAAATTGTTGTAAGTATCCTGTAGACAACAAGTTGGTATTTTCTTAGTAATGGTTTAAAGTGTTTTTGGTTATAGTAGCATTGCATCTTCTACAGCACGACTTGCACACAACTTGTGTGCGTGTGCTACCACCCTTTTGGATTTTTAATATGCACGCGATCCGTATAACATGGAAGACGTTTTCCGGTGTTTCTACTAACGGCATTCGCACCATCGACGAAGCGAACAGGTGCATGCATTAGCGCTAAATGTATTGGACGAGCAGCAAGGAATATGACATCATTTAGTTCCCCGCCGAATCCTCAACATCGTTCGGTCGTCTTCGGAAACCTTCGGTATGCATTCTATAAGGAACATAAATCAGGTACGCTCGAGTAAGCTTTTTAGTTAGTTCGATTACAAGTTTAACCAAAGTGCTATAGTGCGGGTTTTGTTTTGTACTAAAATGGTACCTGCAAACGTTTATAAGTGCAACCCTTGCGGTGCTTCCTATACCTGGAAAAATGCTCTCAAACGGCACCAGAACAAATGTCGTAGTGTAACATCGCCCAGGGTTAAGCCGTCCGCAGCAAAGTACTTAAACTCTGGGTCTTGCGGTATCGCTTTTACGAGAATAGCTCACAGCGACACAAGGAAAAACAGCACGGTATGTTATTAAGCAGTAAACGTTCAACGCCACCAGCTGTTAAAGGGTCTTGTACGAAACAACCACGAATTATGTGTACAGTATGCGATTTCGATATGGAAAAACTACGTACGCCGCACACTTAAGGAGCAACAAACATAAAAATACATCAGTTACCGCTACTAACGAAGATGGCGTAGAAATGATTAGCACAGCGTTTAACAACTGCATGGCTAGCTATCGCATAAATAACGCCAGCGTCGACAATGGAGTGTCCGAGTTTCTTTGGAAGCAGAAGGAACGATTTATTCGATTACTTAATAAAAAAAGAATACAACATATAATCCGGAAAATACGTACGAAGTCTTAAACATCATTCCTAATAGCACAGCAACCTAATTAAGGTAGGTCAGTAAGCAATATTTAATTGCTGTTAATTGACTTGTATTTAGCGTACTTTCCTATTATAATAACCGCATTTGATTGGAGAAGATATACACGTTTAAAATAAAATTATATACAGCTTTTAATTATTAACCACGCGATGATTACGTGAAAGTTGACCTCCCATTCTCATATTTAAAACCCATTACATTGAATGTGTTTACCTCACGTGGTGTCGCTGGACGGTAAAACATATTGTTAGGTTAACGATAATATGTCTTATTAACCGAAAACGCGTCTCCTCTTTTTTTACATTAATCTCATTTTGTTACAGATCTATTTAAACAACACATTAATCTCTTTTTTGTTACAGGTTAAACTTTCGGCTACGCACAGGAAATAATGTTATACTTTGTAAAAATTGTAATTAGTTTATTAAACTGTAAGTTGGATAAATAAATTATTAAAATTTTGCGTGTTTAATTTATTTATGTTGGTTAAAGCATATGTCTTGGGTAGCGAAAAGGTTTTAAAAATGGGGTTAAATATATACGAGCAAAATTTTTAAAGAGGTTTGAGAGCTTTAAAGTATAACTTTGCAGGGCGTTGTCCGATTTCAAATCTGTTTGCAGATTCAAATTCTGTGTAAAATTTTAGACTAACAAGATGTATCGCATGACTAAGAAAATTTATAAGAACGCTCAAAAGTCGCTACAGGTAAGAAATCTTAAAATTAGGGTAGCTCCCTGGGGGATGATGCAATCTAAAAAATTCCTAAAGATTCGGGTAGCTGAGAAAATTCTAATATTAATTGATACCAAACAAGATAGGTTTATCTCGAAAGATGCATTGGCTAGACGAAGAAAACTATTTGGTTCAGATGTGGGAGGAAATGAGGATGCTCATTTATCTCGAAAGATAAAAAATGGCTAGTCGAAGAAAACTATTCGGTTCAGATGTGGGAGCAAATGAGGAAGGAAAGAGTCGCTCCTCCTCATTTGCTCCTTATGGGGATTTACATGTAAATGTGGGAGCAAATGAGGGTTTTGGGAGCAAAAGAGGTCACAGGATTCTTGATTTTACCCTACTACGGACCATGAAGCACCTACAGAAAGAGGAGAATTCCGAACTGTAGAGTATGCTACCCTACTATCTGTAGTTGCTGAGAACGATAACCAGATGCCAAATATTGTGAGGGTGGGTGTCCTATAGTCTCAGCCGATGAGTTATCCCAAAACGTTTGCGATCACAAAAGTAGTAAGTTTGGTAAGAGTTATTATTACATAACTTCTAAATGTATTTTTGATTGGATAGATGAGAAGATACTCTACAAGCGTCTAAAATATTTAGTTCCTTATAGCGGCAGTACGAGACACTCAGAATGTTGTCTAAGCAGTGTGAAGAATACACCATTAGGGAGCTCAAGTTCCGCTTACTTGCTTAACACACAAATAATCATCAGTTATCTGATTCGTCTTCAAATTCAGATTAAAACCTCTGAAGATTATTCATCAGACGATAATACAAAAGACCCTAATTACGATGGTGAACCTGATTCTATTAGTTCATCAGATTCAAATCATGAGTCAAAAGATGAAGCCCAACAATCAACGTGTCCATTGGAAACAGAAGATTTGATGTTACCCACCCCAGATACCGTAAACGAAGAAATTACAAATACTTCTAATGTAGGTGAAAAAAAGGAAATTGGTAGAAAACGAATAGCTAATTCTCATGAGTAGAAACAAAACAAAGCTAAAAGACTAAGAAATTTTGGCCAATCTTATACAACAAGAAACAGCAAATTGGTTGAAAAAAAAATGGGCACGGTTTGTCCTGAAAAATGTAACCTGCAGTGTCCCACAAAAATCGACACGGGGAACCGAAACCTATTGTTTACTACTTACTGGAGGCTTGGAAACAGAATCCCAAAGAAATTATATTTCATCTTCAATTACTATAGTTGACCCTGCTTTTAGACACACAAGGCCCAATAGTAATAGAGACAAAAACTTCACTTTAACATAAACGATCGACAAATTAGAGTTTGTAAAAAGTTTTTTACATCTACTCTTGGAATATCTGATAGAGCCAAAAGAACAATATCAAAGCAGCATCCAACGGTTAGTAATATAACGCTTCCTTACAGTAGAGGTGAACACCACAGACATAAAAAGCTTGCTGATTGCATAAAAGGTGGGATTTGTGAACACATAGAATCAATTCCCAAAATCGACAGTCACTACTGTCGTGCTGGAACTTCTAGAACGTACATTGAAGGTGGTTTAACAATCGCTGATCTGCACCGAAACTATGTTTCTAAGTGTAAAGAAAAAGGTCTTCTCTATGCAAGTTACCAAATATATTATTCGATTTTTATGCATGACTATAATATTTCGTTTTGGATACCGAAATAAGATCAATGCGAAGACTGCACTGCCTATAAAAATGCTGAAGATAAAACATCCATTCAAGATGCGTATGGTCGCCTTTTAGAAGAGAAGGACTTGTCTCGAACGGAAAAGATTAGAGGCAAAAACGCAGTCAACGAGAAATTGATCGTAGCGGTTTACGATTTACAAGCCGTTATGCCGTGTCCAAAGAGAGAAGTCTCAACATTTTATTACGTGTCTAAAATAAATCTCTACAATTTCACAATTTTTGAACTACAGACAAATAACGTAATATGCCATGTGTGGCACGAAAGGGACATCAATCGAGGTGCCAATGAAATAGGGTCATGAGTTCTTCAACACTGAAAAATTTGATGTGATTTATTATTCTGACAACTGTTCAGGCCAACAAAAGAATAAGTGTATCATATCGTTATATCTTTATGCAGTTTCAATATTTGGGCTGTTAAACAGTATAACCCATAAATTTCTTATAAAAGTCATTCTCAAAATAAGGATGACTCTGCGCATTCACTGATTGAACGGAACGTTAAAAATGCCCTAAAATGTGCCCCGATTTATGTTCCAGATCAATATATCATGTTGACAAAAACTGCTAAAAAGAAGGTCGTGTCTTTCAGGTTCACGAACTCAATCACGAAAGGTTTTATGATTTAAAAAATTTGGCAAAAGCGACTGGCTCTAATTTTTCGCTTGACGAGTACGATGAACGGATAAAAATGTCCAACTATAGAATAATAAAGGTACCAAAAGATTCACCATATATGTTCTATTACAAAACATCAAACGAGGATGAAGAGTTTAGGGATATCAGAGTAAATCAGCCCAGAACTACTTCACGTTCTACTAGGGATAGTTACAACATAAGTTTAAGACGATTATACAACTCCAAATTGGAATTCCTTTGGTAAAAAAAAAAAACTTTTAAATTTGATCAGAAAAAATACGATCCCAAAGTATTACGAAAGTGTTTATAACAATCTGTAAAGGTTAAAGTTGTTTTATAAATATGTTTGTATTTTTTAGGCAGTATAATAACAGTTACTACAGTATTAACGTATTTTTTCAACTTTCATTACATTTTTAAAAATTGTCACCACAAACTTTTTATTATTATTACAATACTGTTACGAGCTACTATTAGGTAACCCGTCAAACACACACACAAGCGCCGTAAGCAATGTATATACTACAAAAGCCTAGAATTTTCTAGGATATACTGAAGAATGAACCATCCTTTTAATTAGGGGCATATATAAGACCGCTGATAAATGTAAAAGTTAATTTATATCAGAATGTAGAATATAAATTATATCGTGAAAAGTCCTTTGGAAGTCCAAGAGTAAACATAAATTTATATTATGTGAACGTGTCTATTGTACAGACAGCTTGTAGAATATATAAATAGACAAAAGTGTAATAAATAAATAGTAGTGTTAGTGTTGTTAATAGACCTATGGTTAAGAATTTAGTTTAAGAAGATATTAGTGCTTGTCAATTCATTAGTGTGTTAGTGCTTCATTGTTAATTGGACTGAAAACATTTATAAATAAGGCATGTACTGTTAATTGGACTTATGAATAGTAAGTAATAAAGTCTTTAATTACTACTTGTTTTAAATTAGTGAAACGCGTTAATAGTAGCCCGCTACACTATTGTCAGGCCTGTATGGGGTATATAGTGATTAACTTAAAAGAAAAAAAAACACACACAAGTCTAAAAACATTTAAGTAGTTTGTATATGCCTGTTACAAGAAGCCAAAGTAAAATGGACGCAGAAACTTTAATGAATTTTTTTAAGGATTTTAAATCCGGTATGGAAGAAAAGTTTAGTGAAAATGCTGCAAAAATGGAAGTAAGTAAAGTTTAGTGAAAATGTTGAGAAAATGAAAGTAAAGTTTAGTGAAAATGCTGAGAAAATGAAAGGGTTAAGTGAAAATGCTGCCAAAATGGAAGAAAAGTTGAATGAAAGTACAGCCACGTTAGAACAAAGATTAATGAAAAACTCCATTGCATTGAAAGAAAATTTCACTGAACAGGTAAAAACAGTTGAGCAAAAGTTGGACAGTTAATTGGTAAAAATGGACGAAGATGTGATGAGGCTGCAAGAACAAGTGATTTCACTCACAACGCGGCCATTTAAATTAGCAAACCAAGTTGTAAATCAAAACATTCCAGAAATAAGAGGCATGGTAGAAAGCGAGTCAATACCATCAAAATTTAAAGTAAAACCACCCACATTCGAAGGTAAAACACTTTGAAACAATTTGAAGCTGCTGCAATAGCCAACAGTTGGTGTAACAAAAAGAAGGCCTTAATAGTGGCCCTACGGGGGGAAGCTCTTATCATCTTGCAGATGATTCCCGATCACCAGCAGAATAATTACGGCCTTTTAACATCGAAGCTTGAGATGACATATGGAGACGCTCACCTTCAACAGGTTTACCATGCACAAGTTAAGAACCGCTCGCAAAAGACAAATGAAAGTCTGCAAGAATTTGAAGCGGACATTGCCAGATTAGTTAGATTGGCATACCCAACGACACCAGATAGCTTTTTCGAACAACTGGCTGTTCAAAAATTTGTGGATAGCGTTAAAGATGGCGAAATACAGCAAACGCTAAGATTAGCACGGCTAAAAATGTTCGATGACGCACTGGCTCATGCGCTTGAATTTGAAGCAGCTAAGCAGACATCACACAGGATGAGTCACAAAGTTTGGTCTGCCTTAGAAGAACCTGGTCAATCGCAGCATAGAAAAAATAATCAACTGTGTGTTTAAAAACAAGAGTAAACATAAATTTATATTATGTGAACGTGTCTATTGTACTGACAGCTTGTAGAATACATAAATAGATAAAAATGTAATAAATAAATAGTAGTGTTGGTGTTGTTAATAGACCTATGGTTAAGAATTTAGTTTAAGAAGATATTAGTGCTTTTAAATTCATTAGTGTGATAGTGCTTCATTGTTAATTGGACTAAAAACATTTATAAATAAGGCATATACTGTTAATTCGACTCGTGAATTGTAAGTAATAAAGACTTTTATTACTGCTTGTTTTAAATTAGTGAAACGCGTTAATAATAGCCCGCTACAATACTTTGCTACAAATATTCAATGCTTTTGATGCGTTTTTTTATGTAAAATAATAACATATCTTTAAATATCTATGTTTTCATTACATTTTACAAATCTTCCTTTAACACAGTGTATAATGCTTACAAATGCTTTTCTTGTTCAATAAACTTTTTCTTATAACTATTAACTAATAGCTGCTAATTTAGTAAAAACTGCTTTAAGTAACTTTAAACGCCTTTACTGTAGTGTCATTATTGATGTTGTGTCACTGTTTTATTTAATTGGTGATATAACGATAAAATCACACAAACTCCTTTTATTGAAATATTGAGCAAACGGAAACGTTTTGCAGGCAGCCGCATAAATTATAAATAATCACATTTGTTATCGCTCGATGAATAGATTTGCAGATATTGGACATCTACAGGACGGGCATTCCAGTAGTTTTTGTGCACAGCAAGATAGTAATTATACTGTTTATAGTTATCTTTCAGTTTCATATGTAAATATAAATAGAATTAATGGTGGTATAGTGAAATTATGTTTAATCGTGGATAAACGTTAGACATACTATGGTTAGTAATCTGTGAGCAATAATTTGTAATTTGTTGATCACTGATTTCACTTTCTAAAGGCTATTAATCTTTCATTGCTTTGAAGCTCTTTTAGTTTAACGCTCAAGGCTACTGTCTGCCCTGCCTGACCTTTGAACCGACCCTGCATCCGTTACAAATAAGATCGACGAAAAGTTAATTGCTAGACCAGCCATAAATCAATTTTTACGTTCAGAAATTTATGTCTGATATTTCAAAAGCGTGGGTTTCTGCAACTGGCACCTAAGAGACGAATATCTTTATATCCATAGCATTTTACCCCAACATACCAAGAAATGTACAATACTTTTATAGCTTTCTTTGGAACTATAATCTCTAGTTCTCGCTTTTTATGGTTGTTGTATAATAACCATGAAGAAAGGTTTACAACGACAAGTATTGGTTTCACATTCGATGCGTCCCTCAACTTACTACCGAGAGCGTGTCTAAAACCATAAATTATTTCAAACTGAACCCATGGAATATTCACGCACTTGTTGTTAGGCTTATTGTTTTGCATTTGTTAATTATGTAGGAGGGTCTAAATAATGTTAAGTTTTTGAAGGAAGGTATTTAACTTTATGACCGCAATATCCTGTGCATTTGAAATTTGCGATGCTTTTATTTTTTGTCGAATTGCAACATACTAAAATTAAAAAAATTAAAGCGGAGAATTGTATTTATTAGGCGTTAACTACTAAAACCGACAAACATATTTTGGTTACATTGCTAAATGCTAAATCGAAATATATTATTGTATTCAAAGCGAGATATATCGTTCATACTATTATTTTTATTTTATTATATACCGAGTGGAAATTTGTTTACACACCATATACGGACGGCCATATTAAGTTCTTAATGTTCAATTATTTTAAAGGAAAACAGTAAAAATATTTTTGTAAGCTTCGTGACCCCAGCTACAGTTTTTAGAAAGCAATTCATCCTTGTGCATCACCAAAATTAAACATAACGCCTTTTCTTAAACCACTCGCACTTTCTCCCAAACTTTATTTTCTGAAATTTTTTATCAAACCGTTTACATACAGAATGCACTCGTTATGCAACATCTATCACCTACCTCACATTTTATTGCACTCCATTGGTTAAAAATTTATTGACAAATATAGTGCACGGCCGTAGTAACGTGACCCAAACCGACCAACACTTCAAAATTAAAATTAAAACATTCGACCGTTTTTAGAAAGCAATGCACCCTTGTGCACCACCAAAGTTAATCTTCTCGTTCTTTCTTAAACCACACTCAGCCCCTTTCAAATTAAATTTTTGACAAAACAATCATATACAGGATGCACTATGCACCATCTATCATTTATCTCACAATTTTTTTTACACTTAAAGACTTATTTGCAATAGAAATAAATAATTAACCTATTTTAGTAAGTTTTATTTGTATTAGCCATTTCGAATGGACCTGCACCTTGCCGAAGTTCTAGATTACTAGAACAGGTGAAATGGCTTGCGTGTTCTAATGAGCTAAATAGCCAAACTACAGGTCCAACCAAAGTAGTACAGTCATTAGTGAGTAACCAGACTAAGACAGGCAGCGGCTTTTTCGGTACTTAGTTTGGCAGAAACTATAGGGGTCGGTATGGCAGTCTAAGACACACTACCGCGATGTGGAAGGCAACGGGAAACCACCACATTATCTCCCAAGTACACAGCTTACTTAAATTGTAACAAACATGATGGCATTCTCCGGGGCAAAAAAATTCCGGAGTTAAAATAGTCTTGGTGTTTGGAGTCCCTCAGTTTATTACTTGTGATAATGGCAAGCAGTTGTCAGGTGGAATTTTTAAGGCTACATGTGATAAGTCTAAAATACAAAAATTTGGTACACTACTGTTTACTCCCATTTCGAATGGACCTGCACCTTGACGAACTTCTAGATTACTAGAACAGGTGAATTGGCTTGCGTATTCTAATGAGCTAAAGAGGCAAACTACTGGTTCAACCAAAATAGTAGGGTCGTTAGTGAGGAACCAGACTAGGACAGGTCCCCGAAAGAGGGCAGCGTCTTTTTCGGTCTGATATTAAGGAAGTAGTAACAGCATGGAATAATATTAAATCCAGTCTAGACATGGTGGCCAAAGATACTCTGGGGTATACACAAAAAGAAAATAAGAAACCATGGATAACAAAAGATATACTGAATTTAATAGAAGAAAGACGAAAATACCAAAATAGGTCAGATGAAACAGGAAAACAGAGATACAAAGCCATAAAATGGGAAATTATTTGCAAATGCAGGAAAGCTGAAGAACAATAGATTAATGAAAAGTGCAAAGAGGTACAAACTAAGATGGAAGTAGGAAAGACAGATGAAGCATACAAACTAATTAGAATCAATTTTAAGAATGTAAAACCGTATAGCAAAAATATAAGGCACGCTGGAAGAAACATCATTATAGAAAATGTAGAGAAAGTGGGTAGATGACAAGAATATATAGGGAATTTATATGCAGGAGAGGAACTAACAGCATTAGAACAGGAATCAGACATTGAAACTGATGACTTGGGATATCCTACACTTAGAGATGAGTTTGAATTAGCATTAAAGGGTCTGAAAAATGTTAAGGCGCCGGGTACAGATAAGATGCAAGCAGAAACTCTAAAACCTGCTGGACAAGCAGCAACAGAACGTCTTTTCCAACTTGTAAGCTATATGGACGAGACAGGCGAGATGCCCAAAGATTTCAAACGTAGCATCATAGTAACTAGACCAAAAAAGAAAGGCGCGGATAGTTGTGAAAATTTTCGAATAATAAGTTTGACAGCATACGTATCAAAAATATTAACTAGAATTGTGCAAAGACGAATGGAAAAACGGGCGGAAGAAATACTAGAAGACCAATTTGGGTTTAGGCGAAACGGGAACACGGGAGGCTATTTTAGCTCTGAGAGTTATAATGGAGAAAACAATAGAAAAAGGGGAAAGCGTGTATATAGGGTTTGTAGATCTGGAAAAAGCATTCGACAATGTAAAATGGAAAAAATGTTTGAAATATTCAAAAAGATTGGAATGAGTTATAGGGATAGACGAATAGTACATAGCTTATACAAAGAGCAAACAGCAGTAATAGAATTAGAGTAGGAACGTAGAGTAAACATTAGGAAAGGGGTGAGACAGGGATGTGCCCTATCCCCATTGATTTTTAACTTGTACATAGAAGATACAGGGTACAGATATGGTGCAAGCAGAAACTCTA
This sequence comes from Platerodrilus igneus, assembly GCA_036346225.1. Taxonomy (NCBI): domain Eukaryota; kingdom Metazoa; phylum Arthropoda; class Insecta; order Coleoptera; family Lycidae; genus Platerodrilus; species Platerodrilus igneus. The sequence goes on from JARFIW010001306.1 coordinate 636,483, forward strand.
AAAGCCGCTGGACAAGCAGTAATAGAACGTCTCTTCCAACTTGTAAGCTATATGTATGAGACAGGCGAGATACCTAAAGATTTCAAACATAACATCATTATAACTATAACAAAAAAGGAAAGCGTGAATAAATTTTCAAACAATAGGTTTGGCAGCACACGTGTCAAAAATATTAACTAAAATTGTAGAAAAACGAGCTGAAGAAATACTGGGAGTAGATCAATTTGGTTTTAGGCGAAACAGGAAAACACGGGAGTCTATTTTAGCTCTGAGAGTGATAATGGAGAAAACAATAGAAAAAGGGGGACGCGTGTATATGGGGTTTGTAGATTTGGAAAAAGCATTCGAGAACGTAAAATAGAAAAAAATGTTTGAAATACTCAAAAAAATTGGAATGAGTCATAGGGATAGACGAATAGTACATAGCTTATACAAAGAGCAAACAGCAGTAATAGAATTAGAGCAGGAATGTAGAGAAGTAAACTTTAGGAAAGGGGTGAGACAGGGATGTACCCTATCCCTGTTAATTTTTAACTTGTACATTGAAAAGGCAATGAATACTGTCTAATGCAGGAAGACATTTGGAATTACTATGCAGAGACAAAAAATTGATATGCTTAGATTTGAAGATGATATAGTGGTATTAGCATCTAACAATGAAGAGTTAGAAGCTGCTCTTAATGAAATGGAAACGGTTCTAACAGAGAGATACGGTATGAAAACTAACAAAACTAAAACTAAAGTACTAGTATGCAAAAAATGGGAAAATAAATCAAAAACAAGAATACAATAATGTAACAAGAACTTACATGAGGTTCAGGATTTCTGCTACCTAGGAAACCAAATAACGCAAGATGGGAAAAGCGCAAAAGACATAAAACAAAGATTAATACAAGGTCGTGCTACATTTAACAAGAAAAAGCAACTGCTGTGTTCAAAGACAACAAACATAAAAACAAGGAAAAGATTGCTTAAAACATATGTGTCGAGCCAAGCACTGTACGGCTGCGAAGTCTAGACAGTAGGAGAAGCAGACAAGAAAAAGGTAGAAGCCTTTAAAATGTGGTGCTACAGACGTATGATGAAGATATTATGGACAGACAAAGTTAAGAACGAGAGGTATTAAAAATGGTAGGGGAAGAAAATATTTGGAAAACGGTAAAAAATAGGCGAGATAGGATGATAGGCCACATACTACTGCAGGAGGAAATAGTGCGGAATATATTAGAAGCAGGGATAGGAAAAAGAGAAGTAGAGGTAGACCTAAGTTAGACTACTGCACACAGATAGTGAAAGATGTAGGCTGTAAGAATTTCAGGGAAATGTGTAGGCTAGTTCAGAATAGAAATCTATGGAGGTACGCATCCAACCAGTACCAAAATGGATAACTAATGACGAAAAAAGTAACTGTACTTAAACGTGATGATTATTATTAGCAACTACAAGTATTGATTGGGCAATATTCTCGAATAATGTTAATTGTGTGAAAAGATTTACTGGAAAACTATTAATTCGGCAAATGTCTAAGTGTTGAGGAATCTTGGCAGCCACAAACCCCTTCACTGAATCTCGGTGAAATTGGGCATAAAATTAGAAAACCATAGAAAGGAAACCGAGATATATATATATATATATATATATATATATATATATATATAGTGTGAAAATTTCAGGGAACTGTGTAGGCTAGCTCGGAATATAAATAAGTGCAGGTACGTGTCCAACCAGTTTTGAGACGAAAAACCTAATGACTAAAAAATAAGCACGGATAAATCTGATGATTATTATAAACAACTACAAGTGTTAGTTGTGAAATATCTGCAACTAATGTTAACTGTGTGAAAAGATATATTGGAAAAAATATTAAATCGGCAAATGTTCAAGTGCTGGGGGACTTGGCTGCCACAGGCTGCTTACCCCAATGTCAGAGAAATAGGGTATATAATTGTAAAACAATAGAAGGGAACCGAACTGCATATAACAAGAAAGGCAGCGCCTATTATGAAAGACAACAAACATAGAAACAAGAAGAAAATTGTTGAAAGCATATGTGTGGAGCACAGTATGTCTATGAAATACGGGCAGTAAGAAAAGCAAACAGAAAAACGGTAGCAGTCTTTTAGAATGTTGTGCTTCAGATGTATGAGGATGATAACATGGACAGACAAAGTTAATAACAAATTTGTATAGAAATAATAAAGGAGCAAGCATACAGGTGTAAAAAAAAATAGGAGAAATAGAAGGTCAGAATGCGTTCTAAGGCATTTTTAGGAAATAGTATGGGATATATTACAAGCAGAGATAGGAAAATGGAGGTAGATGTAGACCTAGATCAAATAGTGATAGATGCGACTGTGCAAATTTCAGGGAAATGTGTAGGTTAGTTCAGAATAGGAAACAATGATGGTACGCGTCTAACCAGTTCCAGGACTGAAGACCTAATGTTGATGATTTGTATTAGGTTTTAATAATTAAATTTATTGACATTTTCATACCGTTTTGAGATTAATATTTCAGATAGCAATATTGTTGTTTACACAAAACATAGACCTGCAGTATGAAATACTGAGTAATTAATTTTAATTATGGGTTTGTTAATGGCAGGCCCCTGATGACTTTAGGTTTTACCTATGTTTTAGTTACCTTAGCGCTTCATGTGGTTGGCATAAAACATTTTAATGTTCACGCCCGTCTAATATTATAAGCAATATTATTCTAAACACCATTTCAAAGAATAGTTAAAATGTACAAGAAATATTTTTAATTTATTATACTACTTGGCACTAGCACCATGGCGCTGCCGCTTGTGTACTTAAAGCGTTAAAATGTTACATACTCTATGAAATATTCAGACCTGTTTGGCGTGGACTGCGTAATTGATATAATTAAACAATAATTACCGAAATATTTACTACATTTACCACAAATCCGTAAGTCGACGAGCTGGATAAATTGAGTGGACTGTATGACGAAATATTTTCATTTTCACAATTCCCTATAGTAGGAGACAAAGAATACTACTATAGTAAGCCTGCTTATCGTAAAAGGCGCAGCAAGAGGCAGCAGCCTTGCTGACTAAAAGTTATTGGAGGAGATCTCGGGCGATCTTCAATAATTTACAAGGTTGTTGGGGGTCGGCCATGACAGATACGACGTTTTGCTAAAATCTTTTAAAACTGCGTTGTGGAAAGATATGGGAACCTACCGCAATATTTCCCAGGTGCGTGGCCTAAAACACGAACTATGTATGATGGAGAGCTCATAAGTAAAATTCTTGTTCGGAGGTACAATACCCCTTCATTCGGATCTCCGGGAAGGTGTACTTGGGGCTCGTCAACGTAAGAATTTAAAACAATGGTTCGATTTAGTGATAGGGACTTGGAATGTAAGGTCATTACTTAGAATAGATAAGTTAACGAAATTATTAGTCGAAATGAGAAAAGAAAAGCTGGACATTTTAGGTATTAGTGAGGTGAGATGGCCAGATAGTAATGACTTTTGGAAAGATAATTATAGAATAATTACAACTTCTTCAACTAATGGACAGACAGGGGTAGGAATAGTGTTAAGTAAAAGACTAGGACGTAAAGTTAAAGAGTACTTACAATTTAGTGATAGAATAATTATGGTTAGATAGAGTACGAAACCCATAGACACTGTTTTAGTACAGGTTTACATGCCAACAACTCAGTACGAGGATGAGGAAGTAGAAAAGGTATACGAGTATATAAATAGTATAGTGAGAAAGGTAAAGGGAGATGAGAATTTAATAGTTATAGGCGAATTTAATTCGTCAGTGGGAGAAGGTAGTGAGGGATAAATGGTAGGAAAATTTGGGTATAGTAGACCAAACGATAGAGGAGAAAGATTAGTTGAGTTTTGCCAGGAATATCGATTAGTAACTGTAAACACCCTATTCGAACAATGTTAGAAAAAGGTATACCTGGAAAGCGCCAGGTGATAAGGTAGATACCAAATATATTATACTTTAGTTAAACAAAGATTTGGATACCAAGTTAAAACTGTCGTAGTTATCCAAGGACTGATATAGATAGCGATTATAACTTAGTTAAAATGAAGTGTAATCTAAAATTCAGAAAAATTGAGAAAGGCTAAAGGAGACGGATGGGATCTAGGTAAGCTTAATGATAGTGAGGTAGAAGAGGAATATAAACAAGTAATAGATTAATAAGATCAAAGAGATAGCTATAGAAGAGAACGTAGAAAATAGATGGAATGAAATAAAAAGGGCTGTAGATGATACAGCAACACAGACTATAGGTAAGAAAAAGTTGAAGCGACAAAACCCTGGGTAACAAAGGAGATATTAGATGTAATAAAAAATCGAAAAAAGCTTAAACCTTTCAGAGAAATGGATAGTGAAAGTAAGCAAAAAGGTAATAGCGTTAGAAATAAGATAGTGTACATGAGTGTAGCAAATCTAGAAATAAATGGATGGAGGCGAATTGTAAAGAAATACAAGATGATTTGAGAGTAGGTAAGATGGACAGGTCTTACAGGGCAGTTAAAAAGTTTTTCGGGGAAGATAGGAAAAAAATAATGGTATTAAAGATGAGAATAATGAGCTTCTAAAGCTGATGTAGCAGTAGATGAAAAATATATTTAGAAGATTTATATAAAGGAGACGGCATGGATTAGTTAGAGAACGACCAAGAAGAGGATGTAGAAATAGGATTCTTAATATTAAGAGAGGAATTTGATACAGCTGTTAGGAATCTTAAACTAAATAAAGCACCGGGGATAGACGATGTACCCGCAGAATTAATAAAATATGCAAGTCAGGAACCTTTAGACAGATTATAAAAACTAGTAAAAGTAATATATGACACAGGCGAGGGCCCAATAGATTACGAAAAAAATATTATTATCCCAATCCCAAAAAATCACGAGCCGATAGGTGTGAGAATTTTAGAACGATTAGTTTAACTTCCCACACTTCCAAAATACTAATAATAATAATTAAAAATAGAGTAGAAGCTTTGACTGAGAATTATTTAGGCGAAGACCAATATGGTTTTTGTAAAGACAGAGGTACTAAAGAACCAACACTAATGATTAGGATAATTATCGAAAAAAGGTTACAAAAAAATAACGACTCATTTTGCGTTTGTAGATTTAGAAAAAGCATTTGATAGGGTTAATTGAATTGGGTCCCCAATAGATTTCGAAAAAAAATATTATTATCCCAATTCCTAAAAAGTCAGGAGCTGATAGGTGTGAGAATTTTAGAACGGTTAGTTTAACTTCCCACGCTTCCAAAATACTAACAATAATAATTAAAAATAGAGTAGAAGCTTTGACTGAGAATTATTTAAGCGAAGACTAATATAGTTTTCGTAAATACAGAGAGACTAGAGAACCAATACTAATGATTAGGGTAATTATCAAAGAAAAGTTACAAAAAATAAAAAACTCATTTCGCGTTTGTAGATTTAGAAAAAGCATTTGATAGGGTTAATCGGATTGTTATGTTCAGGGTTTTGCGAAAAATAGGGATCTCTCATAGGGATAGAAAAATTATTTACAGTCTATATAAAACCAAAGCGTAGTAATTAGATATGATGAAATAGAAAAGGAAGCTAAGATTAGAGATGTTGTTAGACAGGGCTGTATACTATCTCCCTTGATTTTTAATGTTTATATTGAGGAAGCTTTAAACTTAGCTAGAGAGAGAAAAAAAATAGGTATTTAGTGTACAGGGACAGAAAATAGACATATTATGTTTTGCAGATGATATAGCCGTTATAGCAGAGTCTAGAAAAGAGTTAAGAAATTTTTTAAATATTTTAAATGAGATACTACAGAGTAACTATAGTATGAGAATTAACTCAGAAAAGACAAAGATAATGACAAGTGAGTTACAGCCTAGTTCTAAACCAAAATTAAAAATAGGTAATACCGAGTTAGACTAGGTAGATGACTTTTGCTATTTAGATAATGTAATTACAATGAACAGACGTAGCAGAAGGGATATAGTAGCTAGAAATAGAAATAGAAAGACTTACTAATAACTAATAGTATTGGTTTAGATAAAAAAAAAGTTTCTTAAAGTCGTACGTATGGAGCATTCTATTATACGATAGTGAACTTGGACAATTAAAAAGGTAGATAAGAAAAAAATAGAAGCTTTTGAAACTTGGTGTTAGAGGAGAATGTTAAAGATTAGTTAGACAGATAGAGTAACAAATGAGGAAGTTTATAGAAGGATAGGTGAGGAACCCTGTATGTGGAAACAACTAAAGGTCAGGAAAGATAGAATGATAGGGCACCAGTTAAGACATGAGGAACTATTTTTTTGGAGGGGATAACAAGGTAATATTTCATTTCCTTATAAATGGAAATCATGTAAACATGTTGGAGTTGTTTAACAACCATCAGGTTACTAATATCTATGTAGAGCCAGGTAGATAAGAAAAATATAGAATAGTATAGGAAAACCTAGAGCAAGCTATATTAGTCAAATTTTTAGAAATTTAGATTGTGAAGAAAAGAAATTTTTAGATTAGCATAGAATAGAAAAGAAGTTAGAGCTGCGTTAAACCGACCTTAAGTAAGGTCGAAAACAAAATGACGATGACACAATGTTGTCTGTGCACTATAATTAATTGCCACTTTATTATTACACCCGAGGCATGAATTTCCGAACTTTTTTACTTGTATTAACGTCTACGCATCTCAACGACGAATGCTCTTTCAGCACACCCTTCGGTTTTTCGAACGAAGTAATACAAAAGCAAAATAACCGTCAGGTGTTTCCGATTTACAGTTATTGTTCACAGAAGAGGTATTTCGAAGAAAGGATTAAATAGCAAAGGATGGATTATACTTGTTTCTACTTGCAAGCAATCCTTTCTGGTTTAATATATATATAAAAGTTAACAACTTAAAATTACATTAGCAAGCTCCATCATACCGCCCACCAAAATAAAATTAATTTTACTTATTTTTAAAAAACGCCGACGATAAAATCAGTACCTGTACGTAATCCTTTCAAAATTCATTCGCGCATTGTGAAACTACTTTGAACTCAAATTCAGAATAAAATCAAACTCAATTTAAGAAACCTTACCTAGAAGGTTTATGTTCTTTTTTTAAATATGCTTTTGGCCATCTTTGTCTGCCGTTATTCTACAGAATAGCTAACTATTTATTAATACTCATTTTTCGTACTACTTGGAATTTGAACAAAACGCCATTTTTTAAATTCACCTACATTTGTATGAGAGTGCCCAATAGTAATTTAAACTACTTTGTTGTGTTGCAGCATATCAGTATTATATTCGAAATGTACACTCACGCATGTGCACATACATATAAACATTTTTTTACTAACACTTAATAATTTTTTGGGTGTTTTTGAATTGTTTTGAACAAACATATTTGCACCGTTGTTCTCATTGCAAACCTTGCTCTAACTTGCGGTGTGAATCTAGAGTTAAAAGGCTATCCATAATTTCCCCAAATTAACCGATGAGCCACTGTTAATGTGCAATTTGATTCGTATAAATTATTATAAATTATCTAGGCAACTAATTAAACTTTGTATGCTTCCCATACTTGCTCAGCTTTGTGGGAATATAGTATAAATACTATCTGGAAAACTTCTTCTCTCAAACGAAAAACGAATAATCAAAATATAAGTACCTCACTTTTATGTAAGTTTTATATGAACTCTTAGAACAGTTTTTCTTTCTAACATATACAGAAACCAAAACAACATATGTAGTTAGTGAAAAGTTGTACTTAAAAAAATATGTACGAATCGAGGTATTTTTTTCATTAAAGTATCTAAAGAAATGGCTTATACAACATATCATAATTGAATCATCGTAATTACCTAATACTAATATTTATAATTATCATTGAAATCGCAGTAAGTTTTTGTTCTAAATTTGTCATAATATCTACTCAAGAGCAAATACTCCGTTTGTACATACCTTTGTTTGAAAAGCTTTAATCACCTCCGAATTGTAGGAGTCCGATACTTCTTTCTCAAAATCATTAACGAAAAATTCCCCGCCAGATAACAGTGCAGATTCCTGTAATAACTTCTCCTCTTGTTTTAAAGTTGGATAATTTCCTCCCCATATCAAAAATAACTAAAACATGTAGATTATTGACTGAAACTACATATTCAGCCATCCTACCCTAATTCTTTTATTCTTCACTTCTTTCATAGCTAATTGGGCAATATCTTCATCTTCTATTCCACGATTGGTAAAAATCATTATGCCACTATTTACTGATAGTAACCTTGCTGCTTTAAGAATTGCAAAAAATGCCACACCTTTTTGAGGTGGTACTGAATCTATTGATGTTGAAGTTGATTCTTCGTGCCAGGTAATAGCATTTAAAAAAAATTCTTTGTTAGCGGTCGACTCTGCCAATACTGAAGTCACTCCTGCAAAATGTTGGATTTTATTAAACAAGTGCAAGTTTGATTTACCTGTGCTGTTAAATTTCATTAGCCAAAAATCATTATTTGAATTATCCAAAAGTGGCTGCAGAATGTATTCTGCACTACGGTGCGCGTCTTTAGTATCGTCGACTAGTATCATGATCGGATTTTGCGAAATAGTTCTGATTGCACTTACTATTTTAGTCACCAATCTATTTTTTCCATAAGCTAATGCCATACTTGGTTGAATAATTTTTGAACTTTTAAGAGGCCTGTTTAAAATTCGCTGATCAGTATCGTAGTAACCAATATCAAGAGTAATATTTGATTGAACTTGATTCAACGGATCATCAACTTTGCAGACTGTACTTCTTGGACACAACACGCTTACAAACAAAACAAGAAACCGAAACATTTTTAATGCACTTGAAAGTACGCGTAGATGTATAATAATGAAATAATTTTGAGGTAAAGTCTGCTTTATGAACAAGGAATGACGTATGCATGGGCCGGGTCGGATATTGTCTAACACACTTATTAATGCAACAAAACCCACTTATCTTAGACCTGTAATTATTAGCTAAAGCTTTCAGGAGCACCTATTTTTTTATACTTTTAGTGTATATAGAACAGTTCGAAAAGGACACATGATTTTCATAAATCAAGGTATATATGCATTTTTTTGAAAGTAATTTCATCTTAGAAGATCGGATCTCCTGTTTTATTTACATCGAATTGGTTTTATTTCTCAATTCGTTTTCTCATAAAACTAATGTATGTATACGTCTGCTTGGAATTCCGGAAACGTTTTAGTCATGTTCCTGTCGTGTTATCATTTTTAGGCCGTTGACCTAAATCTTTTTTAAGAATGCCTAGGATTGATAAGGCTGCGTGAATTTTTGCGGTTTTTCTCACATATGTGATAGACATGGTACTTCTTTCATTTAGTAGTCAAATCGACCTCATTTGTTATTGGTTCTATGTTCAAGTATTACACACGGGTATTTTGAATATTTTAGGTGTGATATACAAACCTTATAATTATCTCTAACTACTCACCATTTGTTTTGTTAAATATTTAATTACCCGTCGCAATTTACATAAACGATGTAGTTTATGCCGCTGATAAGAACATCAATTTCCTCTGTGAATAATCTTGATTGTGAAACTAGTAATTTTCTGGCGCACGTACAAAATGGATTTTCTTACATGACAATTTTAAAAATTTTTTCTTGTAAAATAATCCGAATATTAATAATTAAACATTATGTAATTTAAATAAATTTTGTTCAGTTTGTTTGTTTCCTATGTCGTTAATTTTTTTATCGCTCTATTATTAATTTCGGCAGTCGCAAAATTTAAAATATTATATTCTACAAATGCAAAAATTGCTTAAAGAAATCAAGAAATTTTGATCTATTTTTAGTCAAGGAACAAGGAAATTTGCTATCAACTGACAGAACATTTGTCTTTTTTTTGTAAATTCTGTTTATTTATCCTTATTGACTTTTTGTTAACCTCAACACTTTTGGGAATCTTATTACAAGCTAAATATAAAAATTATTATATTCGACCAAAAATTACGCTTGTGATTTGTTAAAAAGGTTTTATGACATTAAGTTTTTGAGAATCGAAGTATTTATATTATGTTTTTCTACACATATGTACCCGCGCGCGCACACACGTGCGCACACTCAGGTACATCTTTTCCTCTTAGAGGCGTGCTTCAAGTATGGCTTGTAGCAGGCTTTTAACTTTTTCCTATCTTGAACCAGCTCTTTCTGAACCCTGTAATGTACTTTACCTACCTCACTCTCAATCTTGTCAAATTCTCGAGTCTTTGTCTTCCTCTACAAATTCCAACATGTTTCGCTGTCTACCGTTGTCTTCATTATACCTTCTTAACTCCAAATCAAATCCACCATTCTGCCACGCTTTTTTTAATTGCACAGTAGATTTCTATTTTTCAAGACTACATTTATACATTTAATACTTTATCAATACTAACTTTAATAATTTGGCTATGTTTAAACATTCTTAACAGCATCTTTCTTGAAAGTATCTAACTCTTAATTTCCAAACTTCGTAGCCGAATACATACATTTACCGAATTAATAATTTTCCAGTAAATCCTTTCGCACAATCAAGATCAGTTGAGATATTGTCGAATACTTTTACGGCCGGAGTCATTATAAATATTTATAGTTCCGGGTTGTAACCGTGTCATCTTATAAACAAAGGTCGACGTTTCGCCCACTTTTGTAAGGGGCTTCATCAGGACAAGAAAAGATGATAAAATATAAATATAAAAAACCTTTACGAGGAGGATATTGTAAACAAAACAAAAACTTTTGGTAACCTTAGACACTCATTAGCAAAATTACTTTGTACACTCACCTTTTTATTACGGTGCCGTAATTCTGACCTAGTTTCCAATCTCCTTAAAATAAGATATCCCATTAACACATATTCCAGCCGAAAAATTTTTCACACAGCACAACTCTCACTACTCCGCGAACGAATTTTCAACACTCTAAAAGAAATATATAATATTTCCAAACAACTCTTATAGCTCCATCTAGTATTATCCGCCACGCTCAGCTACAATGACTGGACTCTGTTTGACCGAATTTCATACTTGCAAGCCTAAAAGACCACCGAACTCACCACAAAAAACCACTTACGCAAATTCTTGCAAATTTCCAAGAACTTTTCACATCCTGAAGAAACATCATACTCAAAAACACTGTCCTCAAACACCGTCATAAACCGATCAGAACATATCCTATCCGAAAAAGACCTAAATATCTTTCCAAAAAACTAAACTTCACAATTGCACCCAGAAAAATTTCTACAGAGGAAATTATTAGTTCTGTAGAATCAGCGATCCGATCTCTACTCCAAGCGGTGTGAACCTAATTCGCTTTGAAACAACTAAATGTCTCCGACATGCTAAAACTCCCAACAACAACTGTGACAAAGCAAAATATGACTGCTTTGAAACACCTACGAACGAACAAACAAATTGATATACTTTCTGCAGACAAAGATAATGAGACTGTAATTCTAGACGGAACAGAATACAAAGAAAAGATTGACCAATTATTGCAAGATGGTTCCTACACTCTTATAACCAAAGACCCCACTTCAAAACTTGAACGGGAAATTTCAGCACTTATTAAATCCTTTAATATTCCAAAAGTTATCCAAAAACGCATACTACCTCGTGAATCTAAACTACGTCGCTTGTACGGCCTTCCTAAGGTCCATAAACCTGATGTTCCTCTCCGTCTGATAGTAAACAAAATTGACTCGCCAATCTAGCATCTGGAAAAATACCTAGCAAATTTCTTAAAACTCTATTCCGACAACAGCCCTACTAATGTTTTAAACCTCACTCATTTTATAAAATTAATTGCAAATATTGTACTAGGCCCTTATGATATACTAGTCAGTTTTGACGTAACATCCCTATTCACAAACGTACCTGTCATAGACGCTGTCTTCATTGTTAAACAACTCCTACCTCAAGAAAATGCTTAACTTCTATCTCTTTTGTTTTCTACGGACAATTTTACAAACTTCTGGCACACCCATAGGCTCACCTCTATCCCCTATTGTGGCCAATATATTCATGGAGTCTTTGAAATCCATGGCTGTGGAATCCCCAGACCTTAAACCAAAAACTTAGCTCCGTTACGTAGATGACACTTTTGTAATCTGGCTCCATAGACACCAAACGCTCAATAATTTTCTAGATCACATAAACAATCATCATAAAGGTATTAAGTTCACTATAAAAATTGAAAAAAAAACGGATTACTGCTATTTCTTGACGTTCTGTTGGAGCGCAAACCCAACGAACGACTAGGTCATTTCGTATATTGAAAAGCCACACACACACAGAGAGATACATACATGTGTCGTCACTTCATCATCCGTTACAAAAATCGCCGGTAATCAACTCTCTAGTCTACCATGCAATTAAGATTTTACAACCAGAACATGTATTTAATGAACTGACCCATCTGAAAATTAATCTTATAAAAAACGGCTATCGCAACTCGGAGATCGGCAGAGCAAGTCGGCATTTGCATCTAACACGAACCCCCAAACCACGCTGTAATTCCGACACACGATCTTTAGAAATCCTTCCATATATACACAAAGTAACAAACCGAATTGGCTAAATCCTACGTAAACACAACATCAAAACAATCTATAAGCCCGCTAATAAAATTTCACAAATATTACCAACCCAAAATATCCCAAAAACAGTCTTAAAGCCACAGGTGTATACAGTATACCTTGCAACTGCAGTTTAGTATACATAGGAGAAACAGAACGGCCAGTACAGACTATACTAAACGAGCATAAGCGATTCCTAAGAACAACCCAGTACAATCACTCAGCGGTGGCCAAACACAAACATAAAACAGGCCATACCATTAACTTTGACAAGACGAAACTAATTGCAAGATTTCTATTTTTCTACAATAGAAATTTTAGAGAATCCGTAGAAATCACTAAAAATTCTAACAATCTAAACAAGGACGATGGTTACTACTTTTCTTTCACTTGGAAAACGAGCCTATGTTCCCAAAGCAGAACTGTAACCGTTCACTGATCCGCTACACACTACTCTCTATTCAACTCATGCATCAAGTTTTCGCCCTATACAAACTACCAGCTTTGCTACTTTCACCAGTTACTTTGCCATAGGACACCTTTTCGCTCAAATGGACTGGTGAGTCTGCTAGTTCAGAAGTAACCTTTTCATACTTTTTACACTTTAACTTGTCTACTTAATATTTTATCATTCTTATCTTTATTATTATTGTTTATATTTATATTTCATTCTTTATATTTATATTTCATTTTTTATACTTATATTTCAGTTTCATTTCTTGTACTGATGAAGCCCCTTACAAAATTGGGCGAAACGTCGACCTTAGTTTATAAGATGACACGGACCCAACCCGGAACCACAAACATTTATAAGATCTGTTGAACATATTGCAAAACCAACACCTGTAGTTGTTAATAATTATCATCAGGTTTAAGTGCAATTATTTTTCCTCATTAGGTTTTCCGTTTTAAAACTGGTTAGATGCGTACCCCCACTGAATTCTATTCTGAGTTAGCTTACACAGTTCCCTGAAATTCCCACTGCCTAGATACAGCTCGGTTCCTCTTCTACTGTTTTGTAAATATATATCCTATTTCATTGATATTCAGTGGTATGTGAAGTGGGTTAAGCAGCCTGCGGCTACCAAGATCTCCCAACACTTGAACATTTGCCAAATTAATAGTTTTCCGATTAATCCTTTCGCAAAATTAAGCCTAGTTGAAAATATTGCAAAACGAACACCTGTATTTGTTTATAGTAATCATTAGGTTTAAATGCAATTATGTTTTCGTCATTAGGTTTTCCGTCTTGGAACTGGTTGGACGGTTATCTCCACTAATTTATATTCTGAGCTAGCCTACATAGTTCCTTGACATTCCTACAGCCTAGCTACAGCTCGGTTCTCCTTCTATTGTTTTTAAATATATGTCCGATTTCACCGATATTCAGTGGTAGGTGATGGGGGTCAAGATCCCGCTACACACACATTTGCCGAATTAATAAATTTCCAGTAAATTCTTTCACACAATTAACATCAGTTGAAAATATTGCAAAGTCAACATTTGTAGCTTCTTATAATAATCTTCATTTTTAAGTACATTTATTTTTTTCGTCATAAGGTTTTCCGTCTTGGAATTGGTTGGACGTGTACCTTCATTGATTTCTATTCTCAGCTAATCTACACATTTTCCTGACATGCCCACATCCTATATCTTGCACTATCTGTGTGCAATAGTTTAACCTTGGTATACTTCTACATCTCTTTTTCCTATCTCTGCATCTAATATATTCCTATTTTTTATTGTTTTCCACGCATTTCGTTCTTTCCCTACCATTTCTACAACCTGTTTGTTACTAACTTTGTGTCCATGATATCTTCATCATCCGTCTATGGCACCACATTTCAAAAGCTTTTATCTTTTTCCTGTCAGCTTCTCCGACTGTCCAGGTTTCACAGCCGTACAGTGCTGTGATCCACAAATATGTTTTTAGCAATCTTTTCCTTGTTTCTATGTTTGTTGCATTTGGACACAGTAGTTGTTTTTTCTTGTTAAATGTAGCACGACCTTGGGCTAATCTTTGTTTTGTATTGATTTTGTGATTTTTCATTCTGTGTTATTTGGCTTCCTAGGTAGCAAAAATCCTTAACCCCTTGTAAGTTCTCGTTTTCTATTTGTATTCTAGTTTTTGATTTATTTTCCCCTGCTTTGCATACTAGTACTTTAGTTTTATTTTTGTTAATTCTTATACCATATATCTCTGCTAGAACTGTTTCCATTTTATTAAGAGCTGCTTCTATCTCTTCTTTCTTGCTAGTTACCAATATTTTGTTCTTGCATAATAATTTCAAATTTCTTCCTGCATTTGACAGTATTCATTGCCTCTTCGATGAACAAGTTAAAAATTAACGGGGATAGGGCACAACCTTGTCTCACCCGATTCTTAATATCTACTTCTCTACGTTCCTGCTATAATTCTACTACAGCTGTTTGTTCTTTGTATAAGCTATGTACTATCCGTCTATCCTTAAAACTCATTCCCAACTTTTTGAGTATTTCGAACATTTTTTTGCATTTTTCATTGTCGAATGCTTTTTCCAGTTCTACAAACTTTATATACACGCTTTCTTCTTTTTCTATTGTCTTCTTCATTTTCAACATCAGAACTAAAATAGCCTCATGTGTTCCCCTGTTTCACTTAAACCCAAATTGATCTTCTCCAAGTACTTCTTCAGCCCGTTTTTCCATCTTTTTTTTGGCACATGTGCTATCAAACTTATTGTTCGAAAATTTTTACATCTATTCGCGCCTCTCTTTTTTTGCTATAGTGACTATGATGTCACGTTTGAAATTTTCAGATATCTCGCCTGTCTCATACACATAGCTGACAAGTTGGAAAGGATTCTGTTACTGTTTGTCCAGCGCTTTTTAGACTTTCTGCGTGCACCTTATCTATATCCGGTGCCTTACCATTTTTCAGGCTTTTTAATGCTAATTCAAACTCATCTTTAAGTATAGGATATCCTAAGTCATCGTTTTCAATGTCGGATTCCTGTTCTAGTGCTGTTAGTTCTTCTCTTGCATATAAATTCTCTATATATTCTTGGCATCTACCCACTTTCTCTACATTTTCTAATGATGTCTCCTTCCGCGTCCCTTATATTTTTAATATACGGTGTTATAGCTCTAAAACTCACTCTAGTTAGTTTGTATGCTTCGTCTGTGTTTCCTATTTCCATCTTAGTTTGTACCTCTTAGCACTTTTCATTAATCCGTTGCTCATTAGCTTTCCTGCATTTGCGAATAATTTCGTATTTTATGGCTTTGTATCTCTGTTTTCCATCTTCGACCGGTCTGTTTTGTAGTTTCGCCTTTTTTTATTAAGTTCAGGATATCCTTTGTTATACATGATTTTTTATCTTCTTTTTGTGTATACCTCAGTATTTGATATTATTCCATTCTGTTTCTACTTCTTTAGTATCAGAAACTTTCCCGATATCTTTCAACAATTCGTTCTACTTTTTTTTAAATCTTTCTTTCTTTCTTTCTTTTTCTCAAATTTTTTAATTTAAGAACGGCCTTCATAATTACGATGTTGTTGTCAGTGTCTATATCTAGGTAGCTTCTGCAGTCCTTTACTTGATTCCTAAACCATTGTCTAGCAAGAATGTAATCTTTTGATATCTTTTTATATCTCCTGGCATCTTCCACGTGTATCGTCTTCTAGCATGATGTTAAACCAATGTGTTTGTGATGGTGAAATTGTTTTTGTCGCAAAATTCTACCAGCCTATTTCCCCTGTCGTTTCTCGTGCCTAAACCAAATAAACCTACTACTGCTCCTTCCCTACCCTCACCTACCACTGCGTAAAAATTTCCCGCAATTATTAAATTTACATGTCCTTTTAAGTATATCTTAGTATGTCTTCGATATCTTTGCTGATAGCTTCTACCTGTTCCTCACTGTAACTAGAGGTGAGCATGTATACTTGTATTATTACTGTATTTACCGGTTTAGGTTCTAATCTAACCATAGCACTCTTTCGTTCTTTCTTTCTTTCTGTAGATTTTGTTTAATAATTTTTTTTGTTTAATGCGTAAGTGAGAAGTTGCCATTTAAATTAATTGTCAGGGAATTTAAGAAAGAATTTATTTTGCGAAGGTTTTTGCACTATATAAATCTTCCGGGATACCCTCTGTAAAGGTTATTTTCCCCGCGAGTTGGATTTCTTTCTGTAACACGTTTTTTTCTAAAGATTTTGTAAATAGAACGTTCTTTTTTGAGGTTTCCTGTTTTTTTTTGACCCACTGCACTCTACGACTTTTTACATAGTACGTCATTCTTTGGATTTCCGTTGTTATGTTGCGGTACTCGGTGCAAGCTTATTTTCTTTGTTTACTTTATTACTTTCTTTCTTGTCAGCACGAATTACCGTAACAAAGCTAATAAGCCCCATTGCCATGGAACTGTTCTAACTTTCTTTCTGCATCCTGTTTGCTTATATCATTCAAGTTCAAGTTCAGAAAGCATTCCAGCACCATTAATATTGCTATTTGAGGGGGGGGGGGGTTTACCAGCGAGTAAGTAGTGACAAATTTATACATTTGAATGAATAATCTTGAATCCAGGTTGTCGTTGCAGCCACAAGCATTGAACACCATACCAAAAATCTCTGAAAAAAATATTAATTTTGATTTCATTTTTGGAAATATACATTTCCAGTCAGTGTTTAAAAAGCAGAATCTAATGATAAAAAGCATAAAAGAAGTAGGAATTGATGCAAACTAAAGAAGCATGCAAGCACATGCAAACATGATTGACAAAAATATTTAAATTGGTACTTCTAAGCATCTTGGTTTAATTTTTCTGTCATTAAATATTCGAGAGAACAGTCAGTGTAGCTTTTAATAAAGAAAAAAGGCCATGATAGGTATTATTAGACAAAAAAAATAGTTATTAGTTTTATCTTCAATTTTCCATCGCTTCAGGCAGATGATGGAATCTACAATTTCATAAAAAATAGTTTGCATTAGGCTTCCATACATTACATACTTTATACATGTTGTTCACTAGAACCCCATCTTAAAGAAATCAATAGATGTTCGACTGCTCATAATTGTAATAATACTACGTGTTCTTTTTATAAAAGCTATGCTTGAATAACAGTCTTTCAACTCTTAACAATTTCCCTTATAAATCTGCATTGCAGCTGCAGTTTTCTCTCCTAAAAACTATAAAAAACATATATTAATATATGTTAACTTACATTCTAAACAAGCTATTTCTAACTTACCACCCCAACATTCATCTTTTTATAAGATTTAAGATAAATATCTTCATGCCGTAACTTTGGAGCAAGTTTTAAATTGTAGGACATTGGTTGTTCTAACTCTACGACGCTGTCTCAATGACAGATTTTTACAACACCATCCGATAAGTATAGATATAGAAGGAGGAGAAATAGGGATGAAGAGTATTAGGATGGTGAGAAGAAAGACTTGGAGGATCAAGAAAAGAGTCAGATTTAAATAAGAAATGAAGATTAAATGAACAAAATATAGGAATAGAAATAGGTGTATATAGAAGAGTAAAAGTAAGTGTTTATAGAAAATAAAGCTAGGTATAGGATAAATATGGGAGATAGTTAGAAATAGGTATATAGGATGAGAAGGAAAATTAAATGTAGGAAGAAAATAAGATAGGTTAAGTGTAGATATTTCTTATAAGATTAGTGGAGAATTAGGAATAGAATAAGAATAGGATAGGTTTATAGGATTAGGTAGGGGGAAATGAGTATAGTGAAGATTAGTTAAAAGTTAGGAATAGGATAGGTATATAGGATGTATATAGGATTAGATGGATAAGTAGGATGAAGCTAGGGATAATTTCAGTTTATAAAATTAGGTGAGAGTTAGGAATATGATAGGGATATAGGATAGGTGTAAATATTTTTAGGATTGGATATAAGTTAGGTAAGTTAGAAAGATAAGTGTAGAGGGAGATAAACAATTTTTGTTTGTAAATTTTTTTTGTAGTCTAGATGTTTCGTATTTGAATTCAAATAAGTGGGATTATTTGTATTTAAATAGGGGGAAAATACTCAAATTTAAACCAGGGTAGAAAATTAATTAACGACATCAAATAATTTTAATCACCCTGTATAAAGAAACAAATAGAAATTACGTGCGAAATTTATATTAATTAATTCAATTTTTAAGTAACGGGTATTAAACAAAGTGTACAGATAATAATTAATATTTAATTAGTATTCGCTAAAAATTAAAAGGTAGAAGTCAATGCCATTCATTATTATTTTAATTGGAGTTAATTGAACCATTAGTAATATATAATAATGAAAATCCAAGTTTGGTTAAAACACCATGAAATAAAGCTCGGAGAATTATATTAAAACGTTCATTAGGAGCACACACCTGCAAACTTTTAAATGTCAAAGTTCTAATAAATTTGAATAGATAAACATGCAGCTTCTACGTATATTGGAAACGGTCGGATGTTTTAGCAGGAAATGTTAGACGAGGGGTTATTTTACTCACGTAGGAATCCACGTGGATTGAAATAGCAGATAGTAAAGATAATCGATTTGTACCACTCAGACCAAGGTAGAAAGGGATGGATAAAACGCGCAAAGCAGAGACACGGATAATAAAGGGCGTGATTTGTAAAACTTTACTAGGGCTACGATTGGTTGAAATAAGATGCAAACATGAGAGGTGTAAAATATAACAATTTTTGTATAAAATTAGTTAGTTGTTCGCGGACGCGTTGCGAGACGTGTGGAAAATTCTTAGATTTTCAACTTGGACGTGTGCAAATTTTGTAGAATCGCTGTGCCGGACCGTCGAAAAGGAAAATAGAATGCGAAATTCTAAAAATTGTCCGTTGCGGGACAAATTCGACTTGCAAGCGGGCCATTAAATAAACCCGTGTTAATAGGAGTTTCGCTCTCTTATATTTTTGATTTTATTCGATACTTTAAACAGTTTTGCTCTTTATTTTTTGATTATTCAATACTTTAAGTAGAATAGGTGGTGATTACGTGCTACAATAAAAGTTATTAGTACACTTAGAGAAGATAAATGAAGGTAACAAAGTCTGGTTATATTTGCGGGTATTACTGTACCAATTATCCAAATTAGTGACGATAAATAAATACATTGAAGTATGCAGTTTTGTATAGCGTGAACGAATTATGAATTTCTTTGCTATTTTTCGGGAGTGAGTAATCAACTGTTATTCGTAAACGTGATTGGATCCACTAAACAAGATTTAGATATACATAGATGAGTTCCTGAGAAGCCCTGAAACAATTTAGACGAATGGTGGTGTAGAAAATTTTTAAAAGCGGTCAGAATCTGAAGCCGTAAACATAAACCAGCTGGAATGGTGGGATGAGCAAGTCCGATGTACATTGAAGCCACGAGTACAGTAACCTTCAGGTAACTTATGCTTTGTTGTTCGATCTTTGATGTTTTGGTGTGTGTTGAATATCTTTATAATTTGTTTGATAAAAAATGGACAGTAGTAAATTTGTATAAACAACAAAATTTTAATTTTAAGGTAAAATTTTCTTGTATAAGTAGAAAGGAGTATTTATCAGGTTCATGTTTTTGATTATGATGAAAATTTGGGTCTGTCTTTGAGCTCAATTAGACTAACCTGTTAAATTAACGTAAAGGGGTGGGAGATGCTCCTTTTTATTCAGACTCAGGTCTGCAAATATTGTTTATTTAATTAGTATGCATCCTACAAGGACTCTAATTCTGGATGCAAATTAAAATGATGACAAATTTTAACTTGAAATTTTATGATGCTGAAATTTATGCTACAATTTAATTTTGAAATTTTAATGTATTATGAATATTGATGTAAATAGAGTTAACGTTGATGTTTGTGGTAGGAATGTGTTTGTTTTTTTTTATGAATGAGGAAGAAAGTTTTAACTAGGTGAGCAGCCGAGGCGGAAAGAGTAAAGAGGCGATTATCAGAAGAGATTCACCAGGGCGAGAATCACAGCAAATCTTGGTGCCCAATTCGAGAGGCTCGAATATTTTTTTTTACTCTGGTGAGGCTTTTTGTAGGTTTCACAGCAATATATATATATATATATATATATATTGCTATAATAAGGAGGTTATTTAAGGGTATATTGAGTCATAATGGTTACACAATACATGTAAATAGTATACTAGAAACCACATTTATTTAGCATGAAAAATACATAATTTGCAAATTATGCAAAGAGCAAACATTTAACACCCTGTATAAGGATCGCAGTTGACTTTAATTAATGCCGGGAAGCATATCCATCAACAATAAACACATTTTCAGCAAAAGAACAACTCTACGCGCTATCAAACTTGTCTTAAACCAAAAAGTATTAATAACTTGTAAATCGATACACGTTAGATGCAGTAAAAAGCTAGAAAATCATAATACCATTCACATTAAACATGCGATAGTGAAAGCAGATACCATAGTATCCTAATAAGAAGCGCATCCTTAAAAATAAATACGTTTCGGAAACGCAAGATGTAAACAGAAATATGTTAATTTACGTCACTTTGTCTACGTGACTTTCTGCATGAAGTTAATACAAATCCCAAAGTATTATCTAGACAAACAAAAGCTATAAGTGAAATTACGTGCCCAGGCGAATTAAAAATTCCTGTAACAACATCAAAACAGACGGTATAAAATAAATACAAACTAGAAATCCACTGGTACCTACGTGGTCAAGGAATTGTTCCCACAAGTTATTATCAGAGATATACCTGTAAAAGCCCAAAATATTCACAACACCCGATGGTTGGTAGTGAACTTTGAACAACAGTTTAGATAACCAATGAATTTTTAGACTGGGCGTAGACTATATAACACGCGAATTTAATAAGCAGGCAGTCCTAGTTTGAACCAAGCACAAGCTGCATCACTCATACTCAAGAATTTACGCGTCGAGTAAATATACAAATTAAATGATCAAATTTTTGTGAAAAGTGGTGTTATAAAATTTTAAAATAAATTATAGTGAAAATATATGAGACAAATTTCGTCGTTTGCTGGAAAACGTGAGTAGAAGTTTATTAATTAATTTAGGTTAAATATTTAAAATTTAGGGCTCTAAGTGACATTACAAAAATCTAAGTGAGATTGCGAAGACAGTACAAATTTAAGGGAGATCACGTAAATCTAAATGATATTAAGAAAAGCTAAGAGAGATTAAGAAAATACTAGATTATTAATTAAACGGGGTATAACTTGGAGACTAAATAAATTGAATGGAGCAACTCAACTGAATGTGATATTGGGGTACTGATACACAGCACGCAGCAGAAAGACGCACAAGAAAAACTACAAGTCAGAACTATCTAGCATAATGCATTATCTTCTATTTATTATTTTTGAACGTTGATCATATTTTATACTTGAATATTTTATGCAGAGTCATCAAAAATTTATTTTATACATAAAAATTTCGTAAAAAGGCGAAAAATCTTGAACGTTCAAAGAAATTTCCAGTAGAGTACGTCATTTTGCTGGCTTTAAAATAAGGAAAGGGAGTTTTAATTTTTGGGGATAAACAATTTAAAATTTATTGTTATTTGATTCTGGGGATCATTTTTGTCATGCAGTAAAACAGATTAAGCTGTAAAGTGTATATGATTTTTTTTTCTTTCTCATTATACAAATATTGATCGACTTCGTTTTATCATTCAAACCAGGAAAAGTTTTAGAGAAAAAGGGGTAAATTATTTGATTATCGTAACGTTGTGCACTCTGTATGAATTAAACTGGGCTAGCCGAGGCATATTTAAATTTTAGGATATTAAAATACACAGAGCGGTGGTGATCAGAAGGAGACTGAGAGTATAATTACATCGACGTGCAGCGTTGTCATATCAATATATATATATATATATATATATATATATAAATTGCCGTGTTTACCTCAGGATTCTCAGTAGATTCGAAAATTAATTTATATAAAAATCGAAAATTTCACCAAAAATAAAAAAAATTCAAAAAAGTTCTTACCTAGATTCCTCTCTTCTTAATTTTAATTCTTCTTCAGTTCCCAGGCTAGCTCAGTTGGGCCTCCTCTTGGATACCTATATTCACTATTATGCTCTGCATCGTTCACGCACACTCTCAATAAAACCACAAAATACAGGAATCATACAATTTTTATTTTTACTATTTACAAATAAAAATCCATTATTATCCACATTTCAGTGATCAAGTTACACCTCTATAAATCCTAATTTTGTAATGTCCTGTATTTTAATTTAAATTATCAAACACATAGAATGTACCCGGAGTAAATGGGCCCTGAATAATATCTTATTTTTCATTCTTTCTTTATAATTTATTTTAAATTTACGTAAACTCTGGAGTATGGTGAGCTCATGATAACCCAGTTAATTATGAACAATGTATGCGCTTATCCTTCGCATACTCTTACAACAAACGAAAAAACAAACCTATGTACTCTTTACCAAATTTAACTTCCTGATGGAACGTTAATAAGCTTTATATACCTTTAGATTTCTATTTAAATACCATAATACAGTTAGTTATACGTATTGTTTTTAATACGCAAAATATTGCACAATACCTTCAAAATTCACTCTCACACGTCACACAATATTCATAGTTTCATAGTTTATAACAACAACAATTTTAAAGCGTTACCTGGAATTTCTAGAAGATCTCTGCTCCGTTGACGATGCCGTATAGTTGTTTCGCTTTGCTCTGCTGGCCGCCTCTAGCTATTTGTAGAAGAACATTATTTATGTTGTGCTGCATGCGCTGCCTTCACGGTACATCCCATTTCCAAATCCAAATTAATTACTCTTCTTTCATAATCGCGTACTTTAGTTAAATTCAATTTGATATACGTTTAATTACTTCACGTCACTTCACGAGCTTGTTTAAAATCAATGCTGCACCTCAAATTAAAATTTAGACTCGCCACTTACTCGCGCATCAAATTATGAGGCCAACACTGTATTATTTAATTTAAAATTATTTATACTTACAAACTCGTATTTGAAGCGATGTAAATACTATTAGAACGAAGTTAAAAGAGACGAAGTTAAAAGAGAGCAAGCCGTGCTAATTCGTCGAGTATTTATATGCTTCGACTGTAACCTCTTCGGACACTCTTACCGTGAAAATCTAATTTAAAATAACACGTTCTTAAAATTTTGGTTCAACCGTTTTCGAAATCCCCGAAATTTAGCGCGTCGTTACGATATTTTACAATAAACCCGACTTCAAATATCCCCGTGATTGTCTGTTGTACAACTAACGATATCGACCAATAGTATATGCATTGAGGTTTTAAAAATCCCGCCTATATTAACGCTATCCCTTGCTTATGCATATCATGTTTCCTTCTAACCTTGTTTGAGTGGTAGAGAATCGATATTACTGTCCGCGTTCTACAACTCCATGTGGACCTAAATACGTGCTTTTGCGACTGTTGTTTACCAATATTCTTTGAAACTTGCTTGTTATCTATACAAATTAAGAGGAACTTGACATTTACAAAACCTGCAGGTGTACAATTTTAACGAACGTTTTAAATAACATTTCTACGAGTGAATATTACAAAATTCCAAACTTGAGTCTTATTCTTTAGAAAACTTTAACCAATACATTTGCTAGTGTTTACATCAATAAAAATAATATAGTTGTTTTCTTGACTAACATGATTGAACAAATGGGCTACTACAACCTACAAACAAAATAAATTTAAAATAGAAAAAATACTACAAATCAGATGATTTTCAATACAAAAGTCTAAACCAGTTTTACTTTTATGATGTAAAGCGACCTAAACAATTCCATGTAACTAATGAATAAATTTGTATTCTAATTGTTTCTTCAATAGGTCGATTATTCATCAATGTAATATTGATCTTTCAGTACACAGTTTCCGTTTTCTAACAACAATTTTGTTACATCATCTTGAATTTCAGCATATGATCGTTGAATTCCATATAAACAAAATGTAACAAAAAGAGACTAGCTTGAGAATATAAAATTATTTAATATATTTGAATAAGTTATCTTGCTATCCGTTTTCAAAAGGTTTGTATAATTTCCAAGCAGAAATACATAGTTTATAAACACAGTGCATATACATTTTCCTTATTACTTTGCAGGCATATGAAGTGTGCTGTATAATGCACATAGACCATATACCCATAATCAAAATGTACAACAAGAAATGAAGCATTTTATCGTTAAAAAACTAACTATTCGAAAACGCTAACATATGTAATGATAGTATTGAACTTTAGAAACAGTGTAAGTATTTTAACTTGTCTGAATAATATGCTTTCCTTTGTCTTCCAAAAATAATTATCTTATAGCAATAAGCAAGTGTTTCGGGTACTAAACATCTATTAAAAAGTAAACTTGGGGAAAATAATCAAAAAGAGAAAACTGTAACAATTTTTTTAATGAAATACCTGACAATATAACAGCTGTATTAAGGCAAGTTAAAAAGGATAAAAAAAATTTGCCACAAATTATTTATTTGCAAACCAATATAATTTTTCGAATTCTTAATAAATTTTTGGTCCCATAGGGAAAACAACAAACGATCTTTTATTTCCTAGTTTGATTAAATTGTAAGGATAAGCTCCAAGTTTGGTACCAATAATAATATGAAAAACAATTCAAGTGTTTTGAAACTTTGCTTAGAAAGTTTTAAATAGCATTTAAATCATTAAAAGTCCGTGTAAATAATTTGTTATTTACAATATATCTCAAGGTTTTCGACTTGCTTCGTAAACACGACGCGTGTTCACCAAGCATTTGTTCTGATAAGAATTCCCTGATTGGTATGATTCTTGTATTTACCCAGTGTGCAGAGATGACACATGCTTACTGTTTCTTTGATGAGTCCCAGGTCCTTCTGAGCATAGAAATTTGCTCGAAACAGTAATCACAGTTTTTTGATCCCCAAATGACCATATTTAACATGCAATTCTTTTATGATTGATCCTGCCAATTCTTTGTTCAGCACATATAGGTCTTCACCATTTAAGTGCTTTATAAGAAAACCATTGATGGTTTCAAAATGTTTATAATTCGGGATTTCCCTCAATTTGTCCTTTATAATTCGTATACATTCATCATTTTCTTGCATCGCCAAAATTCTCTCATATGAAAATATCGTATCATCCTTTACTAAATTATGCATCGCTACAAATATGTCATTTGATTTTAAATTATTGTTCATCTTGTTCCTACTAACAGCATCTGCTACTATATTATTTTTGCCTTTTATGTACCTGATCTCTGGGTGTCTCAAAATAACTTGCTCATGAAACTGATTTATTAGTCTTCGATATGCCTCTTCATAAGCCTCACTCCACGACCATCTAACCCATAGGTTCCCAACCTTTTCTGAACCACCGCCCCCTCTACTGGAAAAAAAACTTCCAACGCCCCCCTCCTCATCATAGTGCATTATAACGAATATTAAAATATTGTTGCATAGTATCTATCTATCTATATATATATACATAGATACTCATATACGAACGTTGCACTTTTGACTGCTATTACAAGCGTTCACTAAAGCGTTGGACAAGGTATATATATTAAAAATCGCAAAAGTAAACCTTAATTAAAACGACTATCAAATGTAGTACAAACTTGTTTATTAAAAACTTAAATATGAATACATAATGAACAGAAAAAAGATTAAGAAGAAAAATTAATGAGATAGTTGAGGCTGGTGAAGTTTTAACAATTTGCTAATGTCGGGTTCCAATTTCGTTAACATCAGCCGCAAATCGCCACGTTCAGTAATGTGCAGTCTGTTCCTTTTCTTAGACAATAAATTAGCTACTGCACTGAACCCACGCTCAGCCAAATAAGATGAAGGAAATGCAATTAAAAATATCTGTACTCTTGACCACAATCCAGGGTAAAGAACTGGTATTGGTTTTTGAAGCCAGAACTCTTGATATCCATTTCTGAATCTTACTTTTAGTTCTTCGTTAGTTGTGAGTTCTACGAGTTCCTCTTCTAAATTTGATGATTCTGCTGTATCTGCATTTCAATCTAGTACCTCCGGGTGGAGCATTGGGGACGTGGCCGCAAGTATAGCGGCCCTAATTCAAATTATAATGTATCTGCATTTGCGAAAGGATCTAAAACCCAACCCGGTATATTCATGTTTAAAATATCCTGGAATCGCTCCACACAATCAACATGAAGAACGTCCAAGTGTTGGCAGTAAGTAAGTAAATCTTCATGTTTTGCAGAGACTGCTGATAATGTGGGAAAGTGGCTGTATTCACCTCTCCCTAGATTTCGTTTGAATAGAAGAAGTTTTCCCACAAAAGCAGCTATGACGTTTTTTGTTTTAATTAAATTCAATTCGTCACCTTGCAATTGTAAATTGACTTCATTAAATATTTTAAACAAGTCTGTCAAATAAGCGATGTCATTTTTATGTATAATCAGGTTTTCGCGCAATTTTTCGTTTCTGTTTTCAAGAAAGTCCAGTACTGAATCAAATAGTTGAAAAAAACGGTTCAAACAAGTACCTTTTGAGAGCCAACGAACTTCTGTGTGCAGCAGCAAGCGATTGTAATCTTCATCATTTTCACTACAAAGTTGGCTAAATAATCTGTCATGCAATGAATTGCTTCTAATCGTATTTACTGCTCTAATAACGTAATGAAGCGACGAATGCAAACGTTCGTTCAGATTTTTTGCAACCAAGTGCTGACGATGAATAATACAATGTATAGCGAGTACATTTGGTACTGCTTGTTTCAAATGAGCTATGAAACCCTTATGACGTCCCGTCATTGCTGGAGCACCATCAGTAGCTGCCGACAAAATATTATGCATAGGTATTTCTTTCTCTTGAAAAACGTACTCATGGTATTAAATATCGTTTCTCCCTTTGTATCAGTTTCCAAATTTTTGCAAATAATAACTCTTGATAAATTTTTTCGTCTTTTATGAACCGAACGTATGATAACAGCAGTACTTCGTTATTTGGTAGAGTGGATTCATCAAGTTGAATGGAAAAATTGCAAGTTTTAAGTAATCGCATAATGATATTTCAACGTCTTGAGCCATTTCGTCTATTCTCCTTTGCACTGAGTTATTACTCAGAGGAATTTTTCTGATGACATCTGCCGATGTCTTATGATGAAGAACAGTTTTTACTACCTCTCTGACTGCCGGCAAGATAAGTTCCTCGCCAATGGTATGTGGTTTTCCCGTTTTTGCGATTAACAATGAAATGTTATATGATGCTCGTAGTCCATCATCTTCTTGTTTAGAAGACGACGCAAATAGGTTTGATATAGTTGGCTGTTTCAAATATTTCTTCTGCAGTTCTTGAAAATAGGACAAATCTTTGTCCTTTTTATCAGTATGCATTTTATTTAAATGTTCTTGTAGCCTAGAAGGCTTCATGACTTCATTTGAGAAAACTTTTTGGCAAAGTAAACACATGGGTAATGATGGGTTTACAGGAGAGTGCGTAAATCCATATTTCAAATACAAAAGACTATACTGCCGGCATTTCTTCTTAGATTCAGACATTTTGAAATCCAAAACTTGCCACGGTTTAAAATAAATTAACTTTTCAACGAATTTATAGATAATTATAAAATTAATGGTTATAATGACTTATATAACTTATCACTCACGAACATGGATTATTTGCAAGACACAAAATAATAACACATTCCTAGAGCTATCCCTGCCTTTTATACGTTTGATTTCATACAAGCATCAACTTGTATGTTTTATCTTGTTTGCGATGCCGGTGCACTTTGTAAGTAAGTCATATCGCGTCTTTGCTTATCAACTTGCAAAGACTTGTTGCGGACAATATTAAACGGAATTAGGTATTCATAGACCTAATGCTGAATTAAATGTTTTAAAGTATATTTTCTCGATAACAATAACATAGACATTTTAAATAGCTAAATAAACTGTCTATTCATGCCAACTAGGTATTTTCAAAGTATTTTAATATATTTATTTTCTAAAAAGGTAAGTACGTCACGAACGCCCCCCTTGATCCTCCTAACGCCCCCCTTTTGCCCCTGTACTCGCTACCGCCCCCTTTGAAAGCTACAGCGCCCACTGGGGGGCGGTACCGCCCCCGTTGGGAACCTATGATCTAACCCCTTTCTTCAACAAAGCAAATAATGGAATAGGTTTTCGTGAAAGCGACGGGACAAACTTTTTATAAAAATTCATTACTCCTAGAAAAGCTCTTAGAGAACATATGTTTCTTGGTGTAGGATATTCTAGTATCTCTGATAATCTATTTTTGTCTGTAAATATGACCTCATTACTAATTTGGTATCCAAAAATTTTATCTTTTCCTGAAAGAATTCACACTTCTTCATGTTTAACTTTAGTCCCGCTAAGTTTAACTCTAATAAAATTCTTTCAAGGTGTATGAAATGTTGCTCCATATCGTCACTGAAAATTAAAACATCATTTACATAATGTATGCATAATTCTTCATATGGTCCCAATACATCCTGCATAGCCTTTACTAATGCAGCCGTACTTGAAGACAAACCAAAAGGAACCACTTTAAATTGATAAATCTGCCCTTCTATAGATAAACCTGTATACTTTTTTGATTCGCGTTCTAGTGGAATTAGCCAAAATGAATTTTTTAAGTCAATTTTTGAAAAGATTCTCTTATTACCTATTATTGCTAAAATTGTATCCATAGTTGGTGGAGTGTTATATTGAGGTTTTGTTCTCTTATTTATTTTCCTACCATCAAGACATAGTCTGATGCTATCATCACTCTTCTTTACAACAACTAGTGGATTTAGAAAATGTGTGTCTTACTTCTCAATGATACCCTCACTTAACATCTGATCTATTTCTACCCTTACTCTATTCCTGTATGCTGCTGGAATAGGACATAACTTTGTGTTAAACGGTTCCGTGTTCACAACTTATAATGTATGCACATACCCTGTTGCTATTTTGGATTCTGATCCTATTAATTCTGAATGCTTCATCAATAATGCCTTTACTCTATCTTTCATTTCTCTTGGACATTTTATTTCATCATTTATATCCCCCTCTAGATATATTTCACCCTCAAATTGATTAATATTCAAACAGTCCTCTTCCACTTCAACACTTTCTTTCATCATCCCATTTAATATATTCTCCCTTTACATCTATTACTTTTCCTTCGGCATTTATCTTTAATCCCAACTTATCAATTATATCCATACCAAATATCAGATCTATCCTCAACCCCGGTACTACTATAAATTCGTTTTCAAACTTTATCCTTCCCACTTCACATTCCAGAATTACCATCTTATTCACAGTTGCAAATCTCTTGCTATTCGCTGCTATTAAATTAAACTTCCTAACAGGCATCATCCTCTCCATTAACTTTTCTCGTTTAACAAAATCTTCAGACACTAACGATACTTCTGCTTTCGTATCAATGAGCATTTTACTTATATCTTTTTCCACTTTTAATTTAATTATCGGTAAAAAGCTTTTATTTGAATCGTCTTTCATTTCACATTTTATATATTCGCGCTGGTGTTCGTATCCATTAATTCTTAAGGGCTTACTTGGTTTGTCCTCATTCAAAAATCCTAATTCGACGTAGATGGTCTTGTTTGACTCGTAGTTTTAATGTTGATTTGGTTTGTTCTGTTTGTTTGTTGTGCCGTTTGTTCCCTATGTTGTTGTTGGCGTGCATATTGACTTATGTTCCTGTCGTGGTTGGTTTGCTCTGTTTCTCTCCTTGACGTGTTTACTGTATTCCAATTTCATCTAAAATTATTATTGTAGTTATTAAAATTGTTTTTATTAAAATTTCCCCTATAATTTCCATTATTTCTTTGATAATTTAGTCTATTATTTTCAGTGCTCCTTTGTAGTCTAACCACATTTACTTGTTGCCTTTGCATTCTACTTTCCACCACACGACTTTGTCCCAACTCATCACAACGTTGTATATATTCCAGGAATATCTCTTTATCCACTATATTTTGAATCGTAATATAATGTCTTACCTCTTCTCAAAAATGTCCTGCTAAGTACTTTATAATTTGTCTTTCTTCCAATGGAGGATCTAATTGCTTTGCTACACTAAATTTTTGTATGGCGTG
Organism: Platerodrilus igneus; assembly: GCA_036346225.1. NCBI lineage: Eukaryota > Metazoa > Arthropoda > Insecta > Coleoptera > Lycidae > Platerodrilus > Platerodrilus igneus. Next base: position 667,209 of record JARFIW010001306.1, read on the forward strand.
TAACTCTCGTTTCATTCCTAAGTTCTGATTATACTTTCCCATAATTAAATTATCTCTCGCTTTGTACTGCTGGTTGTCCCACCAAAAGTTTTTTAAAAATCTAACTTCAAATCTTGTCTCCGTAAAATTTCGACCATTGCTCCACTGATATCTCCGGTCTATTTATCCTAATGTATTGCCCCTTATTTCTACCAAAATTTTCGAAGTCTGATTTTAAATTACCTAATTCTTTATTTACATCAATAAATCCTATCTCACAATTTCCTTGAATTTTTTGCATCTTTATACCTAAACCTATAATCCTATCATTAGTTTCCTTTTCACACGTTTCCTGATCTTATTTAACTTTCCAAACTTTGTCCCTAACTTTATCTATACCGTCCATGATTCTAATAAATTTATTTTGAAATTGTATCTGCATTTCTGCGATTGTTTGATTTGTTTCTTTTAATCCGTCGCTCATATTTTTTTATTTCAGCACCTAACCTTTCTCCATTTTCATTAATCTGCATCTTAATGGCTTCTTCGCTTTTGTCCATTTTCCTATTTAATTAATAAAATTGACATCAATTCGGATTGTTGTGATATCTGCCGTTCTTCACTTTGACTTCGTGCTACTTCTCGCTCTTGTATTTCCGTCGGTGTATCATGTAAAACTACGCGTTCTTGAGACCCTATTCCTACCCCTTCATTCCTTAATGCCTTTCTAGTTTCCCTTATTTGTTTATCCATTTTTATTTGAATTCTAATTTTTTTAATATTTTAAAATTCCTTCCTATCTAATGCAAATTTTAACTTTCCTAACCCTTGTGCTTTTTGGATTCCTAAATTTCTTACAATTTTCTGGTTGCTAAATTTCTATGTTATTATCGCCCCTATAATTTTTCGAATTTCTTTTTGGTGTTTTTGCCCTTACGATTTTTTATTTTTTTATTTTTTTTGTGGTGTTCTCGCCCCTACGATTTTTAATTTTTTAATTTCTTTTGTGGTGTTCTCGCCCCTACGATTGGGTCGCCATTATTAGTGCTAAGAGATGCCCACGATTGGGTGTCATTAAAAATTGCTATGAAATAGCCCTTACGTCGGGTGTCATTAATATTTGCTATGATATGCCTTTTACGAGGTCGTTATTAAAATTGCTATGAAATGCCCCTACGATTGGGCGTACCATTAAAAACGCTGTGATAAACCCTATTAAGCCCCTATATTGGGCGTCAATTAATAATTGTTGTGATACAGTCCCTACTGACCGACAATACAGATTGTTTAATCTCTCTTTCTTTCTATTACCTGACTGCAAAACAATTTAAATAAAACAATCCAAAATATCACAATATAATGATTGATAATATGTACAGTTTTATGTTAATTTAATATTTAGCCCCTGAATAAAAATATTAACATTCACCAAATTTAAATTTCCTGAAAGCCAGCAAATATATCTTTATAATTACTCTTGTTTTGATTATTGGCCAGAATTATGGATTAATGATTGTCTGTAGTTTCCCTGGGATTCCTGAATTAACTTTGAGTATTTTGAGTATCCTTACGTTTGTTTATTTAGTCGTATTTTCAGACGTATTTTTATATTTTCCTCTTAGAGGTAAATTTAGAAATATATCTAGATATTTAATTTAGATGTGTATTTAAATATTGATTTGCATGTCGGTTTAGAAATTGATTTGGATGTCGGTTTAGAGCCCTGAATTGTTAAATATTAGAAAAAAATGTAATTAATACTTTAACTTATGTCTATGTGTAGATCGGCTATTATTTCTCGCACAAATTTGACACTTTCAATTTTTCACTTATACTAAATTATAAACGTTTCACTAATTGATATTGTCACGTAAATTTCTACTTCATATTGACGTGGTTTGTGTCTTGTTAAAAATGAACTAAACGTTTATTCATTCCCCATTGTATTTATAAGCCCTTTTTATCAATGCTTTAATTGGTGCGCGTCGCGTGTTTATTGATAATTTTTGCCTATCTCTGTAGTACCTTGGTAATTCTCAAATTCCCTGGTTTTAATTGTTGTTCCTACCATCAATCTTGCACTTAGATATTTAATATATCACAGTATATTATTAGAATTTCAAAATATTGCTTTCATTCTGTTACGTATTTTATATTTATTGTTTAAAAGTCCAAAACTTATTGTATAATTAACCGTCTGGTGTTTATTCTTTGTTACAAAATATGTTAAACTTCAATGAAACAAATGCATTTTGACACGTATTTCATTTTCTAATAATGACGTATTAGAATGCGTTTACTTATTTATGCGTTTGAAATTTTTTATGAAATGATTTAATAGCTGGTATTTCAGTTTGTTTATTTTTACCGAGTACGTGTTTAGTTTGATGGAACTTGATGTATTTGAAACCTTATCTTTGTTCTACTCTTTAACTTAAAGCGCATTCTGAGACGTATACATTCCTATTTTAACCAAATGGTATCTGATTATTGCAAAATGAGCCTCTTTCTTATGCATTAAATTAAATATACTTTATATACAGTGTGCTCGCAATTGACTTTTTGTAAAATAGTCGATTTACTCCTATAATTGATGAAATTATTTGGTTTTCTTAAAGTTAAAATTATTTATATCTATCCTACGACCCCTATGGCTTAATCTACCCTTAAACTACCCTCTTATCATAGCAATATATATATATATATATATATATATATATATATATATATATATATATATATTGCAGTAAAGGTAGCTTTATTAATCAAGTCCCACGCTTGGGAAACCATAAAATTGCTGTGGTCTTTTGGGATCAGCTACGAGCCCTACGTTGGGCGCCATAAATTTGCAGTGGATATTCTGGATTATGCCCCTTCGAATTGGGCCGTCATAAATTTTTCCTGAAAAATTTATGTTTCAATATCTGTGGAAAGCTCCCCTAAATCAGCATATCACGGCTAGCTCTGCTTCCAGCTTCCTCAGAGATACTTACCTATCCTATGCTTACTGTTTCTCACTTAATTACCAACTAAAATTACCAATCAAATAATTCAACGAAACATATAACCTTTTTTATTCTCACAAATCAAAAATTTACGTTACCAGCTCAATATTTACAAAATCGGATATAAACATCTTATTAAAATTTTACAATATCAACCATTAACTTTTTTAATTTAATGAATTTAATTTATTTTAACATTTTTTTATATAGTTCAAGTAGATGGGCCTACCTTGAAACCCTAAATTGAAATTTACTCTGGTCTATGGTGAACTCAGTATAAACCCTGTTACTCTAAATGTAAAAATAAATCGCATCTTTGTTTTCAATAAACTCTACAGACCCGTTTAGCCTTTACATCGAAATTATACGTCATGTATCTATCTATACCTTCAAATAATAAACTCAAATTTTTTTTTTATATAACCTTCAAATTAGCTTTTATGTTCACAAAATATACACCCAATATGTCAAATCACTCTAGAACAAAATAACAGCACAAAATGTTCAAGCAATAACAAAAGGAACAAATTTCGTTACCTGGTGTACGCCTTTTGCACCGTCACCGCTGAAGATGTGGTCCAACCAAACCTCGTTGTTGCATTCCATTGAACTTCCTTCTGCTATATGTACAACAAACTCATCCAATGGTATGCGGACGCCATCGATACAGCTACCCATGTACTTGTCCAAACATGTTAGTCAACTTCTGAATCTTCCATACAATCAGCACCCTCGCGCAGGAAAATTTATTAGGCTCGCTTAGTTCAGTAACATCTTTTATTCGTTATTCGAATGTATTTACTTACAGCTCCGTTTAACTAAGCAATTAACTCGTGCTTTCACACTTTTAATTTAAATTAAAACGGACTGTACTTATCACCGATTTAAAATTATTAACGTAGATGTTACCATGTAGATCTGAAGCGAACCGAAGAAGTAAGAGCCCCTCTACATCTCCTAGTGTATTTATAGGCGTTGAAACCTACCTCCAGTACTGCGTTTTCGTCGTTTTCATGCCTCTTTACGTATACTTTTCACGATAATATATATATATATGTTCGTCCACTCATTAATAAAACGCTCATTTATAAATTTGTCGACGTTTCGGGTAATTTATTCCCTTAGTCATGACCTATAAGTGATAGGCTGTAATACAAATTTACAAAATAGATGTTACTTACAATCTATGTGAACCCTGAGTAATTCGAAAAACCATCAACAGAATAAAAACAGTTACTTTTAAAACATGAAACAAATTTTAAAAAATAACAGTCATAAAAATAAAATTAGTTTAAAACTTAGAATCTACTATAACGTATAAGAACGGTCACTAATTCAAACAAAATGCTCACAATATAGTGTTGTTGGTTTGCATGTTAATACTGATTAGTTATCGCAATTGAGAATTGATATTTTATATGAATTACATTTTGACGATATACATGGTGAGTGTGAATTATGGCTTTGCTGTCTCTATGCGCCTACTTAGTTTATATAGTATAAGCCAGCATAAAAGTGATAATAAAATAAATAAAAAATCTTGTGCTATTGCAACACATTTAAATAAAGAAACACATCATCATCATTAGGTCTTCAGCCCTGGAACTGGTTAGACGCGTACCATCATTGTTTCCTATTCTGAACTAATCTACAAATTTCCCTGAAATTTGCACAGTCTGCATCTATCACTATCTGATCTAGGTCTACATCTACCTCTTTTTTCCTATCTTTGCTTGTAATATATCCCATACTATCCCCCAAAAATGCCTTAGAACGTATTCCGCCCTTCTATTTCTCTTTTTCCCCAGATATACTTGTTCCCCTACTATTTCTATAACCTATTTGTTATTATCTTTATCTGTCCATGCTATCGTCCTCATACATCTGAAGCACAGCATTTCAAAAGGCTGCTACCGTTTTTCTGTCTGCGTTTCAGGCTGCCCGTATTTCATAGGCACACTGTGTTGTGCTCCACACATAAGCTTTCAACAATTTTCTTATTGTTCTATGTTTGTTGTCTTTCTTCATAGGCGCTGTTTTTTCTTGTTAGATGCAGTCTGGTCACCTTCTATTGTTTTACAGTTATATACCCTATTTCTCCGACCTTCAGTGGTTGTGAAGGGAAGTAAGCAGCCTGTGGCTGCCAAGTTCCCCCAACACTTAACCATTTACCGATTTAATATATTTTCCAATATATCTTTTTGCAAAGTCAACATTAGTTGCAGATATTTCACAAGCAACAACTAGTTGTTTATACTAATTATCAGATTTATCTGCGCTTATTTTTTCGTCATTAGGTTTCCGTCTCAAAACTGGTTGGACACGTACCTACACTTATTTATATTCTGAGCTAGCATACATAGTTCCCTGAAATTCTCACACAGCATGTGTATACAGTTCGTTCCCCTTTTATTGTTTTCTAATTTTATTCCCTAGTTCACCGAGATACAGTGAAGGGAGTTAAGCAACCTGTGGCTACCAAGATTCCCAACACTTAGACATTTGCCGAAATAATGGTTTTCCAGTAAATCCTTTCACGCACTTAACCATATTTCGAGAATATTGCCCAACCAATTCTTGTAGTTACTTATAATAATCATCATGTTTAAGAACTGTTACTTTTTTGATCATTAGTTTATCCATCTTGGTATTGGTTGGATGCGTACCTCCATTGATTTCTTTTCTGGGCCAGCCTACATATCTCCCTGAAACTCCTACAGCCTAAATCTTTTACTATCTGTGTGCAGTAGTCTAACCTAGGTCTGCTTCTTCTTCTCTTTTTTCCTATCTATGCTTCTAATATATTCCGTACTATTCCCTCATGCCGTAGTATGTGGCCTATCATCCTATATCTCCTATTTTTTACCGTTTTCCACATATTTCTTTCTTTCCCTACCATTTTTAGTACCTCTTCGTTCTTAACTTTGTTTGTCCATGATATCTTCATCATACGTCTGTAGCACCACATTTCAAAGGCTTCTACCTTTTTCTTGTTCGCTTCTCCTACTGTCCAGGCTTCACAGCCGTACAGTGCTGTGCTTCACACATATGTTTTAAGCAATCTTTTCCTTTTTTCTATGTTTGTGGTCTTTGAGCACTGTGTGGTACACGTTGGAGTGTATAAAATCGGGACAGCTCCAGAACGTTTCCCAAAGCGTAAAGCTTAGCAAATGGACTGTATGCAATTGGAGGTAAGACGCGAAAAACAGTAACATAGGTCAAACCGTAATTAATGTTTTGCTTACCTTGCAATGTTGTTCACCAATTTACTCCCGCGAAGATAGGTGTTGTTTACCGGTCGACGCACTTGGTCGGGCAGCAGCACTTATGCACTCGCGGTTATAGTTACTAGGTGTTGAGTCGGTGAAACGATACGAGAGAGTGTTGTTGGTGAAGCGAAAAGGCTTTATCGCTCCGCCATATGTGTAGCACAACAATAATATACGATAAGGCCATCTATATTGTAAATCGCTGACCTCCAACTGTATGAAGTTTTAACATACCCCCCACCCAAAATGGTAAATTTTGTTGTATACCATGAAATGAATGGGAGAAAAAATGAAAATAGAAATTTTAAAAAAATGTTTAAGTATGTATAAATTAATCGAGTACTCTGCATTTTTGCTTCCTGCATTAAAATATAAAATAAAACATAATTTGTAAAGAAAGAAGAAAAAAAAATAAAAATTGCATGTTAGAATGCTGAATTACTTATGGTGGAGGAAGTGGTACCACCTTGTTAATTGGGCGGACCGCTTCGCCTGTGGGTGTTTTTAGCTTTACAACTCTTGTTACACCATCTTTACCCGGTAAAAGCTTCGCCACTCTCGCCAAAGACCAATACGCCGGGGGTGAATCGGGAGTAAAAAAAAGTACTAGATCCCCTTCTTCTATGGTTTTGGAAGGGGTGTTCTACTTAGGCCTTTGCTGTAAGCTGTGCAAGTAGCCTATGGACCAGCACTTCCAAAAGCTCTGTACAAGTTGTTGGGACATTTGCCAACGACTAAGCCGATTCGCAGGAATTTTTTGTAGGTCCACTTCACACCGCGTAATTAAAGGCCCACCAGTTAGAAAATGGCCCGGAGTCAAGGCATCCGTGCCTTCGTTAGGTGACGTTGTAAGTGCGCAAAATGGACGGGAATTTAAGATTCCTTCTAAGCGGGTCACAACTGTGCTAAATTCCTCCAGAGAAAGTGTCGTTCTACCCACTATTCGTTTCAAGTGAAATTTAGCACTTTTGACGCCGGCTTCCCAAAGCCCCCTAAAATGGGGTGCATAGGGAGGGTTGAAACACCAATCAATACCCCTAGAGGATAAGTAGTGCGCAATGACGGGGTTAGCTTGATCAAAATGTTTATATATTTCTAACATGTCTCTAGCCGCTCCACGAAAATTTCGGCCCTGATCGGAGTATATGTTCGTGGGTAACCCGCGTCTGGCTATAAATCTATCTAATGCAGCAAGGCAGGCTTCCGATGTTAAAGCTGTGACAACCTCCATATGAATGGCACGTGACACCATACAAATAAAGAGGGCAATATATGCCTTTTGAAATTTTGTCGATCGCAACGAGGATAGCTTGATTGTAAATGGACCGGCAAAATCCAAACCGGTATGCGTAAAGCATCTTCCGGGTTCGAGGCGATAAAGCGGAAGATCTGCCATAGGAGGCTGAATAGGCTCCCCTTGGAAGCGATAGCAAGTCAGGCAGCGAAATATTTTACTTCGAATTAATTGACGGATACAAGGAATCCAAAATGTACGGGTAACTAATGATTGAGTTAGCCGCGGACCCACATGACCTGAATATATGTGATAGTAATCACATATTAATACAGCTAACCTGCTGTTTTTTGGGATAAGGTAGGGATGTTTGCTAGTTATGGAAAGGCTGGAATGGCGCAAACGGCCCCCCACCATGACTAATCCCGTGGGAGAGAGATAAGGTGACAACGGACGGTACATTTTAGTGCTAGGTTGCCCTTTTTCTAGTAAGACGATATCGTCGTAGATGTGCTCGTACTGAGTAATTCTAATGGCAAATGTGAGAGCGCTACGATACTCAGAGGCATTTAACGGACCAGTAGTCCTTGCAAGATTACGTTTGCGTGCAAGGCAGTTAAACGTGAACCTTTTAACGTACGCAAAAATTCGTTGAACTTTTAGCAAGTTCGAGGACCTTTGTAGTACTACCAAGTATTGTTTCACATCAACAGTAGAGACGAGTGCGTATTGTACGGCTTTAAACCCGTCTGCAATATTGTGTGTGTATTTATCACTTGGCCAATCACAATAATCGCGGTGTAAAAAATCAGGACCCTGCCACCAGAGTGTACAATTCAGTAGTTCGGATGGCCTCAATCCTCGGCTTGCAGGATCGGAAGCATTCGCAGAACTGGGAACGTATCTCCATATGGCTGTGGGTTGATTTTCATGAATTTGCACCACTCGGTTCGCAAAAAATAATTTTAACTGATAAGGTGGCGTACAAATCCACGTCAGTGTGTTTGTAGAGCCACTAAAGCATATTGGATCTAGTAAATTGATGGTGTCAAATGCTAATGCTGTATGTTTTATTAGTTTTGCCAAAAGACATGCCGCTCCTAATTCAAGACGAGGAATGGTCCACGTTTTCAAAGGGGCTACACGGGTTTTGGAAGTTATCAAATGTACATATATTTTTTCATCAACTTCTAATCGCAGATAAACAACAGCGGCCATCGCTACGGAACTGGCGTCGGAGAATCCAATTAAACGGGCTTGACTATTGCCGATTTTCCAAATAGATCGTGGTATTGTTATGTATTCGAGAAGTGGCAGTTCAATTTGAATTTGCTGCCATTCTTGAAGAATTTCTGCGGGCAATTGTTCATCCCAATCCACCTTTTGTAGCCATAGGCGTTGCATAAGGCATTTGAGAAGAACCGTAAATGGACTTAAATAACCATTAATATCGAATATGCGTGCTATGCGTGACAAAATTCCTCGCTTAGTAGGGATGTCTGCAATATTTGGAACTTTACATCTAAAAGTATCGGAACCCATATCCCAACAGAGACCCAGAACATCACGTGTTGTTAAAGTAGGATTAGAGTTCGGTAGATTTAGAACGTCCGTCTCCGACTTATCAATAACTGAAGTGTGTGAACTTCCCATTTTCCTAAGTCGAAGTTACCTAGTTTTAGTAAATTGATCAGTTCATTTTTAAAAGGAGGGTTTCTTCTACAGAATCGGATCCAGTCAAAATATCATCAATGTAAGTTGATGATCTAAGAGCCCGGGAAGCCCGGGGGTACGACTGACCCTCGTCTTCTACCAACTGCTGTAGAACACGAAGGGCAAGGAAAGGACTACAGGTAGCGCCAAAATAACGCGTGTATGTTCATATTCCGTTAAAGGTTCACAAGGGTGAAACCTCCAAAAAATATGTAAAAATTTTCTATCTTCTGGGTGAACGACGATAGATCTAAACATTTGTCGAATATCGCAAGTGAGTGCGACTTGAGGTATTCGAAATCTTGTTATTACAAGACCAATGTCAGATTGTAATTTGGGGCCCGGTAAAAGAATATCATTGAGACTTGTACCATTAATATCCCTATCAGCAGGACTAAACACGACTCGAACTTGAGTACTAGAGGGCTTATTTTTAACCACGCCGTGGTGAGTCATGATATATAAGGACTGTTTTACAGCGGGAGTGAGTTGTCCCTGCGATACATAATTAGCAATATTTTCTGAATATAATTTATAAAAGTTTTTGTCGCGTGCAAATCGAGCTTCTAGTTTTAGAAAGCGATTGGTAGCTAATTCTCGTGTTGAACCTAATGTTCGGAAAATGTTTTCTATGAACGGTAGTCGAACCACATACTGGCCTAACTCGTTTCGTATAGTAGTGGACTTGAAATAATTTTCACAAGCCACGTTTTCAGGCGACATTGGCGGCGTAAATGGTATTTCTTCAGCTTCCCAGAAGGCACGAATGGTGTCGCTAAGGGACGGTTCTTCCGAGATGCTAGTGTACAACGCAACCCCTGAATATGGTTGACTTAAAGCTGGTACATCACCCATAATAACCCAACCAAACGAGGTAAGAAGCGCCGATGGCTTGCCTGTTATACGCAACGAATCGTTGGGTGTGGCATCTAAGACAGCTTGAACACCTAACAGCATATCGACAGGAGCGGATATGTGAAATTCAGGATCCGCCAATTGTAGGGACGAAAATTTGTCTATTAAATGCTTAGATAAATTTGCTATCGGAAGATCTGCGGTAATACGAGATAAAACAACAGCCTGTAAATTTAAAGAAACGTTTTGATCATATATTGATGTAACGTTACAGGTAGCAATTCCATGAACCTTTTCTAGCGGAGATTGGCTTACTCCACGTATTTCAAAAGGACATTTCTTGCGTTTAAGACCTAACTTGTTAGCTAAAGATAATGTGATGAAATTAGAATGCGACCCTTGATCTAAAACCAAGCGACAGCGATGCCAACTACCGTCACAGGCTAAAATTCGTACCTGCGCCGTGGCTAAAAGCGCAACGGTTCCCTGTTCATTTGCACAGGAATGAACAAGAGAGACTGGAGTAGGAAATTGTTCAGCCGAATTAGAGGCACCTGAAGAGTGTCCTACCGTGCTTTGTGGCGGAGTCGGAGTACTGCATGAAATTGGTGCCTCGATACACAGTAGCGTATGGTGCATTTACTACCGCACCGTTTGCACTGATATTTTGACTTACAAGTCGAAAGAGGATGTGGTGATAAACACGCAAAACATCTATGATATTGCTTTACCATGTATTGCCTTTCTAGAGTTGATAAAGCTAATAATTTTGGACATCTGTAAAATTTGTGGAACTGATCGTCGCAGGCAGGACAGGGCTTAGAAACGGCCTGCTTTGCATTAAATCGTCGTGAAGTAACTTCCTGTGCGGACATTGTTACACGCTTATTGTTTACAGAATTTGTATAATATGGTCGAGAGTTAGCCCTTTGTGGTGGACTAGACACATTTTTTGATGGTGGTGTATTATTGTTACCGCTCACCAATGCTAAGATAGAACATTTGTTGCGTAAATATTTAATAAAATCGTTAAATTTCGGAAATGTTTGATTTAAATGTTCCTTTTCGAATTCTTGTCTCGACTTTGGATCTAATAAACCGAGGGAAAAAAATAAAAATATGTAATCGGCCAACTCAGGTAGCTGCATGTCGATAAGAGCTGTGACGTTGGCTTGCAGGGTTTCACATAAATCACTAAGAACTTTTGGGGATTCCGTCTTTAGTTGAGTTAGTGAAAATATTTTGGATAAATAATGATTAGCAATTAGTCGTTTATTAGTGTAGCGTTGAACTAAGAGATTATAAACAACCATATAATTTTCTGGAGCAAATCGAACAGATTGTGCTAGCTTTAATGCCGTCGCATCCAAATAAGAAAGCAAATATGTAAATTTTTCGCAATCATTAAGTGCGTTATTGCTGTGAATAATGTTGTCATATAGAGATTTAAACGCACCGAATTTCTCGGGGTCACCTCGAAATATATCTATTTTTATTTCTGGTAAATGAACATTAGATCTGGTATTTCCAGAAATATCAATAGTATTTACATTGGGCGTTGTGTCTGAAACGACATAGCGCGCCGCATTAGCTAAAATATCATAGTACATAGTATTGAACGTAGATTCTAGATTAACGGTATCCGTAAATAAGGTTTTATAAACGTCAGAGAGTGACGATAATTCATCTAAGACATCTAAAAATTTTGTTCTTACGTCATCTAGCTGACTAACACGAGCTTTAAATTGATCAAGATTAGTTGGTAACGTAGAAATTAAATCGTAGCAATCTTGCAAACGTCGCCAGTACCTTTCTTTGCGATTTGTTAATCGTTTAAATTCAGCAATAACTTCACGTTCTGGTTCCATATTGTACCAGGTATACTCGTAACAAATTGAAATCACAAATAACTAATAAAAAATGTTACGCAGTTGCAAAGCCTTAAAGGTAAACACAGTACTCGTGGAGAAGATTAATGTTGGTACAGGCTTAAACTAATATAAGTGAATTCAGAAGTCTAAGAAATAAAGTGCATTAGGTACGTAGTATTTACAAACAAAAATGTAAACAAACAGTTTCGTTAGTCTTTTGACTTATTTTGTTATCTACACAGCTGATTGGTAAGCGTAGTAACAAGATGTTAATGAACTACAAACTTTAAATAAATTGGAACAAGTTTTTGAACACCTGTAATGCTAAATGCAAAGTACTCGTTTATTGATAATAATTGAAGTTTGAAATCTTTAATAGAAATCATGCATTTTAATATTCAAACCCACTTTTAGAAAATAGTTTTGAAAATGAATTAATGTAATAATTTAAATTTTAATGATCCCGCTAATAAATTATATTAATTTTGACTATAATTCAAAGCTTATTTGTTCAATATGACCACTTTTTGTGATATGAGGCTCAGAAGGGCCACTTTTTGTGATATGAGGCTCAGAAGGACTACTTTTTGTTATGAGGCTCAGAAGGACCACTTTTTGTGTGGTACACGTTGGAGTGTATAAAATCGGGACAGCTCCAGAACGTTTCCCAAAGCGTAAAGCTTAGCAAATGGACTGTATGCAATTGGAGGTAAGACGCGAAAAACAGTAACATAGGTCAAACCGTAATTAATGTTTTGCTTACCTTGCAATGTTGTTCACCAATTTACTCCCGCGAAGATAGGTGTTGTTTACCGGTCGACGCACTTGGTCGGGCAGCAGCACTTATGCACTCGCGGTTATAGTTACTAGATGTTGAGTCGGTGAGACGATACGAGAGAGTGTCTGATGTTGGTCAAGCGAAAAGGCTTTATCGCTCCGCCATATGTATAGCACAACAATAATATACGATAAGGCCATCTATATTGTCAATCGCTGACCTCCAACTGTATGAAGTTTTAACAAGCACAGTAGTTGCTTTTTCTTGTTAAATGTAGCACGACCTTGTGCTAATCTTTGTTTTATATCTTTTGTGCTTTTCCCATCTTGCGTTATTTGGCTTCCTAGGTAGCAGAAATCCTTAACCTTTTGTAAGTTCGTGTTACATACTTGTATTCTTGTTTTTGATTTATTTTTCCCACCTTTGCATACTAGAACTTTTGTTTTAGTTTTGTTAATTTTTATACCGTATCTCTCTGTTAGAACCGTTTTCATTTCATTAAGAGCAGCTTTTAACTTTACCTTGCTAGACGCTAATACCGCTATATCATCTGCAAATCTAAGCATATCAATTTTTTGTCACTGCATAGTGAATCCAAATGTCTTTCTGCATTTGACAGTATTCATTGCCTCTTCTATGTACAAGTTAAAAATCAATGGGGATAAGGCGCATACCTGTCTCACCTCTTTCCTAATGTTTGCTTCTCTACGTTCCTGCTCTAATTCTATTACTGCTGTTTGCTCTTTGTATAAGCTATGTACTATTCGTCTATCCCTATAACTCATTCCAATCTTTTTGAGTATTTCAAACATTTTTTTCCAATTTACATTGTCGAATGCTTTTTCCAGATCTACAAACCCTATATACACGCTTTCCCTTTTTTCTATTGTTTTCTTCATTATCACTCTCAGAGCTAAAATAGCCTCCCGTGTTCCCGTTTCGCCTAAACCCAAATTGGTCTTCTCCTGGTATTTCTTCCGCCCGTTTTTGCATTCGTCTTTGCACAATTCTATTTAATATTTTTGATACGTGTGGTGTCAAACTTATTGTTCGAAAATTTTCACAACTATCCGCGCCTTTCTTTTTTGGTATAGTTACTATGATGCTACGTTTGAAATCTTTGGACATCTCGCCTGTCTCGTACATATAGCTTACAAGTTGGAAAAGACGTTTTGTTACTGCTTGTCCAGCGGCTTTTAGAGTTTCTGCTTGCACCTTATCTGCGCCCGGCGCCTTACCATTTTTCAGACTCTTTAATGCTAATTCAAACTCATCTCTAAGTATAGGATATCCCAAGTCATCATTTTCAATGTCTGATTCCTGTTCTAATGCAGTTAGTTCCTTTCCTGCATATAAATTTCCTATATATTCTTGCCATATACCCACTTTCTCTGCGTTTTCTATAATGACGTTTCCTTGTGCGTCCCTTAATTTTTGCTATACGGTTTTATATCCCTAAAATTTATTCTAATTAATTTGTATGCTTCGTCTGTCTTTCCTATTTCCATCTTCGTTGGTACCTCTTTGCACTTTTCATCAATCCGTTGTTCTTTAGCTTTCCTGCATTTTTGAATAATTTCCTATTTTCGTCTGATTTATTTTTGTATTTTGGTCTTTCTTCTATTAAATTCAGGATATCCTTTTTTATTCATGGTTTCTTATTTTCTTTTTGTGTATACCCCAGAATATCTCTGGCCGCCATGTCTAGGCTGGATTTAATGTTATTCCATTCTGTTTCTACTTCCTTAGTATTTTTCCCGATATCTTTGAGCAATTCATTTGACTTTTTTTAATCTTTGTTGAATATCTTTATCTTTTAGTTTCTCTAAGTCCAAGTGCCTTTTTCCGTTTCTTTTTTTCACATTCTTAAATTTAAGTGCGGCCTTCATAATTACGATGTTGTGGTCAGTGTCTATATCTGCTTCTGGGTTGCTTCTACAGTCTTTTATTTGATTCCTAAACCGTTGTCTAACAAGAATGTAATCTATTTGATATCTTCCTATATCTCCTGGTCATCTTCCACGTATATCGTCTTCTAGCATGATTTTGAAATAATATGTTTGTGATGATTAAGTTGTTCTTGTCGCAAAATTCTACCAGCTTATTTCCCCTGTCGTTTTTCGTGCCTAAACCAAATAAACCTACTACCGCTCCTTTCCTACCCTCACCTACAACGTCATTAAAATCCCTAGTAATTATTAAATTTTCATGTCCTTTTACGTATCTTAATATGTCTTCGATATCTTTGTAGATGGCTTCTACCTCTTCGTCACTGTAGCCAGAGGTGAGCATGTATACTTGTATTATTACTGTGTTTACCGGTTTACATTCTAATCTAACCATGAGTACTCTTTCGTTCTTTTGTAAGTAATTTTCTACACAGTATCCTATCTTTTTCCGCATAACTATCCCCACACCCAAATTTCCTTCCTCTGCTCCTGTATGAATTACCCTGAAGTCTCCACTCCAAAAATCCCCCGCCTCTGGCCATCGAACTTCGCTTATCCCTACTATGTCTAGTGATAACCTATTCATTTCAATTTTTAGGTTCTCTAGCTTACCTACTTGCTTCATACTTCTAACATTCCACGCTCTGACTCGCAGAATGTTCCCGACTCTTATTTTTAACTTTCCGATCGCATCCTCCGAAGTAGTTTCCTCCCGGAGATCCGAATGGAGGACTATTTTAACTCCGGAATCTTTTACCCCAGAGAATGCCATCATGTTTGTTACAATTTAAGTACGCTGTGTACTTGGGAGATAATGTGGTGGTTTCCCGTTTCCTTCCACATCGCGGTAGTGTATCTTAGACTACCATACCGACCCCCATGGTCTCTGCCAATTTAAGTACCGAAAGAGCCGTTGCCCTCTTTCGGGGACCTGTCTTAGTCTGGTTCCTCAGTAACGACCCTACTACTTTGGTTGGACCTGTAGTTTGGCTCTTTAGCTCATTAGAACACGCAAGCCATTTTACCTGTTCTAGTAATTTAGAACTTCGGTAAGGTGCAGGTCCATTCGAAATGGAAAGAAACACATAAGGCTAATTTTGACGATATAAAGATTTTAGAAATAGAAAACAATTACAAAAAACGATTATTTTTGGAATCTTTTCATATTAAAAACAACAATTCTGCAATAAATTTCAAATCCGATATTGATAATTTAAATACAGTTTATTCATTACTATATAAATTAAGTAGGCGCATAAAGACAGCAAAGCCATAATTCACACTCTCTATGTATATCGTCAAAATGTAATTCATATAAAACATCAATTCTCAATTGCGATAACTAATCAGTATTAACATGCAAACCAACAACACTATATTGTGAGCATTTTGTTTGAATTAGTGACCGTTCTTATATGTTATAGTAGATTCTAAGTTTTAAACTAATTTTATTTTTATGACTATTATTTTTTAAAATTTGTTTCATGTTTTAAAAGTAACTGTTTTTATTCTGTTGATGGTTTTTCGAATTACTCAGAGCTCGCATAGATTGCAAGTAACATCTATTTTGTAAATTTGTATTACAGCCTATCACTTATAGGTCATGACTAAGGGAATAAATTACCCGAAACGTCGACAAATTTATAAATGAGCGTTTTATTCATGAGTGGACGAACATATTCCCAAAGAAGATTCTAAGACCTTAAAAATTTTATATTATTATTACTATTATTGGTATAACGTCCTATAACACAGCTGCTATACTACAATATCATCATGGGATTTTACGACTTTATTGAATGTAATTATGGTTGTAATACAAAAAACGAAATGAAACAATGGGCTACATTATCTAGATTCTAGAAAACTAGTAAATTTGGAAAATCGTAAATTGTTCCTACTACGCTGCAGAGCGAAACAAATTGTGCCAAATCACATTAGCCAAAACACTTGCAACATATTAAATCTGCTTGAAAACAAGGTCTGGAAGATCAACAATAAGATACAATCATTTAATAATCGCACCGAAAAGCAAATACTGGATTTTGAGATACAGATAACACATAAAGAACTCAACTTATTTAAGAGCGAAATGCAAAATATTAAAGCTCCATTACGAGAAATACTACCAATGGAATTTTACAAGGATTTCAGATATCGGCAGAATATTTTTTACCAAAAAAGGTTCAAACAAACAAAGAAAACAAATGTAAATAAATTTGAGCTTTTAAAGAAAAAACAACAGTATAACAAAGCTTTGATTACGGATAACAAAAAATGGGTAGTTAATTTAACATCTACTCAAATTCCTGAAAATGTTCAAAATATTCTTTCATTAGGACCAAAATTTAACTTACCCACTCGAGCATCACAGGTTAACATTGGTGAATTATTATCAAACTTGGAATTTATTTTAGAATCTCACACAGAAACACAACGGCCAGTAATTAGAGCACAAGTAATAAACAAAATTACAAATTTTCTATTAAATCCCCGTAACAATAGAAGAACAAATGTGGAGAGAACGTACATCTTGGCGAAAACATACTTAAAGAATCATCCCGATTTAACAATTATAAAAGCAGACAAGGCGTGGTAACGGTGGTACTAAACAAACTAAATTACGAAACAAAATCTTTAGAAATACTAGATGACATTAGTATATATAAAAAGTTAAAACAGGACCCCACGTTTACAATTCAAAAAAGAGTAAATGGTCATTTTAAAGCATGGTATACAAAACAGATAATATCTGAAAATATAAAAAAAACAACTTTCAAAAAACTATTCGGTTCCGGGAAAATATTATGGATTACCCAAAATCCACAAGCAAGTTCTCTCGTTAAGGGCGATTATATCATTTGTCAATACACCCACCTATAATATTGCTAAATATATGACCAAAATATTAACAAAAGCATTCCCGTTAAGCGAAAGTTACAGTATTAAAGACACTTTTAATGTGGTGGAGCAGCTCAAAGATTTTCAATTACCTAAGGATTTTATCTTGGTCTCGCTGGATGCCGAATCATTATTCACAAACATCCCATTACCACTAGTTATAAAACTATTAGAAGAAAAAGTGGGACGAAATTCAACCTCACTGCAATGTTTCTTGTCAACTGTTCATTGCTACAATAAATTTAATTTTCAATAACACCTATTTCTCGTTTCAAAATCAATTTTACTTACAAACTTCTGAAACTCTAATGGGTTCACCTTTGTCACCGATTATTGCTCAGATTATACTCGATCACTTAATAGAAACAACCCTTCTGTCACTTTCATTTCAGATGCCCTTCATACTTAAATTCGTAGAGGATATTCTTTTCTCCATACCAAGTAACTCTGTAACGGAAACGTTAAATGCATTCAATAATTTTAGTCCTTATCTAAAATTCACAATCGAAGTTGATCAAACAATAGTATTCCTTTTCTTGATATAAAAATAACAATAGACAATAATAACCAACTAATGCTAGATATATATAAAAACCCACTGACTCCGGAAGGTATGTTAAATTTCACTCGGACCACACAATTAAACATAAACTTAACACCGTTTTAACTCTAAAAAATAGAATCATTAAAATATGTCACTCACAATTTCTTAAACAAAATCTAACAAACTTAAAAAACACTTTAATAAATAACGGTTATCCTAGAACCCTACTACAAAAAATATTATTTAATACCGCTACTAGAAGTAAAATTGATAAGAGAGCTACCACAATCTTGCATAAAAGTCTCCCTTATATCCGAAATTTAACTCCGAACTTAATAAAAATATTAATACACCGGATATGAAGATTGCGGTAAATTATAACAAAACCCTAAGAAACCTCTTCACTCCGCTAAAAGATCCTACAAACAAAAAATTATTAAGTAATGTAGTGTATAAAATTACTTATGAATGCAATCAATGCTATATCGGGGAAACTAAACAATGGTTACGCAATCGTATAAGCCAGCATAAAATAAATAAAAATCTTGTGCAATGCATCTAAATAAAAAGACAGATAACGCTAATTTTAACGATATAGAAATTATAGAAACAGAAAACAATTACAAACAACGATTATTTTTCTAATCTTTTCATATCAAAAACAACAATTGTGCAATAAATTTCAAATCCGATATAGATAATTTAAATTCAGTTTATTCATTACTATATAAACTAAGTAGGCGCATAAAGACAGCAAAGCCATAATTCACACTCACCATGTATATCGTTAAAATGTAATTCATATAAAATATCAGTTCTCAATTGCGATAACTAATCAGTATTAACATGCAAACCAACAACACTATATTGTGTGCATCTTGTATGAATTAGTGACCGTTCTTATATGTTATAGTAGATTCTAAGTTTTAAACTAATTTTATTTTTATAACTGTTATTTTTTAAAATTTGTTTCATGTTTTAAAAGTAACTGTTTTTATTCTGTTGATGGTTTTTCGAATTACTCAGAGCTCACATAGATTGTAAGTAACATCTATTTTGTAAATTTGTATTACAGCTTATCACTTATAGGTTCACAAATTTATAAATTAGCGTTTTATTAATGAGTGGCCGAACATATTCCCAAAGAAGATTCTAACACCCTAAAAATTTTATATTATTATTACTATTATTATTATTATACTATATATATATATATATATATATATATATATATATATATATATATATATATATATACACATAAAGTTTAAAATCATTTTAGTAGTTTGTTAAAATGTAACTCTTGTTTCAGAAGCATCTATAACTTCGGCTAGGAGACGAAATTTAAGAAGGTCATTGTTTCGCATAAGGGCAGAATTTCCATATCCAGTATCTTCTAACCGTTCTCAAAATTTACTTTATGGTTCAGTTACCCATTCAGTTTCTAACGAAAATGTAGTAACACCTTGTCCAAGTTCTGCTCCTTTATTCCAAATTACTCCAATGGATGGTACGTATACTGTAAACTTTATTGCCATCAAAATCATTTTTATTATTGTCGTCGATTTCTAAAAAGACAGTTGTAGATGAATATCTATAAATGATTGAGGTTATAATTACCATGCAATAGATTGAATTTATTGGTTTATATGCTTGAATAAGTAACAGGTTGGTGTACAAACTGACAAAACCTAAGATTGTTGTGAAAATTGTGACAGATATATATGAATACGTTTCTAAATTTAAATTATTTTTGATTTCAAATGGATCAGCCCAAATATTAGTTTTTGAAGATATTGAGTCCTGGTCAAAACATTAAACTTTATAATTTTTCTGAGCTCAACTTTATGTATTTTGCACATTTAATTTATTATTTTAAGCAGAAGTACACTGAAGTGTGGGGCATATTGACGATGGAAAGTCATGATCATTGTTAGCATGTTTTTGTATCTCATAAAAAATTTATTCCTACTCTATTTGTCAATAGGAAAGATCTCAATACTACTGTGGCTTATAAAGATGAGGTGGCTCCGTAGCGTAGTGGTATGTGTGTGACTACTACGCCTAAGGTCCCGGGTTCGAATCCCGACACGGTCCGCTTGAAAAATGTTAGGCAAGTATTTTTCACAAAAATACACCCTCGTTCGGATGAGAGGTAAAATGGAGGTCCCGTGTGTGAGTGTTGTCACGCACGTTAAACATCCCTACCTTGCTCAGAACAGCAAGAGTTCGGCAACATTCTAAATTTTCCAGGTAAAAAACTCGCTTCTTGGCCAATGTAGTACTTTAGGGTGGAGCATTGGAAAAATCACATGTAAGGCTTATAAAGATGATATTTGTGTTTCTTTAATATCGTCAATACCCGCAACTTAAATAAGTCAGTTGCAAGAAAAATCTCAAACTGTCTCTTTTGTCTGTATTTATCATTGTCAAAACACGCTCTTTTTCGCGAGGAACTATTTGTCAATTTGTTGGAATTTCTGAATGTTATAGTGCCTCCTTCAAAAGAAATCTTAGAATAAGGGAATATCATAACGTAAAATCGAAACGATTTTTTTTACAAAACACCTCTGTATACCTAACAAACCCAACTCAAACCCATCGTTCCTCACTAACTATGACTAAATAAAGTTAAACCATAACCAAGATATGTAACTCAACAAAAACTTAAGCAGAAAAATTAAGAACAACTAAATAAACATTTAGGGAAACAAACAGCAACTGAATGAGTGTGTAGCTAACGCATACAAAACGTCCAAATGGAAGTAAAAATCGGAGAGACACTTTCAGTAAAGAGACAAAATGGGTAAAGGTTATATCCAGTAATTCGATACTCAGCAGCATGGAAGAAAAAAGACAACAGGTCTCACTACATATCAAACCTAACTAGTAAACAGTTCCAATGGCTATATACAAATCAACCTATGTATAAAGCGGATATGTCGATGCTACTGAATCTATCAAAATCCATAATCAACATTTTTAAGATCCCAATGTACCATCACCACTCTACATATATCTATATATACAACTATGATTGATGTGTCTATAAGAATTCAAAGATCCATACAACACGAAATATACATTTCAAATATTGAAGCTAACATTCTTACCAAATAAAAACGTTATCAACTAGCAGCAGACAACTAATCAAAAATACACTGCTTCACCAAAACACATTACTTCTCCTTATAATTGGTAGATTGCAACACTGCATCATCTATATACACCACCACTAAATAACTCAATACAGAACACCTCTGTATCGCCCAACAACAACAAAATCTTTTCTCAATACTTAAGGTCACACAGACTCCATACTACCAATAATCATCTTACACAACTCTCAATAAACTTTGTTTAACTTGAAGTCAAAAACACACTAAACTAATATCTACAACGAGGTCTCTACCAACTAACAAAATAAAAAATGACTCCACTAAGAGTTTTAACCATACACACCTCCCACAAAACAAGTTAGTGTTTGTCCATCCACAACGAAAGACAACACTAAACTAACAAACTACAAAATAAACTTTCTAAAGCTATTTCAACTGGGAATAATAACGCATCCAGTTTTCTTCATCAATGCGCTAAAAAGCAAACATTAACAATGACACCATACCAACACTCGAAACAATGATTAGGGATCAATATCTAAACTCCAAATATCAACAAACACCACTAACAACAAATTTTAATGGCATAACTCGCATAACCTAAACTAAATATCTTTACATGGTATCTACAGCAACAACACACACTCAAAATTGGAAAATACTCAAACTCAATTAGATAGAAATTGGGTAACCACTTACTAATTCAATAAATCCAAAACTGCAACATCGCTCACTCTCTGAATCAGCATGGTCGGATCTTATGTCAAAAAACGGTTTCAAATATTTGAGAGCTTTTTACCAATCTTACTTAACACAAATTTTGATGCTAACCTGGCATTAAACTTATTACCTATGCTAGAAAATACTTTGTTTGCACTCCAAACACGATCATCAACCTCAAAAGAAATGTCACCTTCACAAATTGTACTGGCGAATGAAATTTTGCTTGAACATCTTCAAAAATCTTAAACATATCTTGACATATATAAAGGGTCTACTACCAGGTGTAACTTCAATATTATCTTGGGGTTCAAATTCCAACGTATAAAATCTACCACTTAAAGGAACACGACAACAAAAACTAAAAAATTTGGAAAATAACTAGTAACCTCGTGTCTTGCAGAGTTAAATACATACTGAATCTGCGGTAGCTTTAAACCCCATATATCATGCTTTCCAATATAAGAACGTATCACTGTACCAATAGTCTTATTAATATGCCCAATAAAATTGCACTGCATTGAGTAAACAGTCATCATCATTAGGTCTTGTCCGGGAACTGGTTAGACGCCTACCCTCGTTGTTTCCTATTCTGAATTAACTTACACATTTCCCTAAAATTTGCACAGTCTGCATCTATCACTATCTGATCTAGGTCTACATCTATCTTCTTTTTCCTATCTCTGCTTGTAATATATCTCGTACTATGCCCCAAAAATGCCTTAGAATGTATTCTGCTCTTCTATTTCTCCTATTTTTTCACAGATATCTTTATTCCCCTGCTATTTCTATAACCTATTTGTTATTAACTTTGTCTGTCCATACTATCATCCTCATACATCTGAAGTACAATATTCCAAAACGCTGCTACCATTTTTCTGTCTGCTTTTCCTACTGCCCGTATTTCATAGGCATACTGTGCCGTGCTCCACACATATGCTTTCAACAAGTTTCTTCTTGTTTATATGTTTGTTGTCTTTGATCATAGGCGCTGTTCTTTCTTGTTAGATGCTGTTTGGTCCCCTTCTATTGTTTTCTAATTATATGCCCTATTTCACTGAGATTCAGTGGTATGTGAAAGGAGGCGGCTCCGTGGCGAAGTGGTATGTGTGTGACTACTACCCCAAGGTCCCGGGTTCGAATCCTGACACGGTCCGCTTGAAAAATGTTAGACGAGCATTTTTTTACAAAAATACACTTTCGTTCGGATGAGAGATAGAATGGAGGTCCCGTGTGTGAGTGTTATCACGCACGTTAAAGATCCCTACCTTGCTTGGAACAGCAAGGGTTCGGCAAAATTCCAAATTTTCCAGGTTAAAAAAACTCTCTTTCTGGCCAATGTAGTACCTACGAGTGGAGCATTAGAAAATCACATGTAAAGTATGTGAAGGGGACGCCCAAAGTCCCGGGTTTGAATCCCGACACTGTCCGCTTGAAAAATGTTAGACGAGCATTTTTCACAAAAATACGCCGTCGTTTGGATTAGAGGTAAAATGGAGGTCCCATGTGTAAGTGTTTCCACGCACGTTAAAGAACCCTACCTTGCGTGGAACGGCAAGGGTTCCGCAAAATTCAAAATTTATCAGGTAAAAAAAAACTCTCTTCCTGACCAATGTAGTACCTTTGGGTGGTTGAGCATTGGAAAATCACATCTAGGGTGTATGTGAAGGGGGTTAAGCAGCCTGTGGCTGCCAAGATCGCCCAACATTTAAATATTTGCCGAATTAATAGTTTTCCAGTAAATCCTTTTACACAATTAACATTATTCAAGAATATTGCACAACCAATACCTGTAGTTGCTTATAATAATCATCATGTTTAGGTACGGTTATTTTTTTCGTCATTAGTTTATCCATCTTGGAAGTGGTTAGATGCGTACTTCCATTGATCTCTATTCTGAGCTAACCTTCACATTTCCCTGAAATTCCTACAGCTTACATCTTTCACTATCTGTGTGCAATAGTCTAACAGGTCTACCCCTACTTCTCTTTTTTCCTATCTCTGCTTCTAATACATTCCACACTATTCCCTCATGTCATAGTTTGTGGTCTATCATCCTATCTCTCCTATTTATTACCATTTTCACATATTTCTTTCTTCCCCTGCCACTTTTAGTATCTCTTTGTGTTTGCCTTTGTCTGTCCATGATATTTTAATCATACATCTGTAGCACCACATTTCAAAGGTTTCTACCTTTTTCTTGTCTGCTTCTCCTTCTGTCCAGGCTTCACAGTTGTACAATGCTGTCCTTCATACATATGTTTTAAGCAGTCTTTCCTTTGTTTCTATGTTTGTTGTCTTTGATCACAGTAGTTGCTTTTTCTTGTCAAATGTAGCACGAGCTTGTGCTAATCTTTGTTTTATATGTTTTGCACTTTTTCATCTTGCGTTATTTGATTTTCTAGGTAGCAGAAATCCTTAACCTCTTATAAGTTCTTGTTACTTATTTGTATTCTTGTTTTTGATTTATTTTCACCTCCTTTGCATACTAGTACTTTAGTTTTATTTTTGGTAATTTTCATACCGTATTTTTCTGTTAGCACTGTTTCGATTTCATTAAGAGCAGCTTCCAACTATTCCTTGCTAGATGCTAATACCGCTATATCATCTGCAAATTTAAGCATATTAATTTTTTGTCTCTGCATAGTTCCAAATGTTTTCTTGCATTTGACAGTATTCATTGCCTCTTCAATGTACAAGTTAAAAATTTATGGGGATAGGGCACATGCCTGTCTCACCCCATCTATCCGCGTCTTTGTTTTCGGTACAGTTACTATCATGTTACGTTTGAAATCTTTGGGTATCCTCCCTGTCTCATACATATAGCTTACAAGTTGGAAGAAACGTTCTGTTACTGCTTGTCTAGCGGCTTTTAGAGTTTTTGCTTGCACCTTATTTGTAACGGACGCCTTACTATTTTTCAGACCCTTTAATGCTAATTCAAACCCATCTCTAAGTATAGGATATACCAAGTCATCATTTTTAATGTCTGATTCCTGTTCTAATGCTGTTAGTTCTACTCACACACATGAATTCCCTTTATATTCTTGCTATCTACCCACTTTCTCTACATTTTCTATAATGACGTTTCTTCACGCGTCCTTTATATTTTTGCTATACGGTTTTATATCCCTAAAATTGATTCCAATTAGTATGTATGTTTCATCTGTCTTTCTTATTTCCATCTTAGTTTGTACCTTTTTGCAACTTTTCATCAATCTATTGTTCTCTAGCTTTCCTGCATTTGCGAATAATTTCCCATTTTATAGTTTTGTATCTCTGTTTCCAGCTCTTATTTTTAACTTTCCGATCGCAACTTTGAAGCATTCCCTTCCCGGAGATCCGAATGGGGGACTATTTTAACTCCGAAATCTTTTACTCCAGAGAATGCCATAATGTTTATTACAATTTAAATACGCTGTGTACTTGAGAGGTAATGTGGTGGTTTCCCGTTGCCTTTCACATCGCGGTAGTGTGTCTTAGACTGCCATACCGACCCCTATGGTCTCTGCCAATCTAAGTACCGAAAGAGCCGCTGCCCTCTTTCGGGCACCTGTCAGTCTGGTTCCTCACTAACGATCCTACTATTTTGGTTGGACCTGTAGTTTGGCTCTTTAGCCTGTTAGAACAAGCAAGCCATTTCACCTGTTCTAGTAATCTAGAAGTTCGGCAAGGTGCAGGTCCATCCGAAGTGGGAGTAAACGGTAGTGTACCAAATTTTTGTATTTTATACATCACATATAGCCTTAAAAATTCCACCTGACAACTGCTTGCCATTATCACAAGTAATAAACTGAGGGACTCCAAACATCAAGAACACCTTTGCTTCTAAAAAATTTTCAATAACTTGTGCCTTCACACTCCGGAGTGGGTGTAATAAAGTAAATTTAGAGAACCAATCACCAACTATATGAAGCAGCAAAACTTGACTTTTGCTTCAACTGAGCAACTTTCGCCAATTTCTTAAACATCTTGATTGATGTAGGAAGATCCTCTATCTCCAACAAAGCTAACTGTGAAATAAAATCAGGTAATAAGTATTTTGTAATAATTCTAACTTTTGTGAATTCAGTTGGGGTACTCGACAACCTAGAAAACAAACTTTTCATTTGGGCAACAAATATAAGTACATGCTCATCTTTTTTTAATCGATTTTTGATCATCTCTCGAATCGAATCTTTTTCGTGTGCTTGAAAAAAATCGTCCTTCAAGACTCACTTAAGAATTCCAATCTCTCACAGAATTTTTATACAACATAGTCAGATTAAGACACCTCCGGCGAATAGTATTGACGACGCATTGAAAAGGTCAGCCTCGGTTACTCTTTGAGTCTCCGCTAACTCACGAATCTTCTCTAAAAATAAATACAATTGTTTTGGATCTCCAGAGAATTTCACGTTCCAAGAATCAATAAGTAAGTATGATGCCACATACATAACTGTCTGAGGGTTATTGTTAACAGAAGGAGATACAATAACAAAATCTCCAGTCACACAATCTTTTTCTCTCTTCAACTTTTTCAAATAATTCTGCTTCCTAAAGAAAAACAGTAGCAACAGCTTTATTTTTGAATGTAACGGCTTCCTCCGAGTTTGTTAATGGTAGCCTCATACGCTTTACTTGACCAGAAAGATGAGCTAATCTACACTACACTCTTAAAAAATTGAATCAAACGGATTTCCTTCAAACTCTGACAAAATATTTCTAACCGACTCAACTGTAGAATTAATCTCATCACATTCCGTTACGAAATTTACCTTATAATTGAAAAATCAATCAAACTTCCAGGCTCCTTAGACTCTCTAGCTAATAAACAACCTATATTTTCCTTTTCTCAATAATCGGTTTACCGGTTTCAATTCCTCGAATTTTTAATTCATACTCCAGTTCTTCCTTATGCTAATAAATAATCTGAAACTCTTCAGCCATTTTCAAGATCAAACCACCGAAAGATTTACATGATAACTGATAATTACTAGACTATTGAAAATTTCATACATTTCCTAAATGAATTTCATACTTTTCTAAAATAAAAATCATACATTATATACCAATTTCACTTTCGACCTTAATTTCTTTTAAAAGAAATTTAACATTAACGAAAGATAAGTTATACTCAACTGTATCTGCAACAATACGGGGACCTCGGGCGATCTAAGCAAAAGATAAAAAAATGGACGATTAAGATCAGACTACAAAAATTTTATTTACTGAAATTAGATTGCATATTTAAAGCAATTAATGTGACGACAACATATAACGCATGATATAACTCGAGCGCCACGTTCCAGCGCTAGTAAAATAATAAATTTATAGCCCCACGTTTAAAGCCACTAGTGTAATCCTTTTTTTTTAAAGGATGGAACAAGGTTATTAACCTGGGTAGACCAAGTGTGAGAACGGCATAGTTTGAGCTTGAACCCTGCAGATGGCACAAAAGTGGTCGTAGATTTGTTGTCAAGACGGTTCGAAAAACTATAAAGAAAAGGAAGGGGAAAGGCGCCACTACATCTAATAACTCAACAATTGAATGAAACTATGCACAAGGGGAGATTTAGAAACCCTAGTGCAATACTTATCTCAACGTACTTAAAGCTCACGACTACCATTCACATATAAAGAGTGGTCTCTTGAAAAGGAGATTACAGTTAGCACATATATTGAGACCACTGTTTGTGACCAAAAATAATATAATAAACATAAAAATATGTCACTGTAGAATAACCAAAGGTAACAAGAGAATTTCAATACGATGTGTTCTATAAGTAAATTTCTCTATAAACAATTATTTTTCACAAAAAAATTTACAAAAATGCATCATGACATTCAACTATAATCATAGGAATTGATTTCATTTTATAAAACTTTTCTTAAGCAGGTTAATTTAACAAGTTACATTTTGAACTAAGGGACTACCAGATTTGCTAGCTTTACAAAACATATAAGATTGCTTAAGATAGAATTAATTTCTTATAATTTCCAAAGAAATGGATACTTTGGTCTAACTAAAACATAAAATAGGAATTTTCACTTTTTAATTAACCTTTGACCATCTTAAACACAAAGTCAAACATGTGGTGACATTATTTCAGACAATTCCAAAAATTACCAACGAACTTTGTCCAATCAAATTTAAATAAAGATATTCTTACTTTACGTAAATGTACTTTAAACTACATTACTATACAGTATTTTTAAACTAAAACGAAACTACAGCTTGAATATAATCCATCATCAAAGAATCCAAATGAACATTTTCTATTCAATTAAGGACGCCAAGTCTATAACATATGTTTGTTGTTTCACACAAACCAAACGTGATTTATATCTCAATAATCAGCGCTGAAAATACTTTATTAACAAAGCTAAATTGAGTTCAAAAGCATACCATTGTGCAGTCTTAGGGAGCTACATGAAAGCTCAATCAAAATTATCACCAGGCCATTAACAGACTGCGAGTCCTACAATATTTTGCAAAATGACTCTTTCAATGATCGGAATCGCTTATCAATGCACAGTCACAAAGAACACAAACATAAATAATAACTAGAACTGCACGGTGAATAAATATACACAATTTTTCGCCAGAATATATTGCAACCAATGAGGCATACCAACATGACTTGATTTTATTTATTAACTCAGGTTAACTCCTGGGTTAGTAAAGCACAAGGTAACCTGCAGTTATCTATGGAATGCGTTTTTCATAGCGACGGGGAAGCTAACATCAGGTTTATTCACTTTGTCTACTATTGGTAGACCTTGTTATTGGACATTTCAACTTTGTCATATATATTGGAGTTACAGGAGCCTAAACGTCACATAATATAGTTAACCTCGAATTTGCGGATTAGGTACGTGTATCATTAAACAAAATTATTATCACCTATAATCAAATATATAAGGTAAGTTAACGTTATATGTGATTAATGAAATACGTAGGTATACATTATCCATTAATAATAGGTACAATGGCAAAAAGCTGTATCAACTTCACTTTGGAGAAGCAGCATCTGGTTGGTCCAGCTAGTAGAACCATATAAGCACATTGTCGAATGTAAAAGAGGCGGTAACACTACATGGATGGAGAAGGAGGCAATTTGGAAAAAATCGAGGCCGAATTTAACAGTAAATGCGGCAGAAATTCATTTCGATCTTCAAAAAATTTAAAGGAAAAGTACGCTAATTTAAATAAAAAACAAAACAGAAATTTTCCTTTATTAAGTTAAACTTACTGAAAACTGGGGGCAGACCTTTTACTCCAGTTGTGTTGACTGATATAGACAATAAAATTAAAGATCTCATCTCGAAACAGGTTGAAGGATTACATAACGAGTATGATGATGACAACACTATACCTGGTAATTATAACAGTTTTACTTATTAAACTCTTATTAAGATG
This sequence comes from Platerodrilus igneus, assembly GCA_036346225.1. Taxonomy (NCBI): domain Eukaryota; kingdom Metazoa; phylum Arthropoda; class Insecta; order Coleoptera; family Lycidae; genus Platerodrilus; species Platerodrilus igneus. The sequence continues at coordinate 696,548 of JARFIW010001306.1, forward strand.
GTTGCTACGTTCAGCGAAGTAGTCTAAAAAAAAGAAAATAAAAACGAGGAAGAAAACGAAGAAAATGACCGGGCTCAATCGGCGAGTGGGTGGGGTATTATATCTACAAGAAAATTTAGGGAAGCCTGAAATAAAAATATACTCACTCACGCACAATCAAACATTTACAAACTAAAAACAAAATTATATACAAAACACAATAGTACCAAAAATAAGTCACCACCGTCGTTGGCTCCTACCGTCTGTAGAAACGGGGCGAAACAGAGGGGCGCGTGATCCCGCCTTGGGGTGGTACTCCCATCCCAACAAGGGGCGACCATTCATTGTGGCTTTAAGGGCCACCGGAAGGAGCTATAGTAATTATAAATAAAATTAATTTATTGTCGTCGAAAAGTACTATTTTATAAAACACAAAAATACTCATTGCGCTGTAAGGCGCGCGAACTTTTCATACAGAAAAACGGAAACAACCAACCATTCTACACGTATATTCGTTGTGTAGATTGAAGAGCAAGTGAATATTAATTTTGTCTCACTAATGATCAGAGCTCAAAGTAATATTGTTGTTAAGTAAATAAAACTGGAAAAACACGGTTTATTGGTATAATACGCGGCTTTAATTCGACGAAGTTTTCAATGGAAAACACAAGAATCAATTATCAGATACCTAGAACCAGTTATCGTCTGTTCAATTTTAGTATAAACTTTACGTTGAGGAATTCTTAGGAGTATTTATTACTAATTAGGCTCTAGGATGTAACAATAGGAATTGAATTTATACAAATAGATAAATGAATTAACACGTGAAAGGGTTATTTTAATTTACTAAATTAATTTTCGTTTTCAACGCCAAAGGGATTTGAGTTGAAAATTATTAGACCGCGTATTCCTTATTATCGGAAAAAAAATGTACGGGATGTTCAAAATAAACGTATCATGGTATTTTTAGTTGCCGATGATGATAAAACTGTCCTGGACGGTTCAAAAGATGTGCAGATTGGAGAACTATTGTTTGTAAATCCTGAAAGTACGTAAAAGCAAGTGATCCTAGACATACTATACAAACAGCCCATGCTATTGGTTTTATACATCTTTATTGATTAAAAGAAATGGTTCTAAATGGTATGTTTCCATTGGATACCAGTTAGTGCAGGAAAAGCTTGAATTTGTAAAGTTTCAAAGAAAAAATTTTTTAGAGGAACATGACTTGCGAATGGAGCTTCTAAAAAAACAAATTGAACTTGCAGATAAAAAGTTATTAAAGTAGTATATGTAGAATAGTTTCTTTGTGTATTTAGTATTTAAGATCCATTATATTTAGATATTTAGGGCTTTTTGTTTAAGTTTATTTCTTTAGGAATAGTTATCATATGCAGCCTATAATTTTAATTTAGTTGTAGTAATAATTTTAGCTTGTTTATGTATCTTTCATTTCTATTTTTACATTAACTAATAATTTACAATGTAGTAAAGTAATTATTGATTAAATTATGTCTTATTGCATTATTTGCACCCACACGTTGTTCTTGAACTACAGCAACGTCAATATTATTGATAAAATTGATAGCAGCCTTCTGCTCTTCATTAACTGGAGGAATTTCTTCATTTTCACTACATTCAATATTATGCAATACAGCTGTTGCTACAACAATCGCTTGGGCAGTGTCTAGATTTTTACGTAAACCTATCGCAAGACATGGAAATCGTCTTTTCCATACACCATATTGTCTTTCAACACAATTCCTTGTTCGGATTTGCGACTCGTTAGATAGTGTTTCGATATCATTTCTAGGTTGTAATAATGGTGTTATTAAATATGGTTTTACTGGATACCCACCGTCGCCGACAAGAAGACTCTCTCCATAATGTCCGCTTTTAAAAGAGCTGAATTGCGATAAATTTGTGAATCATGTGAAGATCCGGGCCACCTTGTCACAATATTTAAAATGTTCAAATCCGGATCAGAAATCGTTTGTACATTAAGTGAAAAAAATTGTTTTTTGTTTCGAAAACTTTTAGCATTGTCACCTCCCGGCGATTGTATTTTTACGTAGGTACAATCTACTGCTCCAATGCAACTAGGAAATCTAGCAATATTGTAGAAACGTTGACGAATATCTGTTATTTCTTCATCCGATTGAGGCATTTTTATATATTTTGGTCGAAGTCGTGCTAATGCTACACTAACCCTTCTCACTGTTTTACAACTTGTTGCTTTACTGGCACCACAAAAGTTTCTGGTTGACCGTAGAAATTTCCATTTGCATAAAAATTTGAAGTTAATAGCAACATCAATTTGACATAATACTTTTTATTTAAATAAATATTACCTTACCTATTTGTTGGATATGAAATTACATGTTCAACTTCCTCCAAAAGCTTTACGACAGTTCTGATAGAGAGCCTAAAGCGATCAAAAAGTCCTTTTGGTCATATTCTGCGAAAAATCTGGTCTATATCGTATATTTTTTGGTCTTGTAGGTTCTTCATCACTACTATAAGCATTTAAATTATACATCATAAAAATTCATTATAGATTGTTTAAAGTTATAGAGATAGCTGAGCTGAATTATGATATGAAATAAGACGATTAGTATCCTATTAAATTTCTTTGATAAAAAATTTTGTAATTGTGGCAAGTTCAAGAAAAATTGTAAAGGAGCTCACCACGTTAAAGATTTTTAATTCGCTTATTTGGTTTAGTTTAGATGGAGGTCGTCTATTTGGAATAATTCATGATTTAGAGGACGTTTGTAGAAATCCATTATTTTATTTAATCTGAATAATATGAAAGTTTCAAACATCGTTGAAAATTAACTTTAACATTCATATTGGACTCCATTATGTAGTTTGGTGACCTTCGGATAGCAGATGTTCAGGAAGACAAATTGTTGTTGACATGTTTAACAGCTGAAATGAGCTAGAAAGATAAGCACAAAATCCTTAGATATTTCATCTAATAAATCCCTTGAGAGCAAAAATGAAAATTATTAAATAACATGTTCATAAAATGTACCCTGAAAAAATTTAAAATTAACTATTAGGATTAATTCTAATGCTCTTTAGATTCAAGTATGATTTTGTTAAAATAATATTGGTTCATTCAATTAGTATAAAATTGATTGTTATGACCTATGAATGTGGAGTATAATTTTGAACTAACACTATTGAGAAGTAAATATGTACCGGTAAAACAAAATATCTTTGCTTGATTCTGTAGGAAGTTTAATATGCCAATATCAGTTTTCTGATAGTAAAGTAGTATTACTTGATCTGAATTTAGTTCGCATTATTTTGTTAAAACAGAATAAAACCCTAGACTGATCAATTGAAGTGAAAGGAATAATATTTACACATATATAGCGTTAAATTAATTTAGTGTATATAAATTTAAACAAGATAACATTATATGATTTAACATCATACTATTTTTATTTGTATAGTACTGATGTTTTGCTTATTAATTCATTGAGGCATAAGCAGTGCTCTCATTTAACTAAATTTGTGATCTAAAAATTCAAAAACATTTATTTCAGGTTGAAGTTGGATTGTTCCTGCCAAAATACACTCTGTAAGTTTGATTAGAAGTACAACATAATTGTTTTAATAAAAGGGTTTTCTGCGTTATAAACCTAATACCGCTCCTTCCCTACCCTCATCTAATAATTCATTAAAATCTCCAGTAATTATAAAATTTGCATACCCTTTTATGATCTTAGTATGTCTTTGATATCCTTGTAAATCGCTTCTACCTCTTTAACACTGTAGCTAGAGGTGGACATATAAACCTGTTTTATTACCGTATTTACCGATTTAGATTCTAAACTAACCATGAGTATTCTTTTGTTCTTTTGTAAGCAATTTTCTATACAATGTCCTATCTTTTTCTGCATAACTATCCCCTTACCCGTATTTCTTTCCTTCGATCCTGTATGAATTGCACTCAGGTATCTCCGTTCCAAAAATTTCTGCCTCTGTCCACTGAACTTCGCTAATCCCTGCTATGTTTAATGCTAACCTATTCAGTTTAATTTCCAACTTCTTTAGCTTGCCTACTTGCTTCATGTTTCTAACATGCCACATGCCAACTCGTAAAATGTTCTCAGTTCTTCTTTTAAACTTGCTGATCACACCCTCCAAAGTATTTCTTTCCCGGAGATCTAAACGAGGGACTATTTTAACTCCGGAATCTTTGCCCTGGAGGTGTCATCATTTTAAAAAAGGGTTTTGGTATGCTGTGTACTAGAGAGTAGGCTCTGTGGTTCAGTTGGTATGCGTGTGAATACTGAACCCAAGGTCACAGGTTTGAATCCTGACACATTCTACTTAAAAAATGTTAGGTGAGAATTTTTCAAAACAATACGCTCTCGTTTGGATGAGAGATAAAATGTAGGTCCCGTGTGTGTGTGTGTGTGTGTGTGTGTGTGTGTGTGTGTGTGTGTGTGTGTGTGTGTGTGTGTGTGTTGACATGCATGTTAAAGATCCCTACCTTGCTGGAACAGCAAGGGTTTGGCAAAATGCAAAATTTTCAGATAAATAAAACTCTTGCTGGCCAATGTAGGATCTTCGAGTGGAGCATTGGAAAAATCAAATGTATTGTGTATTTGGGATTTAATGCGATGTTTCCCGTTTTCGCAATAGTGTGTCTTAGAATGCCATACCGACCCCTACAGTCTCTATCATTCTAAGTACTGAAAGAGTTGGTATCTTTTTTCGGTGATGTCTTACTTTGGTTTCTTGCTGAAGACCCCACTAATTTGGTTAAACCTATAGTTTGGCTCTTTAGCTCATTGAAACACGCAAACCATTTTACCTTTTCCAGTATTCTAAAACTTCTTCAAGGTGCAGGTACATTTAGAATTGCTAAAATGGTTTATTGAATTAAAAAACTAAAGCATTTAATGAAATTTTTAGTTTTTTTTAAAGTTATTGCTTGGATTAAGCATTTTGTTGATGCAAACAGGTGTCATAATGGCTGCTTGAAAGTTCTGCGTTATTGAAGTATATTATTTCTGGAAAGTTTTTTATTTACTACACTATTTCAACAATTTTCACTATATTTAAAATTCTTTATCGAGCGCTTAGTGTTTTAAAAGATAGTGTTCTAAGAGCATGGTTAAATATAATTTAACTTATACATATGTCCAAACTGCACCCATGTGCATATCATATATTGAAAACTAAAAATTTCCTCGTGAATATCAGATAGCAAATTGGACCTCCATATACCATAAACGCCTACCTTATCTGATATCACCAGGTCGAGAATTTTTTGTTAATGAGGGAAGCCCAAGGTAAAGTTGGATGGAAAACGGCTTGAGGAAAAGAAAAACTCATTAGAAATAAACGGCTAGTAGAGTGTTAGCTCTGGGTAGATCATGAGCTTGGGTCATGGGTTGTCAAATGACCAAAAATATAGATAAAGAGCGCCACCGTATTTTTCAATACAACAACATACGACGATACATGTACTTGTATTAGGGGAATGCGGAAACCTGAAGTCTACACCGCTTATGCAGCCACAAAACCTAAATATCAACCTTGCAACGCACTTACCAAAATTTCACTTACAAAATGCATTAGATGTCTCTGCATATCCTGTGAACAAACAAATGCACAACAGGGACACCGTTTGTGTTCTTAAAAGTATTCACCAATAAATAACATATTTGATTTTAAGTTCCAAAAATATATACACTCAGTTTACTTGTTATCATTAGACACAGTTAACCTTTTGCTTATTAAGAACCAAGAAATTTCCTTTGAATTTTTAATAATAAAAGAATTAAGCAAAAAAATTCTATTCAATTAAATCGGTTTAGCTTGTTTCAACATTAATATTTACAATGAAAATTTACATGGAAAGAAACCAATATTGTTCTATCTACAAAAACACGAACATCTTTAAACTCGGTATTTCAACATATCTTTACTGTAAGGTATTTGCTTTCTTAATTAATTAAATCTTAAATTTAATAAATATAGCCTTTAGTAGTACTACAGTCGACTTTACAAGTGAGAATCAAGATTATTTTACGTGATACTAAAATGCAACATTCAAACAAAGAATAAGCTTTAACTTTATATTCTTCAAAAATATATCATGTCTTAAAATTAAATTGCATGACCTCAAAATAATCAAGATATTATTAATGTAACATAAAATAACATGAGGTAATTATATTGAATAACCAGATATTTTTGACATCACATGTCAATAACAATTTTTTTAGTGAAGCTAAAACTGTACGCTTGTTGAACAAATGTAATAGGCAACTATGGAGCTATCTTTAAAATTTTGTAAAGTTACAAAAATAAAACGGGATGTTTCTTACAAAATGAATTTCAAATTAACTAAATCAAAGTAGAATATCAATCTTTGATCATACGTAAGACATTTAAATAAATACAAATTAAATTAAAGGTTAAATATCAGTCACGTGCTTGAAGTACAGTTCAAACAAAAAGCTTCAACGTTCTGACCATAACCAAATAACATCAGATTCGACAAATCTACACATCTGCTATGCATGCAATATGAATTAAACATACCATTATGCTGAATTTTACGCTGCAATTTTTAAAAACCTTCAAAACAAAATATTATCCAACCAAATAAAATCTCCGTTACATATGTCCAATAATTTTCATGTTTTCTAAATTTTAAACTAAAGCTTTATATCTGTGGTATTGCACTACGGAAAACGAATTAAAAATTTTATCTAATTATTTATACTAACTGTTTTAATGATGGATTACTTCAAATATTCTTCGCGTCTGCAGGAATCAACTAACGTTACCCAAGGTGGAATACAAAATAAAATCTTCACCAAAAGTTGTCAGGAACCACATCAAGACACGAAGATATTCCTTTATTAACCTCTCTTACGAACTCTATTCCAGGCCATGTGCCTGAATACCATATTGACTTTTCTATGCTCCGAAGAGCAGCTTACTTCTTCAAGCGCTAATGGAAAAAGTGAAATTGAACTGACAGACAAACGATTTGTGTTGTAACTTAGATATAGAAAGCGAAGGAGCGCATAATCCATTATACACTTAATAAACTATTTTTAGTAATCAGACAATTATAAATTATGTTTTTATATTATCGAAACATGATATTAGATTTATAAGGAATGTGTAACTAACAAGAAAAAAAATACGTTACAATATATACCTTACTATTTTGTTTTTTTTCTAAATGTCTGTGTGTGTCAATAGTATTTTAAGTATTATTATCGTTATCAGTTTGTAGAATAATTTACTATTAAAACACTGGTTGTGTTTTTCTGTGTTCTGAAAACTGTATCTTTCACTATCAACTACAATTAATAATTAATATTTTTTTCAGATATAACTGAAGACTCTACAACTATTGAACCGCAGTTGAATAGCAGCCCTTTGGGGTCACCAATTGCTCAGCAATCAGATTTGTCCCTAAGTAATTCTGACAGTGGCACAATAGTCAGCAACACTACAGACGGAAGTTTTGATAACGGTTATGAAGAATTTATTTCATTAGCTTTTGAATCAGATTCAGGTAAATATTTTGTAAAGTATTTGTACTTTTTTAAACAAATTTAACTAAAAGTTTGAAATTCTATCATAGAAATCTTAAATAATTTTTCATGCTTTCACACATATTTTGTTTTAAAATAATCAATTATGATCGTATAAGAAAACATAATTCATAACTTTAGAGAAATTTTGAAATAAATTGCATGCATACTATTACATGGATACAAATTATTACATGCAGTGTTATTGCATATAAATTTTGACTTACCGATTCATTATTTTAACATGCTATTTGTAATGCTGAGCAAAAAAATCATTTCAATATTTTTTCTTTGGACAAACAGACATAGTTAGTTAGTGATGGGATTCTTCAGTTAATTTTGTGTTTCTACTTTGAAATATGCTTGACCAAGTTTCTAATTTCTACATATAATCATAAGAACAATAATTAGTTTGCTGTTGCTATTCATTTTGTCAAATTATTTTTTTGATAATTTTAGATAGTAGTTGACCAACTACTTTCATGATGCTTTACTATTTTTTCAATTTCTATTATCCCCTCAAAATGTACCGCATAATCACTATCAACTCTATTGCATGTCATATACTAGAGAACTTTTGAGTTATATGCGTTTCTTAAGTTTCTCAACTGTGGAGCATGGAAAAGTTAAGCTGTATGTATTTTTGCATTTATTTTTGTCCGTCCTGCCTGATTAAAGGTATTTTAAAACTTTTATTAAATATTGATCGTTTTGTCCTGGCTTCGTAGTACATTTTTAATTTTGTTGTGCATTTTGTTGTATAGTTTTTTGAACAGTGTAGAACTACCATGTTTCATCTTTATCTAATATTGCCATGCCACTGCAGGAATAAATTTTGTTTTATTTATATAATACCTTGTAGTGTTTACGTTTTTATTGTATTTGATATTTGTACTTTGTGTGATTGTTTGCTATCTACTTAGTTCCTTCGCGTGATTTCAATTCTATACGAGGGTGCTATTAAAATTTTGAAATTGAAAGGACCATAATATTTAGAACTGAAATATGACTTTATTGGTTTTCAAAATATTCTTCTTTGCAATGTATGCATTTTTTATGCAAATAAATCAATCACCAAAGTATTTTTTCCATGTAGAAGAACATTACAAATTATTAACTGCCAAATGGATTTTTAGTTTCTGGAAGTGTAAAGTTCTCTTAAAAGTTAAGACTATATAGAGGACGAGCTATTAATTCCTCCACTTAATTAGTTAAATTATTTGTTGTGTGCTGTGTAATGTTAGAGCTTGCATTATCCTGCTGCAGAATGGTGTGGTACTTTTTATTTCTTTTTACCATATCCGAAAACGCTTGCGATAAATAATTAGAAATAACTAGAATTAGAATTAGAAATGCACTGTCGATGGCTTTAGGTAAATCAGCAGAAGGCAGTGGTGATACACAGCTAGACAGAGGTTTTCCACACCCTTGACCCAATGTCGTAATGTCACAATTCTCTAACTATGCAGCAATTTAGAACGTAAGCAAAAAATAAAAGATGAAGAAAAGATAAAAGAGGGAGATGGGATATTTGGAGCTTTATATCAACCAGATAGAAGAAATGGCGGATAGCAAAGCACTACACTACCAAACAGAGTGTAGTCCGCAGCTCGGAGTGGATGAGCACCATCCTTCTGTGATGGACAGAAAGATATATTGACGTTCCTATGATATAAAACGATTGATAATGGAATTTGTGACAAATCATTGAAATGTATGGCAAACGAAAACGTATCAAATAGAAATTTTTTATATTTGCAACTGTGGAGATTGACTTTTTACTACAGATGCATAGATTGCAATCCTATGGGTATTCAAAGAGTAAGCAACAACCTGACATCAGCTAGTACAGGTCCAAAAGATTCTCTGAGTTGTTTAAACAAAAGATATGTAAACCACAATAATAGAATGTATTGGGTTGCGGTATAATAACAAGATAAAAAAATGGAAACAAAGAATATAGAATTATTTGCAGGAAATGACTAATAGAATAAAAAAAATTTTAACTAGGAACAAGAAAATAATTTTTTAGAACTGAATAAGCTATTTATGACATAACAAGATTTAAAGCAATTCATGGTTCAAGGGTAACTTCCATTTAAGTATATGATAGTGTAGTCCAAGGTCGTATAATGAATTTAAGTAGAAGTTAACGAAATGAAAGTTTAATGGTAAGATAAAATTTCAAGGAATTAATTCAAAAAATCTTGAAATTAGGGAAAATTATTTCTTTTCCAAACTTGTTGGAAAATACTTGTTAAGGCCCAAAAAAATGGTTTTAAATTTTCTGCTTTCATTTTCCTTTTTTCACCGATTAATTTTTTTTCCCCTTTTTTTCCCCCTTTTTTAAAATTTTTTTTTTTTCCCCATAATCATCCTTTTTAAAATTTCCAAAATTTTTTTTTTTTTTTTTTTTTTTCCCTTTTTCCCCCCCCTTTTTTTTTTTTTTTTTTTTTTTGGGGGTTTTTTTTTGGGGTTTTTCCCTTTTTTTTTTTTTTGGCCCCTTTTTGGGTTTTTAAATTTTGGGGGGTTTTTGGGGGAAAGGGGGGGGGAAAAACCCCCCCCCCTTTTCCCCCCCCTTTTAAAAATTTTTAAAAATTTTTTTCCCTTTTTGGGGGGGGGGTTTTTTTTAAAAACCCAATTTTAAAAAAAATTCCCCAAAAAGGGTTAAAAATTCCTTTTTTTTAAAACCTCCTTTTGGGCCAAAAAAAAATTTAAAAAAAAATTTTGGGTTTGGAAAAGGGGCGGCCCAAATTTCCCAAAAAACCCCCCAAAAGGTTAAAAAATTTTTTTTCCCCCCCCAAAAAATTTGGGGCCCTTTTTTCCAAAATTTTAAAAAACCCCCTCCCCTTTTTGGGTGGGGAAGGGGCCCAAAAAAAAGGGGTTAAAAATTTTCCTCCCCCCTTTTTTTAAATTTTTTTAATTGGGGTTTTTTCCCCTTTAAAAACCCCAAAAAAAAAAACCCCCCTTTTTTTTTTAAAAAATTTTTCCAAATTTTTTTTTTTTTAAAAAAATTTTTAAAAAACCCCCCTTTAATTTTTTTAAAAAATTTTTCCCTTTTTTTCGTTAAATTTTTAATTTCTTTTTTTTTTTCCCCCTTTTTTCCTTTTTTTTTCCCCTTTTTTTTAAATTTTTTTTTTTTTTCCCCCCTTTTTTTTTTTTTTTTTTAAACCCCTTTTTTTTCCTTTCTCCTTTTTTTTTTTCCCCTTTTCCCCAAACCCATAAATTTTTGGGTTTTTTTTTTTTTTTTTTTTTTTTTTTTAAACCCTTTTTTTTTTTTTTTGACTTTTTTTTTTTTTGGTTTCCCCTTTTTTAACCCTTTAAATTTTTTTTTTTTTTTTTTTTTTTTTTTTCCTTTTTTAAATTTTTTTTTTTTTGCCTTTTTTCATTAAAATTTTTTTTTTTTTTAAATTTTTTTTTAAAAAATTTTTTTTTTTTTCCCAAATTTTTTTTTTTCCCTTTTTTTTTTTTTAATTTTTTTTCCCCCTTTTTTTTTTGGGGCCCTTAATTTTTTAAATTTTGGGTTACCTTTTTTAAATTTTTTTTGGGGGTTTTTCCCTTTTTTTTTTTAGGTTTTTTTTTTGGAAACCCTTACCCTTTTTTTTCCCCTTTTTTCAAATTTCTTTTTTAAATTTTTTAAAATGGAATTCCCTTTAATTCCTTTTTTAAAAAATTTTTTTTTTTTTTTTTTTTTTTTTTCCCTTTAAATTTTTTTAAAATTTTTTTGGGGGGAATTTTAAAATTTTTTTTTTTGGTTTTTTTTTTTTTTGTTCCTTTTAAATTTTTTTTTTTCCCCCTTTTAAAAAATTTCCCAATTTTAAGGGTTTTTCCGTTTTTTTTTTTAATTTTTTTTTTAAACCGGGGGTTTTTTTTTTTTAAAATTTTTTTAAAAAACCCTTTTTTTTTTTTTTCAATTTTAAACCCTGGGGTTTTTTTAAAAAACCCTTTCCCTTTAATTTTTTTCCCCTTTCCTTTTTTTTTTAAAGGTTTTTTTTTCCAAAATTTTTTTAAATTTTTTTCCCCAAAAAAAGGGGGTTTAAAAAAATTTTTAATTTTTTTTTTTTTTAATTTTAAAATTTTAAAAAATTTTTCCCAAAAATTTTTCCTTTCCTTTCCCCCTTTGGGGGAAAAAAAAAATTTTTTTGGACCCCCCCCTTTTTTTTTTTTTTTTTTTTGGGGGAAAATTTTTAAACAAAAAAAAGGGGAAAAATTTTTTTAAAAATTTTGGGGGGGGAAAAAAAAACCAAAATTTTTAAAAAACCCCAAATTTTTAAAGTTTTTTTTTTGGGTTTTTGGGGTTTGGGGTTTTCCCCTTTTTTGGGTTTTCTTAAAATTTTTCCCCCTAAATTTTAAAACCCCCCCCCGGGGGTTGGGCCCCCCTTTACTTTTTGGTTCCCCTTTTGGGTCTTTTTTAAAAAAAAAAGGTTTTTCCCCAAATTTTTCCCCCAAAAAAAGGGGGGGGTTAAAGGGGGGAAAATTTTTAAAAAAACCAAAAAAATTAAAATTCCACCCCTTTTTTTTTTTTAAAAAAACTGGGCCCTAAAAAACAAAACAACCCTTTTTTTTAAAATTTTAAAATTTTCCCCTTTTTGGGGGTTAATTTTAAATTTAAGAAAAACCCAAAATTTAAAAAAATTGAATTTCCCCCAAATTTTCCCAAAATTTTTAAAACCCCTTTTGTAGGAAAACCTCCCCCCAAATTTTTAAAAAATTAAAAAAAAATTTTAAATTTCCTTAATTTTTAATTAAAAAAAACCCCCTTTTAAAAAAATTTTTTGGGCCAAATTTGAATTTTTTCTTTTTTTCCCTTTTTTAAAAATTTTAAATTTTTGGGTTTTAAAAAACCCCCAAAAATTTTTAAAAAAAATTTCCCTTTTTAAAACCATAAATTTTAAAAATTTCCCTTTTTAAAAAAAATTAAAAACCCCTTTTTTTTTTTCCCTTTTAAAAGAAATTTTCCAAAAAAAAAATTTTTTAAACTTAAAAAAAAACCCCAAAAAAAAGAAAAAAACCTTTTAAAATTTAAAAAAAAAAAAAAATTCCCTTTAAAAATTTTTTTAAAAATTTTAAAAAAACCCCAAAGGAAAAAGCCAAAGAAATTTTAAATTTTAACCCCCTTTAAATTTTAATGGAACCTTTTTTAAAAACCAAGGTTTAACCTTTCCCAAAAAAAAAAAGGGGAAAAAAAAAATTTTTAAGGAAAAGGGGAAAAACCCAAAAAAAAGGAAAACCCCTTTAATTAAAAAAAAAATTAAGGCCCTTGGGGTTTTTAAAAACCCTAAAATTTTTTTTTAAAATTTTTAAACCCCCCTTAATTTTAAAATTTTCCTTTTTTTAAAAAAAAAATTAAAACCCCCTTTTTAAAAAAAAAAAAAAAAAATAATTAAATTTTAAAAACCAAAGGAAAAAAATTTTAAAAATTTTCCTTTTTTTTAAAAAAAAAAATTTTTTCCAAAAAAAAAATTTTTTTTAAAAAAATTTAAAAAGAAAAATTTTTTTAAAACCCTTTTTTTAAAAAAAAATTAATTTTAAAAAAGGGAAAAAATTTCAAAAAACCAAAAATTTTTTTAAATTAATTTTTTTTAAAAAAATTTTTTAAAAAAAAAATAAAAAGGAAATTTTTTTAAAATTTTTTTAAAAAACCCCCAAAAAATTTTTTTCCTTTTTAAAAAACCAAGGTTTTCCCAAAAAAAAAAAAATTTTTTTCTTAAAAAAACAAAATTCTTTTTTTAAAAAACGGCAAAATTAAAAAAAAAAAAGGGCCCAAAACTTTTTTAAAAATTTAAAAACCAAGAAAAATTTTTTTTCCCAAACCAAATTTTTATTAAAAAGGGAAAAACTTTTAAAAAAGGGTTTTAAAAAAAAAAAATTTAGGGCCCTTTTGGAAACCAAAATAAAAAAAACCCAAAAATTTTTGGGAATTAAAAATTTTAAAAAAAATTTTTAAATGGGAAATTTAAACCCCCAAAAAAAAACCAAAAAAATTTAAAAAATAAACCAACTTAAAAAATTTTTTTTTTTTTTTAAGGCAAAAATTTAACGTTTTTTTAAAAAGGGTTAACCCTTTGGGTTAGGCCAAAAATAAAAGGTTTTAAATGGAATTTTTTTATAACCAAAAAAACTTTGGTTTAATTAAAAAAAAATTTTTTTTTAATTAATTTTAACCTTTTAAAAAAAAAAGGGGAAAATTTTAAAAATTTTAAAAACCCAAAACCTTTTTTTAAATTAAAAAAATTTTTTTCCCAAATTAAATTTAAAAATTTTAAAAATTTTTAAATAAAAAAAAAAATTAAATTTTTAAAAAAAATAAAAATTTTTTTCAATTTGGGGCCCAAAAAAAACCCCCCAAAAAAATTGGAATTTAAAAAAACCCAAAATTTTTAAAAAAGGCAAATTTGGAAAAAAAAATTTCAGTTTGGGGCCAAAAATTTCAATCCAAAAAAAAGGAAAAAGGGGTTTTTAAAAAAAAACCAAAAATTTTCCTTTAATTAAAAATTTTAAAAAACCAAAACCCAAAAATTTTAAAATTAAAAAAAAAAAATTTCCCCGGGGAAAATTTTAAAACCAAAGGAAAAAAATCCTTGGTTTTTTTTTTTTTTTAAAAAAAAAAGGAAAGGAAAAAAGAAAAAAAAGGGGAAAAAAGGAAAGGGAAAAAGGGGGATTTTGGGTTTTTTAAAAATTTTTTGGGAATTTAAATTTTAAAATAAATTGGGAAAAACCCCAAAAACAAAAAAAAAAAAAAATTTTTAAAAACCCTTTTTCCCCCCAAAAAAAAGGGGAAAAAGGGGGGGGGGGTTTTTCCCCCCAAAAAATTTTCAATTGGGGGGCCAACCAAAAAAAATTTTTTAAAAAATTTTGGGAAAAAAGACTTTTTAAAAAAAAAATTAAACCCAAGGGGGAAATTTTTAAAAAAAGGGCCAAAAAAAAAAAATTTTTTGATTTAAAAATTTAAAAAAATTTGTTTTAAAAAAAAAAAAAATTTTTTTTTAAAAAAAAGGAAAAAAGGGGGTTTTTTAATCCCTTTTTTGGAAAGAAAAAAAAAAAAAAAAGGTTTTCCCAAAAGGTTGTTAAAAATTAAACCTTTTTAAAATTTTTTTTAAATTTAATTAAGGGTTTGGGCCCAAAAAAAAAAAAAAAAAAAAAAAAAAAAATTAAATTTTTAAAAATTTTTTGGGTTTTAAACCCAAAAAAATTTTTGGGAAAAAAAAATTATTCCCTTTTAAAAAAAAAAAAAAAAAAAAATTTTTTTCCAAAAAAAAAAAAACCCAAAAGGGGTTAAATTTTTTCCAAAAGGGGGGGGGGGTTACTTCCCCCAACCCGGGCAATTTTTTTTTTAAGGGGAAAAAAAGGGTTTAAAAAAATTTTTTAAATTTTTTGTTTGGAAAAAATTTTAATTTAAAAAAAAAAATTTTTAAGGGGGAAAACTTTTCAAAGGGTTTAAAAAAAAAATTTTAAAAAAATTTTTTAAAATTAAAAATTTTTTTTTTTTTTTAAAATTTTAAATTTAAATTTTTGGGTTTTTTTAAAATTTAAAAAGGGGAAAAAAGGGGCCTTTAATTTTAAATTTTTTAATTAAAAAAAAATTTTTTTTTCCTTTTTTTAATTTTTAAAATTTTAAATTAAATTTAAAAAATTTTTTTAAAATTTTATTCTTTTTGGCCCCAAGTTTTTGGAATTAAAACCCAAATTTTAAAAATTAAAGGGGGTTTTTTAATTTTAAAAAATTTTTTTTTAACCCAAAATTTAAAAAATTTTCCCCCTTTTCGGAAAAATTTTTTTAAAAAATTAAAAAGGAAATTTTTTTCCAAAAAAACCCTTTCCCTTTCCCGGGGGGGAAATTGTTTTAAATTTTTAGGTTTAAAAAAGGGAAAATAATTTTAAAAGGGTTTTGGAAAAATTTTTTTAAAAAGGGTTTTTAAAAAGGGTTTTTCCTTAAATTTGGGGGAAAACCGGGTTTTTTAAAAAAAAAAATTTTTAAAAAAAACCCCCTTTTTTAAAAAAAATTTTTTTTGGAAAAAATTTTTTTAAAAAAGGGAATTTTTTTTTTTTTTTGTCCAATTTAATTTAGGAAATTTGGGTTTTTGTTTAAAATTTTTTTAAATTTTTTTTAAATCCCAAAATTTTTAATTTATTTTTAAAATTTTTTGTTTTAACCCTTTTTCCTTTTTTAAATTTTTTTTAAAAAAATTTTTTGAAAAATTTTATTTTAAAAAAATTTTTTGGAAAATTTCCAAATTTTTTTTAAAAAATTTTTCCCCTTTTTTTTAAAATTTAAATTTCCAAAAAAAAAGGGAAACCGGGAAAAACCCTTTGGGGTTTTTGGAAAATTTTGGGAAAAAAATTTTGGTTTTTTTTTCCCACCAATTTTTTTAAAAATTCCTTTTAAAATTTTAAATTTTTTAAAGGTTTTTAAAAATTTTTTAATAATTTTTAAAAAAATTTTTCCTTTAAAACCCCTTTAAAAAAGGTTCCCTTAAGGTTTTTAAAAGGGAAACCCGTTAAAAAATTTTTAAACCCCCTTTTTTTTAAAATTTAAAGGGTTAAATTTTTAAAAAAATTTTGGGAAAAAAAAAATTTTTTTTTTTTTTTTTCCCCCCGTTTAAATTTTTTAAAATTTCCTCCAATTTTTTTTAAAAAAAATTGAGAAAGGGGAAAAAATTTTTTTTTTAAAAAAATTTAATTAAAGGTTTTTTTTAACCCCAAAATTTTTAAACCAAAAAATTTAAAAAAATTTTTTTAAAAAAAAATTTTTTTAAAAATTTGGAATTAATTTAAAATTCTTTTTAAAATAATTTTTTTAAAAAATATTTTAAATTTTTAAAAAATTTTTCCCTTTTAAAATTTTTTTAAAAAAAAAATTAAAGGTTTTTTTTGCAAAATTCTGGGAAATTTAATATTTTTTCTTTTTTTTAAAATATATTAAATTTTTTTTTAAAAATTTTTTTAAAATTTTAAAAAAAATTTTTAAAAATTAAAAAAAAAAATTAAACCTTTAAATTTTTTGGAAAAAATTTTTAAAAGGGAAAATTAAAAAATTTAAAGGAAATTTTAAAGTTTTAATTTTTTTTTTTTTAGGGAAAGGGTTTTTTAAAAATTAAATTTTAAAAATTTTAAAAAATTTTTTTTTAATTGGAATTTTTTAAAAAAACCGTTTTTTTTTCCCATAATTGGTTTAATTAAAAGGGTTTTTGGTTTAAAAAAAAAATTTTTTAAAATTTTAAAAAAATTAAAAATTTTTTTTTTTAATTTTTAAATTCCCTTTAAAAAATTTAAATTTTAAAAAATTTTTTAAAAAAAAAAATTTTTAAAAATTTTTGGATTTAATTTTTTTTTAAAAAAAATTTTTTTTTTTTAAAAAATTTTTATTCAATTTTTTTTTTAAACCCCAAAGGGATTTTTTTTTTTTTTAAAAAAAAATTTCCCGGTTAAAAAAATTTTTCCCTTTTCCCTGAAAGGGTTTAAACCCAATTTTTTTTAAATTAAAGTTTAATTTCCCTTTTTTTTTTTTTTTTTAAAAAATAAACCCAAAAAAAAAAATTTTTTTAAAATTTCCCCCAAATTAATTTTTTTAAAAATTTAAAAAGGGTTTTTAAAAAATTTTCCCTTTTTTTTTTTAAAAGGGTTTTTTTTTTTTGGGGGTTTTTTTTTAAAATTTGGTGGAAAAAACCCAAAATTTTTTTTTTTTTCCTTAAAAAAAAATTTTTAAAAAATACCCTTTTTTTAAAAAAATTTTTGGGTTTTTTTGGGGGTTTTTTTTTTTTTTTTTTTTTTTTTTCCCTTTTAAGATCCCCTTTTTCTTTAAACCGGGGGTTTTTTTTTTTAAAAAATTTGGAAAAAAGGGTTTTTGGGTTTTAAAAAAAAAATTTTTGGGATTTTTTTTTTTGGTTTTTTTTTTTTTTCCAAACCCTTCCCTTCCCAATTTTTTTAAATTTTAAATTTTTTGGGGTTTTTTTTTTTTTCCCCCCACTAATTTTTAAACCCTTTTTGGTTTTTCCCTTTAAAAAACCCTTTTCCTTTTCCGTTTCTTTTTTTTTGGGGACATTTAAATTGAAAATTTTATTTTTTTAAAAAAGCTTTAAAATTTTAAATTTTTTTTTAAAAGGTTAAAAGGGTTTTTTAAAAATTTTTGGGGGTTTAAATTTTTTTTGGTTTTTTTTAAAGGTTTTTTTTTCCCTTTTAAATTTTAATAAAAAATTTTTGGTTTTTGAAAAAAAATTTTTAAAGGGGTTTTTAAAAAAACCCCTTTTAAAAAAAAACCCTTTTTTTTTTTTGGGGTTTTTTTTGGGTGGTTTTGGTTCAAAGGGAAAATTTTCCCCCCAACCAAAGGGTTTAAACAAAATTTTTGTTAAAAAAACCCCCAAAAATTTTTGGGGGGGGGGAAAAAAAAAATTAAAAAAGGGGGGGGTTTTTTTTTTTCCAAATTGGGTCTTGGGTTGCCAAAACCCCCAAAAAAAAAAAAAATTTTTTTAAAATTTTCGGGATTTTTTGGTTTTTGGGGGGAAACCCTTTTTAAACCCTTAAGGGCCCAAACCTAAATTAAAAAATTTTTTCCCCAAAATTTCCAAAACCTTTAAGGGGCCCCTTTTTGGAAAAAAAAAAAAACCCTTTTTTTAAAAATTTTTTTTAAAAAATTTTTTTTTAAATTTTTAAAATTAAACCGGGAAATTTTTTTAAAATTTTTTTGGTTTTAAAAAGGAAATTTTTTTTTTTAATAATTTAAAAAATTTTAAAAAATTTAAAATTTTTAAAGGTTTTTGTTTTAAAAAATTTTAAAAAATTTAAAAAAAACCTTTTTTTCCAAAAAACCCCTTTTAAATTTTAAAACCAAAATTTTCCCAAATTTTTTTTTTAAAAAAAAAAATTTCCTTTTTTGGGGAAATTTTTTTTTTTAAATTGGGAAAAAAGGGGAAAAAAAAAAATAAAAAAAATTTTTTAAAATTTTTGGGTTTAAAATTAAATTTTTTTAAAAAAAAATTAAATTAAAAAAAACCTTTTTTTAAAAAAAAACCAAATTTTAAAATTTTAAAAAAAAATTAAAAATTTTTAACAAAAAAAAAATTGGGTTTTAAAAATTTTTAAATTAAAAAAAAAAGGGGTTTTCTTAAAATTTGAAAAAAATTTAAAAAAAAATTTTTTCTTTAAAAAAAAAATTTAAAAAATTTAAATTTTAAATTTTAAAAAATATTGGGGGTTTTTAATTTAAAAAAAAAGGTTTTAAAAACCAAAAAACCCCAAAAAAAAAAAAAGCAAAAATTTTTAAAAAAAATTTTGCTTTTTAACCTTTAAATTTTAAAAAAAACAAAAAAACCAAAAAAAAAAAAACCCCTTTTTTGGTTTTTAAATTTTTTTTTTTTTTTTTTTAAAAAAAAAATTTAAAAATTTTACCTTTTTTTTCCCCTTTTTAAAATGGCCAAAATTTTTTTTTAAAAAAATTTAAAAAAAAGGGTTTAAAAAAATTTTAAAAAAATTTTTAAAAATTAAAAAAATTTTTTAAAAATTTTTAAAACCCCCGGGAAATAAATTCCTTTTTTTCCCAAAAATTTAAATTTTTTAAAAAAAAAATTTTAAACAAAAAAAATTTTTAATTAATTTTAAAAAAAGGAAAAAAAAAATTTTTTAAAAATTTTAATTTAAAAAATTAAAAAAAAAAATCCCTTTTTTAAAATTTTAAAAAATTTAAAATTAAAAAAAAAAAATTTAAAATTCCTTAAAATTTTTTTTAAAAAAGTTTTGGGTTTAAATTAAAAAAAAAAAATTTTAAAAAAAAAAAATTTTTTTCCTTTTCTGAAAATTTTTTTTTAAAAAAAAAAAATTTTTTCCCAAAAAAATTTTAAATTTAAAAATTTTGTTTTAAATTTTTAAAAATTTTTCCAAATTTTTCCCCAAAAAATTTAAAATTTTCCAAAAAACCCCAAAAAATTTTTAAAATTTTTTTTTAAATTTTAAACCCCGGGGAATTTTAAAAAAATTTTTTAAAAAAAACCAAAAAAAAATTTTTTTAAATTTTTTAAATTTTCCCCTTTTTTTAAAAAAATTAATTTTTATTAAAAAAAACCCTTTTAAGGAAATTTAAAAAAAAATTTTTTAAAAAAGGATTTTTTTAACTTAAAAAGCAAAAAATTTAATTCATTTTTAAACCTTTTTTAAAAAAAAAAATTATTTTTTTTTCCAAAAAAAATTTTAAAATGGGGTTTTTTAAAAAAAATTTGTTTTTAATTTTTTTTTTTTTTTAAATTTCTTTTTAAATAAAAAAATTTTTTGGTTTAATTTTTTTAAAAATTTATTTTTAAAAATTTTTTTTTGGGAAAATTTTTTTTTTTTAAATTTTTTTTTTTTAAAAATAAAAAATTTTTTTCCCAAAAAAAAACCCCCTTTTTTTTCAATTTGGGCCCGGAAAATTTAAAAATTTTCAAAATTTTTGGGGTTTTTAAAGGTTTTAAAATTTTTAAAATTTTTTTGGGGTTGTATTTTTTTTTGTTTTTTTTTGGTTTAATTTTTGGGGTTTTTAAAATTTCTTTTAATTTTTTGCCTTTCCACCTTTTTTTTTTTAATTTATTTTTGGGAAAATTTAAATTTTAATTTAAAAATTTTGAAATTTTTATTTTTTTAAAAATTTTTTAAATTTTTTTCCTTTTTTAAAAAATTTTTTAAAACCATTATTTTAAAAAAAAATTTTTTTTTTTTTTTTCCCAAAAGGGTTTTTTGGGAAAAAAAAATTTTTTTTCCATTTGAAAAATTTAAAAATTTTTTTTTTTTTTAAAAAATTTAAATTTTTTTTTTTTTAAAAAATTTTTTAATTTTTTAATTTTAAAATTTTTTTGGGTTTTTAATTTTTAATTTTTTTCCTTGGGAAGGGTTTTTTTTTTTTCCATTCCAAAAAAATTTTTTTTTTTTAAAAAAATTTTAAAAAGGGGCCCAAAAGGTTTTAAAAAAAATTTTTTTTTCCCCCCAAAAAATTTTTTAAAAATTTTTAAATTTAAATTTTTTTGGGTTTTAAATTTAAAAATTTTTTTTTAAAAAAAAGGGGGTGGGAAATTTAATTTTTTTTTAAAAAAAAGGAAATGGCCCCAAAAAAATTTTTTTTAAACCCCGGGGTTTAGGTTTTTTTTTTTGGGGTTTTTTTTGGTTTTTAAAATTTTTGATTTTTTTTTTTAAAAATTTTGGAAAGAAAAAAAAAAAATTTTAAATTTGTTTTGGGTTTTAAATTTTTCTTCCAAATTAATTTTTTTTTAAAAAAAAAAAAAATTTTCCATTAAAGAACAACCAAAAATTTTTTTTTTTAAAAAAAATTTTGGAAAAAAAAAAATTTTTTAAAAATAAAAAAAAATTTCCCCTTTAAAATTAAATTTTTTTGGGTTTTAAATTTAAAAATTTTAATTAAAAGGGAAAAATTTTTTAAATTTTTCTTTTTTTAAAAAAAATTTGGAAAAAAAAAAAAAAAAAATGGGGTTTTTTGGGGTAAAAAAAGGAGGTTAAAAAAAAAATTTTAAAAAAAGGGTTTTCCAAAAAAATTTTTGAAAAAAAAAAAAAAAAATTTAAAGTGAAGGAAAAAAAAAAGGGGAAAAATTTGGGTTTTAAAAAAAAAGGAAAAACAAAAAAAAAAAATTTGTAGTTCCCGGTTAAGGGGATCTTTGTCCTAAAGTATTTTTTGTCAAATTCAATTACATAAGCAATATTAGAAACAGAACTTGTTAAGAAATTCCGTGTGGACAAGAAAAAGTACCGTACTTAACCAAAATAACCTGTACTGAGTACTGCAACAAAGAAAGGAGTCCAAAGAATGCTGTGCTAGCTAGAAAGTCGTAGAGTGGAGCAAGTCACAAACAAAAATAAAAAAGAAAACTTCAGGAGAGAAATTTTTTACAAAACCTTTAATAAAAAAACGTTACAAAAAAGAAAATCAACCCGTGGAAAAACAATATTTATTCAATATATTCCAGAGGATTTACACAGTACAAAAATCTTTGCAAAAATGATTGATACTCTTTTTAGTCACCTCAAACTAATTTTCATCCTCAATTTTAGTATTCACATAAAACAGCAATTAACAAAAAAAATCTTATGAATTTTTATCAGTTTACTTGTTTAATAGAATCTCTTAAATACTTTATATTCACAAAAACAAAAATTAAAAAAATATATATACTTACATAGTGTCCATAAGCACTCCCTAAAAGCAATTTTTGTTAAGTAAAAAAAACAAAAAAAATAATGTAATCATAGACAACAGCGATAAAGAAATAAAAGCCACCTACCAGAGAAAATGCATTTTGCAGTTGCGGTAAAGAATTATGTAACAACATTATATCTAAACATTTTGTAACTCTAAATTTTTATACAGAAGATGTTATGGATAGTCAGTGCTAATCTTATTTTGTAATTAATACCTAAACAATAAAAACTGCCATCATTAGCATATTCATAGCATAAAATTCACCAGATTGTTTCTACACAAATTTGTAGATCTCAGTGTGACTGGAAAACAATCACGTAACCACATTTTATATACTCAAACTATACTTTATAGTTGGAACCTGATTATTCGATATTTCTCACACAATGAAACCAAATGTAAACAACAATTTCTACCTAATTGTCTTTAAAAAACCTAGAATGATTGCATGGTTGAAATTGCTAATAAATACTTAAATGCTCGTGAACGGAGTGAGGTATATGAAATTTAATTAAGTAAAAACGAAAATATTCAAATGCAAGAACTGCACGTAACAAACCATAACAACTATCATCAATTGAAACGTAATGTCCAAAAAAGCAAAAATTACGGTAAAAATTGAGTAGTTCATTCTTGAAAGAATGTAATACTTGTGCAATTTTAAAAATATTTTTTCCTATTTAGTATGTTTGAATTCGATATAAAAAGAGATAGCGGTAATAATTACACAATTAACATGTTCTGTTGGATTTACTTGCGGGTGATATCTGGCATTAAATAAAATTTTTTGAATTTTGTAACTTTTTGCAAGTTTTAAATTTTTTTAAAATGAACTGTGTACCATTGTCACAAAGAACAATTTGAAGAACGCCAAAAATAAAAAAAACTTGCTGCTTTAAAAATTTCATAATTGCTGAAGACAGCCTTTGCTAATTGATGAACAAAAGCAAATTTGGAAAACCAATTTGTTATGGCCAATAAGTATTTGTTTTCCTTCCTGGATTAAGAAAGTAGTCCTAATAAATCAAGAGACACTAATTGAAATGAATAAGATACTTTTTAAAT
This sequence comes from Platerodrilus igneus, assembly GCA_036346225.1. NCBI lineage: Eukaryota > Metazoa > Arthropoda > Insecta > Coleoptera > Lycidae > Platerodrilus > Platerodrilus igneus. The sequence goes on from JARFIW010001306.1 coordinate 719,348, forward strand.
GTGCCTATCAAACCAGATTGAGCTTCTTGCGTATCCTTCTGTGCACCACAGATTTTACAATTTTTAATATATTGGCAAACAGAAATCGGATATTTTTGCCAAAAAGTGTAGAGGTAGAAGTATCATGGAACATTTTTAAAACATCTGGTCTCATAGCGGCAGTGATAACAAATTTTTATTTAGGTATGTTTGCAACTTTTGTTGAGGAAAATGTAAGACATTTATATAAAAGATCTCCTATAACTCGAAATAAAGGATAGTTTTCAGAATGTTCCATAACTGTTATACCATATTAGAGTACCGGGTATTGGCAGTTAGGTTAGGAAGATTTAAAGCAGCCACATCACAAGAGAGAACATCAGGTGTGATATCTAATTATTCTAAGAAGTTCTCATTCGGTAGCAGAATACTTTTGATCAGCGGTAGTTAAAACACAACTAGCATAAGCGATAGGGTGTTCTAGACCATATTTTTCTTGAAATAAAATAAAATCTAAGCCAGTAAGTGAAGTGTCAGTTTGAATATAAAAAGTTTTGTCATAATTTGGTGAAATTAAAATAGGGGCAGAGGTAATCAAAACGTTTATTGCTTCACAGGCTTTCTGTGCATCGAAAGTCCAATCAATAGATTGTTCTTTCTTTTTTTATTTTTAATTAGAGCAGCAATTGGGGCATATGTGGTAGATGGGTGAGGTAGAAAAATACAATAATATGATATTCTGATTAAGCGTTTAATTTCAGTGACGTTTTTAGGTGTTTTAAAATTGATGATGTCATTTACCTTCTGTGGGTCAACTCGTAATCCATTTTCATCTCCAATAAACCCTAGGAAAGAAAAAGCGGAACACCAAAAGTTGCATTTTTTCCCAGTTAACTTTAAAACCAACATTATTTAGGCAGCCGGCTACTTCATTTAAAGTTAAGATATGTTCTTCAAAGGTATTAAGATAACTGAAATATCATCAAAATAAACACAAGCATGTTCTTGGTGCAAACTTTGACCTAGTGTCTTGTCCATGGTACGTTGAAGTATTAGAAGGGCGTTAGGTAAACCAAACGGTAAAAATTTAAATTCATACAAACTTTTTCTGATTTCCAAAAGGCGGTTTTTTAATGAGAGGATTGCTCCAAAGATATTTGATAAGAAGCTTATTAAAGATCTATTGAAGATATGTATTTAGCGTTACGTAACCTGGTAAATGGTAACTATCAGAAACATTGTTCTAACTAACAAAATGGACTTCTCCAGGGAAAAGAACTTGAGGATATAACACCTGATTGGATCGTTTTATCAATTTAGGTATATAAATGTTTTTGTAAAGTAGGCGATAAAGGATGTTGATGCTATTTAAATGATTTTGCATCAGCAGTCAAAATTTCATGAGATACGGTTGTAACACATGGTAGCTTAGAAGGAGATTGTTCACGCAATTTATTTATAGTTTTTTTCTAAAGAAACGCTTTGTTGTTCTGTAAGAGAAATTTTATTTGCAATCCCCAAAGACACACAATTGCTTTTCTTAAGGCTAGTTTGCCCGAAAATTCCAAAGAGTTTAGTGATAAGTTAAAAGGTGACAAAAATCAACTCCCAAAAAAAAGTGTATGCTTAAATAGGTGGAACTAAAAATGTGACACTACGATTAAGAGATTCTATAGGAATTAATAGATCATGATACATTAACTTGACCTGAATCAGCGATAATCAAATTAGTATTTTGAGGTATTATTTAAAATCAATTTTTTGTTTCGTTGATTGGCATAAGCCTGTAGAATTGATCAAGGAATTTTGGTTTCATCAAGTTCTTTTATCCAATCGGTTAAATAATATTTGTACTTCTATAATGTAAGATACAATATTTTCATTTGCAACAAGATTATCCTTGAAATAGATGCAAATCTTATTAATTATTTACATAAAAACAATTTTAATTGCACTATATTAAAAACTCAATCCATTAGTAATTGTTTTGAAATACGTATTTTATTATCGATATTTTGTTATTTTTTAAGGTTTTATGCATTAGGTTAGGTAGTGTACAAATAGGTCACACACACACGCACGCACGCACGCGCGCGCGCGTACGCACTCGCACATACACACCCACACATACACTCATACACACATTCCCACACCCACACGCACACGCACGCACGCACGTATGCGCACGCACACATACACACCACACCCACTCGCGCGCGCACGCGCGCGCACACACACGCACACACGCGCGCACACACATACACACCCGCGCACGCACATACACACACACAGATTGATAATTATTTAGAAGGCTTTTTGTATTTAGAATGCCATTTGATAGCGTAATTCAGTGCCCTTTAGTAGTCATAAAATTTTTAATACAGTAAGCTTTATAAGCATGTAAATATATGCAACTTGAAAATCATTTAACCATATTTTAATAATTCGATTTCTGTCTTCTGTGGTATAGTAATTTACAATGTATATGCAGAATATCTTTCTCTACAAATATTTAAGTTTTGTTATTCGAGTGTTTTACTAATGTCTGCGATATTAATTACTCTCAAGCTGACCACAATTGTATATACTTTTAAATGCAGATTAATTAGATATCGGAGACTCAATTTGAAAAGCTATAAAGTATGAGTTCAAAAGTTTCCAATTTACCATGAAGGGATTGGGTCTCGTGCTTCTAGTGTCAAGAAAGAAGGTCCATAATATGGTAATTTAAGATACCATAATTCATATTGAAATACTTTGAGATTTGAACTTTTTATGGTCTATAATTAATCACTTTCCAAATTTTTAACAGAAAAGATCTTTTCAGAACACAGTGTTTATACTTCTTCTCAAGTTTTGATTAATTTATTCGCTGTATTTAAATTCTCACATAAGATCCGCTATTCTTGTTTTATCAAGTAAAGGTCTCAGTTATAGTGTTTAATAAAATAGGATACGCATGTGTAATAAAATATGTATTCTATGCTCAACATTCTTGATTGTTTTTCAACTCTGACTTAAAAAAATCATTATTTTATTATGTATAAATACAATGGGTATTGCTATTAAAATAGTTAATTCTATTCAAGCCAGAAATTTGTAATAGCATTAATTTGGTCAATACTTCAACAAACTGAAGCATACTGGTGGTGCTTTTTGAAAAAGATTTTTTCAATTACATTTGGAAACGATATATTTCTTACAATTGTAGAAGAGAAGTATATGTGTTAGAAGACAAAGGATGACTATGAAGCTAGCTTTTCTTTACAACATAACTGCAAGAAAAAGACAAAACGTTGATTAATATTGCAAATTTAGTTAAAATCTTTAAGGAAAAGCTAAACATTTTCCGAAGTTGTATGCATCTTAAATAAGGAGTGAGAAATTAAACAATCATAAAAACATGGAGGAACTCAAATCACAATTTCCAAAATTTCGCTGAACAGTTGTATAATTTACATGAGGAATTGAGGGCCCATTTGCTGATTTCAAAACTCTGGAAGAAGTAATTGGTCTTATGGTGTTACATTTTAATAAAGACATTAATATTGACAGTATCTTTTAAAATAAGTCAATTAATTGATACAACAATATTTTATGGTCAATAAGGAAATTATCAGATAAGATGCAAAATATTTTTGAAATGACATCGTTTAACTGGTACATATTTAACTTTTAGTTTGCGCATCACAGTGAGTTCTTACACTGTACAACATAAAGAACTTGTACATAATATGTAATACCAACATTCAGCCAAAAGCATAATGTTCAGATATGAATGTAAAACGGCATTAGCTATTTTTTATTATTTTATTAACTATAAATTCTATATGGAACTTTATAAAACATCCTAAGATACTTTTCATTCATTAAATATCTAAGATAAACAGTTTTAGTATGATTTAAAGTCACTGATGGGGCTAAACCACTATGGACCTTTTGAATTATAAGATAGACCGCGTGCTTCAATAGCTTGTGACCATCCCTGAAACTAAAGAAGAGGTGCGGACATATTTACTAATGCTAAGGCTAGAAGATTAGTCAAATGGATTGTAATGATAGTGAAAATAATGGAAGCAAATCTATTAACAAGGAACTTTTAAAGAAGCGTAAACCTCAACCAACCTTATTTAATTGTCGGAGACTTTCACAGCCGGAGTCATTATAAATATTTATGGTTCGGGGTTGGAACCGTGTCATTTTATAAATTAAGGTCGACGTTTCGCCCACTTTTGTAAGGGGCTTCATCAGGACAAGATAAGAAAATAAGTAATAAAATAAAAAATAATAAAGATAAGAATGATAATATAAGTAGACAAGTTAAAGTGTAAATAGAAGAGTTACTCCTGAACTAGCAGACTCACTAGCCTATTCAAAACCGAAGTTACTTCGCCACAAGACATCTTTTGGCTTTGAATGGGCTAGTGAGTCTGCTAGTTCAGGAGTAACTTTTCTCTTTATACTTTAACTTGTTTACTTATATTATCATTCTTATGTTTATTATTTTTTATTTTATTACTTATTTTCTTTTCTTGTCCTGATGAAGCCCCTTACAAAAGTGGGCGAAACGTCGACCTTAATTTATAAAATGACACGGTCCCAACCTTATTTAATTGCAAAATACCTGAAGACAAGATGGCATTTTCGTTCTGTTCATTGGGTTAACAGGATGTTTAAGATTGTAATATTACTGTGTAGATGCTCTGGTGGATCAAGTGTAATAAATTATCAGGCACACTTAATAGGATGTATAAACACTTCTAAGATGTATAGAGATTATATTGAATACAAGCATGTGTTTGTATAACACCGCCATTACTTAATAATCTACCTGTTATATTATGAATGAGAATAAACACATGACAAGTACTGTATATTAAATTCCTACTTATTTAGTCCTACCATGCCAATAAAGTATTAACTTAAAGTAGCCTTAGCAAACCAATAAATAAACTATACATCAGATGTCTTTTCCAAGTCTGATACCAAAGAAACCACGTACAAAGAGCCATGAACTTGAAGCTTTAATGTGAATTAGTAGTAAACTATATTAATTTTAATTTAATATTGTACAGAGTACAAACAAGCGTTTTGTGTAATACATTCATTACAAACATTGGCATTCACATTTATGAATATGCATTTTATTGGTATTTGCAACATGAAATTAATTTCTCCAGCTACTAACACAGTGGGCCAGATACTAGGTTGAAAGTATGATTGACTCAAGCTGATTCTGTTATCGACAACTTATACCATGTGTGCTAATCGAATGTCATCTGTAACTTCAAATCCTGCAAATGTTTTCCATTAGGCAAAGAGTAGATGATATTTTAGAAAAAGCACGTTTTACAATAAAATTTCTAACTCTCTAATCGTACAACTAATTTCTTAAACAAGATAAATTCACATATTAAAACACAAAGATTCCGTTAGCACTACAAAGTATGCCTCAGTATAATAAATAACATAAATATCACCATTTAATTGATAGCACCTGGCAACTTTAAAAGTGCTATATAGAATAAATATTCTAATAAAATAATCTTTTGAAATCACATCAATCAGTGTATATAGATTGCTGTGATATTTTCTTTGTTTTTGTATATAATATCACAATAATCCCAAAACTAGCTCAGGGTTCACATTCATCTCAGGAATAAATTGTTTATTGACAAAAGCTTTGTTTACAAATTACTAATCAATCAAGTTCACCAATACAATCACGATTATCTTAGTATAACATAATTCTCTTGAAGTTAAATAAGCCACAAATAGTAATTTTGCCACGTATGATTCTATAATCTAGGTACTATTGTAAAATAACCATTACGATTACAAATTCTTCATACTTTCGCTCTTAAACCTAACAAAAAGAAGCACTTATTAAGATGAATGCATTCCTCTACTAAGGAAGAAACAAGCAAGCTTTTTATTTACTTTTACGAACCCAAAAGTTACAATTCTATTATACCCGCAACCACCTTCTGAATGACTTATCTTGATACTACTTTAAATTGTCTACTTCACCTATTTCACCAGCAAGTTCCTCGACACTGTAACTAAGTACTGGTTTTCTTCAAACAAGTGAACACCCAACTAAAATTATGCCTAAAACAGTAAAGAAAAGTCCATTCTGGGCACTACAGAGATGTCGGGGGAGAATACTTGCACCTCCACAGTTTAACAGGTGAACAACTGATTTCTTAACATAACCCAACTTCCTAATATTAAAGTTGTCATATTTGAATGCAGATTTGTCTACTATGACTACGTGTGATACTCTTACTGCACCTCATGGCTAATAATGATCCTGGTTTGTAAACTGAACTATTCTGGTCTTAAATTTTATAACATTATGGAGAAATATAAATTTCAAGCTTTGCTTCTTAGATGCTTAATATACATGAAACTTGAATAATTAATTGAACATCAACAGCTTCTTCTTGCCACTATGTGGGTTAATTACAACGTATTTTTATTTATTTACTTTAAATTCAGCAACACTGCTAAAATATTATTTTAGCTATCCTAAGACTGACCTGCAAAATTGCAATCAGCAAATCTAACATGTTGATGGAATTAATATTAATGTAGTAGATTTCGATTAATCTTCACACAGCACGAGGCAAGTTCCCATCTTCTTTTACTAACAGATATGAGCCCCAAAAAATAACAAACCTCCAAACTTTTATAAACCATGCCTTATTGACAGTATTTCTAAAGTGAGTGCTCATCCGGTAACCTAATACAAAATAACTTTCAATAACCTTAGAGTATATGAGATGCAGTAACATTATAGAAATACCAATTTCCTAGATCAAAATAATGTGATTCTAATGGTACACGCCAATATAATTTTTCCACATTTACTCCCCAAATTAAAATAAACATTTCATGATATTCAGAAAAAAAGGAGGCAATTTTATTTTAATTTCCCAAAAACAAACAAAATACCTCACATTCGCTAGTCATTTTTATGATAAGGGTACAGCAAATTTATATAAAAGCGTCCCCTAATATGATCACTGTCAGGTTCTCTCAAAAGATACGTACTATCTCCAAGCACCTCCTGTACTATATATAGACCTATAAATGGCAATTGGAGTTTGTCACATTCACCTTGCGACCTATCGCCAACTCAAAGGCTCAGTATAACTAGCTTGTCCCCTGGTTCAAATTTAACTTGATGTTTTGTTTTAGAGTCCATCTTCTCTCTGTATTTATTTGCCTTTTGATTTAACCTAGTTCTAACTACGTTTAAGTGTAAGTCATATTCTATATTTTCTGAATTTACCCATAATCTGTTGGGTTCTTCTCTTTTCATTAATGTGACCAGATCAAATCCTGTATGATTTATAAACATCAAAAGACGTTAACCTTAGAAACTTAATCGTTTCTTGGATGAACGTTTCTGCTGGATTCTTTTGGGGATAGCAAAATATAACAGCAATGTTTCTGCTATTGCAATGCACTTTAAGTCGCATATTATTAAAGTAAGTGACGTTGTCAGCTAAAATTTTTTTGACATTGCCATATACTTCCATAAAAGTTACAATACATCTTACGGTTGTATCAGTGTTACAACGTTTAGTGGGATACAGTTTAGTGTACTTTGAGAATATATCTACAATTACTAAAATGTGAGAAAATCCCTCCTCACTTGTGATTAAATTGCTTAAAAAGTCAATGGCAATCATATCTAGGGGTGCATCAATGATAATCGATTGTATAACATCCTCATTGATGATTTTTATACTTGCCTAAAGTATATAGGCGACAATTTCTTATTACCTTTTTTATGAAGTTAATAGATTTATTAACATAAAAACACTCACTAATAGTCGAATTGAGTTTACGAACTACTATATGACCACATTTCTCATGCAGATCTTTAATAATTTGCATACCATAATCAGCATCTACTACATACACATTAGTGTCACTAATAGTTTTAATTAGCAAATCATTTCAGACAGAAAACCTCTTAAAATCGCCGTTTTCTTGGATATTTGTTTTTATGTATTCATTTAAATCACTATTCCAATGTATATACACAAAAACTTGAAGTGAATATGTTGATGTATTGTTTTTTGGCTGATGGAAAGCAATTACTATCTTATTTGATATTGAGGAAACATGCTTCGATTCAAAACATCTGCCCCAATGTTTTTCTTACCCTCAATATATTGTATCACCAAATCAAATTCTTGTAATAATAAGAACCAACCATATATCTAATTATTAGTAAAACGTGTGTTAACAAGAGCACACAATCAGCTATGATCAGTTTGAACCACAAAATGTCTTCCAAGCAAATAACATTTCAGCTTCTGTATTGCAAACACTACAGCAGACATTTCTTTCTTAGAAATAGTATAATTCTTCTCGTAACTCTTTAACCAGCGAGAATTAAAGGAAATAGGAGCTCCATGACTCCCTTGAAGTTGAAAGAGTTCTCTGACTAACTTCGAATCACTCACATCTGTTCGAAGAATAAACGTCTTCTCAAAATCTGCATGAACCAATAAAAAATTTTTAGAAAATCGAATCTTCAACAATTCAAAAGCAACACATGCTCTTCCTAACAATGCTACTTTACATTTTTTTTATAAGATCATACAACATCGAAGCTCTTTCTGCAAAAGAAGGTATAAATCTTCTGTAAAAATTTAGGAACCGAAGAAAACCTGTCAACATTTTAACATTTTGTGTTATTGGAAAATTCATTACTTCATTTATCAGCGATAGAGATATCCCTATTATTAATCAAGTAACCCAAGAATTTTACTTCAGGTTGCATGAAAGCACATTTATTTAAATTAAGTTTTAACCTAGTTGCATCCAACTCAGAAAATCTTTTCTATATGCAACAAATGTTCTTCTGTAGTGTAACTATGTATTAAAATAGCCTTCACATAACAAATGCAAAAACTATATGCTCCTAAGATGTAGTGCAGGACACGGATCAATGCTGCAGCTAAAGAGGATAGTCCATAAGGTACTACACAAAATTGGTATATCCTATCATCTAAACAAAACCCTGTATGTTTTTGACTTTCTTTATGAAGCGGAATAAGCCAAAATTAATTTCTTAAATCTAATTTTGAATAAACAGAGTTACTACCCATTTGAGCGAGAATACTTTCAATGGGAGGGAGTGCTTCAAACTGCAACTTAGTGATAGCGTTCAGTTTACAAGCATCTGAGCACAACCTTAGGTCACCATTTCCCTTTTTTACTACTACTATTGGGTTTATAAAATTAGTAGAATCTCTTTCAATAATCCCATCATACAGTATTTTCTTCAATTTTTCATTTACTTGGTTACGATATGTATATGGTATGGGGTATGTCTTAGAATGGAATAGTTTGGATTCGTCCACTTCTAATTTATGAACATATCCACAAGGCACTATATGTATAGGGTTCATTAAATTATCATATTTATTAGTTATATTTAAAATTACATATTTACTATTAGTAGGACAGTTTATAACTTTTGTACTATTGTAAGTCATGTCACCTTTTACATTATTTATATTTGAACATTCTTCTTTAAACAATTTCATGTCCTTTTGCCATGGTATGTTTTTCTACTCTAACCTGACTATTCAGTTTTCACTATTTATTGTCATTTTAAGTGCTTGGATCAAGTCCATGCCAATTATACATTGAAACTTGAGTTCGGGAATCAGTATGAAACTCCCTTTGCATAATTCTTTTCCCATTGTAAATATGGTTACCATCATTTTATTTAGGATTGCAAATTTCTTATTGTTTGCAGCCACGAGGTTTACATTTTTTGTAGAAACCACATTTGTAACAAACTCATTGGGGTTTCTCTTATTAAATTTTCTGATAGCAGACTTAACCATGTGTGTGAATAATCATTCCATTCTCCTAAAAAATACTTTTAATAACAAGTTTTCATTGCATTTACCATAGAAAGCGTTTAGAAAATATCAATTTTACGAATTTATAAAGCAAAACTTATTTTTTCTGTGTAGATATTTTTCAAAAAGAAACATGTAGAACAAGTTTAGTGGCATTTATTAAAGACCAATAGTCTAGAAAGTTTGAGCATTTACGTTATTTAATAAAAGAATACTTTATTTTTACTAGAAATGTCTAAGAGCTATTAAATAAGCTAATTATTGTGCATTAATAAATAAACGGTTGGAGGAAGTGCTATGATCAGGAAAGTCATAAACATAGATAAGATGAGCGTTTAATAGCTCTAATTATTTTACACAAGTCATAAGAGGGAAATAGGATCGATCTGTTTCATTCATTAATAAAGAATGGAACTTTTACGACCATGATAACTTTATACTAATAGCTCATTAAAACGCGAAATCAGGGTAATTATTACATCATCCAGTGACTAATGCTTCGAAATAGAACCTAGAAAAATTGCGAAAGTGACATATTGAATTTGTTTTAGAGTATAAGACAGAAGTAATTAGATAACGGGGTCATTCGTTCTAACGTTAAGCAAGATGTAAGTTTCGAATAAAAATTGATTCTTAAGTTCATTTTACGACATGCAACATATACGTTTCAAGTAATTTGTAATCTATTCTGTCGGCATTCCACAAGAAGTTATGAAGCATGCTACCGCCTAAATTATATAATCGGCGTAAATTAGCAACGATGCCCAAAATTATAATTGCATTTATACGGCACCCAAGTATTTAGTAGAGCATAAGACTATTAGACTTTATTATTTGGGGGGGGGGGGGTGTTTGGTCAGCTTAGCAGTAACGTAAGAAAACACAGTTAACCTAAAGTAACTCTATTCGTTCTTACAAAAATACATGTACATATAAATAACTCAGTGCAGTGTGGCTAAGCGCCAACAAAATATGTGTTCAGTAAGAATGTACGCTAACGCAATAACTCAACAAATTTTCATTACAACCTACATCCCGTAATTAGCTTCTTTAATATTACAGTTAATTAACGTGTTTACTTACCTCCACTTAAACTAAATAACTTACGCTCCACTGGCGAAGCCGGGCAGAAATGATAGTAATGCAGAATCAGACATATGAATCAACACGCAACAGTGGCTGCAATAAAATGAGGCGTTATGCTTACTATATTACGTTGGTGGAAAATTAACAATCAGCAAGGAGCAGCAGATGCAAGATGAGGATAGATAGAGATGAAGGCAAAGATTAGATGCCCAGTGCTGACGTAAAAACCTATTAACACAATAGTTTCATCACAGGGTACAGCATTGGCTCGTTAAAATAAAATATTTAACTTGAGTACTACTTTAAATATTTTAAGGTACTAACCTGACTTGAGTTTATTTTAAATTAAGATATTTTATCAAATTACCTTAACACAGCTGTCCACAATAAGTTCCAACAGCAGCCTACAATTTCGAATATGTGTGATGGCCTCTCCAGAGAAATAATATCTCTCGCGATAACTGGACAAACGTGCAACCTCAGCACACAAATCAAGCGGAAACAGCATCAATATAAGGTTCTATTGGAATAATTCCTAACGGAATAGCCACAATCAACGGCCTTAAAGCTCCATTAGAACCACACCACTCTGGACTAGTCGACGGATCACACCATACTTTCTTGAATCGAATAATCGAATCTATTTTCAACAGAATAGGTCAACCTCGACTCGCGGCGTACATATCAGAATGAAACAACACCTGACAGCTTTAAAAACCCGATTATACGTATAAATTATTAATGCTAATCAAACTATTCAAAGAATCTTGCATTTACTTTTTCGATAACATAACAAACACATCAACTAATGCAGATAAGCAAATTATTTAATTAAAACCCATAATCAACGCTAATACAAAATAATACGAGTACTGAAAATAACAGGTCTACCTAATATTCAAACTACATTGAAATTACTAACATTCACATCAAACAACACAACTATAGAGAAGTAACTGTAGATAGCTAACATCATAGCAGCAAAATAGATAGACTTCACTACAATTAGACTTACAATTTAATGAAAAGGTTTAACTTGAATTTAAACTCGTAACAAGCATAATTATTTGTATAACAAAAATTTATCACCATAATACAAATACTCTTGGTACAAGATCAACTACTGATTTTAATCAATTAAAAATAAATTCATTTTGCACACTGATATTTGTACGTCAAGATTGATTAGAAATGGAAATCTGAAATGGAACCGTTTAATGCCATTAATTACAATGAAAACGATATTTTTAGAATTGCTATTTGACATTACCAACTGCAAGTATAATTTTGTTATTGTAACCTAATAGGACATTTGAGTAAATTAAACTAGAATAAGATTTTAGTTTTATAAAAATTATTTGTCAAGAAATAATTTCCAGCAATTTTGAGACCTTCGAAGCACTTTAGCCTTTACAAATTTTTCTGTCCAGCGTCCTTGGTCAATTACACTGACAATCGGGGTAATACAAGGTAGGTAAATTATCTTGAGAATATTAAATAGAATTCTTGTGACTTACATATGAGATGTTTGGGTTCTGTATTTGTTAAGAAGGATTAGTTGAAGATTATTTTAATATGTAAGTAGTCATTAGAAAAATTTTCCATCTAAGCTGAAGCTGTAAATTGTTTTTATTAGCGTAAGAAATTTTTTAGATAATGTGTATAAAGGAAATATGTTTTTGAATGCATAGAAAATTGTTCATAAAAGTTTTTTTAAATTTCTGCATTTCATTTCTTTTTGATAAAATCCACAACATATTTTCGGCAGAGCTAGTCAGACAAGGAAAAGTACATGCTAAGATAGACATTTCATAATTTCTATTGCATCCTTATTAATACAATTTGACTGCACCGAAGTCACAGCATCTTTTGTGGCTCCTAACGTTAAGGCATCAGAGTTGCAGCATTATTTGTGTACCCAACTTAGAGTCTGGTCACAGTTATATATAGATACACACACATATATATATATATATATATACACATATATATATATATATATATTGCTGTGAAATTCCTTATTTTAGGATTATCGAGCCCCTACGGTGGGTGTCTAAAATTGCTGTGCTATTCCTTTTATTATATGTAATATTAATTTTAAGGTTTTTACCCCGACTAGCTTACTGAATAAATCTTATTGAATCAAATAAGGCAATTCTAGAACACACAATATAATAATTGATAATATTTACAACTCTCAATATTTTCCTTTTTGTACAAAATATCTACAAATACCAGATTTATGCTTTTTCTGAAAGCCAGCAAAAATATCTTTTAATTATATTCAGGGATCTTCGAACGTTCCAAGATACCTATTCCGTTTACATAAATTTTTAAGTAATCTTTTTGACGACTCTTACAAATATACAATGTATGGCAAATATTAAATCAAAACAGTTTTCAATAATAAAGTGTGTTAAGATTGCTAACCTGGAATGGGTTTTGTACGTCCATCCTAGTCTATGATCTGAATCCCCTTTCTGTGTCCGCTTTGCTTATTGATATGCCGGGCCCATATAAGAATCACCTCCCATAAATCACTTCCAATAAAAATCGTACCAAATCGGAATATGTCTAAATTAGAATACGTTCATTTTTAAATTAGCTCTAAAATTAGAGTATGTTCAAAGTTAGGAGTCCCAAATTAAAGTCGTCTCGATTAAAGGTCCCAAATTAAAGTCTAAATTAAAGTTCAAATTATAGTTCAAATTAAAGTCCAAATTAAAGCCCTGTTTCATTAGTATTATAAATAAATTTAATTAAGTTGTTTAACTTACGTCTATCTATAGATCGGCTTAGTTTTTGTTGCACAAATTCTCGCACTTTTTAACTCTGATTTGTTTTGATTTATACTTCATTAGCTACGTAAGTTTTTAACACCTTTGAACATAGTCGTTGTTCAGTTTGAATATAGACTAAAATGTCGTTCCGTTACCATCGTATATATAATCCCTTCCTCCAATTGTTTTCATTGACTTGTTTACATTCTAGGCTGAAACTTTTGCCTTATCTAGCGTAACTGGGATTTTTTACAAATTACTTAGTTTAGATCTTCGATGCATGCTCTGTTCGTCATGTTTGCATCTCGCATATTGTAATATTATTCGAGAATTTCCAACTTTTGACTTTCATTAACTCACGTATGTGGATGTTTGTTAATTTTATCGTATAATTGAACCACCTGGTGTTTATTTGTTTCTACAGAATATTGGTTTTCTGAACAAATGTGTTCTCTTTCAGTCACGTAACGATTTTCTAATAATGAATTATTTAGAATGCGTTACGTTGATATTTTCGACGCTTCCCGGTGATTTAATTTTGATGCAATTTATTGCGTTTTAAAATCTTATCCTTACTTGTAAACTACACTTAGACATATTTATGTTCTCATGCTTTTAATTCCGCATATTTTATATACAGTGTCCTCTTAATTAACATTATGTAAAGTTACCGATTTACTCTTATAATTTCTGGAATTATTTGCTTTTCTTAAAGTTGAAGTTATTTATATTTATTCTACGACCCCTATGACTTAACCTACTCCTAAACTACCTTATTATCATAGCAATATATATATATATATATATATATATATATATATATATATTTGTGGTATAACGACTTTGCAGTTAATAAATATAATATATACAATAACAGGCTTTTAGGTCTGCTGGTTAATTAAGTGTACTCTTTATTATAACACTAAGCTTTCGGTTTTATTTTTAAACCATTATCAAAGATACTAAAAATTCAAAAACGTTAATATGGGCGTAAAATAGTTAAAAACTTACTAATGTGAGGTTTTACACTGTTATTGTATAAATTATATTATATATATATATATATATATATATATATATATATATATATATTGCTGTGAAAAGCCCCACGTTGGAGCACTGCTAAATTTCCTATGATAACGTACCTCCCTTTCTAGCATTTCTTTGCCTGGCTAGCTCAACGGAAGTAATGAAATTTATAAAATGAAATCAAACACAGCAATATCAAAAAGCATCTATACATTCAAAAGCAATTTTCTCTCATACAAAAGTATATAAAACATTTACAGCATAATTTTTAAACAAAATTATTCCTAACAAGTACCTATTAACTTAATTATTAAAATGCTCATCACCTAATCTTGGATAAAATTTACAGAACTCTGTGGATAATTTACCTGTCTTTTACTTCTACGCTTGTAAGGTTGTTTGGCCAAAAATCATTGACCGATAGTTTATTTAAAGGTCAGAGTGTTTTAAACTTTAACCTTTAAACTTTCTGGTAAATATCTTTACAAAAAAATATTATATGATTAAGACTCAACTTTAAATTCAAATGATAAAATACTCAAATCATAATTACAAGCAGAGTAATCTAAAATTAATACTTGCGCAATCCATCAGCGCTTATCCAATTCGTAATTAACAGTATTAAATACATCCTTCTTCCATTTTAAATTGATGTCAAAAGCTCAGCTTTCAAGATTTTTATATTATTTAAAATCTCCATTTAGAACATCAGTTACCAAAAGTGCATCTTTCCTTTTTAATCAATTAGCTTTAAAGAACCTTTTGTATTGAAGAATGTTTCCTCTTTATTGTTTATTATAAAACAAATGATTGCATTTAACAACTTCTATGCTTGGAACTGTTTAAGTGTATAAGCTTCATGCCACTTGGCATGTTTCGCTTCGAATAAAATGTTACATATTATTTAGTTGATACGAATTAATCAATAAATTGAATACATTGTCGTTCGTGTAAATTGAAAGGAATGAATGCCCTATAATAAAGTTCCCGCTTATATACAAATTGTCTAATTACGTGATGGTTCTCCAGAGTATTCCCGATTTAATTCGAATGTTAGTCACATTCATGGTGTAATATTTCCTGGAATTCTACAGTTTTAATGGCCGAATTAGTATCGCCTCGGTCGATTTGATTTACAAGCATTGCAATCGTTGTTTATCTTTGATCAACGCACAAAGTTACTGGTCGGGTCGCATTTATTCTTATAGTAACACAAAAAGATAATAAATAATACTTATCGATTTTACAACATTTTTAATATTTGCGCGGCTTTATAGAATAAACGTTTATTTATTTAATTAATTTATACGATAGTTTATAGTAAATATAACGAATTTGTTTTTATTAATAAAGTACCAGAGAATTCTAGAATGTTGTTTTATTTAAAATTCATAAAATGAATTAAAATGATATTTCGGTACATACGAAAGTCAATTATATGATTAATTAAAACTTTAGTTGCTTTATCTATCCTTTTTAAATGCAAAAGATTGATATGGTTCTTACGCTAAATAAAGCGAATGTTTTATGCACGGGAGGTGTATTTTTATAATAAATGAAAGTGAATGGATATATATCTTAGAAAGTAATACACTGAGAAATTAATCGCATTTGTTTTTATATCTACACACATAATTAAAAACGGTTTGTTTGTTTGCAAATGCAGTAAGATTTATATTCTTAACAATTGTAAAAAAAAATATTTGCTTGCACGGTAACTAAAACGAGTTTTTATACACAAAATTATTTATTTTATGCACGGAAGGTGTTTTTGCTTTGCACTTTAAAGGCTATGTATTTACAATACGCTTATATTATACTGGGTGAAACACTGGATCTTTGGAAATTTTGTACTTTTCCGGTTTTTTTGATATATATATATATATATATATAAATAGTTATTAAGATGAAATGAAAACCCAACTTTGTATTTAAAGTTGAATTACCATTTCAAATCGAACTAGTAATTGAAAACCACTAAAAGTACGGCTACAACAAGACTTGAACCTGCAACCTCTGATTTTCCGGATGAGTGCTCTAACCAATTGAGCTATCTAGCCTAATTGTTTAGATGATGTTATACTTAATACTACTGAAGCTTGGCTCTTGTTAACGATTTTCAATTACGTCTTGCATTTAAGGAAATTGAATCTAGTTATATACATAATTCATGTACTAATAACTTGATCATCCCATTTTTGCAACGTTCGGAATAATACAAACATGTAATTATATTATTATTGCATTCCAAATGTGGATTATTCTTCTCTATTATATATATATATATATATATATATTATATATATATATATATATATATATATATAGTATTCTGCCACGTTGGGCGGCCACAAAAGATGCTGTAAAAGAAAGATTTATAAACAATCTTCAATACATTTAAAAACATCTTTCTTTTACTCACATTATCTAAGAAATCTTCTTACACGCACAGATATAAATAATGCTTATAAAGACAATTTACAGGTTTAGAAAGAAACAATATCTTATTACTACTTATGTATTAAAACAATCTTCACCTAAATCCTTGTTAACAATTAGAGAACCCCAAAATAATTCATTTGTGTCACAAAATTTTTTAAAAAGTTTTTGTGGATAATTTAAATATTATTGTATTATTCTGTCTTAATGTGAATGATCAACAACGCCATCGAACAGAAATTTTTGTAAGGGTTAAAACACCTCGAGCTCTGACCTCAAAATTGTTAAAACCAAATTATCCATTTACAATTCCTTCTTTTTACATAGCAAAAGTAGATAGGAAGTTTACTATCCATTTTCAAGAACATAAAAAATGCATACACAACAATATTGTGATGATTAACAACCACTTAATGAACTCTGCTCTTGCAAATCATTTTATCACTAATAACCATAACTTTGATTTTTTATCAAATTATAAAATTTTGTACATTCATAATAATAGTTTATACTTAGATTTTTTTAGAAATTAGTGAAAACACGGTGTTAATGACATACCGTATTTTAATAGTAAACTTTTGTTTTTAAAATCTTTTCAAAATATATAATCTATGGGTCAAATTTAACCAAAATCTTCAACGTTTATATTCTACTACTACAGGTCATTTGTTTATTTCTATTTTCATCTTGTTTTTTGACTAGCTATTAAATTATGTAGGAGACTGGATACAATTATCGATAGTTAGTTACTTATATTCGCGTATAGAGGGCGCATTACAAACATTTTGTATTATTAATACAACTTGATTTGATATATAATCCCAGAACTTAGTTGGTTGTTTTGCAAAAAGATATGCGTCCGTCTGATGATCTCCCAGAACAGTGAAACCGATCACGGGCTTTTCTTTTTGCAGAATAACCAATACTTTATATTGATTTTCGTTCCCTATGCTCGAATTACTTTCCCCATGGCAGGCAAAATTATTCATTATGCTTTTTTAATAGTTTCTTTTTGAAATATGTCCCGCACCTACTTATTATTTCCAATAGTTTATTCTTTGAACCACATTTGAAACAGCCACATAGTTAAATATGAAAGCAATTAATGGTTTGTACTGAGAAATTCTATTTTGTTAACTTGCATGTGTTGAGCTCGTACAAGTTTACAAGCGATCAACTTTCCCCCAATTAATTTTATTTTTGGTATTCCGAGTCGATAATATAACAAATTGCTATCATTTTTATAAGTTATGCAACCTGCTATATGTTTCATTTTATTTGGCTGGTATTCAAGGTTTGTCTAGATACCGGATCCTTTAAAAGAGACGTTACTTTTCCATGCAAAACAACAAATTTCAATGGAAGTCATTATAGTATGTTTGTTTGTGTTAATTGACTATTCTTCTAGGAATAATTTACAGCTGCGGTCTGGAAAATATATTTTTACTTGTTTGCAGAATATTTCACACATTATCGATGGGAATTGTTTTGAAGCACATTTGTCAACCTAATATAAATACAAGCTAAGCTTTTGAAAAGTCCTATTCTATGCTATTCTATTGGATTCTATACAATGAGCTATTCTATACAACATCCTTTTAGTGAAGAGAAACATTGTAAATCGCAGTATTAAAATGCTTTCTTGTACTTAGTGTTCAATATAGTTAAATTGGTTCATCCAGCATCCAGTCTACTGACAAATGCTGGTCGCATTTCCTAAGGTACAGCTTTTCTGTTTTCTTTACTTTTGATGGTGTTGTGGAAGATAGATACTTCTTTTGTTGATTCTGTAGTTTCGTACTCATGATTACCCAATAAATTGCAGACTACATGTTACAAATTCACGTTTACAATGCACGAGCAATTATGTAATTATTCTCCAAGTCACAACTAGTTAAACCAAATCTTGTGTTATAGCATTTTTTGCTGTTTCATTTTTCTTTGTACATGAATGTTAACGACAACAACTTGCTTACGAAATTAGTTAACCCTTGGTTCATTTAAGTTAAGGTTATGTTATTTAAGTTTAATGTTACGTTTTTATTGCCATGAAGTGCACTTCACCAAGCAGATAAAAATTGCTATATATACTATGTCTAATTATTTTTTGTATATATTTATGGCTGGAAGTATCCCCGTATGTATTATTTAGATTTTAAGATTTTGTAATCGATGCTTAAATGTTTATGTTGATATTATGTTATATGTAAATTGACGCTTTATTTACATCACATTATAACAGGACGGTTACGTAAATGTGTGTTTTTGATTTTTATAAATGTTTCTTTTGGAACTGTATGTTTAACTAATCGTCTGTAGTAATTCTATTTCCTGAGATTTCCAATTTTGCTTTTTGTATGATGCACCCCACTCTACGACATTTCGAGCTAGCCCAAAATCTAATTCTTTTGGATTTCTATTCCACCCTTTACCCTATTTTGTTGCGGTATTCGATGTAGGTGGTTTTCTTTACTTACTTTACTGCATTCTTTCTTGTCTGAACGTAATGTCGTAACATACGGTTGAATTTAGTTTCAAACAATCAACATCTACATCACCCATAACTATAGCATATTCTGTTATAAAATTTACGTTAGATAATACAATTTCTAATTCTTTAATGAGATTGTTGTGCTGGGAAGGTGACTATAAATAACCCTTGCAGCAAGTTTTATATTTTGAATACGGAGTATTAACCATAGCTGTTAAAGCATTTTTGTTATTTATGCAGTCGAGATTATGTAATTTGTAATATATGTTATTATGTATGTAGAACCCTTCTGTGTCTGTCACTTCTTGCGATCCAGTAACGCTCAATTGCTACCAGGTCTGATGAAAAAAATTCAGGTTTTAACCATGTTTCTGTGACTCCCACAATTTCAACTTCTCTGTTCACACTGAGGTGCGAAGTTGATCAACTTATGGAACAAATGTTCTTACGTTAACAAGCACTATGTTCTGTTTTTCTATTTAGGTATATGTTGATTAAATTCTGACTGCAAATTTTAGACCAACTGGGCTGCTACACACGTGCGTTAATTGTTATTGAAATCCTCGTACTTAACCTCTTTGTTTTTCAGTAGTTCTCCATACATGACATCTATTTGTATTCCTGGCATGTCGTATGTCAATACTCATATCTGGGTAGAATGACTACAAATTGCTATAATGGATACACTTAAGTTCTGTTGCTTGGTAATTCTTGATACTATGTACTGGCACATGGTGGAAGCCATAACATATGTGGCAACATTGTAAATTAATTGATTAATATACAGAACAGTAGTCATATTCAATATAGATTTTCTAAAAACAAGCGCTTTCTTGTATGTTAAAATGTCTGCTTGTAAAACTACTTGCTAATTTTTTTTTTTATTATTTTAGGATGTTTGAAATAACAAATTGACATTGTGCATTGTTAGCAAAAATAGTCTTAATTTGTTCTTTGATATACTTAATTAAATTGTTCTCGCTAAAGTTGTGGCATTCAACTATTAGCTTTCCTTTGCTTGTAGTTGGGATTCTGGAAATTAAAATTTGCATTTCTACTAGATCGATATTATGGCATATATCCGTTTTTGTGGTAGCTACTGTTTGGTATGCATTTTTGAGTCTAACTATTATAGCACTATTACTTTTTGCAACACCTGCATTGGTTTTCAGTGCATCTTTGATCCTAACAGTATCTTTTATTAGGTTATTCATTTTAATATATAGAAACTCATTTCTGTGCTGAGTGTAGACCTCAGACCAGACATTTCTTATATTAGATTGCCTTCATTGTACTAGCATTTATATATATATATATATATATATATATATATATATAGAGAGAGAGAGAGAGAGAGAGAGATTCGAAATTGAATTTGCATTCAGTAAATAAATAAATAATAGAGCATTTTTCTGTAATACACTTCTCCATTCGGTGCTTGTCAACATGGAACAGCATTGACAGGGTTTTCTTATTTATTATTATTACAGTAAAGGAGCATTAAGTGTCTCCATTGAAAGAATCAAACTTTAATACAAATGCTGTACATAAAACCATTCTAATACTACAAAATAGTACTAGAAAATAATTTCTTATAATGTGTAATAAAGAGCAGAAGAATTCTCTTATAAGCTACTTGATAAGTATATTAAACAAAACAACAATTTGTGACGTTTCTTAAAAATCTACTTATATTCATATTTCATTTTAATAGTTTCTGTATTAGTAAGTCCTACCAATAGAATTGCATTATTTTCTTTAAGAAATATAATTTTTAGGTAAGTACAATTTTTATCTAAGGTAAAATTATTTTATATCATATATGGCGTATACTCAAACGTTGTCAATTCAATTGTCAGTTTTAAAAATTATAGATGATGTCATCATTGTAATGTTTGTTCTACAGTATTATTAGTTTCATAATTTATTTGTTTTGATTAATAATGCATTATGATGGTGCGCCGATAATCCCATCAGCTGGGTACGAAGAGTTCATAGGCAGATTTGTGCTGACTAAATAAATATGTAGTCCCTGTTTTTGATTCTAGTTCTACTATACGGAAGTTGATTATACATACAGCTTTGATAGAAAAAACTACACAAGGTATTTTCTTTTTGCAGTCTTAATTCATCCGTCTGAAGCTTACCGAATATGACTCGAATTATGTTATAAAAGATAGGTCTATTTTTCTAGAACACTTTGTACTGAAGATCCAAACCATCAACATACCACTTTAGTGAGTCGGTTACTTTTGGTTAGAGGTAATCAAACAAGGCTGAAAGTAGTCTAATCATGTTCAGATAATAGCCTACCACGTGTGTTATTTTCAATTTTATGGGCGCATTAGTTTCTACATCGATAACTGTATGTTAGAGATAAACGTGTTGTGGATGTTAAAGTCAAGATAAAAGTCTTATAGTATCCACCTTAACAACAATCAATCGCTCATCAGGTACTATTTTTCTGCGAGGGATCGTAATGTATAAAAGCTAAGCTGGTGATCATAAGTCAAGAGGATCAACTGTTTGTTAAATCTGTAATTTAAACTATTTTTTATTGATTCAATGTGATCTATAAATTCATCATAAAATGTGAACTAACCAATTGAAGAAAATTTCAGATAGATCCTAACGTAGGAACTGTAGAGAAAACTTAAAGTTAGATGATTTCTAAAATTTTTAGTTAATCTGAAGATGCAACCTAGATTACGATAAGCTTTGGTGGCAATATTATTTAAATGATCATCAAAAGTTAATTTAGAGTTCAGGGATACCCCTAAATCCTTAACAATAGTTACATGTTCATTCAAATTTACTGTCTGATTGCATTCAAGAAAATTTTGTCCAGATTTAGTAAAAGTTTGTTAGTACGACAATGAGTAGAGAGACCACTCAAGTCATACTATAAAAGCTGGAACTCTCTAGTTGATTTAATAGGTAGATAAATCTTTAGATCAGGGTAAAGCAAGAATTTAGAATGCACACAGCAATCTAATATATCATTAATAGTTATAATAATAAGCATTGGATCTAAGTAAAATCCGTGAGAGACTCCTGAACTAACAAAAAAACCAATCAGATTTTTGGTTACTCACCACAAAACATTGTTACCAGAATGACAGATACGATCGAAAAAATTTTAGGTGCATACCACCTACACTAGACATCTCCAATTTTTTACTTAAAACTTGAATGCAAACTTTGTTAAACTCTGGAGAAATTGCTATAGATGACATCAACCTGAATTCCTTTATCCATTTCATCAGCGAGGTCTTGAATGTTTGGTATCGAATTTGATATTGTGGACCGCCCTGTATAGAATTCATGTTGAAAGTTGTTAAATGATTCTTTATTTTAAAGAAAAGTTTCTGTAACTATTGATTCTAAAATTTTTGCAAATGTGTCTAGTTTGAATATTGATCTATAAGTTTTACATTGTTTTTATCAACAATCTTAAAAACAGAGTTATAAATGCTTTTTTCCAGAATTTATTGTAAATAATACAAAGTGGTTTTAACAAGGCCTTGTGGTATTCATATATAAAGTAAGTAGGGGCTGGCTTTTTTAGTGATATCTAATTTATTAAGAACTTTTTTATTCCCACAGGGTTATCATAGAGGTTTGGTAGTTCCAACAGTTATTTATTTTTTGTATGTTCATTAGCAATGCAAGAGATGCATCAAGTTGTTCATACACAGATTGAAAATGCTCACTAAACATATTACAAATTTTACAGCTATCGGAAGATTTTTTATCGTTAAGGCACATAGGAGTGGATATAGTATTAACTTTTGTGGTATACTGTACATACAACCAAAATTTTTTGACATTACCCTTTATTAGATCTTCCTTTGTTGCTATGCATTTAATATAGTTGGCTTTGATTAGGTGTTTACTTCATTTTCTCTACAGTAAAAATGTAATGTAGTCAGAATTATTATTATATTTTTTTTCATTTACATATTGTGTGGGCCATTCTGAACAGACCTGCACCTTGACGACGTTCTAAAATACTAGAACAGATAGAATGATTTGCGCGTTTCAATGAACTAAAAAGTCGAACTATAGGTTTAACCAAATTAGTGGGGTCTTTAGTGAGGAACCAGACTAAGACAGGTCCCCGAAAGAAGACAGCAGCTTTTCTGGTACTTAGAGTGGCAGAGACTATAAGGATCGGTATGACATTCTAAGACGCATTACTGCGATGTGGAAAGCAACGGGAAACCACCACATTATCTCCTAAGTACACAGGGTGCTCAAATTGTTATTAATGATGATGGCATCTTCTGGGATAAAAAATTCCTGAAGTAAAATAGTGCCCAATTTAGATATCCGGGAGGGGACTACTTCGGGGAATGTGATCCGAAAATACAGAAAAAGATCCGTAAACATTCTGCGAGTCGAAGCGTGGAATGTCAGAAGTATGAAACAAGTAGGTAAACTAGAGATCCTGAAACTCGAAATGAATAGGTTAGCACTAGACATAATAGGAATCAGCGAAGTCCGCTGGCCAGAGGCGGGGGATTTTTGGAGTGGAGACTTCAGGGTAATTTATACAGGAGCAGAGGAAGGAAATTTGGGTGTGGGGATAGTTATGCGGAAAAAGATAGAATACTGTGTAGAAAATTACTTACAAAAGAACGAAAGGGTACTCATGGTTAGATTAGAAGCTAAACTGGTAAACACACTAATTATACAAGTATGCATGCCCACCTCTAGCTACAGTGAGGAAGAGGTAGAAGTGATCTACAAAGATATCGAAGACATATTAAGATACGTAAAAGGACATGAAAATTTAATAACTACGGAAGATTTTAATACAGTGGTAGGTGAGGGTAGAGAAGGAGCAATAGTAGGTTTATTTGGTTTAGGCACGAGAAATGGCAGGGAAAATAGGTTGGTAGTATTTTGCGACAAGAACAACTTAACCATCACAAATACATTATTTCAACATCATGTTGGAAGACGATACACGTGGATGATGCCAGGAGATATAAGAAGATATCAAATAGATTACATTATTGTTAGACAGTGGTTTAGAAATCAAGTAAAAGACTGTAGAAGCTACCCAGAAGCAGATATAGACACTGACCACAACATCGTAATTATGAAGGCCGCACTTAAATTTAAAAATCTGAAAAAGCGGAATGGAAAAAGGTACTTTGACTTTGAGAAGCTAAAAGATAAAGATATCCACGAAAGATTTGAAAAAAGTCAAATAAATTGCTGAAAGATATAGGAAAAATTTCTGATTACTAAGGAAGTGGAAACAGAATGGAATAACATTAATTTCAGCTTAGACATGGCGGCCAGATATATTCTGGGGTATACACAAAAAGAAAACAAGGAACCATGGATAACAAAGGATATCCTGAATTTAATAGAAAAAAGACGAAAATACAAAAATTGATCAGATGAAACAGGAAAACAGAGATACAAAGCCATAAAATGGGAAATTATTCGCAAATGCAAAAAAGTATACATAGGGTTGGTACATCTGGAAAAAGCATTCGACAATGTGAAATGGAAAAGAATGTTCGTCATACTCAAAAAGATTGGAATGAGTTTTAGGGATAGACGGATAGTACATTGCTTATACAAAGAGCAAACAGCGGTAATAGAATTAGAGCAAGAAAGTAGAGAAGTAAATATTAGGAAAGGGGCGAGACAGGGATGTGCCTTATCCCCATTAATTTTTAACTTGTACAAAGAAGAGGTAATGAATACTATCAAATGCAGGAAGACGTTTGGAATTAATATGCAGGAACAAAAGATTGATATGTTTAGATTTGCAGATGATATAACGGTATTAGCATCTAGCAAAGAAAAGTTAGAAGCTGCTCTTAATAAAATGGAAACGGTTCTAACAGAAAGATACGGTACGAAAATTAACAAAACTAAAACTAAAGTTCTAGTATGCAAAAGAGGGGAAAATAAATCAAAAACAAGAATACAAATAGGTAACAAGAACTTACAAGAGGTTAAAGATTTCTGCTACCTAGGAAGTCAAATAACGCAAAATGGAAAAAGCACAAAAGATATAAAACAAAGATTAGCACAAGGTCGTGCTACATTTAACAAGAAAAAGCAACTACTGTGCTCAAAGACCACAAACATAGAAACAAGAAAAAGATTGCTTAAAACATATGTATAGAGCACAGCACTGTGTGGCTGTAAAGCCTGGACAGTAGGAGAAACAGACAAGAAAAAAGTAGAAGCCTTTGAAATTTGGTGCTACAGACGTATGATGAAGATACCGTGGACAGACAAAGTTAAGAACAAAGAGGTACTACAAATGGTAGGGGAAAAAGAAATATGTGGAAAACAGTAAAAAATAGGAGAGATAGAATGATAGGCCACATACTAAGACATGAGGGAATAGTGCGGAGTATATTAGAAGCAGAGATAGGAAAAAAGAGAAGTAAAGGCAGACCTAGGTTAGACTACTGCACACAGATAGTGAAAGATGTAAGCTGTAAGAATTTTAGGGAAATGTGTAGGCTTGCTCAGAATAGAAATCAATGGAGGTACGCTTCCGGCCAGTCGCAAGATGGAAAAACTAGTGACAATAATAATTAATGTACTTAAACATGGTGATTATTATAAACAACTACAGATATTGGTTTTGCAATACTCTCAACTAATGTTAATTGTGCAAAAGGATTTACTGGAAAACTATTAACACGGCAAATGTTTAAGTGTTTGGGGGATCCTTGGCAGCCACAGGCTGCTTAACCCCCTTCACATATCACTGAATCTTGGTGAAATAGGGCATATAATTAGAAAACAATAGAAGGGAATCGAGTTGTATATAGGCTGTTGGGAGAATTGCAGGGAACTGTGTAGGGTAGCCCAGAACATAAATAAGCTGAGGTACAAGTCCAACCAGTTTTAAGACGTAAAACCCAATGACGAAAAAATAAGTGCTCTTAAATCTGATGATTATTATAAACAACTACAGGTGTTGGTCGTGATATATTTTCAACTAATGTTGATTATGTGAAATGATAAATTGAAAAAACTATTAATTCGACAAAAGTTTAAGTGCTGGGGCAACTTGGCAGCCAAAGGCTGCTTACCCCCTTTCACTTACAACTAAATATCGGGGAAGTAGGGTATATAACTGTAAAATAATAGAAGGTGACCGAACTGCATCATACAAGAAAAAACAGCAGCTACGTTCAAAGACAACGAACATACATACAAGAAGAAAGCAGTTCAAAGTATAGTGTGGAGCATAGCACAGTACATCTATGAAATGGGGGCAGTAGGAAAAGCGGACAAAAAGAGATAGAAGCCTTCTGGAATGTTGTGCTTCAGATGTATGTGGATGGTAGATAGTATGGACAGACAAAGTTAATAACAAATAGGTTGTTGAAATAGTAGAGGAATAAAGATATCTGTAGAAAACGGAAAAAAATAGGAGAAATAGAAGGACAGGATAGTTTGTAAGGCATTTCTGGGGAATAGTACGGGATATATTACAAGCAGAGATAGGAAAAGATAGGTTGAGGTAGACCGAGATCAGACAAATTGTGATAAATGCAGACTGTGCAAATTTCAGGGAAATGTGTATGTTGGTTCAGACTAGGAAACAATGGGGGTACGCACCCAACCAGTTCTAGGACTGAAGACTTAATGCTGATGATCGTGTGGTGTTGTATGATAACCATTAAGGAAACTTGTATTTTCTAACTTGTCGTACCTGTAAATGTTTTCTGATCAACTTATATAGTTCATAAAAAATGTTTGTACTTTCCTCAACAGTAGAGTTGTTAATGAACAGTTGTGACCAATCATGAACATAAAGATCATTTATTAATTTAGAATAATCTCAACCTTTAAAATCTGGGTTACTATAGAAAATAACAGATTTTTGAATTTGCTCAGTTGCTTGAAAGGTGACGTCAAGGGCTTTATGGTTTTTGTTCTCGGTAACAAAGGAATTATCACTGTGGGTAACTGTTACAACTTTCTTTGTTTGATAAAACAAGGTCTAAGATTCTATTATGAACATTGACTACTCTATTAAACATTTAACAAAGCAAACGTGTTAATGGAAATTTCACTAAAATTACATGTATTGTTGTTAGTTGGACATTTGTCACAGATAGCAGAAGTTGATTTTGAAGAATCTAGGGCTATACATTTTGAACAGTGTATTGTATATTGTTGCCAGAGTATGATTTTATATGACCCTGATTTATGATCTTGTGTTTAAATGTTCAGAGTCCAGACCGGTATAATGCCAGGTTGTAATGTTTCTTCATCTCCTTAAAAAATGCAAAGGTAGTAAAACTATCCCCAAAAATGGTATGAGGAACTGCAGAAAGAACTACGATGTTCTACAGAACACATGACATGATAGTTTTCCATTGAAGTCCTTTTTGGGATCCACGATCCCATTCTGAGCTCTAACTTCGACTGCTTTTTATGAGACAGGGGTGGAGGAAAGAAGATGTTATGAGAGTAAATCTTGAACACCTTCAGATAAATTATGCAACCATGGTCACAAGAGTAACAATATAAAAAAATACAAATTTGATATCTTAAATAAAATTACATATTATACTAGTAAACAGTGGAGACCATAATTTGCGTATCAGCATAAAAAACCAAACATAGCTGTTACTATATACCAAATAATTAAAAATCATGGATAAATCTTAATTTTCAATTTTATAAATATACTCTTATTTTAGGAAAATGTACCACAAATATAACTGTATAAAAGAATTTCAAAGCCATAGGGATCATTACATATCATGCATATTTGTAGTACCAATCTAAAATAAGTCATACCACACCAGTCATCAATCATACTAAATAAAAGCTAATTATTTGAATGACTATGTATATAATTGACAAAATTAATAAATTTTCAAAATGTCACAAAAGTAAATAACTACAAGTTTTAGTATTCACCATTTTTCCATAAAATTAAGTAAAATCAATTATTTATCAAAAACCTTATTATTTGGTCCACTTAAAAGTGTTTACAATTTATTTTTAATTTCACCTAATTTAGACCTGACATATGGATCATATAAGAATCAAAATATATCATAACCTTTAATAAGAAAATATTAAAAGTGGTGTCTTTAGCGTAATTTCAAATCTATCATGTTTTAGTACTCAAATAAGCAATTGTCAAATTATGAAGTATGTTAACAATTCAGATTTTATTAAGTTCAAATCAGCATGAACACATATCATATTTATTAAACAAACAACTTAAATTCTTCCAATATAAGTTGAAAAATATCAAACAGATGTTAAAAATACACACCAAAATTTCACTTATATCAATTGCAAGCTTAAAAACTTACTGATTCTAAAGCACAAAACAAAAATTTCATATTACCATAATTTTACAAATCCAACAACTTGAAAATTAATCTGCTGAACTGCAATGAAGTTGATCTTAAGATACCAAAATTTTACTTTAGCATTTTAATGAAATTATAACAGCAAGCGACAATATCTTGTCTTTTACTTCTAAATAATCAAAGTTGAAACTTGTGTGTATAAACTTGAATGCTCTAGGGATAAAAATATGCTTATAAATAATATTTAAATAAAAATTACAGACCATGATAAATTGTCTTCATATTCATTTAATTAGGATTTTTTAACCACGAGACATTAGTGCCAAATGTAAATTCGATTAGAGTACCTTGGAGTACATCATTAGGCTTGGCAGTAACATATGCGAATGAATGATAAAACGTACAAACTAGTTAAATTATGCCAATATTGACAAGATCGTTATACAACGAATAATTGATCTTAGCGAATGAGTTCAAAAATATGATTGCAGATAACATTACGTTAATATCAAAATCTTAAGATGCAAATAAATAACACACTGCCTTATACAAATTATACATGCATAATGATACTTCAAATGACAATAACAAGGAATATTATAATTTATATTTGAAGTGCTAAATCAGGCTTAAAGTTTATCTTGACCTAAAAATAGGTTACAATGTTTATTAGTCAATATTGGGTAATCAGTTCAATCGGTTCTTATTAATTGTGTACTGTTGCATATTATTTAATAAAAATTCAAGGTGTCATTGGCAAATTTGCCCAAGTGTGCCATACACACTTGACACATGTCTGTGTGTGGTACATAAGTACTACCACAGCTTAAGTCACCAAATGTTGATATATTCTGAGCTAAGCATATTTTGATAGAAT
This sequence comes from Platerodrilus igneus, assembly GCA_036346225.1. Classification (NCBI taxonomy): domain Eukaryota; kingdom Metazoa; phylum Arthropoda; class Insecta; order Coleoptera; family Lycidae; genus Platerodrilus; species Platerodrilus igneus. The sequence continues at coordinate 749,254 of JARFIW010001306.1, forward strand.
CTACTTTGATAATCAGTAGATTTTCTATTGAATCTTTGAGTTACCACCTTTTATATTTATGTCCATAGGTGAGTGTATGTACAACATCTTTATATATACAAACTTTCTTAATATTTATGTTTTCATTCATCCTTTTTAATTACAATAACAACAATAGGCACACTTTGTATTAGATTATAGTATATAATTTCCTTTTGTTGAGATAAGTAACTAAAGTTGTTTAAACTTAAGTTCTCGAACATAAAACTATACTAATTTGAAGAGATCACTAAATACATTTAAAGGATAGATAAACTTTTAGCTAATATTTGAAATATTTAATTAGTGCAGCATGTTCTTGAATTATTAGTTTCGGAGTCTTTATATTTTTTGTCAGAGATTTTTCATATATAAACATAATTCAATAACGTGAAATATTTCTGTACAGTGTATATCACACTTAAGTTTAATGTGGCCATAAGTAATTCGAACTATATCATTTGAGTTAACTTTGTTTTATTCTTCTACAGATGTAAGTGAAGAAATTCCTTTACAGGAACTAATAATTTGCCGATTACCACCTGATGAAGAGGAACCAATACCTGAACAACCAAATGAATTTTATTTAACCGAAACTGCACCTTTAGAATATACATCGGCAACATCTGATGTAGTAAACCCTACTGTTACAACAACTACAGCAAACAATGACATAGTGTTAAATTCGGTTTCCACTATTAACACTTCTGAATATGAAAGTGGATTTAGACCAGTTGAACGTGGTTCCACAAACTATACTTATGAATTTAAAGGTATATAAACTTTTTAAAATATATTTTAATTGAAAATTTTATTTCAGATACTTCAAAAAACATTTATTGCATGCCAGATACAAATAAGCTCTCTTATGCTAGAGTTCCAGGTTTGCAAGACTTAAATCGCACTGAATCCAGTGCTTTTTATGTACTAGAACCAAACAGATTCCAAATGTCATATAATACTCCTTTCCAATCTTTTCGACCTGTAAACTCATCAGTGGTTCAGATTTTACCATCATATGACTTTATAAATAACTGGAGCGGTTATCAAGTAGCCGAGCCTTTTGTACCCGTATATTTGCCAACAGCTGATTTTTTAAATAACTACTACAGTCAACATATTCAACCTATAAAACCTACACCTTACTATGCACCAACACCAATCTTTTATAATAATTATGGCTTTCAACCATTAGAGTATGCAAATCCTGTTTTGTATGCTTCACCTTCAGCACCTATAGCATCACCTTTATCAAGTTTGGCAGTTAGTTACAGCAATTATCCGTTTCTAGCTAGAAAATCTGAACCAATTGAATATATATCAAGCTTTCAAATCCCGAATTTTTTGGGTGACTATTATAAACAGACATGTTTTAATCCTGTCGGTATAAATAGTTTTGGAACATACTTTGATCAAAGTTGTAACCTTGTACCACTTGCTGTTCCTAATTCTCAAACATTATCAAACACTTTGACTAGTGGATTTTCTGCAAGCACATTCCATCCAATTGTAATATCAACTGAACCTGAACCTCCTAATTCTTCATCTGAAAATCAACTTATGGAAGCCGAGAAAAATGAAACACAGTTGAATAAATCGGTAAGTAATTATTTTAGAAGTGTTTAAATATATTCATTAGTTATGATGTATCATATTGTTTAATTTTTCATACAATATAGAATTCTTATTATTTCTCACAATACTATTTAAATGAAAGTTTTAAAAGTTGACGTATAAGTATCAGTGAATACGTAATTGTAAAGGGGAAAAATTATGTTAAATATTATATTAATTCTTAGTCACTAATGTGAAAATTTTAACTATATAATATTAGCAGTCTTTGTAACTACTAAACAGGTATTACAAATAGAATATTTTCGGTAACGGTTTTATAAACACATTCTGTTCTGCAGGAAAATATCGCCTTTCAAATCACCCTAATCATTGTCTATAAAGAATTTAGAATAAGTTTTTTGGTAGAGCAAAATAATTTTCTTATTTACAAAAAAAAACGAATTTTCGATACAGACAAATTCGTACATGCATATGCATGCATACATGACTGCATACACATAGGTTCATACATACTTGTGTGCATGTCTTATAGATGCACACACCCATACACACAGACATGCATGCATTCACGCCTATAAACACCCAGAGTTACGTACACATGCCTTCATGCAAACACCCATCCTTCCAACAAATGCAGACCCGTATATACCAATACCTGCGTACATGCAGTACCAGGTCACCTGCCTGCTCCATTGCATGCACTTATGCTTTTACACATACACACATGCTGTAACCAACATATGCAAATGCAAACATAGACATACATGCACTATTGCTGTCACTTTATTAATATTTTAGTTGGAAATAAATGAATTAAAACTAAGTGTCTGTAAATTGGTGTATCTACACAAAAGGTATTAAATTGTGTTATTTGTACAAGTTAACATATACAGAAGGATCAGAAAAACTGCAAAATGTCCATAAAGTGTTTAGGTTTATCTATTGGCCTTTAAATTGCTATTTATTATCATTTAAGTTATTTGTGATTTATAAACAACAAGCAGGACCGAGCTTCAAAATATTTAAATTGCAATAATTATCACTTGAAATTTCAACAACAAATAAATGGAATGTTCAAAACATAAACAAAATAAAGTTGAATCTGCGGTAGCATGTGATAGCTGGGATAGAAAATTTCATAAAGGATGCTCTGGACTTAATGCGTCTGAAATTAAAGTTATGGATTTGAAATGAGCAAGATTGCTTAAAGTTTACTGCAAAGATTGCTTAAACGGAATCTAATTGATTCTAAAACTTTTAGCTAAAATAGATTCAATGCAATCTGATATAGAAGAATTGAAAGTAACTTTTAAAAATGTGATAACGTTGGATGTTGTGAAAACAGAATTAAATCAATTAAGATCAGATATAAATTTTTTGCCGTCTCCTGTTAATAAAGAAGATATAATAACAGAAATGTTGGATTGTCAAAGGCGTACTAAGAATATAATAATTTACAATGTTATAGCACCACAAGCAATTTCTTATACAGAATGGAAAACAATGAATTATGAAACAATCAAAAAGGTTTTTGAGCCTTTCAGTGTTGATAATAATAGAACAAATATCTTTAGATTGTGAAAATTTACTTCAAATAAAAACCAACCACTTAAAGCTGCCCTAAAAGCTCAGGAAGATGTTATATATGTATTCAAAAATAAACAACATAACTATTTATAGTATCAAGATAACTTCTGATCAAGCAAAAGCACAGAGGGATCACTTTTATGCAATCAAAGCTGAACATGAAAAGTTAAAAGCCAACAATGACAACTCTAAAACTTCTAAATTTATAAACAATAAACCTACAATTGCAAATATGCAAAAAAAAACAGTAACCTGCCCTAATGTACCTCTAAACACAGATATTCTAGATATAAGTATATAAAGTCTGTTCAATAATAAGGACCAAATTTATGCAAATCTACTATGCTATAACCCTAAAGGGAAACTAGGGTAACTCCTGAAGTTGAAGATATGGAAATTGATATTGAGTACTATACATGTGTACATTGTAACTCTTTATCTCGTTATATGGGTGGAGTATTTCTATACATAAAAAACAACATTTCCCAGTTTTAAAACATGGGTCTTAGGGCAGGTTGTATCGATATAAGTTAAACTAAGGTTTAAATAAGCGAAAACTCAATAGAAACTTGGATTCAATTACCTTTGCATTGTATGGAGCAAGTTCAAGTTTGATTCAGTGGTTATTCTTGTTAACACATTTTTTGTTTGAAATTTAAGCCGCGTAAATTTAAAGTTAGATTACATTTATCTTTGTGTTCCTTGGTGCGTGAAAAGTTTTGCTTTTGTTTATAGTAAAAATTGCGACAACTGCCTTTAGGAATTGAATAATCGTAGTTTAATTCTTGTAATATATAATCTTTTACTTGAACTCCAATGGAATTCTACAACTCTATACGTATTTTATTAATTGGTTGTAGTTTCAGATTTATTTAAATTTACTTTTGGAAATAAACGAAGTGAATACCGTATACGGTCAAGGAATTGATAATAATTATTTTAATAAGGACAATGGTTAGTTAGAGTGTGATTTTCGTGTGTAAATTACAAACTCGCTAATTAAATTTTAGCTCTTCAACCAAAATCGTCTCAATTAAAATTAAATCAAAAGCAAATGGTAATAACTATGGCATGCATGTTATAAATTATTTATTTCTCCTTTCTGTTATTATCAGATCCTTCACGTCGCTATATTTAATATTGTAATAAGTAGTTATATAATTGAAGTTTATAATACAAATCAAATATGTATATATATTATTCGTTATTATAGTAATCATTAGCATTAGATGTATTGTGTAAAGACTATTAAAAAATAATATTTCGGAGTTAGAGGTTCAATATTCAATTAGAGTTTAGATTATTCTATTTAACCGTCATTCAGTGGTTGAACGGCTATCAGTTGGCCGTTTAAGTGAACTTGGGATTAAACTATGGATCAAGACTAAATTGTAGCGATACAACGGAATTTTTAATGTTGAACCAAGTTCTTGTTAAACTTACCATGAACTAGATCGAAACAACCCGCCCTTAGATAATAATTATTGTTGTAGAACTAAAAGAATTAATTTTAAACGTGCAACTTAGCTTGACAGATGTCTATATCGCTTTTCTTTAGATTCTAGTGTAACAATTTTAGAAGACTGATGATATTTGTGAACCATAGCAATGTTATGTTAGCAGGTGATTTCAACATGTATTTTTTGAAAAATGATTTTTACTCCTGTAAAATGAAGACAATTTTGCAACAATATGGAATTAAGCAAACGGTATATAACCAACTCGTATACTAATAACAGTGAGTCGCTAATTGCCTATGTTTTGTAAATGAGAGATAATCTTAATGTCAATGTACATGACTGTCCAAAAATTAACATGTATATAGAGTTTAAATTCAAACAATGTAAATTTGATTTACCAGGAGATTACAAGAACTTGCAAGTGGGTAATAAATAGAATCTCTTCACTTAAAATTCATATCCATAATCCAAATATAGCATGGCTGAATAATAAAGTGTACATAGCAATCAAAGATCGCGATAAAGCTTATAAATTATTTAAAATAGTGCCAATCTTGGAAGAACAAAATAAATGAGACAATTCCAAGCAGAGTTAGCAAAGGAATTTAATGTATACTTTATAAATAATGCAAACGAGATGATTACAAGTGGTATGAGCAATAAATGATGTCACAATAGTAATTATAATCTATATCCAGTATTATTAAAATTTAAAACGTTATTCATAAAGGATTTAGAACAAATTATAATGTCGCTTGATAACAAAAACAACAATCATGATATTTTAAGCAACAAAGTAATAAAGCATATATTTCAAACTGACATGTGCTTTTGCATTTAATTAATACATTTTTATCAGAAGGAAAAATGCCTATTGAATTAAATATTAGTACAGTTCTACCTATACTAAAAGTTCTCCATACTGTTAAAGCTGAGTTTAGACCTACTAATACCTTACCAACGGTGGAGAAAATACTAGAAATTGCAATACATAAACACTATTTAAATACGTTAAGCAAATGATGTTTTAATTAATTCAGTCATGATTCCTTAGCCACTATTCAAGTGAATTTGCTCTTTAGCTCTTTATCATCGTCATCATAATCATTAGGTGTTCAGCCCTGGAACTGGTTAGACACGTACCTTCATTGTTTCCTATTCTGAAACAACCTACACGTTTCCCTGAAATTTCCACAGCCTACATCTTTTATAATCTCTGCGTTCAAGAGTCTGATCTAGGTCCACCTCTATTTCTCTTTTTTCTTATACATGCTTGTAAAATATCTCACACTATTCTTCAAATGCCTTAGAACGTGTCCTATCCTTCCATTTCTCCTATTTTTTTTTGTTTTCCACAGATATCCTTCTTTTCCTTCTATTTCTAGAAACCTTCATTGTTATTAACTTTGTCTGTTCATGCTATCATCATCACGCATCTGAGGCACCATATTCCAAAAAGCTTCTATCTTTTCCTGTCTGCTTCTCATTTCCCCATTTCATAGCTGTACAGTGCTGTGCTCCATACATATGCATTCAACAATTTTTACCTTGTTTCTATGTTTGTTGTCTTCGAACATAAGCAGCTTCTATTTCTTGTTAAATACAGCTTGGTGCCTCTTCATTGTTTTCTAAATATATACTGATATTCAGTGGTATATGAATAAAGTTAAGTAACTTGACGGCAACCAAGATCCCCCAACATTTAGATATTTGCCAAATTAATAGTTTTCTAATAAATCCTTTTGCACAATCAACATTAGTTGAGAATATTGTAAAACCAACTTCTTTTTATGCAAATGTAAAAAAAACATTGACAGTATGAGGTGCATGGTGATAATTGTTCCCGATCTAAAGCGAGCATTTGAACCACTAGATTGTGAAACTATGATAGTAAAGTTAGATCAGCTGGGTATTAAAGAAAAAGTGCACTACTGGTTTGCGGATTATATTACTAGAAGCTGGCAGACGGTTAAAATAAAGAACCATATACCAGGGGAAATATATAATAATACAGGTGTACACCAGGAATGTGCCAGCTTGTAATGACACTAAGCTAACAGAAGTCATCAAGAAAATGAATAATACATTAGTCAGTGTTAATCGATACTTAAAACTAAATGGACTGAAATTAAATATACAGAAAACATAAGCAATGATAATTACAATCTAAACACCAACAAAGATATATAGATGTCAATGACATTCATATAAACATTAATAATAGCAAGGTTGAAATAGTAAACACTGTTAAATATTTGGATGTTCAAGTTGATAATACTTTATCATTGGAGAAACATTTTGAATATGTATATGACAAGATTGTAAAGAAAATAAGTTTTTTTTCTCAAATTTTAAAAAATTTAACTTGTGATACCAAATTTATGGTGTATAATACTATTATTCAACCATATTTCGATTATTGGGCATCAATTTTTTATCTTTTTAATAAAACGAGAATATCACAACTTTGAAAACTTTAGAATAGAGGCATGCGCATTATTTCAAAAACAAACCATTATACATCCATTTTCAGTATGCTAAAAACATTAGAATGGATATTTATTTATCAACAATTAAGATATTTCACAATGATGTTTATATATAAAATGTTAAATAATTTGGCACCTTTTGATTTTAATGAATGTATTATCCATAGGCACGAGTTACATTTACACAACACACGATGTAATAACGATATACATATTGCTAAAACCAAATTTAAAAGCACTATGCACAATTTATTCTACAAAGAATTTTATGAATACAACAGATGCCTGATCGTGTAAAAACAAGTTGTAGTTTGAAAATATGTAAACAAGAGGTAGAAAGATTTATACTGTTAATGGAACTGAAGTAAGGCATTAATACAAGTGATATGTTGTGGCATTTATGTAATGACAGTTGCAGTGGTTTATCTAAAAAGAGAGCAACTGCAAAATGTTAAATGTGTTAATTTTTCAAATGTTTTGTATTTTTTTTATATGTATCGTGCAAAGTGAATTTGTTTATTAGGGAAACCTGCTTGCGAATAAATAAAAAAAAGTACGTGCACGTATACCAAATGCTAGCACTTAAGAACACAGATACAAACACATAGATATACATTCAAAAACATGTATCTGCACACACACGCACACACACACACACACACATATATATATATATATATATATATATATATATATATATATATATGTACACATGTGCACATATGGATATGCAACTCTCATGCACAATTGAACTAACTCATTTATGCAATTACAAATGCTCCTACATAGTCACAAATGCATATATGCACAAATACACACGGTGATATGTACACATGCATGTGCAAATGCACGGCCACTTGCAAATACATTGTAGCGATCGCGGAGTTTTAATAATAATATGTACATTACTTAAAGGATCGGTTGATCGGGTTACGTTATCTTAGATGAGGGTTGGTCGAGCAGTTTTTCTTTTTTGTTTTTTTTGTTTATAGTGTGGTTTTAAATAGGGGAGACGTGGCTGTTAATATTTCCAGCTGGAAGGGTGGAGGTGCTATCATTTGCTTTATACGCACCATAGGTTGTTACTTAATTAAAACTCGGATCATATTATTTGGTATATTTAACTATTAAATATACAATTTATTTATTATATTATCATTTTTAGAAATTTAGACTTTAGATACACTACTTACGAATACTGTTATCCAGTGGGCACATTCCCTATTACTTATGTTTAGTACTGGTACAATTTACATCATGCATAAAACTTACCCGTAATAAACTCAGTTACTGTAACTTTCACCAATACCAACTTACCCATCGGTCAAATCATGACTCTCCATATAGTATTTCACCCGTTGAAATCTGGAGGGGAACTGCCTCTCTTTTATTTTTTTTCTTCCTCGCAGTCACTCTGTCCTTTTACATTGATAGCTTTGCTTATTTCCGGTTGGTAACCGGCAGCTACTTAATGGGTTCTGCTTGGACTTTGACTTTATTGTCATTCCGCTGTGCCTGTCTATTTCAAAATTATAAGCTATTTTGCTAGCCTTATGTTGTAATATGCTGTTTCCTCTATTGGAAATAACACATAGGTTAAAGAACTGAATGAACTTATAATAAATTTAACTTTAAATACTATTTCTATAAATGAGACTATCTAATTTTACTAGTTTCCTATTTTAACATTTCTAATTAAATTTTTTTTTCATTGGGTGAGTATATGTGGGGTACTATATAGCCCCTTGTGTTCTAGAAGAAAGCATGTTCTTTACGAGCATGCTTTCCTTCTAACCCTCTGTTTGTACCTACAAGATAACTCAATTTAATTCCTTAATTATAACTTGTCTTATAGTCTAACATTATTGTTTTATTATTTTCAATAACTTTTCTATTATATATTAATATTTATTTTTGGAAACTCATTTGCATTTTCCTTTATTGTTTTCTTTCACTATTCTTTTTTCTATTTTAGTTTTTGAACTTTCACACTTTCACTTACTGTTTGACTGTTTGCTAGCAGATGGGTCAGTAGTGACAGAGGTGAAGGTAAGTATGTTAATTTTGCGGGCGTATCTCCATTTTCCGTCTGATTTATGCTGTTTAATTTGTAAGATTGTTTTGTGACTAATGAACTGGGTCAGAATAAATCTGTTGGGATACATACTTGCTTGATATTAGGTGGTTGTGGGGAGCTTGTTGAGCTTGTGGGCGTTTGTAATGGTGCAATGGGCTCTCGACTGTGGTTGCTGCTGTTGACTTTTTGTGGTGGTTTGTTATGAGTATCATGGTAAGTGTATTCCAGATACTTGCCAAAATTGAAAACCAAATCCTATTGTTTTATATATTGTTATTCCGTTTGTGACCGTACCAATTATATATTTAATAATTTTTTGTATTACATAAAATCCAATAACATCACTGCAAAACATTCCAATGTCTGTAAACCATCCCCAAACATATTGCAGGGTTGACTTTGCTAAATGTTTCCATTTCCTCGGTGTCAAAAATGTGTAGTGTGGTAAAACCTTGTTTATCTGTTTCATGACCTGTTATTCAAAGTGTTAAAATGTTTTGTATTGCTCCGTGTTCCATTCGGTTACTGAAAAAATTCAATATTTAACAATGATATTTATTTTTAAAATTTTCAATGGATTAATGCCAAGTTATTTTGAAGAGTTTATTGTTCATGCCGAACAAATACATAACCACGAAACTAGGTCACAAGGCAATTTATATGTTGCAAGGACCAAATTAAAAAAGACTATGAATTAAATATTGTTTAAAGGTTTGATTAAATATAATACTTTACTAAAAGACATTCGAGACTGTAATACATTAATATCTTTTAAACAGAAATTAACAAAAAAAACTAAAACCTAACTAAAATGTAAGTACTTTATAAAATAAATCAAATGACCTAAACTTGGTAGAGGTAATTATAATTTTCAAACTTCCAGTTAAGCAATAGTTGCTTTTACTGATACTTAATTTTTCTTTTTGGTCTTGAGTAACTTCTAAGTAACACTAAATGTATTTGTATTTATATCTACTTGAATTATGAAAGCATGTTCTTTCTATTTTCTATTATAATGTATTGTAATATTAGGATTACCTACTTTAAATAAATATTATTATTATTATTATTATTATTATTATTATTATTATTATTATTATTATTATTATTATTATTATTAATAATTGTTGCATTTTTTCTAATTCTTGTGGTGTGTGTAATCCATCTTGACCTAAGTGGTTGTATGGGCTTAAATTTAATTTTTGTTTCTTCCTCTGGCGAGAATTGTAGTGGTGCTTCAATTTGTGTAGGTTGTGGGTTCATATTCATCCATTTTCCATCAATAAAATAGAGTGGTGTAGCAATTGGTTCGCATGGTATTTGGGTTGCATAATTTACTAACACATGGCTAATTGGTGTCATAAATTTTGACTAATTATTTACTGTAACTGGTAGTTGGTTGTAACAGAATGTCGTTCGTCGTAGTGTTGTTCTGGTGTACATTTCATGATGTATATAACTCCTCCTGAAATTTTACTAATGTGTTCTGCATTGCTTTGAATTATTGTGCTTAGAATATCCGGTGAGAGTTGAGCTAGTATTAAACGGTTCTTTAAAATTTCGCGATTTGTTAAACATCTTGTGTATACTAGGTCACTGTACATTGTATCTTTCATTTTTTTATATGATTGTTTTACATATAAGAATTTTTAATTAACATAAGTTATCAGGTCGGCATTTTGTGGTAACATTTTTATTTCGGTTCTAATGTTTATTTCTGATTGACCCACTATTGCTAATATTCTAGGATGTTCTGTTTGCCATATTTGATATCCGCAAAGGGTGGTTTGTTTAATTAATGCTAGAGCATAGATTTTGTCTAGTTATTCCACTACTAAGATTTTTCAGTTAAATGATTTCTGTGTGATACAATTGTTGCGTTTCCCTTGTGTAGCGTACTTAGATTTAAGTCGCATGCTGCTTTCGAAATAAAATTCCATATGGTTTCTCCGTACGTAGAGTCTATGCAATAGGCTTCTAAAAATTTACATGTTATTCCATTTGTTAGGCTTATTTTGTGGTTATTCAATTTTACTGTTGCTGTATATTCTGTTACTGTAATTTTGACTTTGGCTTGTATCACAGCTTTACTCCAAGTATGGCCGTTTTCCGTGTATGTTCCTCTTTCACATGTTCCATCGTCTGCTACATGTCCTAATATTGTGATAGCTGCTGTTGTTGTCGCATTGATTTGTATACCACCAATTATATTTTCATAAATTTTTAGTGACTTAAAGCGATGTACATCTTTGCAGTTTTCAACTTCTAGTGGGTAAAGATAATTTAATACTCCTCCTGCTACTGCTAAACTGTGTGAATGCATTCCACAATGGGTTATAACTCGCGTAATTTCGATTAAACACGTTTGCACTGTTTGTAGTTTATATTTGTCTCTCTGTATTATTTGCACTAGCGCAGATTCTTTGCGATAGTTTGTTTATACATCCGGACAAGCTGCTATGTCCTTCAACGATATCACTGTGATGTTTGGTGAGATGTTTTGGCAGTCGTAGGAGATAAACGTGCATACCATTGTTATTTTCACTGCTGCTATAATGTTCCAAACGAGTTTCTGTTTATAAATTTTCTGTACTATTAAATCTTTCCTATTTCTTATACTATTACATTTGTTTATTTACTTGACTGTAAAATTATAATAATTAAAATCACAGTTCATATAAAAATTTGATACCTAATCTTTTTGTACTTTTCTAAATGAAGATAATGTTGATCAATTCGTTGCTCGTGTTTTAATTGCTTTCCTGAAATAATTATTTATGTTAGTACATGTAAAATTAAACTGATAATCTTCCACTTTTCTATTTTTTTTTCGTTTTATAGTCTTCGTATTTCTTAATTTTTCTTTAGCTTAGATAGCTTTAACTTTTTATCGGATTGTGGCATGTCTCGCGGAGGCTTTTGTGCCGTTTCGATTTATTGAACCTAGGTTTTGCATGTCTAAGTTTTCTTCATTCTTTTTAATAAAATCCATTGTACGTCTACCCACTCGTGGGCGGGTTGTTTTTGTTTCTTTATTTTGGCGTGCTTGGCGTCTAGTGGGTTTTCTAGTTCTTATAAGATTGCGATAGTTGCGTCACGTGGGTTTATTCCGGCGTTGGGGGATTGTTGTATTGGGATGTTCTCTGGGACATCGTCATTTGGAAGACCTCTGACGGGCTCTAGTAATTTTTTGTCTGTATTATTTATTCCTGCACACGGTTTAAGTCGATTTACATGTACCACTTGTACTTCCCGTCCGTTCAGTTAATCTAATTTTAACAGTTACTGGCCCCTTAACTTAGATTATGCGGTAAGGACCTGTCCATGTGGTTGCTACTTTTTTTGCTATTCCTGATTTGTTGGAGGGATCGTGTAGGCACACTAGGTCTCCTAATTGTGGGCTTTTGTCTTTCGTGTTTTTATTGAACTGAATGGCTCGATTTTCTGCTGTCTTTGTCAGTAGATTTCGTACTTCCTTAAGGGCTATGTTTAGTCTGCTAGAAATTTCGGATACATAGTTGTGCTCGCTGTCGTATTGTATTCTGTTTGGTCTTACGATGTCGTTGATTGGTAGGACGGGGTTCCCTACCATGTAATAACAAGTAAAAGCTATATCCCGTTGAGGAGTGGGCGTTTATGCAGTACGCCATTTGTAAATACGAGATCCTTTTGTCCCAGTCTTGTTGGTTTTTCTGTATGTAATGTGATAAAAAGTCTTTAAAAACTCTGCGACTTTGTTCTATTTGTCCGCTTGATTGTGGGTGGTAGGGGGTGGTTTGAATCTTTTCAATTTTTAAAAAAGTGCATCTTTTTTCAAACATGACGGATACGAAGTTTGTTCCTTGGTCTGTAGTTAGTGGTTTTGGGATGCCATATCAGGCAATGTCGATGGTTACAAACGATTTGGCAATGGTGTATGCCGTTTGGTCAGGTAGTAGTATTGCTTCTACGTGTTTTGTAAAATGGTTTTGGAATGTTTACATGTATTTATTTCCCTAGTACGAGGTAACAAAAGGGCTTGTGATATCCATGGACACTCTTTCAAAGGGGGTTGTTATGTCTAGGAAACTTTGAAGGGGTGCTGATTTTAAGTGTGTGGGGTTTTTCGGCGACAGCACGATTGACTTTTGGACAACGTACGTTATGATATCGTTTTTCATGTTTGGCCAGTAGCAACAAGTGTGAATAAAGGCTAGTGTCTTTGTTTGACTTTGGTATCCTGCGCACAGTAGGTCGTGAAAATCGTGAATCACTTTTCCGATTAATGTTTTCGGTATTAGCAGGCGGTCGTTTTCTTGTAGCATTTTATACAGTATGTCATCGTTATTTAGGTAAAATATTGGGTCGTTTGTTGTTGGTGTCGTTTCTAATTGTTTCATGACCTCTTCACAGAACAAGTCTTGTTTCTGATGTTGTTTAATTAATTCCCTGTTTCACATGGGGATGACCTCTAATTCTAGTGTATGAATGGTTTCCTGGTGTGTTTCATTGTCGGTCCCTTGATGATATATGTGCACGGTAATGTTAGTTCTTTTAAATATAAATTTAATCATTTTTAACACGGTTTCCTATTGTATATGCAGCTAAATGCTTCTACGTTTTCGTGATTTTTTCCGCTCCTGTGAACTACATTAAAATTGTATTTCGCTAGTAAGAAGGCCCATCTGCCTAGTCGAGAACTTGAATCTTTTAAGGATAGCAGCCATTTTAGCGGCCGGTGGTCGGTTATTATCGTGAATTTTCTACTATATTAATAGCATCGAAATTGTGTAATGCCAAACACTACTGCCTGCATTTCTTTTTCGGTTACACTGTAATTTAGTTGACTTTTATCAAATTTTTTGAAACGAATGCTATAGGTTTTGTGAACCTGTTATGTTCTTGGCTTAATATTGCTACCATTCCTATGCTAGAGGCGTCTGTTTCTATAATGAAGGGTTTACGGAAGTTAAGGTAGGCTAGTACGTTATCTGACGTTATTGCCGTTTTTATGTTTTGAAATGCGTTTAGCGCTTTGTTGGCGATCTCGAATTTTACTTCCTTTATTGTAAGATACGTTAGGGGCTCTGCGACTTTCGAGAAGTTTTTGATGAATCGTCGGTACCATCCTACTAGTCCTAAAAATGCTCGAATGTCTTTAACTGTACGTAAAAGTGACAAATTTTGCACTGCCCTATTTTTTTCAGGGTTGGGTTTAATTCCTTCTTGAGAAATGTTGTGTCCTAGGTATTTAACTTCTTTCATAAATAATTTGCATTTACTAGGTTTTAATTTAATATTTGCTTTGCGAAATCGGTCGAATACCAATACTAATTTATGAATATGGTCCTCGATACCCTTTGAGTTGCGTACAAGAAAGTCGTCCAAATACACTTGGCAGGTGTGTCTGGTTAAACCCGTTAGTGTGAAGGTTACAAACCTTTTAAAGGTCGAGGGGGCGTAACAGAGTCCGGATGAGAGTTTGTTGAATTTCCAGTGACCATCTGGTGTGGAAAAACTTGATATGTGTTAATGTTCGTCAGTGACATCTTTTTGGTGATAGGCTGAGGTGACGTCGAAAGTACTAAAAAGGGTGGAGTTTTCTAAGTAGTATAAAGTTTTATTTAAGTTTGGGATGGGGAAGACGTCCATTTTGGTTACCGAGTTAAGTCCTTTATAGTCATATTTTTTCTTTGCCGTTTGCCGTTTTCTTTATGATTAGAACAACGGGGGCCGACCATGGAGAACTGGAGGATCTAATTACTTTAGCTCTTAGCAATCTATTTCCTTTTGCAGGGTTTTGCTTTAGAAGAGGGGTACTCTGTAGGGTCGTTTTGCTATTGGAGCCACGTTTTCGGTTATGATTACGTGTTTCATCTTTGTTGTGCTTGTTATGATTCCTTTCCCTTCGTCGGAAATGTCGCTGTAGTATAGTATGAGATCTTATATGATTTTTCGGTTTTGGCCATGTAAGTGTGACAAGTCAAATTTTTCCAAAAGGTTTTGGTTCGTGCTTGTGTCTACTGTGTGTATAGAGTTAATTTTTGTAAGTGGGTTCTACGTGTTTACGTTTACGGGTTCTGCTATTCCTATATTTTGGTTCTTGGCAAGCGTAATGTCTGCATAACTCAAGGTGATCAGCTGTATTGCCTTTTTTATCTTCGTTATTGATTAGTGTTTGTACGGCGAGGTCTCCATTGCTTCCCTTTGCCAATTCAAGTTCAAAAAAAAATTTAAGAATTGAAACTATTAAAGTAAAACTTATGAAGTCAAAAGTAACCCATCCTTCAACCCTAAATTACACAACACTATGAGTGCCGCTGAAGGCTAAAGACCGTGAAGTATCCTTCCCTACTCCATAAGAGAATAGAACACCTACCGGGGTCAAGCTCTTCATCTCTTGTGCTGGATTGCTAAGATATTACTATCTGAGAAATGAAGCAAGCTACATTTGCCACTGAAGTTATATCCTAACCATTTTTCCAGAGGAGGACTGAAGATGAACAGGCAAGAAAAGGTAGGTTTGTGTTGTCAGGTGACTGTTTGAAGAATTAGCAATGTTGTCTCTCTGGGTGTGGTTGATAGCGGGATTAGGAATAAAGTACCTTTGAGACTAGATCTTAAGGAGGTGAAAAAGAAAAATGCATACTCATGAGGTAAACGTCTATTCTGTTCGTTAGTAAAGTTATCAATTTACCCCCACTTAAAAAATAATTTCCCAAAATAAAAAAATTAAAAATTAAATCAGGTCAACTATTGTGCAAATCTATGTTTCAACTTCAAATATTTTTAATCTTGATATTTGTCTTCATTTTTATTACAAATCTCGTTTGGTTTCAAATTTATCTCATGCCCAATCTTTCAGGATTGACCTATATTGTCACTATTTCACACATCTTTGTCAAAACTATCAATAATCAAAAGTAAATCTAAAGATTTGAATATTTATCCAACCCTGATGAAGTCTGTCGCATCTGAGAGCAAAGTATGTTTCCCCAAAATTTATTTCTGTCTCAATAACTAACTTCATGCTGTCGTACATCCTAACTATGCTATTCTCAGAATTTTTTCACTCCAATATCTGCCAGATCATTAATTTTTTGGCATCCTACTCGTAAATCATAATTCAATTCGGTCTCAATAAAAAAGTCTACATTCAACGTATATCACACTTAAAACTAAAAAAGTTTCTCGTTTTCTCTAGTCACAATTAGTCAAATTTCTGTTTTAAAACCTCGCAAGAAATTTTCAAAAAAATCTTTCACAGAAATTACTTTTTATCGGCTAATTTAGAAAAATGACAATTAATTTTTAAAAATTCATTGCGTAAAAACTCACATTGAAAACATTTTATGGTTAAATGATTTAACAAATCTAAAAATTTATGGCCTATATGTTAATGATAAAAACAAAGTGTTTCACCAATTTAAAAACAAAGAAAAAGCTAAACAATAAAAAAACTAAGGTTGGAAAAATTACTTTAAAATAATAAAAAGTACCTCATATTTAAAAATTTCTTAATTTTTTATAGGATTAAAATTTTTTGCTGTTAAATTTTGAAGTCGTTTTTTTTATTGATACCAAAATGTAATAGGAAAACAACATCAAAATCTAGTTATTAAAAAAAAACTTATTACCTTTGTGACCCGCCCTGTCAGGGGTTGACATATCACAAAGTTGTTTTGAAAAGTAAAAAATGTAATGAGACGAATAAATAGTAAAAAGTTGAATGGAATGCAGCTTCAAGAAAAATGTTTCGCAAGGATAACAAAAAATGTGCATATTATATAATATCTGAACTTACTCTCGCACGGACAAAAATATTTTTCATGCCCCTGTAGGTGGAAATGTTATCATTGTAAGTGTTTAGAAGGGTTGGGGATTTAAATAGTTCACCCTGCCATTAATTTGAAATTTTGCGTTGTGTTGAGTCAATGGTAGCTGTTATTTGAAGGAATTATGGAATTATGAATAAATTGGAAAGCTGGTTCGTATAATTAAATATTGAAAACAGAAAAAATGCGAAGTGGTAAATGCTTTTGTCGGTGGCTTAGATTTAGGGTTTTTTTATGATATTCTTTTTAGCAAAACCTGGAGGTTAAGAAATTGTTTTTTCAGAAAAGTGTGGTGTATTTAAATTGAACGTATTTTGTGTCAATTGAGTTTAAGTTTAGATTGTGACCAACGGTTTGGCAATTCTCAATTTTGACAGAGAAAAACCTTTGAGGGTAAATGCTAATGTAACATAATTTTTTGTATTTCAGCCCTTTTATTTATTATTTTTGTATTTCTATATTTTATTTATTTTTCTTTTCTCGTTTTTCCTTGGATGCACCACTGCAGTTAGCTAACGCCTCCTTATATTGCTACAAGGTTTTTGTCCCTTTAGGGCAAATCAAAATTTACTAACTTCATGCATGTTTTACCCGTAACAACCTTCCCAAACATTTTTTATATTGCATAGAGCAAAGTGTCTTCGGTGATTATTACAATTAGTTTTTACGATATGCTCATAGTAGGATTTGGCAATTGTAAGCAAAGACAATTGTTTATTCTTTTTTTTAAACTGTTTGTTTCACCTTCAGTCATGTGTTTAATGAGACACTTTTTAACAAATTATAATAGTGCAGGAGTGATAAAATATTACAATTATGTTAAGAGTTGTATGCATTTGACCTACAAATATTTTTCTGTTGTATTCTATTTTAGGGAAATCTCTTTTAAGGGCACATAGTAGTATGCAAGCATGCTTCGGTTGCACTTTGTGGTAATACAAAAAAGAGATATTTTTGGATTACTCTGCATGAGATGGAATAATTTTAAATAGTATCTATTGTCCTTTTAACTTTCTGCTTTATAATTTTCTATGAAATTTTTGGAGATACCCCTGATTGATGTTTATGAAGTTTTTCCGACTCTCAAAGTGTTTTTCATAAGTGATCTAACTAGTGGCTCTATGAAGACCCTTACCTTCTATTTTTGCACTCCCGTTTTTAGGGAAATTGGTTTTATATAAACGAATCTTGACCTCTTTTGCTTCATAGCTTTAAAAAAGTATATAATAAGACCAAGTACACTGCAAGTGAGAGTGAGAACAATATTTCTGACTCAATTAATGGTATATTTTGAGAACATTTTTCTTTTCTATAATTGAAATCTATTCTTTTTGGTTAACAGTTATAATTTCTTGTCATAAGCTTGACATGTGCTGCATACCTTAAGTAAATTGTATAGATGTTTATGCAAAATACTTCTAAAGTAAAAGTCGTCATATCTTACTGTCAAAGATATAAAACTAGTAATGTAAATGTATCATTTTACAATTCCTCGATCATTATAATAGAACTTTGAATAAGCATTGAATGAACTTAAAATAGATAACACATGTAGGTACAGAACAATCAATGTATTGGGAACAAAGTACGGAATGTGCTGTGCTTTTATTAAACGTCTTTGCGATGGATATGCATTATACAGATACATATATTTTCATTCAAGCACATGCGACTAATGTGAATTGCAACAGCGTCTTCTAAAGGGCAGATGTAGCTTGTTCTGAAACTGTTCTTAAATACAATTGGATGTATTTAACTTTTGCTCGAATATTAACCCGTGTTAATATTTTATTAGAGCATTTTGCATTTTATATAAGTATTTAATTTTTACTTGGATGTTACGGGATAAAGTTATTCCATTTTTATTTTAATGTAGTAATGTATTTTATGGACAATTTATATTAATATCCTCGTAGGAAACTTCATGCCTTTGAAATGTGGTGCTACAGACATATGATGAAGATATCATTGACAGAGAAAGTTAAGAACAAACAGGTACTAGAAATGGTAGGGGAAGAAAGAAGTATGTGGAAAACAGTAAAAAATAGGGGAGATAAAATGATAGGCCGCATACTAAGACATGAGAGAATAGTGCGGAATATATTTGAAGCAGAGATAAAAAAAAAAGAGGTAAATGTAGACCTACGTTAGACTATTGCACACAGATAGTGAAATATGTATGATGTGAGAATTTCAGGGAAATGTGCATGTTAGCTCAGAATAGAAATCAATAGAAATACGTATCCAACCAATTCCAAGATGGAAAACCTAATGACGAAAAAAATAACTGTACTTAAACCTGATGATAACCATTAGCAATTACAGGTACTGGTTTAACAATACTCTCAACTAATGTTAATTGTGTGAAAGGATTTACTGAAAAATTATTAATTCGGCAAATGTCTAAGTGTTTATGGATCTTGGTAGCCACAGACTGCTTAACCCCTTCACATACCACAGAATCTTAGTGAAATAGAGCATATAGTTAGGAAACAACAAAAGGGGAACCGAGTTGTATCTAGGCTGTGGAAATTTTAGGGAATGGTGTAGGCTATCTCAGAATAGAAATAGGTGAAGGTATGCGTCTAACCAGTTTTAAGACAGAAAACCTAATGACGAAAAAAGTAATTGCACTTAAATCTGATGATTATTATAAACAACTACAGGTGTTGGTTAAGAAATATTTTCAACTATGCTGATTTTGCCAAAGGATATATTCGAAAACTATTAATTCGGCAAATGTTCAAGTGTTAGCGGATCTTGGAAGCCGCAGACTGCTTAACCCCCTTCACACTATGGGGAATTAGGTTATATATTTGTAAACAATAGAAGGGGAACCGAACTGCATCTAACAAGAAAGAGCAGCAGCTATGTTCGAAGACAACAAACATAGAAACAAGGAGAAAATTGTTGAAACCATATGTGTGGAGCCCAGTACATAACGTCTATGAAATAGGAAAAGTAGGAGAAGCAGACAAAAACGGTAGAAACTTTTTGGAATGTTGTGCTTCAAATGTATGAAAATGATAGCATGAACAGACAAAGTTAAGAATAAGGATGGTATAGAAATAGTAGGGGCATAAAGATATCTGTGGAAAACAAAACAAAAAGTAGGAAAAATAGAAGGGCATTTTCGGGGCTAGTGCGGGAGGTAGAAGTAGACCTAGATCAGACTATTGCGTGCAAATAGTGAAAGATGCAGAGTGTGTAAATTTCAGGGAAATGTGCTGATTAGCACAGAATAGGAAACAATGAGGGTACGCGTCTAATAAGTTCCAGGACTAAAGACCTAGTTACGATGAGGAAACTTTAAATAATATATTGTTAAATACAGTTACATTAAAATCATTTCAACAAATGGTATTGTTAATAGTTTTAGAAAATGAGTAGACAATTGTTTTGTCAACAATGGCCAACTGTTCTTATAAAGCGTATGCTGAAAAAAATTAATTGTAGTAATTACATTAGACACATTAATGTATGCAACATAAAAAACAATGTGGTTGAAAAGGCGTATAACTAAAAATATAATTTTGTCAATGTTTTTATTTACCTAATTATATTAAAATTAAACATTTAAAGCAGCATTGCAAAAGCACAAAAGAAGTCAAGTTCATCAAAAACTTTTGTTGAAACTTGCTGTATTTGAAAAACAAAGGTAAAACTTGATGGTCAAAAATGAGAAAATCTGCAAAAATTTTATAAAAAAATTGCAAAAATTTTAAAGTGCTGCATTCAAACAACATAATTATGGGGCAGCAAAAATTAGCACTTTGAGATACCAAAAAATGCATCTTTTCAAATAGACATGAGGTATTTTTAACTTAAAGGATTAGTTACTTTGATCTTTCAAGCAATTACATGCTTTTTGTTTTGGAAACAAATTTTTAGGTAATATATATGCAAAATTTAAATTCTGGTACAAAAACATATATATATATATATATATATATATATATATAAATATTTATATTTATATATTTATATATATATATATATATATATAATATATGTATAAAGTGCCCTCGCTTTGTGTCATTATTAAAAGGGTGATATGAAAAATGCCCGATGTTGGGCATAACTAAAAGAGTGCTGTGATAACGCCGCACGTTGTGGTGCCTCTGAAAAAGTGCTGTGATAAGGCCGCGTTGATTGTTACTAAAAGAGTGCTGTGATACAGATACTGCAATTTGTAAAACTTGAAATTATTCGCTTACCTTCCTTTCAAATTTTGCCTGGCAAGCTCAACAGAACTGACGGAGTGTTCAAAATGAAATAAAACACAGCAATAATAGAAAGCATTTATACAGTATTAAATATTTTCCCACGTACGAAAGCATTTAGAACATTTACAACATTGTTTCTTTCAAACATAAAATAATTTCTAAGAAGTATTGATTACAAACAAAAGTTGTTGCTTACCTTATTTTAAATTTACAGAATTAAACTTATTCTTTTGAGGATGGTTTACCTGGTTATGATTATTTCCATGCTTGTAAGATTTGTTTCGGCCATAAGAAATTCTTGACAGATAATCTATTAAAAGCCAGAATATTTCGAACTCTGATCACAAATTCTCCTGGTAAAACTCTTTACATAAAAATATTATATGATTAGCACTTATTATTATTATACCTTACATTAAATATAAATCAGTTAAAAATAAATCTAAAAGTGATACTTGCAGAATCCACAAAAACGTTTGTCGAAATAAAATATCTTCTTATTTTAAATTGACGTCAAATCAGCTTACAACATTCTCCATAAAAAAATTCTCATTTTAAACAGC
Organism: Platerodrilus igneus; assembly: GCA_036346225.1. Taxonomy (NCBI): domain Eukaryota; kingdom Metazoa; phylum Arthropoda; class Insecta; order Coleoptera; family Lycidae; genus Platerodrilus; species Platerodrilus igneus. Next base: position 771,063 of record JARFIW010001306.1, read on the forward strand.
AATTACCAAAGTACCTTTCTGGTTAAATCTTCCTTTCGATTGTTTAATAAAATCCTTAAACATAGCGTTATCTTGAAGAACTATCCCTCTTGTAATGAATAATTTTCATTTTTCGTTGTAAGTTACGTTTAAAACATCGCTTCCTTATTCATTGCAACCTCGCCACTATTAAATTACAATATGCTTACTGCATACTCAAATACTATTTCCGCATAGCAACTGCTCGCGACTTAAAATAACATTTCGCGCTCGAATGAATCGAATCAAATTATTGAATGAAATCGAATATCCCTTTGATAAACGCTACCTTATATATTCAAATTTATCTGTTTCCAGAAGCTAATAGAAAAATGTAGAAGCATTATGATGCAAAGGTCTTAGAAAAACCAATTAGCATCTAAATTTGCGGCGTTTTATTACCTAATTATCCGGTTCCAGTTACTCGTGACGCGCTAGTTGTCCTTGTTTCACATATACTATTATTGCAGCATCGTTTAAAGGATAATCAATTTCTGTCTGATATTTCTTGGATTTTTATGGGTTTTCCATGTTTCTGCCGCTTCTAGGAGTAAAATGTTTATTTATTAATGAGTTTATACGAATTTGACGTATTCTCCCAAAATCTCCTTTCCAATCTAGTCTATTTCAGAACATTCTCTATTTAAAATAAATTTGTGTAACCCACAGGGTAATTAATTTGAACTTTAATTGCTTTTTAATGCAAAAGAGATGCAAATGTTTGTTTTTTGTGTTTCAGTACATAAAATTACTGTTAATTTTGGGGTTTTAAATACATGTTGATTGTAGTGTCTTATGCCATTTACAGCAAATAAAAGAATATTTTATATGCATCGATTTGCATTAGCATTAAAATGCGTTTTACGGCATCTTACAATTAATCATTTTTACAACTTACATTACTTGCTATTTATTTACAATACGCTTATATAATACAGGGCGATTATTTATACATGCACAATCTGCAGTTAAATATTAACTATATTCTAATAGAAAAAATGGAAGAAAAAATTTCTTTAGAAAACCCAAGAAAACTCTAAAACCGTAAAAAATAATTTTTATCCGGTTCGAAGAACCAAAGTATCAGACAATAAAAAAATCATTCGGAAAGAAAAAATGTAGGGGAAGTAATTGTTGAAAGCAAAAATGGAATGGCCTAACACCACCAAAGTCGTCGAAGGACGGATATTTCTAAGAAAGAAATGCTAAAGTTTTCAATCTCGAGAAAACCAGAAGTAAAAAAAGTGAACGAGGAAGAAAACCCACAGCAACCAAAGCAAAACAGTATTGTCTAGCCTCAAGTATGTACAGGAACAAGCAGAGCTGGAGTACAAAAATATATGAGTACTTCACACTGTGGTAATACGAAATCATCATAGACGAATAACCCAAAAGAAGAAAAAAAGCACGCTAATAGACTGAGAAGTTAACTAAGTAGCAATTTCCAAAGAAAATAAAATAAAGGTCTAAAAAGCATATACCACAGTAAGTGGATCAAAAATCAAACCAAGTTAATACAATGATCAACAGAAAGTAAGACCGGCTACAGGAAAGAAAGAGGAATGTCGAATGAAAGAAATAAGGAAGCAGAAAAATCAAAATCAAGAACACCAAGCAACAAGTATAAGAACCGAGAGAAAATACCAGAACAAAGCGAAGTTAGTATAAGAAATTTGGAGCGAGGGGATTAAGAATGTGGTTTACGACGTCTGCATCACCAGAAAGAGAGCAAAGCAATATTGGGAATATTAGGATTGTCAGGATGTGCGGGTTTTAGATCTTTGACATGCCAAATGCCTTTGACACCAAAAGAATAAGTGAGTTCATATGTCCAAGGAGAAATAACTTTAGTGACAGGAAAAGGACCAAGAAATTTAGGAGCAAGTTTGACCTTAAAATAACCTGAAGCGTCGGATAAGGCAAAATTACAGCGCCAAACGGGATCACCGAGTTGATAGGAAATAGGACGACGACGTAAATTATAACGATGATGTGTTTTTCAGTACTTAGCAGAAAGTTTTTTGAGAATATGGGAACGGATAGTTTTGAAATAACTGGGGTCAGAAGAGCATGTTCAGGGTCAGGAATGTCCATGTCGTTTATCTCGAAATAATTGCCGTAGAGGATATGTTCACGGCCAAATAAAGCGAAAAAAAGGAGTACAACCAACGATATCATGTTTGGAGATACAGATGGCACAAGAAATTTTTGGAAGATTAACATCCCAATGTCATTGGTAGTGAAAGGACATAGGAAGCGATCTTAGTCTAAAGGACACGGTTAATGCGTTCTGCAGGATTAGCTTGGAGATAGTAACAAGGATTTTGGTGTGATAACGGGCACATAAGGAGGTGAGTTGACTATGGAATTGTGACCCGTTATCTGTAATTATATATTAGGGAACGCCATAAAGTAAAAAAAGTTGTTCTTCCAGGATTTGCACAACTGATTGTTCAGTGGCCTTGCATAAAAGAAAAAAAAGAGGAAACTGTAAAGTAATCAGCCACTACACAGACCCGAGAATAGCCTTTGGTGGAGCGTGGAAGAGGACTTACAATATTGCAGGATAGGAGTTGCCAGAGATGGAATAGTTTAGCCCTAGGAACGAAGAAGCCAGGAGAACAGCACAAACAGAACAACGTTGGATGTAACGAGCGATGTCAGCTTTTATTAACATGTGTTACCAAAACACTTTCAAATGTCATTGTTAGATAACCAAACCGGCAAATTTAACTACAATTGCGCCTATTAAGTACTTTTGAAGGAATCTTATGTTAATCAAACTCGTATTCCTGTTTAAAAATAAAACGAATGCATACTTTAGAAATCACCAATTGTAAATAATCCAATATATTTGCTAGAATAATATTTCTGAGAGTCACATTTTTGATAAATAAACTGTTGTTCTATTACAAGAGCAATAGTTATATTCACAAGATAATAGTTGTACAAATTAAAACATACAAGATGTTGAATAAGCATTTATATTTATCGTTTTAGAATGCGTTTTAAAGGAATAGATTGATAGGTTTAATTAGAAGGTACCGTCAGGGGCGTTTCTTATAACAGATAGCTATGGAATATTGAAACGAAAGTGCAGGAGTATTTATAAGAAACCCTAAAATAAACTAAAACCATTCAGCGGGGTGTAATTGAATGTAACAAGTTTATGTAATTTGCATGGGTTTATGGCGTTGTGTTTATGAGATGATGCTATATAACTTTTTATGATCTCTAATTACATATATATATATATATATATATATATATATATTGTTGTAGATTTAAAGGGGTAAATAGGTGTATACAATAAAATTTCAGCAACCATGTATATAGAAAAGAGCAAATTATTTACGTGCCAAATTAATTTAATTCATTTAGTGAAAACGGACTAGTATTAAGGTATTTTTATACTTAATAATTGGAATGTTAGAATTACATGAAGGCAGAAAGCTTTAAAGCAAATAAAAGTTTAAGGATACGCATAATTAATCTTAATTTATTTTAATCAAACGCACGAAAGCAAAAGGAAGCGTGCTTGCATAAGAAAATCAATAATTTCTAACGCAAATATATTCGTTTTAAAAGTCAACGCTCAATTTTATCAGATACTAATAAGCAGAAAATTGAGGAATTGTTATTTTCAAACGGTCAATAATTAAGAGAAACACCTGCTTGTTAAATGTTACGTTCAAAAAATTTGAACGTAAGTTAATATAAGATTTCATAGAAATTGTTTTCAACCGTCAATTTGTATAAACAGCTAGGGTAACAAACATCTTAGGGAGCGAGTGAAATGAACAATCGGTAATATTCAACAGATATAGACAAATATAAAGCAGTGTTGGTTTGAAAGTCACGTAAGACATACACGTGGAGTTGATGTAAGACGTCGACAATATCGATTTTCTGTAACTCAAGTAGGGTTTGGAAGGAGACAGTGAACATATATAGAACAAAGATGAATAGCGTTTAGGAGGAGTTTGGTAACGACAGAAAACTTTGTCATTGGTTGAAAGTTTTCAGTTTTCGAAACAAACGCACACGCGAAGATAGAAAAGAATTGAAGGTATATAGCACGTAGGACGGGAGAAATTTTCCGAATTTAGCGACGGTTACGCTCAAAATTTTTAGAAACCGTTTTGGAAAATAAGCTTTTCGAATAAAACGGGTCCAGTAGGGGGTTGGAATAAGGATATAAATACCCAAGCAAAGCTATTAAAGCTCCTCTTCTCTTTTACTTTAATCAAGTGTTGAATACCGATTCAGACTAACATAACAATAAAGCTTTTAATTAGTAGTTTGAGTGTGTAGTAAAGTTACCTTTAATATCGTAGTTGAAAATATAAAACTGTAGTAGCGGACATCAAATTATTAACGTGACATACGAGTTAGTACGTATTTGAATAACAGGTCCGGCTACTACGACAAAAATTATTAAATGGATGCATGATATATGGGGGTAAGCAGAACTGGTAATCAAGTTTGTATGCGTGATATATGGGTATGGAATGGTACTGTGAGACGAAGTGAATAGCTTGCAGAGATATCAGATGGTAGAGGCCCGTCGATCCGCAAGCAGCATAGTAAATGGAAACAACGCCGAGGGGTTTCTGGTAATCATTTCCGACGGGAATGCAGAATGAAGCATTCTCCAAGTAATTACTTTGCAATTTCTGTTGTTATATAAACATTTGTGGAAATTTTGTGTTGTGTGGTTGACTTTTTGGTGGCATATTTATTGTTGTAGAAACTTGATTTAAAAGATACATGTATTTGACAATTTACTAATTTTGAGTAGTGAGAAAGGGTGTATATAGAATATATTAAAAATTTATTCAGTATATAAATTGTGTTGTAAAGAGTAAACGGGTCTGTAAATTTGTTTTAATTAATGCAAGGTTTTAAAAAGCATATACAAACAAAACTGGGTTATAATGAGCTCACAATACTCCAGTGTGAAGTCAATTTAGGGTTACGTGTGGGGCCCATCTACTCACATCTAATTGAATTTGTTTAAAATCATTTTAAAAATCAAGGACTTTAAAACATACGATATATTGAGCTGATAATTATTGAATCAAACTGTTTGGAAACATGTGTAAATATAATTTATCTGTTAATAGGTGTAAATAAAAGGTTGTATGGTTGTTGTATTATTTGGTAATTTTATTTGATGGTGTGTGAGTATGTAAGAGGTATGAATGTAAAATTAGGTATTTAAGAAGAGGCCGATTGTTGAACTAGCCAGGGAAGCAGATGAAATTCGAAGGCGTCCTTAATAAAAGAATAAGGAATTTTTTTGTTATTTTTTTTTTAAATTTTATGTTGGTCCAAGGAGGGGCACGAATTTTACTAAGCTTCCACGGCAATTTTATGACGCCCAATTTGGGGGGCTCAAATGATTTTTAGGAGCTGAAACAAGTAATCCAAAAACTGTCCGGAGTCCACGGCAATTTTATGACGGCCCAACGCTGGGGCTCGAATGATTTAGGTGAAGGCTCAATACTAAAAGCTTAGTTCCCGACTTCCACGACAATATATATATAAAATACAAGTTATTTGCAGTCCGCAATAAGAAATTGTGTAGAACAATATATAAAATAAGATGTATCTGATATTGTCGGAGGCGTTCACGGCCGGAGTCATTATAAATATTTATGGGTCCGGGTTGAGACCGTGTTATTTTATAAATTAAGGTCGACGTTTCGCCCACTTTTGTAAGGGGTTTCATCAGGACAAGAAAAGAAATAAGTAATAACATAAAAAATTTAAAAAATAATAAAGATAAGAATGATAATATTAAGTAGACAAGTTAAAGTGTAAAGAGAAGAGTTACTTCTGAACTAGTTTTTTGGCTTTGAATGGGCTAGTGAGTCTGCTAGTTTAGGAGTAACTCTTCTCTTTACACTTTATCTACTTAATATTATCATTCATATCTTTATTATTTTTTATATTTTTTATTTTATTACTTATTTCTTTTCTTGTCCTGATGAAGCCCCTTACAAAACTGAGCGAAACGTCGACCTTAATTTATAAAATAACACGGTCCCAACCCGGAACCATAAATATTTATAAGATGTATCTGTAAAAAAACTCTTATGAAAATAATAAAAGCTTATTGACGTATACAAATCGGGCTGTGGTTGCATAACCATTAACAAAACAATAGCTTTATTACTTCACAAGTGGATCTTCCTCCACTTGTGAAGTAATGATGTTATTGTTTTGTTAATGGCTATACAACTATTAGCCCGATTTGTATATGTCAATAAGATCTTATTATTTTCATAAGAGTTTTATATATATATATATATATATATATATATATATATATATATGTTATGTAGTATAACGACCTTGCTGATTTAAATATATTGAATGATATTAGCAGGTTGTAGGTCAGCTGGTTATTTAAGCGTACTCTTTATTATATTCTTAGCTTTCGGTTTATTTCAAACCTTTATCAAAGAAACTACAAAAACGTCATTATGGGCATCAAGCAATATACAATAAGTACTTACTAAATTGAGGTTGAATGCACATCAATATCATTGAACTATATAAAACTTAAAGTATACATTAAATTTTAAAATTGAACAATAAAACATTTAAAACTGTAAACTATAAACTATTTGCCTTGTGAACATGTATACTGTAAATAACCTTCAACGATAATTCTTTTATAATTTTGACTATTGTATTCTAAACCTGTCTTGATAGAGTGTGGGTGTGTTGAATGCGCATGAATGTGTGTGGGTATGTGTGAACGTATGTGTGTGTGTGTGCGTGTGCGCGCACGTACGTGTTCCTGTGTTATGCTATTGGTCTAATTAAGTTTGTTCTAGGTTTGAAATTAAGTAGATACGTGTATATACAGCTTAGTTGATCTATATCTGTCCTTTTATTCATGGTATCCGTGTTTTTAAATATGTGGCACATTTCCAAAAATTCCCTTTTTGATCGCTTACCTTCCATTTGTAGTATTTTAGGGTTATCCCAGTTTATTTTATGTTTGCTATTATTTGCGTGTGTGGTCAATGCACAGGCATTGGGTTTAATCCGCGCACACGCACACGCACACACACACACACACATACGTTCACACATACCCACACACATTCATGCGCATTCAATACACCCACACTCTATCAAGACAGGTTTAGAATACAATAGTCAAAATTATAAAAGAATTATCGTTGAAGGTTATTTACAGTATACATGTTCACAAGGCAAATAGTTTATAGTTTACAGTTTTAAATGTTTTATTGTTCAATTTTAAAATTTAATGTATACTTTAAGTTTTATATAGTTCAATGATATTGATGTGCATTCAACCTCAATTTAGTAAGTACTTATTGTATATTGCTTGATGCCCATAATGACGTTTTTGTAGTTTCTTTGATAAAGGTTTGAAATAAACCGAAAGCTAAGAATATAATAAAGAGTACACTTAAATAACCAGCTGACCTACAACCTGCTAATATCATTCAATATATATATATATATATATATATATATATATATATTTATATTGCTTTAAATTTACAGAATTAAACTTATTCTTTTGTGGATGGTTTACCTGGTTATAATTATTTCCACGCTTGTAAGGTTTGTTTTGGCCAAAAAATCCTTGACAGATAATCTACAAGAAGGTCAAAGTATTTCAAACTCTAAACACAACACTCCTAGTGAAATCTTTTACAAAAAAAAATTATTAGAACTATCTTAACCTAGATAAATATACTCTAAATATTAATTAAAATAAATCTACAAATAATACTTGCAGAATCCACAAAAATGCTTATCGTAAATAAAAATCTTGTTTTAAATTGACGACAAATCAGCTTATAAGATTTTCCATAAAGATGCTCATTTCAAACAGCAATTACCAAAGTACATTTTTGGTAAAATCTTTCTTTAAATTATTTAATAAAATTTTTAAAATAGCTTTATATTGAAGAATTTTGCCTCTTCATTTTAATTAATAATTTCATTTTTATATGTAATTTGCGTTTAAAAACATCACTTCTTTATTCATTGCAACCGCGCAACTATTAAATTACAATATGCTTACTACATACTTCAATTACTATCTTCACATAGCAACAGCTTGCGCTTAAATCAAAATAACATTTCGATTTCTAGTTTCAGAATCGAATGACTTCGAATCTAATCAATGAATGAATGAATCGAATAAACGCTTCCTTATATATACAAACTATCCCTTTTCTAGAAGGTTGTAGAATTATCGCAATTCTCTTTTAAATAATAAACGCCTTTCTTTACGTAACGTTCTTAGAAATCCTTATTAGCGTTTAAGGGTTGCTTGAATTTTATTACCTTGTTATCTGTTTCCAGTTATCCGTGATGCAGTGTTGGTCCTGCTGTCCTGCTTCTACATATACTGTTATTGTGGCGTATCGATTTTCAGTGAATGTGAAAATCATAAATAATGTTTATCAGTTATTCCCGGGATTTTGCAGGTTTTCCCGTGTCCCAACTGCTTTTTGGTATAACCGATTACTTATTACTGAATAATTTACGTAGTTCTAAATTCCAATGACTTTTATATTCTAGAAAATTCTCTATTTAAAATATATTTATGTAATCTACAGAGTAATAAATTTAAACTTTAATTGCTTTTTAATGCAAAAGGGGTTGCATTTTATAGAAAATATTTGCTTTTAACATCAAAACGTGTTTTTAATACACCTATTAAAGTTAGAATTGGAATTTTTTTTAACAATCTTGTAGTTTTTTATGTTAAATGCGTAAAAGCTAGTTCTATTTTTTGCTATTTACAACAAATAAAAACTATTTTTATATGCATCGATTTGCGTTCGCATTTGAAATGCGTTTCACGGTATCTTGCAATTAATTATTTTTACATATACAGCTTACGTTACTTGCTATGTAGTTACAATATGCTTATATCATACAGAGTGATTATTTATACACGCGCAATCTGCGTTTTTGTTCGACACTTTAATGAATAAAAGTACGTGAGATTTATTTTCCGAATTTGGGGTTCAATGACCTCTCGTGACCACTTATCACGTCAATATATATATATATATATATATATATAACTTTTTTTTATTGTAACGACCTCCTTTTTATAGGATTATGTTGAAAGTAGCAGATTCTAAGTCAGCTGATAATAAACAAAACTCTTTTTTATGTCCTAAATTTTTGCATATATTTTTATGCTTGATCACAGGCAATAACTAAAGCATTCAAACTATTAACAAACTACTACAGTAAATAAAATAATTACTTACAGTTTACATTAGCCTATTGTGAAAAATTTTTAATACAATTTTCTTTAATAATTGAAAAAGAAGTAATGCCTATATATAAAAAATAAAGAAATAAAATATTGGTTTGACAGAAGTAAAAGTTATTAATTTATATTAAATGTTTTTAATATATAGCTTGATCTTTTAATTTTACTTGCATGTGTGTGTGTGTATGTTATGTATATCTTGATTTTTAACATGATACACATGACAGCATCTTCATGTGTATGTTTATATTAGAAGGTGGGTGAATATTGAATTAATAGTACTGTTTGGCATTGTGTGTATTGTGAATATTTTTTTTGTTTGTGTGTGTATGTGTATAAGAGAGAGATGGCGGGAGGGAGGGAAGGAGGTAGGTAGATAGGGTGGAAGAGATAGAGGGAGAGAGATAGCGAGTGTGAGTGTGAGTGTGTTTATAATTGCCCGATGTTCTAAAGAATACATGTAAAATCAATTCTTAGACATGTCATTCTTTATATTTTTGTTTAAAGTTTAAAAGGTACGAATATATACTGCTCAGATTGTCAATGTCACATTTTTTATTCGATGAATTTGAATTTCTATAAATATGGCAAATATTTAAAAATGTTCTCTTAAGTTTGTTAATTTCTATTTGTAAAATTTGTGGATTATTGAAATTTATTTTGTTTATCATTAAGTGTGTGTATCGCAAGCGCACATGCTATAGGTTTAACTTTTATGTCGCTTTTATGTTGTATGGTCCTTTAATTTAAATTTTGTAATGTTTGGCCTATGTATGAACGATCACAATCTAAACAGTTTAATTTATAAATTACATTTCTTTGTTGCAAGTGATTAGTTTTATCTTTAAGTTTGGAAAATAATTTATTTATTGAATTTAAGTTTTTTAGCAATGTTGATATTAAGGTTTTTAAATATTTTAATGATTTTGTGTGTCAGTCCTTGTATGTATGGAAAGACGTTTAGCTTTGGTTATGGATATTGTTGTTTTTATTATTAAGTTGTTTATTCTTTGTAATTTGCCTGTTTCCTTGGTTGTATAATGAATTGTTTATTAAAGAATTGGGGTAGTTGTTATTTTTTAAAGGCTTACTCGGTATTTTTAAATTTAATTCTATTTTTAATCCTAAAATAAAGTTAGTTTTTATATCAAAGGAGTGATACGAGTGATAATTTATATAGCGTCCAGAGCTAGTGGGTCTGTTATAACAATCAATAACAATTTGATTATTATTTTGTCTGATAACAAGAGTATCTAAAAATGGAACAGAGTTGGTTTCAGTTTCTACTATGAATTTTTTTTCATTGTTTGTCAAATGTTTCTAAAGTATACTCTATTTTATGTCTTTTGGACTAGTGGTTAGTATGTCGTTTACATTTTTTTTTTATGAATGGTAATTTAAATGTAAGATTAGGTATGTTTTTATCTAAAAGAGAATTCATTATAATTTCTGCTATAATTGGATTTAAGTTAGATCCTATTGGACATCTTGTAGTTTGTTTATAGAACGTTTTATTATACCAAAAGTAATTGTTGGTAAAAATAAAATCTATGATGTCTAAAAATATGTTTTTAGTTATATTGCAATTTTGTTATAATTCTATACCAAATATTTTTTATTTAGTTTAAGGTTAAGACTTTTGGTATGTCGGTAAATAGAGGTATAACATCTAAACGTTTCTTCTAAATTTTATGCTCTTCTAAAAATTCACAAACCTGGTTATCCAATGGGACCAATAGTTGCATCAAACAATAGTCCAACAGAAAAACTATCGAAATTTATTTAAGAAATTTTACAAGAATCAATAGCCGAAAACATTTACAGTATCAAAGATTCTTTTGAGTTTGTTGAAATTATAAATAATATTCAGTTACATGATGGCTACATAATAATCAGGTATAAGAAGAGATGCGATGCGACCATTAACTTCATTTAATCAGACAAGGATCGACCACGCTTTGCTATGTTCGTAAGTTATTCGACCGCGACGGTTTGACACTAATTAGATCCTTAAAACTGTGGATTTCCTGAATATATTACACCTCGCAAGTGACTAAGATTTTGAATTAAATCTAGCAAACTCTGGAGAATCATGATTTAGTTAGATAATTTGTATATTCGTTAATTGTATATTCGTTAATTTTAGTTTACGTTATCGACAATGTAAAATTCAAGATTTCTTCATAAACCTAGTAAAATGTAATGTTGATTATAAAGCCAAAATAACTTGCAGAGTTTACGATATGAAATATATATATATGCTTCAATGGTTTGAAATATGGAAGTTGTTAAATGTAGTTATTTGATTCAACGTTCTTCAATACAGAAACTACTCCAAAGCTAATTAATTAAAAGTAGAAAATTCACTTAGAAAATTAAGATCCTAAATGTAGATTTAAAATTATATGAACAAAACTGATAAACTGGGATTTTAATGTTACTTTGAAAATAAAAACAGAAGGTATTTACTACTGTTAATTACGGGAATTGGATAAGCGTTATTGGATTTTACAAGTATTAATTTTAGATTCCTTTGTTTGAAACTGATATTTGAGTATTTTGTCATTTGAATTTAAGGTAGAATAAGTCTTAATTATAAAATAATTTTTTTGTAAGGATATTTACCAAAGAGTTTTGAGGTCAGAGTTTGAAACATTTTAATCTTTAATAGATTATCTAGAGCATCATTGGCTAATTATACTCTTCCTTCGGGGTTGCAATGACAGGTAAATTATCCACAAGAGAAGACATTTGGGTTCTGTAAATTTTAACAAAGATTAGGTGAGGAACATCTAATAATTAAGTAAATAGGTACTTGTTAAGAATAATTTTATGTTTGAAAATTATGCGGTAAACTGTTCTGTATTCTTTTGTATAAAAAAAATTGTTTTTTGTATACATGCTTTTTAAGATTGCTGTGTTTGACTTCATTTTGTAAATTCAATGACTTCCGTTGAGGTAGTCAATCTTCGGCTTTCGTGGCTGATATATTTACTAATTACACCACCGGGACTTGTGATGACAATTGAAAATTTTTACAAATCTATATAATAATGCCTAAAAATTATAAAATTTTAGCTTAATAATCATGTGGTCGTCGTTTTCAAAATTAAAAACAAAAAAAGATTATAGTTCTCTTTACTGCGATCAAAAATTTGATACACCCCCAACTCTATAGCAATTCATTTCAGCTTATCAAGTTAAACAATTGAAGAAAACAAAATGTAAAAACACATAGGTTATCCTGGCTAGAAAACCATAAAGTGGTGTACCTTTTTGGAAAGGATTTCAAATACAAAATCTGATCAATACACCATTTTCTTTAATGCGATGTAGTAAATTGTAAAAAATTTTTAGATTAATTCTTATCATAATCTAAATCAACTGTACGTAGAAAAATCTGTATACTTACACCTTTTAGAGTAGCATGTTAGTATAAGAGTGCATATAAGTATGTGCAATATATAATAATGCATATATGTGCATATGTATAATGTGTTGGTGACCGTTAAAGAAAGATTAATTGAAAATAAATTTAAGATTTATTCACATAGTGAGGTTTGTAATCACGTTTGAATTGAGGAAATAAATAAAACTATGATGCAATGAACTATGCAATACGACACTCAGAAGAATACTGAGTATTTAATTTTTACTTGTTTTGTTAAAAAATCACTTTTGAATATCTTTGTGAAAATTTTTGGTTCTTATTACAATGGTATGTGATTTTATGTGTCTTTAATTTCAATTAACAAATGGCTTAAATTAACCACCAAATTTAAGATAGAAATCGTATATCATATGTACAGATTTTAGTAACTTTAATTAATATTAAAACTAATTACAATCTCACCAGTTAATAAAATTGTATCTTGTGAATCACCACCCGCTGCAATTATTGCTTTCTCTTATATTACAGTTTTACATATTTTCTTTGATCAATTTTATTTACAATCTATCTGACTGTTGAAACAGACTTCGGGCAACAGGTGTACCACACAGTAAAAGTGTTCCACACAGTTTAATCGAAAAACTTTGGTGGTCAAATGAATTCAGTATTTTGTAGGATTATCTAACATTGGAGCTGTCTGTGAAATTAAATAGCTGTTACTTTAAAAGCATGATAAATGGTGTTGCTCATCTAAAATTATACTTGTTCACAGTTTATATTATTCAATCGGTGCCAGGGACATTAGTTATTGTTTACAATAACAAAACTTATATTTAGTTTTACTAATTTTACTATAATTGTTGAAAAATCATGAGTATCATAATGCCTGCTTAAATTCCATGTCATGTAATGACTTATTTTGGGACAGTTGCTTCTTATAAGTTACAAAAAGTTTTTCAAAACCCATTTACTTTTTACAAATCTAATAAGTACAAAAATGTGTCTTATTGTCAAAGTTGATTTGTTTAATCAATTAGGGGCCATTTTCTAACGCTTTAGAAACTAACGTATTGTTAATAGTAGGAATGGTAACTCTGGCATAAATTGATTTTTATACAGATGAGATTGCAGGTGTTCAAATATTTGCAGTAGGGAGTTTTAAAAATGTGAAGTTGTTAACAAAACTAAATTTGTAATAATATTTTGATTGATTATTGCAACTTCAGAGAGTTTCGGCAAACATTAACACTTAACAAAATTTTGGGTTAATAAGTACCTTATAGCATGGATTATGAGAGACCAATCGTTTAGTGCACCTCGCAATCAATAATCACTTTACCACTTCTTTAAATATTTTACCAAAATTATAATACCTGCTAAAGGTGATTTCTTTTTTTATAATTAGATAAATCATATACTGCTTACATCAACTCAAGTGGTAAATTTATAATGAGCACTTGTTTATATTTGGTTAATTTTTTATGAATGTGAGGGATATATTCTTTTAAATTTATTACAAGCCAAAGACGTGTAAACCATAGTGGGTTATTATATGTTAATCATTCAGAGTCAGAGTCATTATGTGAAATTATCAATTCTTTATTTCAAAGTGCACAGTTAGCGATTTTACAAAATTTTTAGTTGCCAGGAAACGTTTCACTTGTTCTAGAATGCCATTTTTATCTGTAAAGTGAATTTTCGTAACATAATTTGTTGCTTAAGCTTAGCCTACTAAAAAAGTTATTTCTGTGGAATATCTAAGTTAGCACAAAATCAGTAAAAAGACACTTCATTAAATATTTAAAACGCACAACTTAGATTATCGGTCAACTTGAGAAATAATGTACAGCTTTGAATTGAATTTTAAACAACTGCTATTCTGTCTTCAATCAAAATAGTAGTTAATCTTATTCAGGATTACACATAAAATAAAACTTGGAATCTTTTCGAAACTTACAAAAATTCGGCTATTGCACTAGTTTGTGTAGTATTGTTAAATAAAGCTTTTTGTCTGCACGACTCTATTCCTATATTGTATCTCCTTTATTTTTCTTATAGTGCACCCCATAATTTATTGCATGAAATGTCTTAAATGTCATTTTCTAAATGTATAATCTCAAGTGGTCTTTTATAATAATATTGAATATCTGCAGGCCAAGAGACTGCATTGCAGACAGAGAAAACATAAAAGGAAAAAACGCGATGAAAGCATCTCATGATTTTCCTATATGTGGGTAAGTTGTGTATATATTTTGTAATAATTCGTGTTGTTTAATGTTTGTATTGCTAAGTACAAAAATAAGTTATTCTTGACTACCATAATATTTAAATGTTTTAAATTTGTATTTCAACTACTAAGTGGTCAATTGATTGTTGAAATGCATATTTAGATCAAAATTTACTGTTGTACACGATATTATTTCATTTTGACCCAGCATTACCATTTTAATTCAATTTGTACTGGTGTTTATATTTTTTATATTTACAAAGGCAACATTGTGAGAAATAGCAATTTGTACTATTTCTGAGGAAATGATATCAAGCAATAATTTTACACAACTTACCGAAGTACCTGACTTAAATACTTGCAGAATCCACAAAAACGTTCCTTGTAATAAAATATCTTCTTATTTTAAATTGATATCCAAATCAGCTTACAAGATTAAAATCCTCGTTTCTAACAGCAGTTACCAAAGTACATTTTTGGTTAAATCTTCCTCTCGGATATTTAATAAAATTTTTAAAAATAGCTTTATATTGAAGAATTTTGCCCCTTTATCGTAATTAATAATTCTATTTTCGTACGTAATTTGCGTTTAAAAACATCGCTTATTTATTCATTGCAACATCGCAACTATTAAATTGCAGTATATTTACTGCATACTCAAATATTATAACAACAGCTTGCAGTTAAATCAAAATAACATTTGGTACTTCCATGAATGAACTCTAATGAATGAATGACCTTTCAAATGAATAAACGCATTTTTGCATGGCACTTTAATGAATAAAGGTACGCTTGTATTATACAGGGCGTAACCATGAATTTACGAACAATTTCCTTTTTTCCGGATTCTGTTATATCTTGGTGGGATTTATTTTTAGAATTAGGGTTTCAATGACCTCTCGTGAACCCTTATCGCGCCATGATGATATATTATTAATGGGTTTGAGGTCAGCTGTAGGAAAGTAAACTCTTTTTTAAGGCTTAAATTTTCGAATTTAATTCAAATTCTTGATCACAGGCTTTCTAAAATTTTACAATTAACTAGGCTAACATATACATGAATTAATAGTAACTTACAAGACGAGGTTATATATTAAATTAACATAGAAATTAAATCGAAATATTATTTTAACTGATTCTTGCTTCAATTTGCTGTTATAAGAAAATTGTATAACTTGTATAAAAATAAAAATGTCAAATTTTGAAACCTTTCAGTTTCACTTTTTTTATTATTTGAAGCTTTAAATACAGAATGCCTATGTGTGCATGCATGTATGTGTTTGTGTGTGTATGAGTATGGGTGCGTGTACATGTTATATTTATGTGAGTGTCTATGAATATTTATGATTATGTACGTTAATCTGTTTGTTTGTTAGCACGTGTATGTGTGTGTATGTATGAATGTGATAGGACGTGAATGTATGTAATGTTAATCACCACAATATCAATTATTGCATTAAGTATATGTTACTTCTGAAGACTAAGTATGTACGTGTAAATCGAACTCAAACCACTAATATCTGTTTTTTATTTATACAATTTTTTTGGCGAAAGATATGATACATTTCCAGAAATAGTCTTTTTTGTGTATCTCTTCCAAAATTTGACATTTTTATTTTTATACAAGTTATACATTTTCTTATAACAACAAATTGAAGCAAGAATCAATTAAAATAATATTTCGATTTAATTTCTATGTTAATTTAATATATAACCTCGTCTTGTAAGTTACTATTAATTCGTGTATATGTTAGCCTAGTTAATTGTAAAATTTTAGAAAGCCTGTGATCAAGAATTTGAATTAAATTCGAAAATTTAGGCCTTATGAAGAGTTTACTTTCCTACAGCTGACCTCAAACTCATTAATAATATATTATCATATATATATATATATATATATATATATATATATATATATATATAATAGAGAAGAATAATCTACATTTGAAATGCAAATGCATGCTTAATATATATTAATAGTTTTTAAGATGAAATGAAAACCCAACTTTGTATGTAAAGTTGAATTACCATTTCAAATCGAACTAGTAATTGAAAACCACTAAAAGAACGGCTACAGCAGGATTTTAACCTGCGACCTCTGATTTTCCGGATCAGCGCTCTAACCAACTGAGCTATCTAGCCTAATTGTTTAGATGTTGTTATAATTAATACTACTGAAGCTTGGCTCTTGTTACCGATTTTCAATTGTTTTTGAGACTCTGTTAGCGTAATAATGTATGTAAGCAAAAATCACAATTCTGTATTTCCTTTTCTTTAAAATAAAGAATAACTAAATAATTCAAAACGCTATTTAATCCAAAATTCAAGAAAGTACATATTTTTTAATATGAATACGCTTTTTGCAATAACTTAAGAACCATTAAAGATATCGAGGTGAGATTTTCACTAAAATCTTTGTTTTTTTACCCTTCATTCAATTCCCCTTTGATAAATATGTCTTTCCATTTAATTTTTTTAAGTAAATGAACAAAAAACTGGCATGATTGGAAAAAGCGCCCTCTAACATATTTAGAAAATATTAGAAAAATCAATTTAGTCGTTTTTCTTGATTCCTGAAAAATTCTCTTTCAAACGATTCTAAGATTATTAAATTCCAACAAGGGCATTGTGAGTTAACCCTATTTACATGTAAACCAATTCACCAGGTCCTGCAGCTGTCCTTGTGCGATCTACAGAAAAAAGTTTCAAATAAAAGTTGTGAATAATAAAGATAACTGCCTATTCGCGTTTTGAGCATAATACCTTGTGCTTAAATTTTGGGAGAAAAATTGAATTTTGTTGTTGACCTTAGCAAATACTTCCCTTTGCGGTAGAAATTGAAACTTAAAAATAATTTCCAGCAATTTTTCTTGGCCACTTTACTTAATAAATTTTTTCCGCAAAGCCTTATACTTTATGATATACAGCCGCGCGATACGCTTAATGGAACACCGGTATATATACATACACACATATATATGTGTGTGTGCGTACGTGCGTGCTGGAGTGCGTGCTTGAGTGCGTGTGTGTGTGTGTGTGTAAAACGTTTCTTGACCTTTAAAATTTCAATTTGTGTGTAATTTCTTGGGATATAGGTCATAAAAGTAAAAATGTTTTTTAATATTTGTAATAAACATTACGTGTTTCGGTGAACAAAGAACCAAAGTGTTATACTTGCGGAAAATAGTGCTCATCAAAATTTTATTTCCATCGTAATTAATGGTATTAAATGCCTCCTGATTCTATTTTTAAATTGATGTTAAAATACCAGTGTACAGTTTGCAAAGTGCATCAATTAATTTTAGCAATAGCTCTTGTATCAAAGAATGTTTAATCTTCATTGTATTTTACAAAATAATCATGTTGCATTTAATAAGTTCAGTGTTTACAACTATTTAAACGTATTAATTTACATCATACAATTGTCCTCTAAATCTTACATAGCGAATGACAGATCGCGAATAATTTTCAATCTTACATGTTAATTGGGTTTAAAAGGAATCAAACGTCAATTAAATCTTAAATGAATACCTTTAATAAAGTTCCGGTTTTTATATTAAAATTACTTCTATACGTCTTTCTCGAGATATTTTCAGATTTACCTAGAACATAATGCACCCTGGTGATGCAATATTTTCGCTAATTCCACGATTTAATGACCTAATTAACGTCTAGCTGTAATTTATGTATGTAGTAAAACGTGCCGTTTATCCTTGTCTTATGCACGAGTTCAACGGTCTCGTCTCATTCTATCTTATTAATATACGTAAGGCTATAAAAATAATTTTTATCTATTTTTATCACTTTTTAATGTTTATTTATTAATTAATTTATAGTATATTGTCTTTATTAATAATCTACCCGAAAATTCTAGAATATGGTTTTGCAAATGCAGAAAGATTTGCATGGATTTGTATTCTTAACAATTGTACGGCTGCATATTTTGAATATTAAAGCGTTATTTTCAACAAGAATAAAATTTTGTTTTAAACGAAATTGCGTTAAACTGACACTATTCTATACCATTTATGGTGAATAAAACACATAGTTTCGAACGTATTTTTATGCACAAAAAATTTATGTAGTATTTTAATTGAAAGCTTTGTTGATAAATGCAAAAGCTTTGTATTTTATTTCTTAGTAATGAAAACTCGTTTTTATTAAGTACAAGAATTATTTATACACACGGGAATATGCTTTAAAAATACATGCAACTTCTTTTCAGTCTACATGGAAATATATTACGCTTTACTTTTATATCTACACGGGAAATTTAATCACATAATTAATAAGAGTTTTATTTTTTAATGGTAAAGAAGTATCCTTGTATTATACAGGGCAGTGACATTAAATATTTAGAAATTTCAGTTTTTCCAGTTTCCTTTTATTTGGGTCCGTTTTATTTATAGAATTTGGGCTTCCATGACCTCTCGTAAACTTTTTATCACATAAATATATATGTAGCATGATTTATAAGATTAGCATACATCCTGTTTCAATATAAAATATTTATTGTATCAAAATAATACTAAAATACTCAGACAAGTACAACATCTGCTATTAAGAGAAATGCATATACAAAAAATGTTAACAATTTTGTTTATAAAAGAACTAAATAAATGTTGCATTTAAAGCTTTTGTACTATTATGAAGAAAAAGCGCAGAGGTAACTTAACAATTGACTTTCAGTCATTTTATACCAACCAATATGCACATTCTTGGATCTAAGTACCCAGCACTTCTTGAAGAAGAAAACGCACTGAGGCAACCTAAAGACGGTTTTTAGTTTTTTGTTCAACAAAATGGATATAGAACTAATTTGATAGTTTTTCATTGCTCCACAGATTATTGGTAGTACTTTGTGATTTCCAAGGTAAACAGAGGAAACTATCTAAAAACCTACTTAGCATTGATTTTCAACATTTTGCTAGAAAAAATATATACATTGTGGTATATTATTACACTTAAGGGCTCCAAGTAGCATTGCCAGCACTCTCACTGGTTCAAATTTAAATGTAGAAAATCGTGTTGAGAGAATCTTAATGATCGATTTTAAGTTTTAACCTACAGAAATGGTTATAGATAGTGTTCTATTTGCACTCCATAATGGTTCAAAGATCATCTTAATGCTCTCGTTTTTGAAAACAAGAAAGGTGTAGCACAAACTATCAATTTTCAGTTGATTAGTTACCAAACATGTGTGTGTATATATATATATATATATATATATATATATATATATATATATGCATTTGAATTGATTTCACAACACGTTTTCCAAATGACAACCGCGTTTACACAATTCACTAAACTACACAAAATATCTTTAATTGCCTAAAAACCTATTATGATTACATTTTAGTCACAACACTACGTTTAGGTGTACTACTAAAGCAGATAATGGAACTGCATTGTTCATTGAAAAAGTAAAATCAAGTTAAAGCTGCTGAATTGCTAGAATCTTAGACTACAGGGTCAGAAACCTAATACAGATGACCAACTCAGCATAATGAAATTTTATTCTTTGTTGTGATTATCATCGGAATTTCCGTATTCTTTAAACAATTTTAAAAATTGATTTTAGTAGAAGCTAAAGTGCATCAGGTTATTTCGTTTTACAGATCACAGACAGTGTATTTCACTAATTTATATTTGCATACACAACTTTGTTAGCCGACTAAAGGATGATGTTATTGCTTATTTGATTCATGCCGTAGCTAAAATTGCAGGAATTCTAAAAGAGTTTGGACACTTTTTTGTATGTACGTTTGTAGCTTAATCATTCGTTTTAGATCACAAGTTGAATAACAATCTTTATTTCTTTCATTGGTCTCTGTGTCTTCTTTAAATTAATGACATAAAACTAATGCCACTCTTTATATTCTATTTCACTGATATTCAATATTATACGAAGGTGATTAACTAACTCGAAGGCTACCGAAATCCCGCACCACTTAGATTTAATGCAAATTAAAGATATTTAAATTACTAGCAGGTAAGGAAGGCTCTATAAGCAGTTCTTCTATCCAACATGCATGTATATTATCACTTCAATAACTGGTTTGATTTAACGATTTCTACTTATGAAAGTTGCTTTTACACTGAAATTTATCAGAATTATCACTTCCACTGGAATGAAATTATCCACTATTGCAAATTAAGGTTGGAGAACTTTTACTATTTCTAGAATTCAAGAATTAGAAGTTAATTCACACTTTTTTATTTTATTTACCCTCATCTACACAACACACCATTATTTCTAGACAACAACACTGTACATTTAATTTTAGCACATTTCTTTTTTATGTTAATAATTTTGCATACAAATTTATACCAAGGTGATATGTTCTACTTGTAAAAAATGTTACAATGTCATCTTTTATGCAATCATAACAATTTTCCACCTACCAAGAAATACATATTCAATATATCCAATATATCCGATTAAAATTCAGAAATCCCACTACACCACAAATTATTTCTGTACTGATTTCTATTTATTGGTGCTTATTTTAAAAATCAGCCGTAAGGAAAGTGTGAGGTCATGCCTAAATGTATTTAATTATATAAACATTTTATGCCTACTAGTACTTAATCCTATAGATACACTGTGACAGATTTGTGAACTTTATTGTTAACTAGTGGATGGCATATTGTTATTTGACAACCTTAATATGCAGTATAATTATGTGGGCATGGTATTTCAGTACTTATATCCTATTTCTATACAACTTTTGTACAGGTGTATGCAATCCCTAACAATTATATGTTTGGGCACTTGATAATTTTTCATAAATTTCTGTTTACGTTAACTAGATGAACGTTTAAAATCAACTGTTGCTATGCCTACG
Organism: Platerodrilus igneus; assembly: GCA_036346225.1. Classification (NCBI taxonomy): domain Eukaryota; kingdom Metazoa; phylum Arthropoda; class Insecta; order Coleoptera; family Lycidae; genus Platerodrilus; species Platerodrilus igneus. The sequence goes on from JARFIW010001306.1 coordinate 792,839, forward strand.
TAAAGGCAAATTTATAATAAGGTACTTTTATAGGAGAACCAATATATTTAGCTGTAAAATTATATTATATTGTAATTAACTACAGTGTACTTGAAATTTATGCAACAACTTATTGTTTGTAAGAGACCATATTTTCAGTATTTTAATATGGAGTAACATCTCATTGAGCTTTAATTACTCCCTGAAGTCTTAAAGGCATTGTTAAAAATAATTTTCAACATTTATCGATGCTCAATTTATCCCAAATTTCTTAAATTTTGTTTTTCATTACAACAACTGTACATTGTAAATCGTCTCCCAACTGTTGTTTAATTTTGTGCCATACAGTTTTACTAATATTTAGAGAACCATTTCATAAACTTAATATTATTTTCCTATAACCACTTTTTAGTTAATTTTGCGACATGGCACAATGCACTGTCTTACTGAAAAGCAAAATTATTTTGTATTTTCCTCCGAATCTTTTGATATGTTTCCATAAATTTCCTAATTCCTTCGTGTACATACAACCTTAGACCATAACCCCTTGTGAAAATTTAATTGTATGTTTTAGACACTCTTTATAAAATGTTTCGGTTTTGAACCTTATAGCTGGCCTACAGTAATCTACTACGCAAGTGTTGAACTTAAATTTATCACTAAAAATTATTTTGTTCCAATCTCTACTTCCAGGAAACTGTAGCCTTTGTCCGAGTCATTCTTTTCTTTTTTAAACATTATTTAATAATGTTCTTCTCTTGCTCGAAGTTGAGCATAAAATTAGATATAAAGTTAAGACAAGAGTAATCGCTTATTACCTTATAAAGATGAACTAAGTTAAAAAAAAATTAGAAAACTTGTTGTTCAACCATTAAGTTGCCAGTGAATCTTTTAGTACTTTGTAATTAATTAAACAAATATATAATTTTATCGTTAAACATATTGTTTTGCTATTATTACTTTATTATAAATTGGTCTTTAAGTGATACTAAATTATTACATAATTAAAAACTACCAATATATAATAAATTCTTAAATGTCTGAACATATGGTTGTTAGGGCTCGTATTATAATTAAACATGTATGAAAATTGTAAGATTGGTTACATGAATAAATTTATCAAGTTAACTTCCTCATACTATTGTAACATAAATAATTTAGAATGAAGATTTCTAATGTAATTGATGTTTTTGTTTGTAAAACAATTCAAGTTCCTTTATTCGATTTTGTATTTGTTACAGGATTCTATGTTTCGAAAATGCAGACCAGTGTATCATCACTGGTTTTATGAAAAGGAGACCGCCATTTGGCAACCATTCACTATGGTGGATTCCTTAGCTTTAGAAAAAGCATTTTTGTCTGGTAATTATATTAGTTCATATCTAAATTTATTTTAATTTTCTTTATATTTAAACAGACAATTTCAATTCAGATACTGTAGTACCCACCGATGGTGGGCGATTTGATGTAAATCTGTCAATCAGAAAACGCTTTTCTGTGTACTGGGATAGTTCACCTTTTAAAGTTAGTAGATGTTCTTGGTTTTACAAAGAATATAATGATGCACACTATACACCTTTTGAGGAATGCATTGCAACATTATTAGAGGATGAATATGTTAAAACATTTAAAGCAAATGCATGGAATCATCAAATTGAGCTTCCCAATGGAGAATATGTGGTTATGATTGGACCTGAAACCTTATTTCTGTTTTCTACTTCGCAATTACTAGCTCCTTGTGATGATAAAATGGTATATATGTTACTTATTTGTTAATATAAGTGTTATTTCTTTTTTAACAGTTTGAAGTTCGCCCGAAAGTTGTAAAACGTGGACTTGACGAATTTAATATTGATGAAGGTGAATCTGAAATAATTGATCACGTCCTATTTTTAGTCCATGGTGTTGGATCCGCATGTGATTTAAAATTTCGTTCAGTGAACGAAGTTGGTAAGTTTTCAGTATAAATTTTGTTATTGATTAAACTTACATTGTTTTAGTTGATGAATTTAGAAATATTGCTTCTCGACTTCTAAATTCCCATTATCAGAATGCATCCAATAAAGGCGTTATACATAGAATTGAAGTATTGCCAATCAGCTGGTACCATAAATTGCACTCTGAAGATACTGGTATAGATAAAACATTGCAGAGTATCACTCTTAGTGGTGTTCCCCGACTACGATCTTTCATAAATAGCACTTTAGTAGACATTTTGTTATACAGTAGTGCACAATATTGTGAGGTAAGAGTATAATGCCGCCAATATCACTAAATATATATTACTTTCTTACTTCCAATTGTTGTAATACAGAACATTTGTTTCAAAATTTGAGGTTATTATAAATTAAGGTTGTATATTATTAAGGTGTATAAAAATGGCTCTTCTAATATGTATGTTGTTACTTTTTAATGTTTTGCATTTTTTAAACATTTTGTTATATTTCAATAGTCATTATTATACTTTATAGGTGCATTTTAACAGTTATATAAATGGTTATGTTACACTACGTTGCACAATCTTTAATAAATAAAGGGTGTCTCAGAATGTTTTTCGTTTTTGAATTGACCAATACGCGCCAACCGCAGGTAGCAGGGGGAGGGGAGTGGACTCAAATGCTTGGCCGGCTTGTTAAGTTTAGTAGCCATGAATCTTTTCACGGGACCACAGCGCGCGTTTTGCGTGCGAGCGTTTTATAAAAATAACGATTCCTACACTATTGTTCGTCGTCTCTACAGGACACATTTTAATTTAACAAGCTTAAGACATGTGCCAAGTGCCAATCTAATTAAACATTGGGTGTGCAAGTTTGAAGAGACTGGGAATACAATGCCGGACAAATCGTCTGTGCGCAAAAGGACATCAAGAACGACCTAAACGTCGACCGCGTTCGCCAGTCTGTTATGGACGACCCACGACAGTGTTAAGATTGCGCGCAGCTTCTCTTAATTTGAACAAATCTACGGTTCATCGCATTATTTCGAAAGATTTACATTTTCACTCCTATAAAATTGTAATTGTTCAAGAAATGAAGCCTGATGATCCTGATAAACGAGTCGAATTCTGCAGGACAATGAAAAATCGTTTCAGGAGTTTCAATAACATCTGGTTCTTCGATGAATCGAATTTTCACATCAACGGTCATGTGAATAAACAAAATTGTAGATACTAGGCTCCCGAGAATCCGTTAGAACTGCATCAGAAGCCCTTGCACTCGCAAAAACTTGTTGTTTGGGCTGCCATATCAAGTCAAAGAATTATCGGCCTTTATTTTTTTGAGGATGACCGAGGTCGAACTCAGACCGTTAATTCTGATCGATATTGCCATATGATCCGGACTTTTTTGGCTACAGAAATGCAAAACCAGAACGGCTACAACCGCAACACCTTTTTCCAGCAAGATGGAGCCACTTTTCATGTTACGAATGTCTCATTAGCTGCTCTTCACGATTTATTCCCTGGAAGAGTGATAAGTCGCCGAGGAGACATCAACTGGCTACCGAGGAGCCCTGATTTAACGCCTGCTGATTTCTTCCTATGGGGCTACCTAAAAAGTAAAGTTTACAATCCATTGCCACCCAACCTGAATGTTTTGAAGCAAAGAATCACTGTAGAAATCAACTCTATTCGAAGAGCAATGCTCCAGCGAGTGATTGAAAATTTTAGCTCCAGGTTAACTGAGTGTGAACAAGTGAATGGTGCGCATTTGCAAACGATTGTTTTTCATAAATAAACTTCAGGAATTGCTCTTTAAATAGACCATAAATAAAACGAGTTTTAATTGATATTGTTGTTTTTATTTAACATCTAAAAACGAAAAACAATCTGAGACACCCTTTATAAAATAAATAATTAATATTATAGCCTATTAAACAGTACTTTCAACAAAAACATAATACCGCAAAAAACTCAATAAAGTACTTACAGTTCTAATTCCAGAATGAATATATATATATATATATATATATATATATATATAAATATTAAAAATTATTTGATACATGTCAAAATGACACGTATCAATATTATCATTAGTTCAAAAGTTAAGTGACTATAAAAATTTTCACTTTTTACCTTTATAATATTATGGGGTTATAATAAATCACACATCTAATTTAAGACGAAATGAAATTAACACAATACATCACATTTTAAGATTTTGGTAACAAAAAAATTTTAGAGCACGGTTTGTTAGCAAATTAAAGAAGTTATATATATGAAATATTGCTGAAGTTATTAAGCACAGTATCTTAATCTAAAAATCCCTCCAATATTTTCTGGTACTTCGATAAATTTGTTTATTATGGGTAATAAAAATGCTATACCTAAGTGACTATTATGGATACTGTTTATATCATTGCTGTTTTAATTGAATGATGTACTGATGGCATCTGTGTGTTACTTCTAAATGAATATAAAACAATTTTACAATAGATAGTCTTAACATCACAGCTTCATGTTAGCAAATTGTCCATGCTTCCATTTATAATAATGAAATATAAGCATAGTCTTACGTTTTTTAATAGCATAGCTCCATATCTATTTTGGAAACCACCTTGCTCATGTTTTTGTTTCTGCATATTTAATAATGTTGGGTATGTAATTCTGATCGTTTATTCAGTAATCGTGATTGGTGTGAGGAATTCATAGTCTTTTGTTCCCACAATTATAATTTAACATTGTTTATGAGGTAAGTTACAAGATATAAAAAGTACAAACAAGGATACTACCATCACTACTAAGACATACATAGGTGGAAGTTTCTACTAAGATTAGCCCACATTTAATATTCAATTACCATTAAAAATAAAAAACACAATCCTATACCCAAAAGGGGTTATAAAAGGACCTAGTCAAACTAATTACTACAGTAAGTGAATGGAGCACATGTAATACAAACTTCAATCATTCAGCTCAACGTTTATCTGCTAAAATTAATTTAAAAATTGACCTAACACTTGGTGAACGTATATCAAACCGGTACATACTTAAATATTTTGTGATAGCAAGCAAATGCTGGATAGTTGACAACTTGAAAAATATATTACAATTAAGATAAACATTACAATTTAATGTGTATGCCTCATACTACGTTGAATTTATATACGTTTGTGAAATTATACAACTCTGAATAAACAGCACTCAAATTTTTTAAATCCAGTTTGTTATTTAATGGGTCCCGCTGTTGAGAATATAAAATAATTCTAGAAACAATCTCTTGTGGTAATTCCCTTTGCAATCTAAAATTTTTGTTCCATCTAAATCCACTATATGTTTGGTGGCATAAAGATGAGAAGACAAGGCGCAAGACGATTTCCCGATACTAGCATCGCTCTTATGCTGTATTACCCGGTTCTTGACCCACTACTTTGTCTGGCTCACGTAACTATTTTTACAACTGCACTGTACTTGGTAAATAACATTGCTACACAACGATTTTTCCGTATTATTGTTTAATTTAGTAAATAACCTCCCAATTGTATCGTCATACGTGCATGCTGTAAAAATATCAGGCCTAAGTATTCCAGCTATTCCAGAAGTTAACTGCTGAATATAGGAAAGTTTTTTAATTTAGTGGTATCCAAAACCATTCGAGAATGATTCTGCAACATATTTGAAAAAATAATTTCCTTTACCAGTCCTCTGGGAAATAGATTATTCACCAACGTATACTCCATAGTTTAAAATTCTTATTACGAAATTCAGGTTTACATATGCTGAGAATACGTTGTTTTAGACAGATGATTGTATTTAACTTATGCCGGAATGAATGATTAGAAAAAAACTGATTTTGCAAGTGAGGTACTACATGGACTTTCTTTAAGTATGCACATTTAGTTACTTAAACACCTTCATTAACAGATTTGTAAGAAACTGTGTAAAATCTTGTTAATAATATAACTAACATTATACGAATTGAATTAAATGTATTTAATAGAGTTTATTTTGATTTTTGTTCTTGAATCTCAATATTACATGATGCATAGAATTTCCATCGTTTTGACAGTAACACTGGAGATAAATTAAAACAAAAACCATAAGATTTTTATATACAAACTTGTTATACATTCTAAATAAATGACAATTTAGTTACTCTTTTAAATAACGCAATTGCTTATATTTTAAAGTTACTCTTCAATCATTATATTTACTTAGCAATACATTTAGATCATATCCGCTAAAATTTTCTATTATTACTGGTTGATATTTTGTTATAATGCATACAATTAGAAAAATCGACACGCATTAGCTTCCAATTAAGAACCTATCTATAGGGCCTAGAATCGCCCACATTCAAAGTTTGAAGGTACCAAGGCCTGTTACCGAATTCCGTTGAAACTCTTCTACACTTTCTAAATTCAATATTTTTACTAGCAATTTTTGAATTTGTTTCTTTTTAAATTTTTACTCAGCTTTATTATCCCATTATTTGAGTTACCTCCATATTTAATATTTTTCTTATCTCTCTGAAATATTTAAAATTTTAATGTACCTCCTATTTTCTGCTTGTCCACAATTTTTTGTTAATAATTTCTAAACTTCATTTTATGTTAGAATTTTTTTTAATTTTTAACTATCAGAATTTGTATTTAAATTTCCATTCACATTGCTTTTTTCTAGTTAAATTTCTAATACCTTAAAATTTTGAAAATTTCTATTTGCTAATGAACCTTGCACTAAATTCTACATCTTTATTATCTATAGTTATGACTATATTTTGTAAACTATTTATTTTTTTCTTCATTTATTTGTTTTTATTTCTATACACGTTATCAGGTAGAGTAACTTATATTAAAAATATTAATTAGGGTGCTACGAGATAAGTACAGAACCACCTAAATTTCTCTCAGAAGTTACCCATAAATGTTGTTTTATCCGTTGTTAATTCTCCTCTTTTGTAAATATCTTCAATTATTCTCCTGCTTAATTTAATGCTATAATTCATTATTTGAAGTTTATTTCCTTTTCTTGAGTAAATATCTATTATAGTTCAGAATTTAAACTTTATGTGAACTTCAATCGCCTTCTGGCGATATTCTGTGCATTTACATTTATTATGCTAGTTACAATGACCATCCATGATGGCATTTGCGTATACGCCGCCGAATCAGTAACATGCATGAGCTGCTCCCTGTTAATTTATTGTTCTAGCATTTAAATTTGACCATTAAAGTGATGTACAGTGCGAAACAGTTGGGTTTATTATATATCTTACAGGTTCTTCGAATCAAACCTTATTAAAAATTATTTATCAAATTAACAAAACCAACATGATCATCTTCAAACCATATAATTTAGTAAAACAAGGAATCAACTTTACAGATAACTTCCGCTAATTTCAATAAAAATTCACACAAAATTGTGCATTGTTTATGAAAAGGAACTTCAGATTCAAAGAATATAAGAGAAGAAAGTGATAAATATGTTTCAAGGCATCTTCTTTCAAATTGCAGCTATAAAAATCCATAATTCAAAGTTCAAATGCATAACTGCTCAATCTTGGTTTTATTTCTATAATCCTAAGAACCCTTACTTTCCTGATGGATTGGAATGCTTTTGTTTGTTAATAGTGCGGTTTTCTATTTAACTCTGCTTGATGGGTCAATGGAATTTGTTTGCTTTCTTTTCCATATACTATTAGACCTTTCATTTCAACAAATAGTACTAAAAATATTCCATTCAAAATTTGCACCAATCGCGGTAAATTTACAAGAAGTTCGGCGTTGCCGCATTTGCGCAACCCTTTCTTGCTACATCATTAATGAATATTAACTTCCTCAATTTATCTTTCTTTTATGGTGTTGTACTAAACACTGCAATATATTCAATCAAGTTTTTCATCATTTTAAAATTTTTCAAACACCTTGTTGTTCAAAAATGAATACTTTAAAATTGCAAACAGTGTCCATCAAACGCAATCTAACTACTTTTTCAAAATGTATTGAAAAAATGGATGCCGAATTTTCGATCAATAAACTTGGAAATCCGCCAAAGGTTGTAATTGAACTTCAAAAAAGATTAGACAGTGCAATTCCCTTGCTTACTCAATTTAATGATATTCAAATACAAATTGAGCATCAGCCGAAGATCCAAAAGTTGAATTTACCATTCAAGAAGAATTTACCGATTCTTATTATACAATAGTCTCATCTGCAGAATACTTGTGTAATAAAATCATTCCAGAACCACAGCGGCCACTGTCACCGTTCATTTATATTTCCAATGCTCCACCCGTAGGTACTACATTGGCCAGAAGGCGAGTTTTTTGTTGCCTAGAAATTTAGAATTTTGCCGAACCCTTGCCGTTCCAGGCAAGGTAGGGATCTTTAACGTGCGTGACAACACTCACACACGGAACCTCCATTTAACCTCTCATCCGAACGAGGGCGTAATTTTTGTGAAAAATGCTCACCTGCCATTTTTCAAGCAGTCGGCCGTGTCGGGATTCAAACCCGGGACCTTGGGAGGCCACTGTCACTCGCAGGTTTGATCACTTCTGGCTTCCGCTAACAGGAACGCGAACGCCATAAAGTTCCAGTGATAAACTTCCCAAAATATAATGGGGAGATCAATTCTTGGCTCGAATATAGAGACCCTATAGGAGCTTAATACATGACAGTGAGTCTATTACTTACATTCAAAAATATCAATATTTTTGGGCCTTGCGTACGGATGATGCATTGCTCACCATCAAATCTCTCGAGTTCATATCTGAAAATTATGATTTAGCATGGAACAGCTTTTGTCAAAGATATAACAATTCACGAATGCTTGTCTACAATCACATAAAATCAATATTTAATTTAGAATCGTTGAGTAAAGAGTATGCTAAAAAACTTCGTCACCTTCATGACATGTTATTGAAGCATTTTAATGCACTCAAATCGTTATCGGAAACGCAAGAGCTTTTTGATATTCTGATTATTCATTTAATGATGAACAAACTTTATCCTCATACTGCAAGGTCATGGGAGGCCCTTAAGCATGCTGCTGATATTGAATTACCCATCTTTGATGCATTTAAAAGCTTTCCAAGAAACATTGCTGATTTACTTGAATTTACTCAGAATTTAAAACAAGATAAGGTATGCCCTGATAAAATTAAGGCAAATGCTAAATCATTTGTCGCCAGCACAACATCGTGTGCATTTTGCAATAAGGCACATATCCTTTACAGATGTAGCAAGTTTCTAAAACTTTCAGCTGCAACCAGGTCTTCTAAAGTAAAGGAACTGAATTTGTGCTTTAATTGTCTATCGCGGGGTCATTCAGGTCAGCAATGTTCTTCCAAATATACATGTCGAATCTGTAAATTAAGGCATCATACTACATTACATGCTCAAACTAGGACTAATCCGTTAAAAAAAATTTAGAACCTGCAAGACCAAGTAGTCAGTCTGTTTCTGCATTTGCTTCAAATACAGTGCAAGTGCTGCTTCCTATTGCTACAGCATTCGCTCAAGATTTTTCAAACAAACTTTACTCTATTAGGATCTTGCTTAACTCTGCTTCACAGTCGAATTTTATAACTTTTAACGTTTGTAAAAAGCTTAATTTACATATAGAACTAGCTAACATTACCGTAACTGGTTTATCCGCAGTCTCGTCCCAAGTTCATTCTAAATGCAATGTACGGCTCACAACTACACATTTGTCACTCAATCTGCATTCCAGACTTCATTCACTTGTCGAATTCAATGTATCACAAACCAGGAGAAATTGATATCCTTAAACTGAATTCTGGAACCTTTTGTGTATAGGACAGATTTGTCTAGGTCCACAGCTCCCAGTTCTCCAGAAAACCAAACTTGGCTGGGTTGTGGGTAGTCCTCTTTCCAATGTAAATAATCATAATTCAATTCAATGCCATTTTTCCAAGTATGATGTACAATCTCAGTTTGCTAGATTCTGGGAAATTGAAGAAGATACCACAAAAAGGGCACTTTCTCAGGAAGAACATAATTGTGAAACATTTTATCTCAAATCGACTAAACGTGCTCCTGATGGGCGTTTTATCATTACTATTCCTTTTGAACAGTCTCCATCTACTTTAGGTGACTAGTTGCAAACTGCAACAAAACGATTCTATTCATTAGAGAAACGGCTCTAAGCCAATCCAGCTCTACAAATACAATGCACTTTGTTCATGGAGCAATACAAACAGCTAGGTCACACGACTAAGGTCCAACCAAACGACTTTGAAGTGTCTTACTATTTGTCCCACCACAGGATATTAAAGGAAACAAGTTTAACTGCCAAATTGCGCATGGTTTTTGATGACTCTACTCCAGAGTAATGGTTATTTGCCTAGTAGTTTACAAATGATTGGTCCCACAATCCAACAAGGTCTATTTTCAATTTTACTCAGCTTCAGGAAATATGAATACGCAATTTCAGCTGACATCGAAAAGATGTATCGGCAAGTGCCCGTAGATCCAAGCCAAAGATCTCTCCAACAAATTCTTTGGGGACCTTTATCAAACTCTGTTCTTCAGGTATATAACCTAAACACGGATACCCATGGCACTGCCTCAACGTCATTCTTAGCAATTTGTCACACCTTATCATCAATTTGCTCCACTGGTGGTTTCAAGTTGCAAAAGTGGATAACAAATTATTCAAAAGTTCTGTGCGATATTGATGAAAATGATAAACACCCATGCATTTATGAATTTGGCATACATGAAAATACACACATCCTTGGCCTTTTGTGGTCATTTCAAAATGATGAATTCTTGTTTTTGATCTGTACTCCTGTGTTTGAGGTCATTACCAAAAGAATTATTCTTTTTAGCATTTCACAAATATTTGACCCTCTTGGACTGTTGGGGTCATGTATCATTTCAGTAAAAATCTTGCAGCAGTTACCTTGGATAGAAAAGTTATCATGTGATGATCCAGTTTCACATGAAAGATGGATATCGTTTTCCTAAGAATTGGATATTACTAAGAACTACAGAATTCCACGCCATGTACTATGTTCCTAAGTGACTAAAACGGAAGTCCATGGTTTTTCTGATGCACCTGTGCATGCGTATGGTGCCCATATCTACCTTAAATTCATTAGTCATTATGACACTATTCATGTTAAACTGCTGTGTGCTAAATCCAAGGTTGCACCATTAAAACCTATTACTCTTCCAAGATTGGAATTTTGTGCTGCAGTTCTGCTAGCTGGACTTTACACCACTGTTTGCAAGGCACTCGACATTCAGTTCACCCAATATGTCCTTTGGTCTGACTTTACAATAGTGCTCAGTTGGCTTAACACAGCGCCTAATCTCTTAAAGACATTTGTTTGCAATCGTGTTGCTGAAATCCAATAGTTGACTCTGCATTGCATCTGACATTGTATTCCAACTAAGAACAATCCCCCAGATATTCTTTTTCGAGGTGCCTCTCCAATTCAGTTTACTGAATCATCTTTGTGGTGGCATGGACCTCAATGGCTGAACGAAAGAGGAAATTCATGGACTCTTCTTACTCCCACTCCTCGGTCGTTTTCTGAACTTATGAAGAAAATTCATTGCTTCATTAGTATTTGCAACGACCTCTTTATTATTACAAACCACTCCAATCTGAAAAGACTAATAGGTGTTGTAGCCTTTGCTTATGGTTCATACACAATTGTCGGAATCCTTGCAGCATGAGAAAATTTGGTCCCCTAACTTCCATAGAATTAGAAGAAGCTACTATGTGTCTGGCAAAAATCTTACAACATGAAATTTTTTTCGATGAAGTGCAGAATCTAAAACACAACAAATCAATTAAACCTTGTAGCACTATCATGATGTTAAATTCTTTTCTAAATTCTAATGGAATTTTACGAGTTGGAGGCAGGCTCAAGGACTCCAATAACGAGTATGCCAAACGTCATCCTATCTTGCTATCCAGTAAGCAACATTTATCAAAACTCATAATGATGAACGATCATTTGCCAAACCATTATGTAGGTCCTCTACTGTTACTCTCAATTGTCAGAGAACGATACTGGATTGTTTCGGGTCATAATTTATCTAAGAAGGTCGTTCACAGTTGCTGCCGATGTTATTGGTTTGTCGTCAATACGACTGTTCCAATCATGGGAAACCTTCCAAAATCTTGTACTCAGTCTGCTTTCCCGTTTACCAGCGTGGATGTTGATTACGCAGGCCTCTTTATCGTTAAAGACCGTAAAGGCTGTGGTTGTAAGACCACAAAGGCATATTTGTGTCTATTCATTTGTTTCGTCACAAAGGCTGTTCATTTCGAACTTGTAACAGATCTCTCTATCAATGTTATTTTACTTGCTCTAAGGAGGTTTGTCGGACGTAGGAGCAAACCAAATGATATAAAATCTGATAACGCCACAAATTTTGTTGGCGCCAATTCCGCATTAAAAAAATTGGAACATTTTTTAAATAACCAGAAAACGGTCATTTTAGAAGCCACCGCTCATGACGGTATAAGTTGACACTTTATTCCAACACACTTTTTTTATTTTGGAGGATAGTGGGAAGCGGGCGTACTGTCTGTCAAACACCATATAGAGAGATTCGTAGGCAACTCTATTTTGACCTATAATCAGTTGTCCATGCTATTAATTCAAATAGAGCAATTTTAAATTCCAGACCCTTAATTCCTTTATCCGCTGATCCGCCGGCCTAGATTCTTTAACTCCGGCTCACTTTTTAATTGGATACTCTTTAATGCTGTGTCCTGATCCTGATGTTACGTCGATTCCTGTTTCACGTTTATCAACGTATCAAGCTATACAAGCCATGCAGCAGCATTTTTGGTTGAGGTGGAGCAAGGAATACGTTTCAGAACTACAGTATTGCACAAGGTGAAAATCACATCACTAGGAATTAGAATTTCCTTGGTGATCAAGAACGATAATCAACCTCCACTCAAGTGAAAGCTTGGAAGAGTGCTTACTCTACATCCTGTTGCTGATGGGATCGCTAGTGTAGCTTCCATTCGTACTGCATTTGGAGTCATTAAGCGTTCTTTCGCCAAGATATGCCTTTTTCTTACTGACACTATATCGTAGTGCTACAAGCAACGATGTGTATTATGCAATGCGTTTTAGTTATAAGAAGTAGTATTTTTATTCCTTTCTTTTGAAAGCCAGGTCTTTAAAGGCAGGGGGGCATGTTAATTATCCTCTTTTGTAAATATCTTCAATTATTCTGCTGTTTAATTTAATGCTATAATTCATTAATTGAAGTTTATTTCCTTTTCTTGAGTAAATATCTATTATAGTTCAGAATTTAAACTTTATGTTAACTTCAATTGCCCTCTGGCGTTATTCTGTGCATTTATATTTATTATGCTAGTTACAATAACCATCCATGATGGCAGCCTATCCACCGCCGAATCAGTAACATGCATGCTGCTCTCTGTTAATTTATTGTTCTAACATTTAAATTTGACCATTAAAGTGATGTACAGTGCAAAACAGTTGTGTTCATTATACATTTTACAGGCCCTTCAAATCAAACCTTATTAAGAATTATTTATCAAATTAACGAAACCAACATCCGTATTAACAATAAGTACTTCTGGAGACTTCCGAACCAACTCTGAACTCTAACTTCAGTAGAATGAGACTAACAGGGGGTCTCTATAAATACGGAAATGTCAGACGCCACTAAACTCAAAGATTTAAAATAAGCGAGACAGCGTCGCTAAAGAGAGTGTAGGAACTTTAGTGACGATTATACACACATAAAGCACATGGGCTTAGATTGTTATATTTATACAATATTATCCCTGAAAGTAAAAGTAATTATACATTAAATATCAAACAGACGTCAAGTTATAATGTTATATAAAAATGACAATTGTTGTATTTAATAAATTTTTTTATATCATATTCAGATCTGGACAGGATGACATATAATCATTAATAGATCTTAAGAGATGTTAATTATTTCTCATTGCATATTAAATAGTCACATAAGATCTTAAGATAGATTTTAAACAAATTATTCTACATTAACTTTTTAGTCTGATGGGAAATTTATCGTTGCTTATATTTCTTATCGAAGGTGATCACTGTCATAATTCTGTACTGTAAAGCGTATTGGAATATTTCTGCAAACAACACAATTTAAACTATATTGGAGGCTTAATAACATTAAAATGCAGAATAAGGAATATTATATAAATAAAAATTTGACTTACTGAGGAATACGACATTAATTTTAAATATTAAAAAAAAAACGTGTTACCAAACTATAACGATATATATATATATATATATATATATATATATATATATATATATCGATTAACAGCGTCTTTTGTGAACGAAGGATTTCAACAACATGGCTTGTATATGAACAGCTGTTGTTCTGGTAACAAGTAAGGTAGAAATTACGTCAAACCATCTGCATCCAAGTTTTCAATCAAAAACTGCTAAATCCATTATTTCTTAATAGCAGTTTATAATACAGTTATCACAAAGATTAAAATTTTATGCATCCAATTAATTTCCAAATAAAATAAAGTGTAGCAACAATTGCTAGTTTAAACAAAGGTAATAAAGAAAATTATAAATTATTCACAAGATAGAAAACTCAATACTTGATAAATTTAATTTAATATGGAAAATATTATAGATTACGAGAATATTTCTCCACTAATAGGCTGTTGCAAATTTTATTTTTGATGGTATGATGTAACAGTTTAAATTTTTCTGTTACCAATACTGTTGGTTAGGCAATGTATTCTACTTATTTTGATAGATAGACAACCATACATACAGACCTCGTAGGAACGTGTTTGGTCGCAAACAACATTTTAGAAACCATCCGTGCTTAGGAGGGATATTATCTACTTCGTTAGATACGCAAATTTTGTCTTCCTTTTTTGATTTAAGCACTGCACAAAAATGGGTCTTGCAAATTGTGAACTTGAACTTAGCCTTAAAAGCATCAGGTATCTAAGTGTTCATAACTTAGTCTATTCACTCTGTAGTAATGTGCAAAGCCGAAAGTGGGTAAGTGTACTTTGCTTTTATTAATTTGAAATTGTTAAATCTAAGGAGGGTTTTTCACTTCAGCATTTAGTTAAGGATTCACGAAAGTGGCCTTTAGTTACAGGTTCACGTGACATTAAATTATTGCGAGAAGCACGCAACAATCAATTATTCCCGAGAGCACGTGGAAATAATTTTTATCCTGGCTTTTTACTCTGGTATCTGAAATACGTATTTTTTAATAGAATTCGTACATGGTGATTCCTAACCACTGAGTATGGAACAACTTAAACCTTATTCGTTGCCACTCTGAACGCACCCTGCAATGCAGCCATCATTTCTGAAAAGTATTTTTAACAATTGTCAGTATAACCAATCTACAGTTTAATAATCAATGTAAGAATTAAATGATTTGAGAAAACAGTAGCAATTTTTGACACATGTATTTAATCTTTTGTTGAATGATGCTTTAGTTGAGCTTAATATTAGGCTTCTAATTTTTACTTTATAAAAAGTGACTTATAAGTTTTGTAAGTTAACTAAATCATATCTAAATACAAAAAAAACTAGCAAGAAGATCAACAAAATATAATACAGATTTGAATTTGTTCTTACTGATTAAAAAAACGATGTATTATAATCCAAAAGAAATTTCTATGTGAATGAGATCAAAATTTCAACTTTTCATAAACTTACTGAAGATATCTCACAATACCTTATTCTTATATTATTCATGCTTTTATGATGTAAATACCTAATGTAAGATTAAATAATATGACTAATTTTTATTTAAAGATAGAGATTTTTTAATTAATTTTTTTATTACCCGCTAACATTAGAGTTTACAAAAAACTTTATTTTAATTATTAATCATATTGTAATATTCTAAATTCTAATTGATTTCAGGCAAAATTGCTGATAAGCACTTAGCGATACGACAGTGCAGAGAGGTGAGGAAAATAAGGCTGAAAGAAGTTTTTAAAGATTTATTTCACTTTAGGTCAACACTAGTTATGCTTTTAAAGTAGTCGTGGCTTTTTTAATATCTACATTGCATTTCGAAATAATATAGTCTAATAGGCTTACTGAAGTTATTTAATTAGTTAAGCTCAGATAATTTTTTTTTTATTTGCAAACTGTCTCATGGTTTTAACTCATCTGATAATATTGCATTGGATTTTTTTAAATTTTTTGTATGAAAGGTTTTGTGACAAAACATACAGGACTGTGATTTTACCTAAAATTTTGGTCCATTTGTATTAAAATACATTCCGTGAGTACATTTTATATTTATTCTTAGGTAATACAGTTTTCAAGTCAATTCAAAAATTTTTATGTCATTGTAAATATTTATGACTGTACAATATGATTAGAGTCAGAGATATTCATATGATTATTTGTTTTCGTTAATCTGTTAAAATTATAGTTATATGAGAATACCTTCAGAAGTTGAATATATATTCTGCAAAAAATGGAACAGAACAAAATTGTCAGTGCAGCAAACGTGAGATCAGTACTTAAATAAGCAAAAGATAGATGGATTATGTTGTCACCAGCACCATGCTTTCACTATTTCTGTTAGATATGAATGCGCTTGTAGGATTAGAACCTTTTGAATAGATATTCTTACTCTAAAATTGAACACTTATGTATACCATGGAATTCAAGAAAAAATATTGTTTTGTAGCAAATTAACTTTTATCTAAAAAGAGTTTCCCTCTTTTCTAACCATAACAGTACTTAAGACGCAATAGGTGTCCTATTAAAAATAATTAATATTAAAATTATTTAATTTGATTTTTATGTAACTATCATTGTAACATCCATTAATATTTTTCGACTTTATGACACCTTTGTGACATTATTAATTTAAGCAGTATATATAGTATTCAGAAAATTACTTCGCTGCATCTAATTTTTAATATGAACGTAAGTATATAATGCATGTAATTCAACATTACTTATACCGTGTTTTACTATGGTTTCCAGTATTTTGGAATTCTCTGAAATAAGGATGTCCAGTTTTATTTTCTGAGTAAACCATTGTTAAATAATCTGTAATTACCGTAAGGTTGTACTTTGCATTATTTTCTTTTAAGAACTACAATCCCAATTAAAAGTTGTGTCAAAAAATTGTTATGTAGAGGGACACCTCCCCCAAGCACTGTGTAATTCTTCTCCTCATCAAACCGTATACTCTCCGATCCGTCTATTGTTTTGTCATTTTGTAGTAACTGCTTAGAGAGGAGAGTCCATTTTTAATTCCTAAAATAGAAAAAAACGTGTATTATTTAAATTGTAAATTACACTAAAAGTTTACAAACGAAGTTGCATTTTTATTTGTTACAAATTCAAAAATTTAGAATTGGCTGTGGTACAATTAAGGGCAGATATTCAGTTGAAAATTTTTCTCTAGTGGTTTACTAAAGAATTTGTTTATTCGGATGACTGAAAAAGTCTTAACTGCCATCTCAAGTGTTACTATTTTGTATTTAATTAACTTCATTGCTTTAATAGAATAATTCTTATTAAAATTACAACCAAGAACACGGCACATAATTTCAAAGTTTTATAAAACCACAAAAGTCATACTAGTGTTATTTTATTATTAGTTAAGGCATAAGTATCATATATCACTCTAGAATGAAAAATAATTGCAAGTATTACAATATAATCTAGTGCATTTTTGTTTAGGATTGTTACTATTGGAAAAATGTGCCTTTTTTAGTACCACTACCAGCACAAGGTTGTATCTTATTTAGAAAAAGAGATCCAAACAATTTTGTAATTTTATTATGCCATCATTTGTTGGACTAACGCTTGGTTGTCATCCATGTTGGGAATTTCATTTGATAATCTTAACTTTTCTTCTTGGTCATATAGAAACCAAAAATTGCTCGAAAATTTTACAAAATAACAAACGAAAGATACTGTTACTGCTTTTTCTGTGCTTTAAACAACATTGTTAGTACCTTCACCGTTGAAGAATGACTTTCAGTGTTAACTAATAAAGATATGTATAGGTATTGCTTCATTAGGTTTCTGTAGTGTTACAAAAGTTTTTGTCAGTGTTCTTGTGGATTGTGAAAAACAAAAAAACAGTTATCTGCATTGTTGTCCATTACAGGTGCCATTTGGACCATATCATCGTTGTTTCATATAACATCAATCAACCACGAAAGTCGAAGATACAGGTTCAAATCCAGTCCGGGACCTTATATTTTCCATCTTTCAATTACTAGCTTGATTTGAAATGATTTTTTAGGCTTTGGAAAAAGTCTAAGTTATTATTTCATCTTATTAACTAATACCTTAGTATTAATCAACTTGCCTTGTGCAATTATTTATATATATATATATATATATATATATATATATATATATATATAATATGTGTCGTGGTCGTGGTCGAAAGCGGACGTATATATGCCGTGCTAGAGTGAAAATTGAAATATTGTAGTTCTAGTTTGATAGAATACAATAGAATTTTTATTTAAAGAAATGCCGTTGATTAGTAAATGTATGGTGTGTAACCTAGACCTTCATGTTGATAAGGAAATTAGTTGCGATAAGTGTAAATTTCCATTACATTCAACCTGTTCTAATTTCTCGTGGGCCGAAATACAATGCTTATCAATAAAGGATAGAAAAGTGGTCTTTCATTGTGATACATGTGTAACAAGAGGATCTGAGGTTAATGAATTAAAAAAATTAATATTGGAACTAAAAACAGAAATCGACGAATTAAAATCTGCTGCAATGGAGAATAAAAAAGTACCAAACATGGATTTACTCTCATCAGATTCTTTTGAAACTATGGTGCGCGAAGCACAGGAACGAATTAAAGAAAAATAATCTTGTAATATATGGTATTCCGGAAGGCACAAACGACAATGATCATGCAACTATAGCTACTTTTCTTAAAACTATAAAACCTCATGGTAAAATTGATATAGTACTAAATTCCATTGTACGTTTGGGAGTTAGAAGTCGTCTAGAAATAACCCGCGGTCAGTTCGTGTTACATTAATCAATATCGCAGATGTATTCTTTGTTTTGAAAAATAAAAATATACTTAAGTCAAATCAAATATATAAAAATCATTATGTCAAGAACGATGAAACACGATATCAGCGAGAGCTGTTATTTAAATGCAAATCTAGTTTAAGAGTGCATTGATAATGGGGAAACCAATCTTACCATTAAATACCTTAAAGGCATACCAACTATAGTTCAAAAAAACTAATCACATCAAATAGCTCTAAATTTACATGTTGTTATCAAAATATGCGTAGCATGCATTATAAAGCAGATCAGTTTATTACTTCAGTTAGTGATTGTGAAAATGACTTTATATGCATTACTAAAGCGTGGTTATCCGAAAACATTCAGTCTTCTGAATATTTTGCTCGCAATTATAATACTTTTAGAAATGATCGAAATTTTCAGCAAGTAGGTTTAAGACGTGGGGGCGGC
Source organism: Platerodrilus igneus (assembly GCA_036346225.1). Lineage (NCBI taxonomy): Eukaryota > Metazoa > Arthropoda > Insecta > Coleoptera > Lycidae > Platerodrilus > Platerodrilus igneus. The sequence goes on from JARFIW010001306.1 coordinate 812,260, forward strand.
GTTCTTGTGGCTATAAAAGATTCCATTACTACAGAGCAAATAAACTTGCATAAATTACATAGCGATATCCCCAATATTGATGTTATTGGCTGTAAATGTACTTTTACATTTGGTCATCTGTATATATTTGTAGTGTACATACCTCACACACCAACTTTAGTAATGTTGGAAGAACTTTTTGATTACTTTATTCAATTTTACACTAATAGAAAGCATTTAATTGTTGGTGACTTCAACATTCCTACGTACAATAGTGATGTAAATAGTTCTTTAAATCATGTTGTGCAAAATTTTTGTGAGTTGCTACATGTTGTTCAATACAATAATATTTGTAATGGTAGTGGAAGGTTACTTGATCTTGTGCTAAGCAGTTTTGATTGTGTTGTTGAACATAATAAGACGCCAATACTTAATGAAGATGCACATCATCCTTGTTTAACGCTGAACTTTAACTTGCAAGTACGTATGCAACCAGTATTTGAAGTAAACCATTCTAATAAAGAATACAACTTTAAGAAAGCTGACTTCTGCAGTGTATATAAACGCTATCCGGTATGGTTTACTAATGAAATTCTTCATGATATAAAATCCAAATATAAATTTTACATGAAATACAGGAATAAAGGACATGTTGCTGATTTTCTCAAATTTAAACGGTTGAGAACCTTAATTAAAAATAAAATAAAAGTAGCATACAAAGCATATACTACAGATGCAGAAAATTTAATAGCAAGTGACCCAAAGAAGTTTTGGTCATATATTAATTCTAAAAATGCGTACAGCAGAATATCGGGAGTAATGATGAAAGATGGAATGAATTACAGAACTCCACAGTCAATAGTAGATGCATTCCGTGACCACTTTAGTAGTTCGTTTACCACAGAGGCAAAATCAACTGGAACGCACGAAATAATGAATACGATACCGAGTAGAACAAATAAGTTATTGCAAATTTATGGTTCAGAAATTACAAACAGTGATGTCAAAAGAGCGATTGCAAAACTAAAAAACAAACCTACTGCAGGTAATGATCAAGTTCCTGGTTATGTTGTAAGAGACTGTGCTGAAGTATTTGCAGAACCTTTAAAAATTCTCTATAACATGAGTATATCTACATCAAAGTTTCCGAAAGCGTGGAAAATTGTACGTGTTTGTCCAGTCTTTAAGAACGGGCAACTAAACATTATTAATAACTACAGGCCTATTTCTATACTATGCACTTTTGATATAGTTTTTGAGATGATATTATACAACAAGGTTTATCAACACTTCAAGCCATACATTTCGTCATATCAACATGGATTTGTAGCAAATCGGTCAACAGAAAGTAATATCTGTTGTTTTGTACAGTATGTTTCTGAAGTACTAGACAGTCATGGTCAAGTCGACGTTGAATACACAGATTTTTCAAAAGCATTTGACAAAGTGAACCATTCAATTTTATTATCAATATTAGACGCTATTGGATTCTCAAATTCGCTCACTCTATTCTTTAAATCGTACATAACTGATGGATCCCAATATGTGAGCTACAGCGGATATACATCCACCGAGTACACACCAATTTCAGAAGTCCCACAAGGATCTAATCTAGGTCCATTACTCTTTCTTATATTTATAAATAGTATTACAGATTTAATGAATTGCGAAGTACTTATGTTTGCAGATGACGTAAAAATATATACTACAATTACAACCCCACAGGATTGCGACAAGCTGCAATCCAATATAAACAAAATAGTGAATTGGTGTGATAAGTATAAACTACAATTGAACATTGAAAAGTATAAAGTGATGACGTTCACACGTAAATCGAAACCGTTGATATATCATTATAAGTTAGGTAACACAATAGTAAATCGTTGTAGTGAAACTAGAGATTTAGGCGTTCACTTTGATGAGCGGCTTTCCTTTTCAAATCATATCCGTACCATCATTAAGTCAGGAAATCGTATGCTAGACTTCATAATAAGCAATTGTCAGGGTTTTAAAAATATTACAACTCCAAAAGTCTTGTTCGAAACATTTGTAAGATCTAGACTAGAATATTGCATCAATGTCTGGTGTCCTATTTATATTTGTCACAAAGACCTTTTAGAATCCGTTCAACGTAAATTTTTTAAATACTTATGGTTTCCTTTGTATAATGTATATCCAGAAAGAGGTTTTGATCATAATATTTTGTTACAAACATTCAGTGTAAATACTCTTGAGTGTAGACGCAAAATTTTCAGAATTTCATTCTTATTTAAGTTAGTACGTTACTTAATTGATTGCGAGTACTTGGTAAGAAAATTGAATTTTTGTATACCGCGAACAGCTAGTAGAAACAAGTATTGTTTTTATATTAATTCTTTTAATACCAATCTCTTATTTAAGCCTGCTATAGAAACTATGTGCGCAGAGTACAATGACTTATGTGAACATACAGATATTTTTATGGACAGTTTAGAAAATATTTTAAATTGTGCTTATTTGCATTACTCTAGAAATATGTAAGTGCAATTGTAAATTTTGACTACTTCTTGTACATTGTTTGTTACTGCTTTGTCCTATAATTGGTACATTGTACTGTTGGGCTATATTCTGGTAAATAAATAAATATATATATATATATATATATATATATATATATATATATATATATATATATATATGAAACCATGGCTTAATGTACTTTTCTTCACAATTCAAAGTAAACACTTACATATCACACATTGTGTTTCGTATTAATTAAAGCTCAAACTATATAGTGGAATAACATTGTGCAGTGCGCATGCGCCTCTCATAGTGAAACGCGTACGAAAGTGGTTTTGTTAAGTTTATCGACGACTCTTCATTCGACCTAGTACCGGAACGGTTGTGTCGGGGCAACCTATACAAACAATAAAGTATAGTACTTTGTAACAGTGCATTCAACTGACTCCCCCGGGGGCAATGCAGCAATATCGAAGAGGACCACACACCAAGGACAATATTGGTGAGTGACTTTATGCATTTCTGTTTGTCTTTACATGCATACAAAATTTTGTATTTAAAGTTCGCGTTTTGTTATACTTTCGCAATAGAGTCCACTAAAATTAATAAAACGCGCCAGCACATTATTCATAGTTAATTAATTACACATTGACCATCGGGACGATTTTCAAATAACTAATATCAATGAAAATTTTAATGTTGTAATAAACCTTTCAATGGTTTTTGAATTATGCACACTTTAAAAAAAGATTTAAACTTTCACCAAGAGCTATTTTTTTACAGCATTCTGATTTTAATATAAATGTTATAATTAATCTGACACCTGATACAGAAACAAAGTTGTTTGTTCTTTGAGTATACACAAAATGAACTAAACTTAATAGAATGTATAACATAAATTAGGATTTACACATTCAGTTTAATGGATGAGTGTTACGTGAATATCAACCTCTTCAAGAAAACAGCGACGCAATTATAAAAGTAAAGTTTGATGATAGTTCGTTTTTATATCTACCATACAAATAGATACCAAAGCAACTACAGCTGTCCTGTCAATTTCTATTTTACCAGTATTATTACACTATATTTAAATTCAGAAATTTGCCTCCACAATAACTGAAATTAACATATATATATATATATATATATATATATATATATATATATTGCTATGATAATAAGTTTATTTAGGGGTTTATAAGTCACAAGGGACATGTAAACAACAAAAAAATCACAATTCATTAGTTATGCAAAAAGCAAATACCAAACACCCTGTACAAAATCAACAACTAACTACAGTCAATGAAAGGGAGCTCCTTCTTTAATAATTTAACCACATTTAGTAAAAGAATAACTCTGTGCACAATCCAAATCATTTTAGAAATAGTTATACATTTTAAATAAATACAAATTAGGCGTATCTAAAGTAAAACAAAGGTGAAACGAATTTTTTTAAACTCCTCGCATTAGTGTAAGAAAATAATCAATGCGCGCTTATAATCAATAGTCCTTCCAAAATAAGCATAGTTCATAACGCAAGAAGTCAATAAACGCATTTAATTTACGCCATCTGTTAAAGAATTCCATTATAGAAATTTGCCTACTTGATGTTGTAAGTGTGCAATCGCAAAATTCGAATAAAACCCAGCATATAAAGAAAACAAAATATGGAACCATACGTTTTGGCGTATGTGCAAGGTTAAATATAGTAGTTAATAAATCCTTTTACAAAATTACAATTACGTGCTTTTAGAAGCGTATGAGGAATGCATTTAACACATAACTCCGGGTAAAATCTAACCATCTACATGATAAGCCAAGTGCAGCGCCTCTTACGTGGTAAAATAACAAGATAGAGGACAGTAAACTAATCACAGCACGTGGGAGAACTTGCTTATATAATACACATCAAGCTGATAACAGTCATTGATTCCTTAAACCGAAGCTCGAACTGTACTGATCTAAATAAAAGTATTACTCAAAGTTCAATTGTAAAATGAAACAAAAATTTATAAGTGAAAGTAATAAGAATTAAAACTTCGAGTAAATAATAGTCAAGTGCGCGTTCAAACATACGAGTGTATAAGAAATCTGCCTTTGGCATAAGACAGCACTAAGCTACTCAATAAGAAAACGAACTGAACAATTCTATAAGAAAACGAACTAAGTAATTCAAATAAGGAAACGAACTAAGCTACTCAATAAGAAAACGAATTAAATAATTTAATAAGAAAACGAACTAAGCAATTTAATAAGAAGTCGAACTAAACAAATCAATAAAAAATCTAGCTAAGAAAGCTCTAAATCAGGACGTTAAGCTTAAAGCAACATGAGGTCACTGGTTAATAACACGTCGTGACAATTCAAAGTATTGGGGTGCACTCACAGCTATGCGTTCACAATTGAAATCCACTAATCTAGCAACTGATTCAAAGCAAAAAGCTTCCGTAGAAAATCAATTGGAAAAACACCAGGTTAGCAATTATATTTAACTAACAGCATAAATCTTTTTCTTTAATATTTGAAACTTACATCTACTTTGATATCTGTGTAAAGAGTCATCAAAAAAAATTTTGATTGATACGTAGAAAGTACATTATAAGAAAGAAGGTTCATTGAACGTTCAAAGAAACATTTGAGATAATACATAGTTATTTTTGCTGGCTTTGAGTACTCAATTAGGGTTATAATTTTGTGATAAACAGATTTACTTTAAATTTGATTCAAAGGTTTTAAAATAGCAAATGGCATTACAAAGGTTGTAGAGTAGTAAATTGTACATATTTCTTAGTTCATTATAAAAATTTTGTTTATCATATTCAGGTATGAAGTGTTAGAGGGAAAGGGGCAAAAATTCTTTATTATCATATCGTCGTTCACTCTGTGCAGGGTAAAACTGAGCTAGTCAAGGCATAAATTTTATTGTGTGGATTTTAAAATTATTCTAGATTAATTAGAGGCACAGAGAGGTGACTAAGCGTTATAAATATACCGCGAGTTTTGGTGTTATCGTAACTAATATATATATATATATATATATATATATATATATATGTATGTATATATATACATATATATATATTGCTGTGAAACCTCTTGAATCACCTGGTCCGTTGATTTTCTTCTGTTAATCGCCTCGGCTGCTCCTCTAGATAGCTTTCATCCTCATACATAAAAAAAACACATTCCTACCACAAACATCAACGTTAACTCTATTTACATCAATATTCAGAATACATTTTTTCAAATTAAATTTCAGCATAAAATTCAGTTTTAAAAGAATTTCAAAATTAATTTTATTATCACTTTAACGTGCATCCAGAATTAAAGTCTTTGTTGGATGCCTACTAATTAATATAAAATATAAGCAGACCGGAGTCTGAGTATAAAGGAGCATCTACCACCCTTTACGTTAATTAACCCGGTTTGTCTAATTGAGCTCAAAGACATACCCAAATTTTCATCATATTCCCAAACATCAAAACCAAAATACCCCTTTTTACTTAAACAAGCAAATTTCATCTTAAAATTAAACTTTTATGGTTAGAACAATTTCACTAATGTCCATTTAAAGTAAATCAATTATAAAGTCATTCAATACACACAAAATGTCAAACAAAATAGTATAATTTACCTGAAGGTTACTGTCCTCGTAGCTTCAAAGTATCGTTTCTTTAGTTAATCACACCATTCACCAGGATTATATTTACGGCTTCTGATTCTCTACGCTTTTAAAATTTGCTCCATCACCATCCATTCAAAGTCGTTTCTGGGCCTTTCCGGAACTCATCTGTGTTTATCTGACCCTTGATTCATGGATCCAGACACGTATTTGAACCATTTAATTATTAACACCCCGAAAATAGCAAAGAAGTCATGCTTCTGTCACCAATATACGCCAAAACTGCCTACTTTTGTGTATACATTCGTCGTTGTAAATTTTGCTAATTGGTACAGTGAAACTAAATTTTATTACCTTGTATCTAAGTGCACTGAAGTACATTCATGTTAGCACGTAAATAACAACTATTTTGAATCACTAAATATACTAGCAAACTTTAAATTATTTAATCAAATTAAAATGCACGGTTTAACATCTTCAATCAAGTCGCGTATGTACGAGCTTTTAACGCATCGAATCGTCAAAAGTCTCAGAGTCTAAGAGGGCTTGTTTATATTCATCTCGGTATATATAAAAAGCCGGCACGTCGCTTTTGTCCTCAAAACGGTAATTCTAAAGAATTCCTCATTCTATGTTCCCAGTCTGTCGCTCGCGGTCGATTTTTACGAATTTTCACTCGTCCCATTTAAATCTCAGAAATTTCAACACGGCACGCAAGCATGTCCGAGAAAAACTAATTAATTTTGTACAGAAATTGTTGTTTCTACCTCTGATATTTGCATCCTATTTTCAACCAATTGTGACCCTCGTGACGTTGCTTAAATCCCGCCTTTTACTATATGTGTCTTTGTTGACGCATTTTCTTTCCTTTTCTAACCTGTTCGTATTGGTGCAAATTGATATTCTTTATTATCGATTATATTTTAGTCCATGTGGACTGTTATCTGGGTTTAATAACCCCGTATCGCACATTCTCGTGAATATTAAGCCCGGTTTCTCCAAGATTCTTTGAAACTATTAATTATCTACAAAATTTACGCCGTATGTGATATTTAAACTACGCAGGTGTTCAAAATAATATTAATTCTCAGAGCTTTATTTTCTGGTATTATAATCTTGGGTTTTACAAGTTTCTATAGATATTCTCTGTTACTAACGGTTCAATTAACTTTAATTAAAATTAATACTTTTAATTTTTAGTGAATCCCAATTAAATATTCAATTATTATTAGTACATTTCGTTTAATACTCGTTGCCCAAACTTGAATCAATTAATATAAATCTTGCACGTAATTTCCATTTGATTCTTTACTTTGGAATAATTAAATTACACGTTGAGCATTTTAAAACTGCTTATTTTTATATAAAGCGTCTTGTAAATAATTTTAATCTCTTATTTTAATAAAACGAATGAATTTTTATTCTCCACGGGTTTTAATAAAGCGTATTATCTAATAAACTTCCTTATACACGGTGATTAAAATTATTTGATGTAATCCATTAATTTTCACCCTGGTCTAAATATGAGTATTTTCCCTATTTGAATACAAATAATCCCACTTATTTGAATTCAAATATTAAACATTTAGACAAAAAAATTACAAAAACTGCCTATCTCTCTTACCCTTATCTATCTAACTTACCTACTTTGTCTCCAATCGAAAAAAAATATTTACACCTATCCTATATCCCTATCCTATTCCTAACTTTCACCTAATTCTATAAACTGAAATTATCCCTTTTCATCCTACTCATCCATCTAATCCTATATACATCCTATATACCTATCCTATTCCTAACTTTAACTAATCTTCACTATACTTTACTTCATCCTACCTAATCCTATATACCTATCCTATTCCTAACTTTATTCCTAACTCTCCACTAATCTTATATGAAATATCTATACTTAACCTATCTTATTTTCTTCCTACCTTTACTCTTTATTCTCATCCTAAACTATTCCTAATTATCTCCCATATTTATCCTATACCTAGCTTTATTTTCTATCAACACCTACTTCTACTCTTCTATATACACCTATTCTATCCCTATCCTATTTAAATCTAACTCTCTTCTTGACCCTCCATGTCTTTCTTCTTACCATCCTAATACTCTTCATCCCTATCTCCCCTTCTATATCTATACTTATCATCCCTATTATCTCACATACAATAAACTTATCATCCCTATTATCCTGACTCTTAAATATCACTTCTTCTTCAGTCCCTACACTTGTCTGTTTCTTATTTATTCTTATTTCCTTTTCTGCCGACAAACCAAACGATACTACTTTACAATTATCGCTTTTCCTCTATGGAAAATCCTATGTACCTTCTAGAATTTTTGTGTAATGGAATCCGCCAGAATGAATCCTTTAAATCTACTTGATTAAAACAAACTTGCCATCTTTACTTAATTTCCTTCACCTGCTCCTGATATGCTGCTTCTACCCCACTACTTCTGCATGTTTTGTTTAAAGCTTGAACCTCTACTTTCCTATCCTCTGGACATCTTATTGTGTTGATCTGTTTTACTTCATCATCCTCTACCTCTACTACATTAATACTAAACCCCGTGTCATTCTCTTGGACTTCATAACTGCCCTTCCATGGCACTACCCTATCCTTAATCCTTATTACCTTCCTTTCCATATCTATCAAAACCCTAACTTCATCATACAGTCAACACCTAAAATGCTCTGAAACTTCAGTCCAGGTACAATTACAAACTCCTGTTCACAGCTTAAACTCCTATATCTATCCTAAGCACCACAACACTATTTACTACAGCAAACTTCTTTTTATTTGAGCTACTAAATGGCTACGTTTTATAGGCATAATTCTATCACAAACCTTATCCCTAATTTTGCTGACGAATTCCTCCGATATTAAACTCGCCTCTGCCCCTGTATCAAGTAATACTTCTAATTATTTTCAAAATTTCTAAATTAATAATTGGCAAACATAATTTTCTACAGTTTCTGGCTCTACTTCCTCCTCAATTTTGAAAAATTCACGTGGATGTTCGTATACATTTACACAGAAATCTAGTGGTCTGTCCGTTCTAAAAATCCTGTCTCATCCTGTTTTCCGTGCTTGGTCCTGGTTGTCCTTCTACAACCTGTGCGTACGTCCTCCTCGTGTTAATATCCGTGTCCCTGTCTCTATTCGGCGTGCTGGTCACAGTCCTGTTTACTTGGTAAACTGTTCTGTCGCGTGTAACTAGGTCTTGGCGTCGGTCCCCTAGTCGCACTATTACCTTTTCCTTCCTCGTCGTTCCCAATTCGGTCGAAAATTTCTGTTGTAGTCAGGCCGTCTCGGATAATTCGGTGTCCTGTTGTCAAACCTAACTGTGTTAACGTTTCGTTCTCGTTTCTCTTGTCCGTCCTACACATACATCGTCATATCTCTGCAAATACTCTAAAATGTCTCCCGTTCTGTGATGTTTTGTAAGGCCACGTGTTGTCTAATTTCCAGTTCAAAATGTCGTGATAGGTACTTGATAATCTGTCTGTCCGTCAATGGTGGATTCAGTTGTTTGGCCACACTGTATTTGCGGATGGCATATTGCCCCTAGAACCTGCAAACTCTCCTTAAATTTTCCTGTAATCAAGTCGTCCCTAATCTGATCCTGTTTGTGATCACTCCAGTAATGTTGTAAAATTTGTCTTCAAAGTCCTGATACGTGTCTATGTCCTGTCCTACTAAATTGTACCATGCTTCCCGTTGTCCTTTAATAAAGCCTTTATCGTATTTAGTTTAGTCTGTTCGTCAAATAAATTTCCCACTAGATTTCTTACACTATTAATAAAAATTTGTGGATTTACCCTGTTATCGCCATAAAACTTCATGTGTTGGTCCAATGATACCCACCTGTATAAAATCTGGGACCTTCCCCGTTAAATTTGACATGTTGTATTTGATACTACTAACTTCGCTTCTACCCTGCCTAACTGATCCCTACATGAGTCCGTCACTTCAGTCATTTTACATTAATCTCTTCTTCACAGAAATGCGTACTTCGGACCTTAAATGTCCCATTTCCTGTCGAAGACCTGTAATATCACGCTCATTTTTTCAACCCTATTTTCAACTTCCCCATTTCACGGTAAGACTATTTTAAATTCTGTAAATTCTTTAGTATTTTGTTCAATTTTCCCGCTTATCTGCTCTAATTTTTGGTTGGACTCCTCCTCGCTCTATTAGATTCTTCCCTAGCTCTATTAGCTTCTTCGTTCATCCTCTCTAGCATTCTCATTATCATTCGTTTCCTTGATCTCCTGATTCCGTCCTCGACTGATCTCTACTGCCTCCGCTTCTTCCATTTTTTTTTCCCACACAATGCACTATCGTCACTTCCAATTTCCACTCCTTGACTCCTTAACCACTCCTTTCTCTGCATACGTTCTAAATCACACACACTCTAAAATACTCTTAAATTTATACACACACAGAAACTCTCTCTCAGATCGCCAGTTTCCTGGAATAAAATAACAAAATTTTATTTGGAACTCGAGCCCATTTTGGGCCCAAATTATGCTGTGAAACCTCTTGAAATTCCGTTGATTTTCCTGTTTCGCCTCGGCTGCTCCTCTAGATACTTTCATTCATAATAAAAAAACACATTCCTACCACAAACATCAACGTTAACTCTATTTACATCAATATTCAGAATACATTAAATTTTTAAAATTAAAGTTCAGCATAAAATTCAGTTTTAAAAAGAATTTCAAAATTAATTTTATTATCATTTTAAGTGCATCCAGAATTAAAGTCCTTGTTGGATGCCTACTAATTAATATAAAATATAAGCAGACCGAGTCTGAGTATAAAGGAGCATCTACCACCCTTTACGTTAATTAACCAGGTTTGTCTAATTGAGCTCAAAGACATACCCAAATTTTCATCATATTCCCAACATCAAAACCAAAATACCCTTTTACTTAAACAAGCAAATTTCATCTTAAAATTAAACTTTTATGGTTAGAACAATTTCACTAATGTCCATTTAAAGTAAATCAATTATAAAGTCATTCAATACACACAAAATGTCAAAAAAATAGTATAATTTACCTGAAGGTTACTGTCCTCGTAGCTTCAAAGTATCGTTTCTTTAGTTAATCACACCATTCACCAGGATTATATTTACGGCTTCTGATTCTCTACGCTTTTAAAATTTTCTCCATCACCATCCATTCAAAGTCGTTTCTGGGCCTTTCCGGAACTCATCTGTGTTTATCTGACCCTTGTTCATGGATCCAGACACGTATTTGAACCATTTAATTATTAACACCCCGAAAATAGCAAAGAAATTCATCTTCTGTCACCAATATACGCCAAAACTGCCTACTTTTGTGTATACATTGTCGTTGTAAATTTTGCTAATTGGTACAGTGAAACTAAATTTTATTACCTTGTATCTAAGTGCACTGAAGTACATTCATGTTAGCACGTAAATAACAACTATTTTGAATCACTAAATATACTAGCAAACTTTAAATTATTTAATCAAACTAAAATGCACGGTTTAACATCTTCAATCAAGTCGCGTATGTACGAGCTTTTAACGCATCGAATCGTCAAAAGTCTCAGAGTCTAAGAGGGCTTGTTTATATTCATCTCGGTATATATAGCAAAAGGGCACGTCCTTTTGTCCTCAAAACGGGTAATTCTAAAAATTCCTCATTCTATGTTCCCAGTCTGTCGCTCGCGCGTCGATTTTACAATTTTCACCTCCCATTTAAATCTCAGAAATTTCAACACGGCACGCAAGCATGTCCGAGAAAACTAATTAATTTTGTACAGAAATTGTTGTTTCTACCTCTGATATTTGCATCCTATTTTCAACCAATTGTGACCCTCGTGACGTTGCTTAAATCCCGCCTTTTACTATATGTGTCTTTGCTTGACGCATTTTCTCTTTCCTTTTCTAACCTGTTCGTATTGGTGCAAATTGATATTCTTTATTATCGATTATATTTTAGTCCATGTGGACTGTTATCTGGGTTTAATAACCCCGTATCGCACATTCTCGTGAATATTAAGCCCCGGTTTCTCCAAGATTCTTTGAAACTATTAATTATCTACAAAATTTACGCCGTATGTGATATTTAAACTACGCAGGTGTTCAAAATAATATTAATTCTCAGAGCTTTATTTTCTGGTATTATAATCTTGGGTTTTTACAAGTTTCTATAGATATTCTCTGTTACTAACGGTTCAATTAACTTCAATTAAAATTAATACTCTTTAATTTTTAGTGAATCCTAATTAAATATTCAATTATTATTAGTACATTTCGTTTAATACTCGTTGCCCAAACTTGAATCAATTAATATAAATCTTGCCGTAATTTCCATTTGATTCTTTACTTTGGAATAATTAAATTACACGTTGAGCATTTTAAAACTGCTTATTTTATATAAAGCGTCTTGTAAATAATTTTAATCTCTTATTTTTAATAAAACGAATGAATTTTTATTCTCCACGGGTTTTAATAAAGCGTATTATCTAATAAATTCTTATACACGGTGATTAAAATTATTTGATGTAATCCATTAATTTTCTACCCTGGTCTAAATATGAGTATTTTCCCCTATTTGAATACAAATAATCCCACTTATTTGAATTCAAATATAAAACATTTAGACAAAAAATTACAAAAAATGCCTATTCTCTCTACCCTTATCTATCTAACTTACCTACTTTGTCTCCAATCGAAAAAATATTTACACCTATCCTATATCCCTATCCTATTCCTAACTTCACCTAATTCTATAAACTGAAATTATCCCTAACTTCATCCTACTCATCCATCTAATCCTATATACATCCTATATACCTATCCTATTCCTAACTTTTAACTAATCTTCACTATACTTTACTTCCCTACCTAATCCTATATACCTATCCTATTCTAACTTTATTCCTAACCTCCACTAATCTTATATGAAATATCTATACTTAACCTATCTTATTTTCTTCCTACCTTTACTCTTTATTCTCATCCTAAACCTATTCCTAATTATCTCCCATATTTATCCTATACCTAGCTTTATTTTCTATCAACACCTACTTCTACTCTTCTATATAACCTATTCTATCCCTATCCTATTTAAATCTAACTCTCTTCTTGACCCTCCATGTCTTTCTTCTTACCATCCAATACTCTTCATCCCTATCTCTCCCCTTCTATATCTATACTTATCATCCCTATTATCTCACATACAATAAACTTATCATCCCTATTATCCTGACTCTTAAATATCACTTCTTCTTCAGTCCCTACACTTGTCTGTTTCTTATTTATTCTTATTTTCTTTGGACAAACCAAACGATACTACTTTACAATTATCGATTTTTCCTCTATGGAAAATCCTATGTACCTTCTAGAATTTTTGTGTAATGGAATCCGCCAGAATGAATCCTTTAAATCTACTTATTAAAACAAACTTGCCATCTTTACTTAATTTCGCTTCACCTGCTCCTGATATGCTGCTTCTACCCCACTACTTCTGCATGTTTTGTATTAAAGCTTGAACCTCTACTTTCCTATCCTCTGGACATCTTATTGTGTTGATCTGTTTACTTCATCATCCTCTACCTCTACTACATTAATACTAAACCCCGTGTCATCCTTTGGACTTCATAACTGCCCTTCCATGGCACTACCCTATCCTTAATCCTTATTACCTTCCTTTCCATATCTATCAAAACCCCTAACTTCATCATACAGTCAACACCTAAAATGCTCTGAAACTTCAGTCCAGGTACAATTACAAACTCCTGTTCACAGCTTAAACCTCCTATATCTATCCTAAGCACCACAACACTATTTACTACAGCAAACTTCTTTTATTTGAGCTACTAAATGGCTACGTTTTTATAGGCATAATTCTATCACAAACCTTATCCCTAATTTTGCTGACGAATTCCTCCGATATTAAACTCGCCTCTGCCCCTGTATCAAGTAATACTTCTATTATTTTCAAAATTTCTAAATTAATAATTGGCAAACATAATTTTCTACAGTTTCTGGCTCTACTTCCTCCTCAATTTTGAAAAATTCACGTGGATGTTCATACATTTACACAGAAATCTAGTGGTCTGTCACGTTCTAAAATCCTGTCTCATCCTGTTTTCCGTGCTTGGTCCTGGTTGTCCTTCTACAACCTGTGCGTACGTCCTCCTCGTGTTAATATCCGTGTCCCTGTCTCTATTCGGCGTGCTGGTCACAGTCCTGTTTACTTCCGGTAAACTGTTCTGTCGCGTGTAACTAGGTCTTGGCGTCGGTCCCCTAGTCGCACTATTACTTCTGTATTCCTGTCCTCGTCGTTCCCAATTCGGTCGAAAATTTCTGTTGTAGTCAGGCCGTCTCGGATAATTCGGTGTCCTGTTGTCAAACCTAACTGTGTTAACGTTTCGTTCTCGTATCTCTTGTCCGTCCTAACATACATCGTCATATCTCTGCAAATACTCTAAAATGTCTCCCGTTCTGTGATGTTTTGTAAGGCCACGTGTTGTCTAATTTCCAGTTCAAAATGTCGTGATAGGTACTTGATAATCTGTCTGTCCGTCAATGGTGGATTCAGTTGTTTGGCCACATGTATTTGCGGATGGCATATTGCTCCTAGAACCTGCAAACCTCCCTTAAATTTTCCTGTAATCAAGTCGTCCCTAATCTGATCCTGTTTGTGATCACCCAGTAATGTTGTAAAATTTGTCTTCAAAGTCCTGATACGTGTCTATGTCCTGTCCTACTAAATTGTACCATGCTTCCGCGTTGTCCTTTAATAAAGCCTTTATCGTATTTAGTTTAGTCTGTTCGTCAAATAAATTTCCCACTAGATTTCTTACACTATTAATAAAAATTTGTGGATTTACCCTGTTATCGCCATAAAACTTCATGTGTTGGTCCAATGATACCCACCTGTATAAAATCTGGGACCTCCCCGTTAAATTTGACATGTTGTATTTGATACTACTAACTTCGCGTTCTACCCTGCCTAACTGATCCCTACATGAGTCCGTCACTTCAGTCATTTTACATTAATCTCTTCTTCACAAAATGCGTACTTCGGACCTTAAATGTCCCATTTCCTGTCGAAGACCTGTAATATCACGCTCATTTTTTCAACCCTATTTTCACTTCCCCAGTTTCACGGTAAGACTATCTTTAAATTCTGTAAATTCTTTAGTATTTTGTTCAATTTTCCCGCTTATCTGCTCTAATTTTTGGTTGGACTCTCCTCGCTCTATTAGATTCTTCCCTAGCTCTATTAGCTTCTTCGTTCATCCTCTCTAGCATTCTCATTATCATCTCGTTTCCTTGATCTCCTGATTCCGTCCTCGACTGATCTCTTGCCTCCGCTTCTTCCATTTTGAATTTTTCCCACACAATGCACTATCGTCACTTCCAATTTCCACCCTTGACTCCTTAACCACTCCTTTCTCTGCATACGTTCTAATCACTCACACACACTCTAAAATACTCTTAAATTTATACACACAGAAACTCTCTCTCAGATCGCCAGTTTCCTGGAATAAAATAACAAAATTTTTATTTGGAACTCGAGCCTCACTTTTGGGTCGCCAAATTATGCTGTGAAACCTCTTGAATCACCTGGTCCGTTGATTTTCTTCTGTTAATCGCCTCGGCTGCTCCTCTAGATAGCTTTCATCCTCATACATAAAAAAAACACATTCCTACCACAAACATCAACGTTAACTCTATTTACATCAATATTCAGAATACATTAAATTTTCAAATTAAATTTCAGCATAAAATTCAGTTTTAAAAAGAATTTCAAAATTAATTTTATTATCACTTTAACGTGCATCCAGAATTAAAGTCCTTGTTGGATGCCTACTAATTAATATAACAATATAAGCAGACCGGAGTCTGAGTATAAAGGGAGCATCTACCACCCCTTTACGTTAATTAACCAGGTTTGTCTAATTGAGCTCAAAGACATACCCAAATTTTCATCATATTCCCAAACATCAAAACCAAAATACCCCTTTTACTTAAACAAGCAAATTTCATCTTAAAATTAAATTTTATGGTTAGAACAATTTCACTAATGTCCATTTAAAGTAAATCAATTATAAAGTCATTCAATACACAAAAATGTCAAACAAAATAGTATAATTTACCTGAAGGTTACTGTCCTCGTAGCTTCAAAGTATCGTTTCTTTAGTTAATCACACCATTCAACAGGATTATATTTACGGCTTCTGATTCTCACGCTTTTAAAATTTCTCCATCACCATCCATTCAAAGTCGTTTCTGGGCCTTTCCGGAACTCATCTGTGTTTATCTGACCCTTGTTCATGGATCCAGACACGTATTTGAACCATTTAATTATTAACACCCCGAAAATAGCAAAGACAGTCATGCTTCTGTCACCAATATACGCCAAAACTGCCTACTTTTGTGTATACATTGTCGTTGTAAATTTTGCTAATTGGTACAGTGAAACTAAATTTTATTACCTTGTATCTAAGTGCACTGAAGTACATTCATGTTAGCACGTAAATAACAAGCTATTTTGAATCACTAAATATACTAGCAAACTTTAAATTATTTAATCAAACTAAAATGCACGGTTTAACATCTTCAATCAAGTCCGATGTACGAGCTTTTAACGCATCGAATCGTCAAAAGTCTAAGAAGGGGCTTGTTTATATTCATCTCGGTATATATAGCAAAAGCCGGCACGTCGCTTTTGTCCTCAAAACGGTAATTCTAAAGAATTCTCATTCTATGTTCCCAGTCTTGTCCGCGTCGATTTTACAATTTTCACTCGTCCCATTTAAATCTCAGAAATTTCAAACACGGCACGCAAGCATGTCCGAGAAAAACTAATTAATTTTGTACAGAAATTGTTGTTTCTACCTCTGATATTTGCATCCTATTTTCAACCAATTGTGACCCTCGTGACGTTGCTTAAATCCGCCTTTTACTATATGTGTCTTTGCTTGACGCATTTTCTTTCCTTTTCTAACCTGTTCGTATTGGTGCAAATTGATATTCTTTATTATCGATTATATTTTAGTCCATGTGGACTGTTATCTGGGTTTAATAACCCCGTATCGCACATTCTCGTGAATATTAAGCCCCGGTTTCTCCAAGATTCTTTGAAACTATTAATTATCTACAAAATTTACGCCGTATGTGATATTTAAACTACGCAGGTGTTCAAAATAATATTAATTCTCAGAGCTTTATTTTCTGGTATTATAATCTTGGGTTTTACAAGTTTCTATAGATATTCTCTGTTACTAACGGTTCAATTAACTTCAATTAAAATTAATACTCTTTAATTTTAGTGAATCCTAATTAAATATTCAATTATTATTAGTACATTTCGTTTAATACTGTTGCCCAAACTTGAATCAATTAATATAAATCTTGCACGTAATTTCCATTTGATTCTTTACTTTGGAATAATTAAATTACACGTTGAGCATTTTAAAACTGCTTATTTTTATATAAAGCGTCTTGTAAATAATTTTAATCTCTTATTTTTAATAAAACGAATGAATTTTTTATTCTCCACGGGTTTTAATAAAGCGTATTATCTAATAAACTTCTTTATACACGGTGATTAAAATTATTTGATGTAATATTAATTTTCTACCCTGGTCTAAATATGAGTATTTTCCCTATTTGAATACAAATAATCCCACTTATTTGAATTCAAATATAAAACATTTAGACAAAAAAATTACAAAAAAACTGCCTATCTCTCTCTACCCTTATCTATCTAACACCTACTTTGTCTCCAATCGAAAAAATATTTACACCTATCCTATATCCCTATCCTATTCCTAACTTTCACCTAATTCTATAAACTGAAATTATCCCTAACTTCATCCTACTCATCCATCTAATCCTATATACATCCTATATACCTATCCTATTCCTAACTTTTAACTAATCTTCACTATACTTTACTTCATCCTACCTAATCCTATATACCTATCCTATTCTAACTTTATTCCTAACTCTCCACTAATCTTATATGAAATATCTATACTTAACCTATCTTATTTTCTTCCTACCTTTACTCTTTATTCTCATCCTAAACCTATTCCTAATTATCTCCCATATTTATCCTATACCTAGCTTTATTTTCTATCAACACCTACTTCTACTCTTCTATATACACCTATTCTATCCCTATCCTATTTAAATCTAACTCTCTTCTTGACCCTCCATGTCTTTCTTCTTACCATCTTAATACTCTTCATCCCTATCTCTCCCCCTTCTATATCTATACTTATCATCCCTATTATCTCACATACAATAAACTTATCATCCCTATTATCCTGACTCTTAAATATCACTTCTTCTTCAGTCCCTACACTTGTCTGTTTCTTATTTATTCTTATTTCCTTCTTCTGCCGACAAACCAAACGATACTACTTTACAATTATCGATTTTTCCCTCTATGGAAAATCCTATGTACCTTCTAGAATTTTTGTGTAATGGAATCCGCCAGAATGAATCCTTTAAATCTACTTGATTAAAAACAAACTTGCCATCTTTACTTAATTTCGTCTTCACCTGCTCCTGATATGCTGCTTCTACCCCCACTACTTCTGCATGTTTTTGTATTAAAGCTTGAACCTCTACTTTCCTATCCTCTGGACATCTTATTGTGTTGATCTGTTTTACTTCATCATCCTCTACCTCTACTACATTAATACTAAACCCCGTGTCATTCTCTGTGACTTCATAACTGCCCTTCCATGGCACTACCCTATCCTTAATCCTTATTACCTTCCTTTCCATATCTATCAAAACCCCTAACTTCATCATACAGTCAACACCTAAAATGCTCTGAAACTTCAGTCCAGGTACAATTACAAACTCCTGTTCACAGCTTAAATCCTCCTATATCTATCCTAAGCACCACAACACTATTTACTACAGCAAACTTCTTTTATTTGGAGCTACTAAATGGCTACGTTTTATAGGCATAATTCTATCACAAACCTTATCCCTAATTTTGCTGACGAATTCCTCCGATATTAAACTCGCCTCTGCCCCTGTATCAAGTAATACTTCTAATTATTTTCAAAAATTTCTAAATTAATAATTGGCAAACATAATTTTTCTACAGTTTCTGGCTCTACTTCCTCCTCAATTTTGAAAAATTCACGTGGATGTTCGTATACATTTACACAGAAATCTAGTGGTCTGTCACGTTCTAAAAATCCTGTCTCATCCTGTTTTCCGTGCTTGGTCCTGGTTGTCCTTCTACAACCTGTGCGTACGTCCTCCTCGTGTTAATATCCGTGTCCCTGTCTCTATTCGGCGTGCTGGTCACAGTCCTGTTTACTCCGGTAAACTGTTCTGTCGCGTGTAACTAGGTCTTGGCGTCGGTCCCCTAGTCGCACTATTACTTCTGTATTCCTGTCCTCGTCGTTCCCAATTCGGTCGAAAATTTCTGTTGTAGTCAGGCCGTCTCGGATAATTCGGTGTCCTGTTGTCAAACCTAACTGTGTTAACGTTTCGTTCTCGTATCTCTTGTCCGTCCACACATACATCGTCATATCTCTGCAAATACTCTAAAAATGTCTCCCGTTCTGTGATGTTTTGTAAGGCCACGTGTTGTCTAATTTCCAGTTCAAAATGTCGTGATAGGTACTTGATAATCTGTCTGTCCGTCAATGGTGGATTCAGTTGTTTGGCCACACTGTATTTGCGGATGGCATATTGCTCCTAGAACCTGCAAACTCTCCCTTAAATTTTCCTGTAATCAAGTCGTCCCTAATCTGATCCTGTTTGTGATCACTCTAGTAATGTTGTAAAATTTGTCTTCAAAGTCCTGATACGTGTCTATGTCCTGTCCTACTAAATTGTACCATGCTTCCGCGTTGTCCTTTAATAAAGCCTTTATCGTATTTAGTTTAGTCTGTTCGTCAAATAAATTTCCCACTAGATTTCTTACACTATTAATAAAAATTTGTGGATTTACCCTGTTATCGCCATAAAACTTCATGTGTTGGTCCAATGATACGCCACCTGTATAAAATCTGGGACCTTCCCCGTTAAATTTGACATGTTGTATTTGATACTACTAACTTCGCGTCTACCCTGCCTAACTGATCCCTACATGAGTCCGTCACTTCAGTCATTTTACATTAATCTCTTCTTCACAGAAATGCGTACTTCGGACCTTAAATGTCCCATTTCCTGTCGAAGACCTGTAATATCACGCTCATTTTTTCAACCCTATTTTCTACTTCCCCAGTTTCACGGTAAGACTATCTTTAAATTCTGTAAATTCTTTAGTATTTTGTTCAATTTTCCGCTTATCTGCTCTAATTTTTGGTTGGACTCCTCCTCGCTCTATTAGATTCTTCCCTAGCTCTATTAGCTTCTTCGTTCATCCTCTCTAGCATTCTCATTATCATCTCGTTTCCTTGATCTCCTGATTCCGTCCTCGACTGATCTCTACTGCCTCCTGCTTCTTCCATTTTGAATTTTTCCCACACAATGCACTATCGTCACTTCCAATTTCCACTCCTTGACTCCTTAACCACTCCTTTCTCTGCATACGTTCTAATCACTCACACACACTCTAAAATACTCTTAAATTTATACACACACAGAAACTCTCTCTCTCAGATCGCCAGTTTCCTGGAATAAAATAACAAAATTTTTATTTGGAACTCGAGCCTCACTTTTGGGTCGCCAAATTATGCTGTGAAACCTCTTGAATCACCTGGTCCGTTGATTTTCTTCTGTTAATCGCCTCGGCTGCTCCTCTAGATAGCTTTCATCCTCATACATAAAAACACATTCCTACCACAAACATCAACGTTAACTCTATTTACATCAATATTCAGAATACATTAAATTTTCAAATTAAATTTCAGCATAAAATTCAGTTTTAAAAGAATTTCAAGATTAATTTTATTATCATTTAACGTGCATCCAGAATTAAAGTCCTTGTTGGATGCCTACTAATTAATATAACAATATAAGCAGACCGAGTCTGAGTATAAAGGAGCATCTACCACCCCTTTACGTTAATTAACCAGGTTTGTCTAATTGAGCTCAAAGACATACCCAAATTTTCATCATATTCCCAAACATCAAAACCAAAATACCCTTTTACTTAAACAAGCAAATTTCATCTTAAAATTAAACTTTTATGGTTAGAACAATTTCACTAATGTCCATTTAAAGTAAATCAATTATAAAGTCATTCAATACACACAAAAATGTCAAACAAAATAGTATAATTTACCTGAAGGTTACTGTCCTCGTAGCTTCAAAGTATCGTTTCTTTAGTTAATCACACCATTTACCAGGATTATATTTACGGCTTCTGATTCTCTACGCTTTTAAAATTTGCTCCATCACCATCCATTCAAAGTCGTTTCTGGGCCTTTCCGGAACTCATCTGTGTTTATCTGACCCTTGATTCATGGATCCAGACACGTATTTGAACCATTTAATTATTAACACCCCGAAAATAGCAAAGACAGTCATGCTTCTGTCACCAATATACGCCAAAACTGCCTACTTTTGTGTATACATTCGTCGTTGTAAATTTTGCTAATTGGTACAGTGAAACTAAATTTTATTACCTTGTATCTAAGTGCACTGAAGTACATTCATGTTAGCACGTAAATAACAACTATTTTGAATCACTAAATATACTAGCAAACTTTAAATTATTTAATCAAATTAAAATGCACGGTTTAACATCTTCAATCAAGTCGCGTATGTACGAGCTTTTAACGCATCGAATCGTCAAAGTCTAGAGTCTAAGAGGGCTTGTTTATATTCATCTCGGTATATATAGCAAAAAGCCGGCACGTCGCTTTTGTCCTCAAAACGGGTAATTCTAAAGAATTCCTCATTCTATGTTCCCAGTCTGTCGCTCGCGCGTCGATTTTACGAATTTTCACTCGTCCCATTTAAATCTCAGAAATTTCAACACACGGCACGCAAGCATGTCCGAGAAAAACTAATTAATTTTGTACAGAAATTGTTGTTTCTACCTCTGATATTTGCATCCTATTTTCAACCAATTGTGACCCTCGTGACGTTGCTTAAATCCCGCCTTTTACTATATGTGTCTTTGCTTGACGCATTTTCTCTTTCCTTTTCTAACCTGTTCGTATTGGTGCAAATTGATATTCTTTATTATCGATTATATTTTAGTCCATGTGGACTGTTATCTGGGTTTAATAACCCCGTATCGCACATTCTCGTGAATATTAAGCCCCGGTTTCTCCAAGATTCTTTGAAACTATTAATTATCTACAAAATTTACGCCGTATGTGATATTTAAACTACGCAGGTGTTCAAAATAATATTAATTCTCAGAGCTTTATTTTCTGGTATTATAATCTTGGGTTTTTACAAGTTTCTATAGATATTCTCTGTTACTAACGGTTCAATTAACTTCAATTAAAATTAATACTCTTTAATTTTTAGTGAATCCTAATTAAATATTCAATTATTATTAGTACATTTCGTTTAATACTCGTTGCCCAAACTTGAATCAATTAATATAAATCTTGCACGTAATTTCCATTTGATTCTTTACTTTGGAATAATTAAATTACACGTTGAGCATTTTAAAACTGCTTTTTTTATATAAAGCGTCTTGTAAATAATTTTAATCTCTTATTTTAATAAAACGAATGAATTTTTATTCTCCACGGGTTTTTAATAAAGCGTATTATCTAATAAACTTCCTTATACACGGTGATTAAAATTATTTGATGTAATCCATTAATTTTCTACCCTGGTCTAAATATGAGTAATATATATATATATATATATATATATATATATATATATATATATATATTTGTATATAAATAGTTTTGGGTTTTAGGTCAGCAGAATTGAAGAGTTCTCTTTTTTATAAACTCAAGCTTTCGGAAATTTATTTTTCCATTTTCAAGAGTACTAAAAGTAAATACAAATGAATTAATTACGTGAACAGGGTTGACTTAATGACTTAATAGCTAAAAATTATATATAACTGATACTTACTAAAGTGAGATAAGATACAATTGGACGATTAATAATAATGTACAGTGTATAAGGGTATGGTATAATTAAATTTAAAAATTAAAATAATACTAATTATATCATCAAAAGGAGTAAAAATATTTTTGATTATGATGTAAACTGTCTTTATATTTAATTTTTGTAAACAAGTGATATGTAAACTTTTTGTTTGGGAAAGGTATCTTTATATGTATAAATTTAACACATTAATTGTAATGACATTTTTTGTAGATATATTACATTTTAAAATATTTGTATCAATTTGTGTAGTTATCTTTATAATTTTTTTCTGTGAGTATGGTTGTATGCAAAATAATATTACAACTTAATTATTTATTTCTTAATTTTCTATTTTCAAAAACATTTTTTTAAATTTAGAAGATAGGTATATATAGAACTCAAGTCTCCAATGTCAGTTTTTTATTAAGTGTATTAGAATTTTGATAGATGTAGCGTATTTCAAGAAATTCACATTTTAATTTATTATTTTCTATGTGTAAAATTTTTGGATTGGTAAAATCAATTTTGCTCTTTACATATTTTGTGAAAAAAATATATTTTTATTTCAGAAAATTTTTAATGAACCCTAAAAGCCCCAAGTAACATATTTTAGAATAAAGTGAGAATTGCCAAGTAAAGAATAAAACATTACTGGTATTAAACAAGGATTTTGATCATTTATGTTTCAACTCTGATGAACCGCCTCTCTAAGTTCACTAGTATTATGACAGCAATGACAGATTCTATTATGACCTAAACTAAAAAATATATTACAAAGATGACAGTTAAAGAGCAAACTTTTGTTTTTCTGTTAAAGGATGAATAAGCTTTGAATTACCAAACATTATACTAGTCATTTTTGAAAGCTGCCTCACTTGAGCAAGAAACAATTTTATACAATCATTTTCATGATACAACTGAGATTTTGAATATTTATTATCATGCAAATATTTTAAATAGTAAACTGCGCCAAAGCTAATGATTTGAGTTTTATTATATAGCCAGAACATTGCATAGGTTTAATATGCTTTTTATATCTGCATAAATTAATAACATACCCATTCTACAGTGGAAGTATTTAAACATAGGATACTTTTAAAATTTTTTTGAGTAACCTTATTGAACAAGTGTTTCATTTTTTTTGCATTCATTTAATTACTTATTAATTAATGCATCTGTGTGAAAACAAATATACAAGTTTAACAAATAAATTTTCTTTTCTGTGATCATGTAACTATAGCTGTTTTGAAAATAATGCTGACATATTCTTAATGCAAAGTAAAATAATTTACATTAGCATTAGCCTTGTAAGAAATCTATTACTATTAACAAGTAACGCATTAATAGATTTAGAGTTTTTTAAATTTTCACTTCAACAAAACTTTAGTATTTTATCGTTTTCTATACAATATAGGTTAATTGCAAGATTGTTGAGCTTTTCAAATTTTTAAGTCTTTTGAGGCTAAAGAAACTTAATAGAATTGCATGCACAAAATATTTTTAAAGGTAACAGAGCTATTTTTAATAAATGAAATTGTAGTCAATTGTGTAAAGATATGTAGAACATTATTTTACACAATTTTAACTTGTATTGCTTATTGTTAAATTTAATATAGTATGTTGTTGCAGACTATAATAACTTTTGTGGGAGATGAGTTAAATCATATATTTAATCTGTTTAAATGCCGAAATCCTGCATTTCAAGGCCAAGTATTTTTGGGTGGCCACAGTTTGGGATCTTTGATCTTATTTGACTTATTATGTAGTCAGAAGGAAACCCCTGTAAATCAGAATATATTAGATGAAAGTAAGCGATGATCATAAATTGTATTGTTTATTATTATTATATGTTCCAGCTACATCTTTTTCTGGCATTCTATATCTGTCTCAAAATTCTGTATTTAATGCAGTTTATAGTTCACTTTTTAGAACAGAGTCAAGTCAAGAACAGGTGTCTTTACCACAGTTGAGTTTTCAACCTACAGCGTTATTTGCTCTGGGTTCTCCTATAGGTTAGCAATATTGTTTATATTTTCTATTTGAACTGTTTATTCTAGGTATGTTTTTGGCAGTAAGAGGATTAAATAAATTAGAAGATAAATTTTGTTTTCCTACGTGTAAAAGATTTTATAATATTTTTCATCCATATGATCCAGTTTCATACCGCATTGAACCTTTAGTTGACCAAAAATTGACTAACATTGAACCAATGCTTGTTCCTCATCATAAAGGAAGAAAACGTATGCATCTACGTAAGTGCTTAACAAACATTTATATATCTGTAAATGTATTTTTAGAATTCAAAGACAGCATCTCAAAATTTGGAGCTGAATTAACGCACAAACTAATTGTGACTATGAAAACTACTTTGAATACTTTACGTCAGATGGGAGTATTTTCCACATCAGCAACTAATGGATCTAGCTTGCAAAGCAATGAATGCCAAAATGAACCATTAACAGATCAAGAAGTTAAAGAACCCAATTCTCAAAATATGGATAACATAAATAATAAAAATCAGTTTGGAAACCTCAACAAGGCTAGCAGAATTGACTATGTTTTGCAAGAAACCCCAATTGAAAGTATAAATGAATACATATTTGCTCTTACCAGTCACGTATGTTATTGGTATGTACCCAATTATATGCACAGCATGCATAATATAAAATTTGTAGGGAGTCGGAGGACACAATACTTCTTATTCTTAAAGAAATGTACAAAGCAATTGGAATTTCTGCTGATGATAAGAAATTGCAATCTGAAGCTGTAGCAGATAATGCACAATTACCTGATACATCTTCAAGTATTGGCGCAGGTAATGTACATTTACCTTGTACAGTGTGTCCCAAATTGGATGTATTAAATGGGTAACTTAGTTGTTATTAAAGATACAATAAAACTGTGTGCGCAGTCATGTGCCAACTTTTTGAGATCAATTCAATGGTGAAATCACAAATGAGCGATCTTCTTTTGTTTTCGAGTTATAGCCAAAAATTGATATTTCTTACAATTCTATTAATTCTCATAACTCGTTTGTTTGCAAAAATATCCAAAAATACTGTAGAAGTCTTTTATACGGTTTTTTACGTAGAATACAGTGGCGTACGCAAATATTTAATATTTATAATACTTTTGAGGTTATAATATAAACTTGCATTTTTTTAAATGGAAACCACAATCGGTTGTCACTTTATTTAAAAGCTCTTTTGACAGCTTTTCAAAATATATAGTTTAGTATAATTATTTTTCAAATGGCCGATTTATTCCATGTTTTTGGTATAATAAAATAATTTATTGTATTGGTAATTTATAGTTGGCCATGAAACAAAAGGTAAACACAAAACAAGAGTTTATTATTGTACCACACCACTCTATACAACAAAGTTTGAAAGCTAGAAGAATACAATATCATAACTACATATATTACAAAATTAATATAACTACATCTTAAATTGAAAATTATACTTTCCTATCCACATTTAAACAGTCTATAATTCATATATAGATACACAAATACACAATACTCACACACCTCATAACCTCACAAACACACACACACAAGCAGCGCCCACGCATGCACGTACGCATGCGCACACAACCACACACCCTCACCTACACACACCTCACACATAATATATATATATATATATATATATATATATATATATATATAAATCACTAGAACACAGATGGGAATACTACAATAGTTTTATTTACTGATAATTCAGAGATATTGTTCAAACTGGCCTCCATTCTCTCTTAAACAAAGTTCGCATCGTTTTATTAAAGACTTAATAGAATTTAATAAATAAACCGCCTTAACTTTACGAAATGCTGCTTCAATTGAATTCCGCAACTCTTCAATACTATGGTTCTGGGTTTTATAGATTTCCTCTTTCAAAAAATTCCACAAGAAATAGTCCAATATCGACAAGTCAGGAGATCTAGGCGGCCACTGAACAGGTCCAAATGTACCCATCCATTTATAGAGATATTCTCTATTTAAATAATTACGAGTAATTATAGCGTTGTGCGGGGGTGCACCATCTTGTTGGACCACACTTTTTGTCTTTTTTCGAGAGGCATGTCCTCCAGTAATTCGTGCAAGTTGGTATACAAAATTTCAATATAGCGACAAGCTGAATGATTGTTTTCAAAAATATGGTATTGAAATTTGCCACCAACAATGTAGCAACAAATATTCAAACCATAACGGCTTTGTTGACGCCTCGTATGTTTGATAGGTATTTTCATTCGACCAGCAAGTGCTTCATCAGACCATATAATGTTATTTCCAAAATTGTTAGTAGCAGAACATTTACGGGGATACCATTGACATAATCGCCTTCTTTTTGAAAATCGTCGGAAACAAACTATGTATAATTTTATTTTATAGGGTCGATATTTATTACGCTTCAATATTCTTGAAGCTGCTGATTTAGAAACACCCATTTCCTTTCAATTTTCCTACATGATGTTCTTGGGTTTGTTTCACACATGCTATGGTTGAAACAGTAGTTTGCTCTTGATTAAAAACTGCATACTGTTTCGTTCTAGGTTTTCAAAGCAGCCAAACTGTTGTAAATAACTATCTATCCTTTTAAACATGTTAATATTAGGTTGTTGTCTTTCAGGGTATCCGTATTATTTACAAACGACATAGTAATATTATTTGCTATTAGTTACACAATTACCTGTTAAAATATAAAGTTTTTACTGATAGAGGAATTCTCGCAGACTCAATAAATGCAACTAGCATATCGTATTTTCGTAATTTTCAAATTTTGCCATTTAGTAACAGACTGATGCTTCACCTACAAACTAACAATACAATTTATTGCATGTGCAATAGATATGATTGAAGCTCGTTGACGTTTGTTATACAAACAATTGTCGTTTTTGATTACCTTTTGTTTCGCCAACTATTTATTACCAATATAATAAATTATTTTATTATACCAAAACATGGAATAATTCGGCCATTTGAAAAGATAATTATATTAAACTATATATTTTGAAAAGCTGTCAAAAGAGCTTTTAAATAAAGTGACAACCAATTGTGGTTTCCATTTAAAAAATGCAAGTTTATATTATAACCTCAAAAATATTATAAATATTAAATATTTGCGTACGCGACTGTATTCTACGTAAAAACCGTATAAAAAACTATTACAGTATTTTTGGATATTTTTGCAACCAAACGAGTTATACGAATTAATAGGATTGTTAAAAAAATCAATTTTTGGCTATAACTCGAAAACAAAAGAAGATCGTTCATTTGTGATTTCACCATTGAATTGATCTCAAAAAGTTGGCACATGACTGCGCACACAGTTTTATTGTATCTTTAATAACAACTAAGTTACCCATTTAATACATCCAATTTGGGACACACTGTACATCTTCAAGTCTTGGTTCTGCTTCATCACTTACAAGTTCTAATAATTTTTCAGCAGAAATACCTAACCAAATAGAGGTGGATCCTATCACACCTATTAATTCTGATATAAACTCGGAGTCACATCCAACAGAAGGTTTACTCAAACCATCCTCTTAATTTGTTTAGTTTCATATTTGTTTGTGTTTACAGCAATACTCAATATTACTTTTTTTACAGATTAAATTTCTGAAAGCATTTTTCATATTCTGCAATCTTTACTAGTAATTTTCCGGGTCACTATTTTAGTGATGGTTATTATCCCAGGTTTATATAAAAAAAAAAAATAAGTTGACATTTGTAGACATTAAGACAGTAGGTTTTGATTCCTGCAATATACTATAATGTAAAAAATTATCATGAAGCTATATTTATAGTTGCTATGATATTGTGAGCATATCCTGCCAATAAGGAAATGAAAAGAAAAGTTTTTTTTTTACATTCTTTGAACAAATTAAGGCAGCTGGTGTTTTATGACATTTTGAAATAATACAAAATCACTTTTCTTTATTTATATTCATCGATTACATATTTTCAAGAATCCACTGTTATAATTTAAGTTTAATCCTTACAATAAAACAAATGTATTTAAAAATTCACATTAAAGATTCATTTTATTTTTTTGGTGGCTGTTACTTAAGTATATAATTTTCATTGCTCTTAATTTTATTTTGTTAGATACACCGAAATCAATGTCTATATCAAGTGTAGCCTATATGGCAAAAAATTTATACTTATATTTCATATTTTAACAAATCATATGTTATTGGTTTTTCAAAATGGATTCTTGAATTTATCCAAATCTGATGTTACTGCACTTTTTGAAAATTATATATTATTATGTGTAATGTTTAAAATAGTATAAATGTCATCCTATATATCGTACCCCTTTGTGATATATGTCATCTGATTCTGTCAAAGTGTAGAAACATTTTTATTTCAACAATTTTTTTTTAATTTATTTATAACTTATAAAAAAATTCAAAGGCTTTATTTGTATGAGTAGTTTTTAAATAATTGATTAGTATTAAATAAATAAGGTTGGTGAGTTTTTAATTTCAAAAATTGATAATTATTTAATCACCGATGTTCTAATTTATACATTGTTGTTTTTGAACGGGTTATTATAAGTATTAACAAAGTTTATTAGTTTAATAGTTTAATAGTATTACTTAAAAATCATGGTAGCTGGCAATTGAATTTTTTTCCTCCATTACCTAGTAATGATTTAAAAAATTTTTCTAGGGTTGCTTATTATCCAGGAATTATAGTCTTTGTAATTGTAATCAAATAAACTGATAAAGTGATAATATAACTTTGAATTCTAAATTATTATCTTTTAAAGTAATTTAACAAGGATCTGCATTTTGTTGTACCTAATTAAATAAACTTAAATGCTTGATCCCAGGAACGCTATTGTATTAGATCATGGTCAAAGAAATCTCCAAGTTACCACTTTCATTTTTTGCATTTACTTTTAACCGAAGACGTCTAAATTATTTTTCCGGTCGCAATTTAAAAATACCATGATTGTTTTGTGCCACAGGATAATTTTGTGTACTATTTAAAAATAAAAACCAAAAGAGCGTGCATGCTGGTATTTTTTAAAATTTGTTATTTCATTTGTTAACCCTAAACTTTTAATTCTTTTAGGGTTTTTTGTTTTTTAATTTTTTTTTAATGTGTATTTTTCTTTATTATTCTGTAGAACATTTAATAATTTAGCTATTTTTTGTTTGAGAACATACTGCATCTAAAAACACACACATGCACACCACACACACATGCACACACAAGTCGTGCAATGATAGTGTGGCCATTAGTCTATATCCAGTTGGTGGAGTATTGGAACTTGCATAGTACAACTTGTTTAATTTCTTGAAATATAATTATAGGTTGTTTTAGTTTATCTATACACTCCTTACTCTGTTAGTTAAGTTAGAAAAGCCATTTGTGAATAGGCCACACATCTGTACATTGGTTTTGATGGTTTTGATCACAAACATTCATCCTAAAAAAGAAAAGACAGCACCACGACAACAAACAAACGTTACCATTCGACGTCTCGGTGGCTAATCTTTTCGTGTCCAAACCGCGCATTTACCCCACCCCGCGCCTGCGCATTCCTTTTGCGCAAACGCAACTGTTCGAAATGACGGAAATGAACAAATCTATTTTAAAAATAATGGCGGGAATTCACTCACAAATTTAAAAGTGTACATCTCCAAATTTGGAATGTAATAATTCATGAAGCTACTATAGTGATTGTTTTAATCAGTAGATGTTTTTATTTTGAAGCACTTTCTGCAATTACGGTAGACTTTGTGATTGTATAGATTTGTTAGTTTTTTAATAGCTCGTTTTAATCCAAGAGGTTATAAAATAAGTTTGTTTAGGAACATTGTCACTAGAACACGAAATCTTTCCATAAGTATTGTGGAATGTATGTTTGCATGCCGCAATATTTAGGTCTTTAACAAAATTTCAGAAAATTGTGAAACTTAATTTTCGAGAATCTTTCACCAATTTACAGCACTCAATTTCTCGTTATATATTCATTCCAAGATTAGAAGGCCAGTAATTAAAAATTCTGGTAAAAATTGATTTTTAATTTTTCAATAAAAAATAAAAAGCAAAATCCTTATGAAATAGAAGGAAAGAAATATTTAAAATGTTATTTATTATTAAATTTGATTGAACGTTATATTTGTATTTTAAGAAAGAGGTAAAACCCATCTTGTTAATAACAGCGTTACACAATTATTTTATAGGTATTTTAAGGATATTAAAGATCTGGCAGTGGTTATAATTTTAATTGCTTTCAAAAATAATAAACCAAAATTTTCAGCTTAGTTTGCTGTATTTTTGTTTCTAGAATATTAAATTATAGTTTTGGCGATCCACTTACAAATGTATGTTTTGGTGTCAGTTAAGTATAGCCTGAAAATGCTTGCAATTGCTTGCTAGACTAAAAATCAGTAATGATAGAATAAACTATGTAATGATTTAGCTTTATTATAGTACTGTGTTTAACACTTCAAGCCTTCTATTACTTCACATTACTTGTTTCGTTTTCCAATAATATAAATAGTTAGATTGTGTATAAAAATATTTCTTATCCGCTTTCAAAGACATTGTATGGTAAATGTGACTATCTCGCATACATGCTCCTCCAGTAACATTGGCTATTATGAATTTTTACAGGATAGTGTTGTTTTTCATCTCTTGACTTAGAGCTCAGAATCTTTCTAAGTATCAATTTTTAAAAAATGTTTACACTATGCGAGTTACAAAGTCTGGTAGCGTACTTTTAAGTTTGTAAATGTAGCAAGTATGTCAATGTTAGCACATTTCTATCAAGGAAACACATTGCAGTATAGTCTGAAAAGATTAAAATCCAAGAATGAGAAACAACTTTATTTTGGCAAATCAGATGACATATTTAAGTGTTTATGTAGTTCCCATATGTATACAATTGTATATCGATGTTTATTAATGTTTAAATTTTTGAATTTTTTTAATTAAGGATACATATTAGTTATATAGTTTTGTGTAGTGATTTGATATATTTAGTTAATAATGATTATCAAGAGCTAGCAGCATAAAATGGCATATAGTTTTAAGAAAATTCAAATATAGTTTTAAAGTTGGTGTATATTTGGTTGTACTGCGTGCTTGTGATGGTTTCTAATAATAAAACAATATACCAGTACTGAGATATTACACATATATGGTTTTCTTATTTAAAACCATTGAATACAAGTTTGATCTAAAATACTTTATGCTTTGTGTAATTATTTATGAATTATTGTGAAGAATGTGGTGTGTTAATATTTAAGGTAAAATTAATGTTCTTACGCATTGCAATTTACTTAAATTTAATAACTATGTTACGAATAAAAATATTGGCTATTTTTTGTGTAGATACCCTCTGTTTTATTTTGAATGTTAATTAATACGTTAACTTAATTTTCAAATACTGGTAAAGATTTAACATTGCAAAGCCTAATAAATTAATGAAATTTTAATTTTTAATGCATTGTTTAAAAACTTTATAAAATTAAAGATGTACCATCTTGTAGAGTAGAATATATTTAAGATGAGCCTGTACGTCATTTGACATATGCGCAAACCTTGGAAGTCAGTGGCGTAGCGGATTTAATAATTTCTATCAAACTCCCATAGAGTAAATATTCTAAATTTAAGTTTTATATTGTTTGTGGTTTAAATTTACATGGCGAATACTCAAATAAGCAAGGCATAAAACACTAAGAACCAGAAAGAAAACTATGAAAGTGTAAGAAATAAATATAGAATATCATCATCATTTTGTTATCGACCTTACTTAAGGTCGGTTTGACGCAGCTCTAACTCCTTTTCTATTCTGTGCTAATCTAAAAAGCTCTACATACCCTAAACAACCTAAATTTCTAATAATTTGACTAATATAGTTTGGTCTAGGTCTTCCTATATCCTTCTATCTCTTTCCTATCCAGCTGGCTCTACATAGATATTTGCAACCTGATGGTTGTTACAGAACTCTAACATGTTTACATGATTACCATTTATAAGAAAATGAAATATAACCTGGTTATCCGCTTCAAAAAGGAAAAGTGTTAAATTATATGTTATGGTAAGGCTTAAGCAACGAATCGCTGCCAACATGCCAGACCGCTACCTAATTGTGAGTTATGCCATGGTGACGTTTATTAAATTATGTTATGGTAAGGCTTAAGCAACGAAACGCTACCAACATGCCAGACCGCTAACCAATTGTGAGTCATGTCCTGGTGACATTTAGTTAACTGATTTTTATTTTTCTTTTTGTTTTGTTTTCGAACTTACTTAAAGTCGGTTTGACGCAGCTCTAAATTCTTTTCTATTCTGAGCTAGTCTAAAAAGGTTTACATACCCTTCACAACCTACATCTCTAATAATTTGACTAATATAGCTTTGTCTAGGCCTTCCTACTCTATTTTTATTTGGTAGTCTATAATCTAAGACTTTACTAAATAGTCCCTCATGTCTTAACTGGTGCCCTATCATTCTATCTCTCCTGACCTTCAATTGTTTCCATATACAGGGATCCTCACCTATCCTTCTATAAACTTCCTCGTTTGTTACTCTATCTGTCCAACTAATCTTTAACATTCTCCTATAACACCAAGTTTCAAAAGCTTCTAACTTTTTCTTATCTATTTCTTTAATTGTCCAAGTCTCACTACCGTATAGTAGAACGCTCCATACGTACGACTTTAAGAAACTTTTTCTATTATCTAAACTAATACTATTAGCTATTAGTAAGTTTTTCTTTTTTAAAAACATTTTTCTAGCTTGAGCTATTCTAGCTACTATATCCCTTCTGCTAGGTCCATCTTTTGTAATTATACTACCTAAATAGCGAACTTCATCCACCTCCTCTAACTCGGTATTACCTATTTTTAATTTTGGTTTAGAACTAGGCTGTATCTCACTTGTCATTATCTTTGTCTTTACTGAGTTAATTCTCATACTATAGTAACTCCGTAGTATCTCATCTAAAATATTTAAAAACTCTCCTAACTCTTTTCTAGACTCTGCTATAATGGCTATACCATCTGCAAAACGTAACATGTCTATTTTCTGTCCCTGTACACTAATACCTATCTCTTTTCTCTCTCTAGCTAAGTTTAAAGCTTCCTCAATATAAACATTAAAAATCAAGGGAGACAGTATACAACCCTGTCTAACACCATTTCTAATCTTAGCTTCCTTTTCTATTTCATCAAATCTAATTACTACGCTTTGGTTTTTATATAGACTGTAAATAATTTTTCTATCCCTATGAGAGATTCCTATTTTTTGCAAAACCCTGAACATAACAATCCAATTAACTCTATCAAATGCTTTTTCTAAATCTACAAAGGCGAAATGAGTCTTTTTATTTTTTTGTAACTTTTTTCGATAATTACCCTAATCATTAGTATCGGTTCTCTAGTCCCTCTGTCTTTACGAAAACCATATTGGTCTTCGCCTAAATAATTCTCAGTCAAAGCTTCTACTCTATTTTTAATTATTATTGTTAGTATTTTGAAAGCATGAGAAGTTAAACTAACCGTTCTAAAATTCTCACAGCTATCAGCTCCTGACTTTTTTGGGATTGGGATAATAATATTTTTTTCGAAATCTATTGGAACCTCACCTGTCACAAATATCTATTGACATTTAACAGCAAATTATCTACGCGACTGATATGCTGAACCAACACGCCTATTTATAAACAATGGACTAATCTGACACCGTTTTAGCCGTGTGCATATGATAACATACAGGCTCCTCTTAAATAAATTCTACTATACCATCACAAACACTAGTTTAAAAGCATTTCAAATGCATTTGAATGTTGCTAGCATTATAGTGAGTAGATTTTTTTAAAAAACATTTAATTATTTAATGTTGCTGTCAATAATTTTGTGTGCTTTTTTGTCAATGATTTATAAATTTACTTTTTTTTATAAATAAAATTTGTGTTGCTACAAGTCTTACTAAAAGTTTATATCTATCGTCCGTGGAAAAATCTGGTTACACTTAACAATTATAAAACAACTTAAATTGCTTTTGAATTAATTAATTAAGTGTTCACTTAAGAAAAACCTATTAATACATTTTCTTAACCAATTACAAATTATGCTCAATGTAGTTCAAGAAAACCTTTTTTGGAACAAATCGTTTTATTGCGTTTGCATGTGGTCAAACCAATTCTCAAAATATTTTCCACTCCAAAGTTGATATCTTAAAAACATGCGTTTTGACGGTTCCCAGTCCTTATGAACATATCACAAATATTATCATCTGTTAGTATGTTGTGTACAGATTTTGCAGTGGTGAAGACAAAAAAGAATATTTCTTAAATGGCGACGCTTTTTGAAAAACGACAAAGTTCGTTATTTCAAGTAAGATTCTTTATATAAAGCGCATCTTATGCGATGACAGGACCCATCACCAAATTCGAGAAGAATAATTTTAAAGTTAGTGCATTTTTCGGGTTTACAGTGGTGAGTATAAAAGCAAATATTTCTTAAACGGCCACACTTTTTGTAAAATGATAAAATGCGTTATTTAGAGCAATAGTTTTTCTATATATTATAATGTGAATAAAGACTGCTATACTTGCGGCCACGTCCCCAATGCTTCACCCGAAGTACTACATTGGGTTTAAACGCAAAAAATATAAACGTGCTTCAAAATTAATTCATCCTAAATAAACATCTAACAAACTGAAACAAAAACTAGAAATATGGTTTAAATAATGGTATCCTTAGTGTTGATTTTGGAGCGTGCCAGATCAACAAGACACAAGCAAAAGTGAAAGGAGGAGGGATCCGTAATACCGAATAGCAGCCGCCAGCTCTGCTTACCGGTACGAACTGAAGGGTCGACTTTAAACTATTCAAAGCTAGCTAACTACTTTTAAAATGGATTCAAATTTCTAAGCATTTGCTAAATATTTTAATAGTAAATCCAGCTATTTTGCCTGCTGTATAAATTCATCTTCTCTGGTCTAAGTAATTTATTTTATCTTTTGTCTAAATCCATCTCTAGCTTCCCTATCACTTCCTAACTGATTTATATTACAATTACAATCTTCACAATTATAATCTTTCTTCCTAAGAATATACTGCAACCAAAATGGCGGCAGAATGTCAGACAATACATATCAAGTCTCAAAGTAATAAAATACATGCAAAATAAATATAAAATGTAAATTTAAATATAACTATAACTAAATATAAAGAAATATAAATATGTATATAAATAAATAACATCTAAAAGCATAAGCATGTGACAGTGCATGTATTAGCAAAAGCATCACCCAAATAAATTATCAGGTGCACTCGCATGAGCATTATGTTGGTTAGCGCCACTACACACAAAAAACGTGCTCACTATGTTATTTCAAAATTTTCATATTTAATACAAATCAATGCTCATGCGAGTACAGCCGCCACAATTTTATTCTTACCTCGTATATAAATTTCTCCAGCATCCGAGGATCTGGTCGTCTGCGTACATCTATTGTTTCTTACTTCTAAAGGGAGATGAATATGCACTGTTAAAGTCTTGGAGGACATGCACTAAACTTCCTGGGGGATCACAATCACTATCACTTTTAAGTCCTGGGGGGATACGCGGTTTTACTCAATTTTATTATTTTTATTTATTTTATTGATTTAATTACTTAGGGTTTCTGATTTATTTGTTATTGTTTATTTGTTATTATTTATTCCCAATTTTCCACGCGTATAAGGTGAGATAGTGATTCTATTAGTGGTGTGGGGGTTTCTCGTGCATATGGGCTTTTGGTTACAATTATTATTATTATTTTTTTCCCTTTTTTTCCAGATTTTGGTTATTTCATGCTTGTATCTTTTCTCACGACAGATCTAAATTCTAAAATTTCCAATCCTCCCCCATCTCCCTCCGATTTACGCGCGGTTATCATCGTCTAATCACGCGACTTCCCGCGAATTCTTTAAAAGCTGTCCAGAACGCCTTGTGGTTAGCCACCTCCCCGACTTCCTCTAGGCTCTTTGTTTATGCTATCCCTGCGATTGCTAATTTCATATCAGCTAACCCTCGATTTGCCACCTCAAGCGGGCAGTCGAAGAGCACGTGCTCTGCGCTTTCCGCGCCCTCACCACATTCGCAGCGGTCGTTGTCAGTTAAACCGAATCTTTGTAAATACGCTTTCAGGGCGCCGTGCCCTGTTAGCAACTGCACCATTTTATGGTCAAGCTTCACCTCGATTCTATCTCTCGCTACTATACTCGAAATGAATTTGTGGGTCAACCTGCCCGTGGCAGCGGTGTTCCACTTTTCTTTTCATTGTCAAATTAACTTTTCGCGCAGCTTTCTTTTAGTTAGAGACCTTGGTATCGACGAATGTGATTTCCGAAAATGGCCAGTCGCGGCCCCTTTAGCTAATTCGTCAGCCCAATCATTCCCTACGTTACCATTGTGCGACCTAACCCAACAGAACTTTAAACGTCGAAACTCCAAGGCCGTATGCGCTATCCCCAAGACATTCGCCTGGAGGTCAGTCGAGGTGTTCATGTTTGTTAAAGCTGTCAGCGCTGATTTACTGTCGCTGATTATATAATATTCATCTCTGCGCGCGTGGTTTATTACGTAATCGATAGCCTCTCGTATGGTACCAATTCGCACTGGAAGATAGTCCTCCAGTTTGCGAGTTTGGTTTGAAACCGAAACACCTTCTTTTTCTGCTTGAATACGACAAACGCCGCGTCTGCTTGTCCGTCATCCATACGTGAACCGTCCGTGTAAATTCTGATACCTGTCGCGTCCCCATCACCTTCGACAAACTCGATTCCTCTAATATCTGCCGGTGCCCCAACTCCGATACAACGATCTTTCTCTCTACCTCCCTATTACCAAAGATGAATATCTTCGATATTTTCGCGCCCTTTCCCTATGTTTATCAATCTCCTATCTCAAATCTCCCTAATGACATATTCGATAAGGAGAGTCCTACTGATCACCAGGACCGCCTTCGTAGAGGTGGTCCTGTACATACTGGCTTCCACCGCGGTTATGCATTGTACGCTCGTCAATTGACGCATCTCCTAGACTTTGCAACCTTTCGCTCATACAGAAGCTGCGTACAGCATTGCCGGCTCAATTGCTCTAGCATAAATCGTCCTCAGCGATTCGCCCCTAAAACCCCATTTTATTTTCGCAGCCGCCAACATTTTGTTTGATATTTCGCAGATTTTGCTTTTAAAGTACTGCACGTGAGCTTTCCAATTTAACTTATCGTCAATCTTTACGCCGAAGTATGTAATTGCTTCCTTAAACGGTATTTTCTCCCTTCCCAGCCCTAGCCTAGGGGGTCGCTGACCCGGTTTCTTTCCGAAATAAAGCGCCTCTGAATTCTCAATTCATTAAGCGCTAAGTTCGGTTTTGTGCGTATATCCATTAACAATCGCGATCTGACAATTATAAGCGTATCATCCGCAAACCAAACGATTGAGCATCCTGTAGGCAATTTGACCCTAAAGATGCTCTCATACAACAACTCCCAAAATGTGGGACCAGAGCATGACCCCTGCGGGCATCCCCTTTCCACCTCGCGCGACAACTTCACCCGGAATTTCAACCTCTGCCAATCGCGTCAAGAAATAACTTTTGACCAAAGACATCAAGTTTCGCGGACAACCCCTATTTTACAGCTCACAAAGAATTAATGGCCACCAGGCAGCATCAAATGCTGCTGAAATGTACAAAGCAACAACGACACAATACTCCTTTGCATCTCTCGCCTGCTTAATTACCCCGACAACGAACTCTAATGCGTCGATAGTAGACTTTCCCACCATAAAACCGAACTGTCGGTTATTAAACCCGACGCTGTCACGCACTAAGTGCTCAATTCGGGTAGTCATAACGCGATCCAAAGCTTTCCCCAGCACCGGTAGCAAGCTAATTGGACGATAGCTGCTCGGGTCTGACGCATTCGCCTTTTTAAGTTTAGGTATGAATTTCATCTGAACTTTCCGGCAACGCGGAAAGACGCCCCTTTTTAGACAAATATTAAACAACCCGGCAAAGACACACGGGGCTAATAGGCATGCCTCCACAGCTGCGTTTAAAGTGATTCCGTCATGCCCCGGTGCCTTCATAGGGTTCGTCCTCCTAAAAGCCCTGACGACTTTGTGAACTAGGATTACCTTATCGGCACCTGTTTCTTGCGCCTCTGTAGCTTCCCGGCGTACTAAATCGTGCGACCCCTCATCCTCCTCAGAATTATCCGAAAGGAAAAATTTTTTTAATAAATATTTCGCCGTGGTTTTAAAACCTTCCGTATACTCGCCATTTGTCTTTCCTATGTTACCGAGCAGGATTTTCTGTTGTTTACCCCTTATTACGCGGTTCCCCAGGGTTCATTCTCTGAGTTTCGCGTGTTGAATTCTTTGAATTTATTTGTTCGCGTTTCTTCTATTAATATCTTATATTCGCGGTAACTTTGATTGTATTCTATTCTCCGTTGTTCTCTTATATCTCCCGAGGCGCGTTGATAGTGGCGCTTTAGGTTACGCGTTGTTGCCCGTTTGGTGGTTAGTTCACAGGTCCATCTAGGGTACGCTATCTTTAAATGTTTTCTTTCGCGGCATGAAGAACGACGACGCGTCTACCACCGCGTCGTTTAAATTTTCCGCGAGTGTTTCTATTTCGTCTGCCTCTCGGCAGTTAAATAACTCGTTTTCGAGCGCAGTGATACTTTCGCCAAATTTTTGTTTAAA
This sequence comes from Platerodrilus igneus, assembly GCA_036346225.1. Classification (NCBI taxonomy): domain Eukaryota; kingdom Metazoa; phylum Arthropoda; class Insecta; order Coleoptera; family Lycidae; genus Platerodrilus; species Platerodrilus igneus. The sequence continues at coordinate 852,149 of JARFIW010001306.1, forward strand.
CCGCTCCCAATTTGCTTTTTTATTACAGAACCGAGTAAATATAGTTAGCTGCTCGTTTGCGCTTGTTTTGGTTTCAACGTACCATGTTATTCATTTATGGTCAGAGAGCGTTTCCTCGTCCGACCTTAATTTCCAATCACAAATGATTTCTAACATCTCGTTCGAGACTGCAGTAATATCAATAAAACTGCTGCCTCTATACCCCTCAAACGTAGGTGAATCATTAGTGTTTATCACACTAAGATCCAATTCTGTTAAAAGATCAGCAACCTGCGAACCCCTATCGTCTTCTATAGGGCTACCTCATAGTGGCGACTCGGCATTAAAATCTCCCCGATAATTAGGTTTTTATTCCTGCCAATTTTACGAAGCATTCCTTCAATTTGATTTATAAAGTCCTCACGTAAAACGTATTTAATCCGGTTTTAATTTCGGCCGTCGTTAGAAATTCGTTTGATAAATTATTTAATATAATTCCGGCACACGCGCCATTATTTATTATTATTCCGCTGCGCGGTCGTTTGCTGTTCGCATTTAAGACGGTAACCCCTCCCAAAACCTTTTATTTTGTGGCTATATAGGTGCGGTTCCTGTATGAGCCCGATGTCGATTTTGTTTTCGTTCATTAATTTAACGAAATTATTTGTGGCCTCTTTGCCCTTGCCTAAATTAATTTGCGCACGTTTAATTTTTGAGATTCTCGGAACAGGAACATCGTTTAATGGCCTAGGATTCATAGTCGATGTTCCTGGTGATGACTGTCTTCAAACGCTGCATCATTGGGCACCGATTGGATTTGGCGTCGTGACGAGTTTCAACCCTGACACTACCAACACAATCGTTCGACCTCGCACAGACAACACAACAAGAAACTGCCCGCCTACAGTTTTCGAACTCATGCCCCACTTCGACGCAGTTACCGCAAAACTGCACCCGCTCCTTACAATCCGCTGACCTCTGGCCGAACTCGTAACAGCGATAACACTGGACCATAGTGATCATGAGCCCAGACCCTACGCCAACCGGGACTGACCGAATCCGCCAAGAAACACTTCCTAGCCTCCGACGATACCTCGAACACAACGCTGACCAACGGATCTTTTGGTTCTCTGCCGCCGAACCAAAACTTCTCCTTGACCTCCTCCTCGAACCTAAGCCCCCTGAAGCGGGGGTTCTGAACAACCAACCTCTTCACGGGTTCTTCTTGCTTCATCTCTCTCTACCCCCGAGAGCACGATGCGCGGCCTCCTTTTCTCAATGGTCCTCGCCGTCAGACCCTGACAAGCCCCGCCCACCGTCGACAGCAACCGCTTGGCGTCCTCCAGACCAGCACAGACAACAACGCCGTCCCTACGCGTCCAGACGTGCTCCGACAACAACAAACCCATTCTTGGCCGGATCAACCTTCTTCTTTAACGTCACCATGACGTCTCCTTCGACTCCTAGATTGGCGTCGACACAAACCGCGACCGTCGACGCTGCCTTCTTCGCCACTTCACCCGCATACGAAACTACCCCTGGAAACAAGCGATCTCTTGATTCCCCTGCTCTACTACAACCTGCTCCGTCCTCGCCGCTGCGACTGCTACCTCCGCTACAGCCTTCTTCACTTCGCCTCGTACTATCCTAAGACCCTAATCATCCCCAAAAGCTGATTTGCAAATCCCGGAACTCGTCCGCGGCGTTGCAAATCACCTTCCTGTCGTCCACGGTGATGGTTGCCGAAGTGGCAGGGACCCGCTTGTGTATAAAGCCGTGCGCCTTTCTAGCCCGGAACATCAAGAGATCCAGCTCGTCTAGATCGCTAGCCGAAACGCTTCTGTTGCTGCTAGTCGACCCACGACGCTGGCCTCTCGATGTTGCGGGAGATTCAGGCTCGGTTTCACACACAAGAGGCGTCAGACCCTCCGATTCCACCACCGCAGACCCAGGCTCCCTCTGCGACGCGACTACCTCCCCGTCAAGCTGCGACACCAACTTCTCTACCGCGACCACGAGCTCCTTCTCTCCGACCTTCTCGACCGACCCAACCTCCGACTGCTCACCCCTGTCCGACTCCGACCGACCGTCCCTCTTCTTGTTCGGCAATGGCTTATCATCTTGATGGACAACCATGCTAACAAATCAAAACGACAAAACAACAGGAACAAACAGAAACCCAGATCAAAAACAACCTAACCGTTTCGACGCTAAATAAACTCAAAGATAATATAAACCGCTAAACGGCACAAACAACCGCAAGTACAAAACAAAAACGCTACTCGGATAAAATACCTAGATTTAGAATGAACGGTAAATTTTTTGGTGTTTCATCATCATCATTGGGTCTTCAGTTCTGAAACTGGTTAGACGCGTACTATCATTGTTTTCTATTCTGAACTAACCTAAACAGATTCCTCAAAATTTGCAGTCTGCATCTATCACTATCTGATCTAGGTCTACATCTACCTTTTTTTTTCTATCTCTGCTTGTCATATATCCCATACTATTCCCCAAAAATGCCTTAGAACGTATTCTGCCCTTCTATTTCTCATATTTTTTCCCAAAGATATCCTTGTTCCCTTACTGTTTCTATAACCTATTTGTTATTACCTTTGTCTGTCCATCCTCATACATCTGAAGCATGGCATTTCAAAGGCTGCTACTGTTCTTCTGTCTGTTTTTCAGACTGCTCGTATTTCGTAGGCATACTGTCTGTGCTGTGCTCCACACATACGCTTTCAACAACTTTTTGTTCTATGTTTGTTGTCTTTCATCATAGGCGCCGTTCTTTCTTGTTAGATGCAGTTTGGTCCCCTTCTATTGTTTTACAATTATATACCTTATTTCTCCGACATTCAGTGGTTGCGAAGGGGGGTAAGCAGCCTGTGGCTGCCAAGTTCCCCCAGCACTTGAACATTTACTGAGTTAATATTTTTTCCAATATATCTTTTCGCACAGTCAACATTAGTTGCAGATATTTCACAACAAAGAACTAGTTACTTATACTAATCATCAGATTTATCTGCGCTTATTTTTTCGTCATTGGGTTTCCTGTCTCAAAACTGGTTGTACATGTACCTGCACTTATTTATTTTCTAAACTAACCTACATAGTTCCCTGAAATCCTCACACAGCAATACAGCTCGGTTCCCCTTATATTGTTTTCTAATATTATGCTCTATTTCACTGAGATTCATTGAAGGGGTTAAGCAACCTGTGGCTGCCAAGATCCTCCAACACTTAGACATTTGCCGAAATAATAGTTTTCCAGTAAATGCTTTCACGCAATTACCATAATTCGAGAATATTGCCCATTCAATGCTTGTAGTTGCTTATAATAAATATCATGTTACTTTCTTCGTCATTAATTTATCCATCTTGGGACTGGTTGGATGCGTACCTCCATTGATTTCTTTTCTGGGCTAGCCTACACATTTCCCTGAAACTCCTACAGCCTACATCTTTCACTATCTGTGTGCAGTAGTCTAACCTAGGTCTACCTCTTCTTCTCTTTTTTCCTATCTCTGCTTCTAGTATATTCCGCACTATTCCCTCATGCCGTAGTATGTAGCCTATCATCCTATCTCTCCTATTTTTTACCGTTTTCCACATATTTCTTTCTTCCCCTACCATTTTTAGTACCTCTTCGTTCTTAACTTTGTCTGTCCATGATATCTTCATCAATCGTCTGTAGCACCACATTTCAAAGACTTCTACCTTTTTCTTGTCTGCTTCTCCTACTGTCCAGGCTTCACAGCCGTACAGTGCTGTGCCCCATACATATGTTTTAAGCAATCTTTTCTTGTTTCTATGTTTGTTGTCTTTGAACACAGTAGTTACTTTTTCTTGTTAAATGTAGCACGACCTTGTGCTAATCTTTGTTTTATATCTTTTGTGTTTTTCCCATCTTGCGTTATTTGGCTTCCTAAGTAGCAGAAATCCTTAACCTCTTGTAAGTTCGTGTTACATATTTGTATTCTTGTTTTTGATTTATTTTTGCCTCCTTTGCATACTAGTACTTTAGTTTTACTTTTGTTAATTTTCATACCGTATCTCTCTGTTAGAACCCTTTCGATTTCATTGAGAGCAGCTTCTAACTCTTCCTTGCTAGATGCTAATACCGCTATATCATCTGCAAATCTAGGCATATCAATTTTTTGTCTTTTATAGTAATTCCAAATGTCTTCCTGTATTTGACAGTATTCATTGCCTCTTCAATGTACAAGTTAAAAATTAATGGGGATAGGGCACATCCCTGTCTCACCCCTTTCCTGATGTTTACTTCTCTACGTTCCTGCTCTAATTTTATTACTCCTGTTTGCTCTTTGTATAAGCTATGTACTATTCGTTTATCCCTATAACTCATTCCAATCTTTTTGAGTATTTCGAACATTTTTTCCATTTTACATTGTCAAATGCTTTTTCCAGATCTACAAACCCTATATACACGCTTTCCCCTTTTCACGAAAAGTATCTAATTGTATAAGGATTATTTTCAGTGTAGCGCTATTTAATACAACGCACCGTTTAAGAGATATTCATTTTTTGTTATATTGGAGTATTGAACAACCCTCTTCATTTCTTTTCAAACAACCTGTTCTTTATAAAAAGTACATAATTGTATAAGGATTATTTAGCAATTTAGCGCTATTTGGTACAAGGCATCGTTTAAGAGATATTCATTTTTCATTATATTGGGTTATTGAACTACCCTCTTTACCTCTTTTCAAGCACCTTGTTTCTTTTATGAAAAGTGCCTAATTACATAAGGATTATTTTGCAATTAGCGCTATTAGTTGGAATTTCTCTAAATTCTTTGGTTTGTTCTATTATCAGCACGTGTACTCTGATATAGTCAACTTTATGTTATCCCGGTGTGTTTCCGGTAACAATATATTATGCAATAATATCTGTATAACAATAAGGGTTGATATTTATTTTGGCATTTTGAATAAATTAGATATATATATATTATATATATATATATATACAGTAATTACAACTAATTAGAACATGTATATACATACACAGTGATTACAAGCTAAACGAGAACATACATATATACAGTGATTACAACTAGAACATTATATATATATATATACTGGGAGTCGTCTGGGTGGACGAGGGGTGGTTCTACGCCGAGGCGTCGCCCATACAGCGTTGTGGGGTCGGCGTTGATGTCGACGTTGGCGTCGACGTGCTGCCTCGGGCTCAGATCAGAGCCGAGGTCTTCTTTGACGGTGCCCCGGGCTAGGAAAAGCGCTAGGGTGTAGGCGTGCTGCCTCGGGCTCAGAGCAGAGCCGAGGTTAATTTGACGGTTCGAAGTTTAAATAATAAATACAGGGTTGTTCACGGTTTATCTTTAACCAAAATATTTTTATTGGACCAACGTTTTGCGTTCTTTTAGCGTCGTAACGGTCAGGTTGTTTTTTGAGTTGCGCTTTTCGTTGGTTATTCTTTTGTCGTTAGCTTCTTAGCATGGTTGTCCACCGGGACGAGGAGCCGTTGCCACGGAAGAAGAGGGGTGATCGGTCGGAGTCTGCTAGGTCGGTGGCTGAGGGTGCTGTTGGGGGTGAAACAGTTTAAGATCGTCTTGAAGGACGTTATGTTAGCGACACAGGAAGAGGTAGTAAAGGAGCCTGTGTCTGCGGCGGTCGTGTCTGGGAGTCGGGACCTCCAGTGGTGGTTGCGGCGCCGGAATTGCCTTCAACTTCAAGGTTCCAGCGTAAGATGTCGACTAACCGCAACGGTAGCGTTGATGCTAGCGACCTCGATGAACTGGAACTCTTGAAGTTCAGGGTGAGGAAGGCGCACGCGGCCGTCTACGGGAAGGTGCCGACTACCTCCGCCACTATTGTCGTAGAAGATAGGAAGATGGTTCGACACGCCGTGGATGATATCCGCGACGTCACGAACCAACTAATAGGTATGGTTAGGGCGCTGCGTCTTTGTTTAGATAACTCTGGGAGAGCTAGTGTTGTCGGGGGAAGTCCTGCGGAAGCTTTGGTTGTTTCAGTTGCCTAGGGTTTGCAGAGTCAGGGAGCGTCGGTGTCGCGCGCTTCCTATGCAGCAGCTGTAGTAGGAGCTAAGCCGACCTTTGCCGTCAGGGTCGACGCCAGGCCAGGCCAGAAAGATGACGCGATGAAGAAGGAGAAGCAGAAGGTCGATCCAGCACGAAATGGATTTGTCGTTTTCAGAGCTCGTAGGACGCGCAGGGGCGGTGTTGTAGTGGAATGTGCCGGTCGCGATAACGCCAAAAAACTGCAGTTGAAAGTCGGCGGGAACTGCAAAGATCTCGTAGCGAAGACGATCGAGAAGAAGCGTCCACGGGTCGTTCTCCCGGGGGTCGAAGCGGGGATAAAGGCTGAAAAGCTGGTGCGGTTGATTACGAGCCAGAATCCCTGCTTCGGCGATTTGAAGCTGGAAGACCACCTGAGAGAGAAGTTCAGGTTTGGCGGAAAGGGCCCTAGGGATCTCTTTGCCAACGTAGTCTTCGAAGTGACCCCACGCTTGGAGGCGGCTATTAGCTGATGCTATCAACCTCAGGTGGCGAAAAGTATGGGCCCGGGACCACTTCTCGATGACGCAGTGTTACCCGTGCTACGAGTACGGCCATAGATCGATGGAGTGCAGGGAGAAGGTACAGTGGTGCGGTAACTGTGCCGAAGTTGGTCACGAGTTCAAGAATTGCCGGAAGGCAGTCCCCTGCTGTGTGGTTTGCGCTAGGGCAAACGACAGAACTACGGCTGAAGAACGCAATCACACGGAACATCGATTATGGACCGTGAAGAAAAAGAAAGATTTAAAAGAAGCAAGAAAATTAAATTCCCGCAACTAAATTTCGGGAAAGGCAAAGGGGCAACAAATAACCTGGTAAAGTTATTGTGCAAAGAAAATATCGACACCGGGCTTATACAGGAACCGCACCTGTACAGCCACAAAATAACAGGTTTTGGGAGGGGGGTTACCGTCTTAAACGCGAATAGCGAACGACCACGCAGCGGTATAATAATAAGTAATGGGACGTGCGCCAGGATAATATTAAACAATTTGTCCAACGAGTTTATAACCACCGTGGAAATAAAAACAGGGACAAACACGTTCTACGTGATAAGCGCGTACCTTCCACCAGTCAACTCCCGGCGGGAAAATCCTCAAACTGAGGACTTAATAAATCACATCAAAGGCATTTTTCGCCAAATTGGAAGAAATAAAAAACTAATAATTGGGGGAGACTTTAATGCTAAGTCACCGTTATGGGGTAGCCCTATAGAAAATTTAGGGGTTCACAGGTTGATGATCTTTTAACGGAATGGGATCTTAGTGTGATAAACACTAATGATTCACCTACGTTTGAGAAGCATAGAAGCAGCAGTTTTATCGATATTTCTGCAGCCTTGCACGAGATGTTAGAAATCATTTGTGATTGGAAATTAATGTCGGACGAGGAAACGCTTTCTGACCATAAATTAATTACGTGAGACGTTGAAACCAAAACAAGCGCAAACGAGTAGCTAACTATATTTCCGCGGTTCTGTAATAAAAAAGCAAATTGGAAGCGGTTTGAACAAAAATTTGGCGAAACTATCTCTGCGCTCGAAAACGAGCTATGTAACTGCCGAGAGGCAGACGAAATAGAAACACTCGCGGAGAATTTAAACGACGCAGTGGTAGACGCGTCATCGTACTCCATAAAGCGAAAGAAAACATTTAAAAACAGCGTACCCTGGTGGACCCGGGAACTAACCACCAAGCGGGCAGAAACGCGTAGCTTAAGGCGCCGCTATCAACGCGCCTCGGAAAATATAAGAGAACAACGGAGAGTAGAATACAATCAAAGTTACCGCGAATATAAGATATTAATAGAAGAAACGCGAACAAATAAATTCAGAGAATTCTGCACGCGAAACTCACAGAAAGAAGCTTGGGGAACCGCATACCGCGTAATAAGGGGTAAACAACAGAAAAACGCGCTCGGTAACATAAGAAAGACAAATGGCGAATATACGGAAGGTTTTAAAACCACGGCGGAATATTTATTAGAGAAATTCTTCCCTTCGGATAATTCCGAGGAGGAAGAGGGGTCGCACGATTTAGTACGCCGGGAAGCTACAAAGGCGCAAGGAACAGGTGCCGATAAGGCAATCCTAGTTCACGAGGTTGTCAAGGCTCTTAGGAGGATGAACCCTAAGAAGGCACGGGGGCATGACGGAATCACTTCAGACGCAGCTCTGGAGGCATGCCTTTTGCCCCGTGTGTCTTTGCCGGGTTGTTTAATATTTGTCTAGAAAGGGGCGTCTTTCCGCGTTGCTGGAAAGTCCAAAATTCATACCTAAACCTAAAACGGCGGATGCGTCAGACCCGGGCAGCTATCGTCCAATTAGCTTGCTACCGGTGCTGGGGAAAGTTTTGGATCGCGTTATGACTACCCGAGTTGAACACTTAGTGCGAGACAGCGGCCGTTTTAATAACCGACAGTTCGGTTTTATGGAGGGAAAGTCGACGCATTAGAGTTCGTTGTTGGGAAATTAAGCAGGCGAGAGGTGCTAAAGATTACTGTGTTGTTGTTGCTTTGGACATTTCAGGAGCATTTGATGCTGCCTGGTCGCCATTGATTGTTTGCGAGTTGGAAAATAGGGGTTGTTCGCGAAACTTAATGTCTTTGGTCAAAATTTATTTTTCAGGGCAATTGGCACAGGTTGAAATTTCGGGTGAAGTTTTGTCGCGCGAGGTGGAATGTGGATGTTGCCCACAGGATGCTCAATCGTTGGGTTTGCGGATGATACGCTTTTAATTGTCAGATCGCGATTATTAATGGATATGCGTACAAAACCGAACGAGGCGCTTAATAAACTACACGAATGGTCGCAGGCGGTAGAATTAAAATTTAACACGGCGAAGTCAGCGGCGCTTTATTTCGAAAAAAACCGGGACAGCGACCCCCTAGGCTAGAGCTGGGAGGGAAGAAAATACCGTTTAAGGAAGCAATTACATACCTCGGGGTAAAGATTGACGATAAGTTAAATTGGAAAGCTCACGTGCAGTACGTTAAAAGCAAAGGCAGCGAAATATCAAACAAAATGATCACGGAAGCGAAAATAAAGTGGTGTTTCAGGAGCGAATCGCTGAGGACGGTCTATGCCGGAGCGATCAAGCCGGCAATGCTGTACGCAGCATCTGTATGGGCGGAAGGTTGCAAAGTCCGAGAGATGTGTCAATTGACGAGCGTTCAACGCATTACCGCGGTGAAGGCGGCGAGGGCGTACAGGACCACCTCCACGGAGGCAGTCCTGGTTATCAGTAGGACTCTCCCTATCGAATATGTCGTTAGGGAGTTTCGAGATAGAAGATTAGTAGATACAGGGAAAGGACGCGAAATTATCGAAGATATTCATTTTGGCAATAGGGAAGTAGAGAAAAAGATTGTCGTATCAGAGTTAGGGCACCTGGCCAATATTAGAAGCATCGAGTTTGTCGAAGGCGATGGATACGCGACGGGTATCAGAATTTATACAGACGGTTTACGTATGGATGACGGGCAAGCAGGCGCGGCGTTTGTTGTGTTTAAACAGGAAAGGGTAGCCATACGAGAGGATATCGATTACGTCATAAACCACACGAGCAGAGATGAATATTATATAATCAGCGACAGCAAATCAGCGCTGACGGCTTTAACAAACATGAACACCTTAACAAACCTCTAGGCGAACGTCTGGAGGATAACGCATACGGCGCTCGAGTTTCGACATTTAAAGTTCTGTTGGGTTAGGTGGAACGATGGTAACGTGGGGAACGATAGGGCTGATGAATTAGCTAAAAAGGCCGCGACGGGCGACTTTCGGATATCACATTCGTCGATACCGAGGTCTCTAATTACAGGAAAGCTGTGCGAAAAGTCAATCAGACAATGGGAAGAGAGCTGGAACAACGCTGCCACGGGCAGGTTGACTCACAAATTCATACCGAGCTTAGAAGCTAAAGGTAACATCGAGGTAAAACTCGATCATAAAATGGTGCAACTGATAACAGGACACGGCGCCCTAAAAGCGTATTTACAAAGATTTGGTTTAACCGACAACGACCGCTGCGAATACGGCGAGGGAGCGGAGAGCGCAGAGCACGCGCTCTTCGACTGCCCGCTTGAAGCGGCAAATCGAGGGTTAACTGATAGCAAATTAGCTATCCTAGGTCTAGCATGGCCAAAGAGCCTAGAAGAAGTTGGGGAAGTGGCTAATCAGAAGGCGTTTTGGACAGCCTTTAAAGAGTTCGCGGGAAGAGTCGCGAGATTAGACGGCGATAACCGCGCGTAAAACGGTAAAGGGGTAGGGGAGGATTGGAAATTTTAGATTTTGGCCTGGCGTTAAATGATATGAGTTTGGTAACCAAAACCGGTATTTAAATAATTAAAAAAAAAAGTAAAAAAAAAATAAGACAAAAACTAAAAAAAACAAAAAAAATTATCATAATATTTATAAAAGTCCATATGCATGACAACCCCCGCACCGCTAATACAATCACTATAACCACTATATAACCTTATACGCGCGGAAATCGGGAATAAATAAAAAAACTTAAAACTTAATCCGGGCAAATAAATAATTAAGAACATATAAATCAAAAACCTCATTAAATTAAATCAGTGAAATAAAGAAAGAAACAAAATATTAAATAAAATAGAGCGAAACCGCGCATCCCTCCAGGACTTAAAAGTGAGGTGATTGTGAGTGATAGTGATTGTGACCTTTCCTCCCCTCAGAACGATTAGTGCATACCCACCAGAACTTTAGCAGTGCATCCATTTCCCCTAACAGTAAGTTTGAAGGTATGCAGACGATCAGATCTTCGGATGGTGGAGAAATATATTAACAAGGTAAGAACAAAATTGTGGCGGTTGTGCTCGCATAAGCATTAATTTATGATAATTAGTAGATTTGAAATAATTTAACGAGCACGTTTTGTGCGTAATGGCGCTAGCCGGTATAATGCTTATGCGAATTCACCTGATAATTTGGGTTATGCTTTTTGCAATTTTATGCACTGCTCAACGCTTAATGCTTATAGATGTTTATTTATATATTTACATATATATTTAATTAATTTTTATATTTATATTTTTACCTGCTTTTATTGTGTAGCATGATATTATTTGTTTGACGTTCTGTCGCCATTTTTGGTGGCAGCTTATATATAGGAAGGAAGATTGTTTGAGAAGATTGTAATTACAATATAAATAAGTTAGGGAATGATAGGAAAAGCTAGGGGCTGACTTAGGCTAACAAATTACTTAAACCAGGGAAGACGAATTTGCAAATTTATAAAGCAGGTAAAATAGCTGGATTCACTATTAATATATTTGGCGTATTCTTAGAAAATTTGAATCCATTTTAAATTAGCTAGCTAGATTTGGATAATTTTAGGGCGACCCTTCAGGTCGCACCGGTAAGCAGAACTGGCAGCTGCTATCCGGCATTACGGATCCCTCCTCATTCATTTTGTTTGTGTCTTGTTGATCGTGCACATTCCAAAACAACGCTAGGCATACCATCAATAAAACCCTATTTTTAGGTTTTGTTTGAGTTGTTAGATTTTTATTTAGGATGTGTTAATTTTGAAGTTAGAATAATTAGGAGCACATTTACATTTTCGCGTTTAAACTCAATATAGTACCTTCGGGTGGAGCATTGGGGACGTGGCTGCAAGCATAGCGGCCGTTAATTAAATTATAATGTAGATGACATAGAGGGGTCGGGCGTTGCAAAACTGTTCGGCTGTAATAGCGACTCAAAGTCGGCATAAATAACGAATGGGACCTGCATTTGTTTTTGGATGCTCAAAAATTTCCAAACGTTGTTGAAGACGGTGGGCATTTGGTTTACGACATGGTTACAGTCCTGCTCAGTATGCCTGGTCAAGACGGTCTCTGTCGGAAAAAAGATTAAACAGCCATCGCAGATCCATTTATGTAACCAATCTTTTGATTACTGCTTACCGACCAGGCGGCCTTAATCCTTGTTCCAACAGAAGTGACCTTTTTTTTCATCCTGAATGTAGAGCAAGGTAACGTGCCGGGCTCTCCAGCGTTTAGTAAAATGTAGAGGACCAACAATAGACCTTCCTTCCACACCGAATACGTTGACAGACTGATCGTTCAAAGTCTCGAACTTGGCAATATTTGTCAAAGGCCATAGGGAACTCTACACCACCCATATTTAAGCAGGTCGAGTAATGGGGGTATTTGCTAAGACGTTGAGGGTTACGCTTGACAGGATACAGCGCTGCTACAATGGAGTAGGCAAAACAGGCTGCGTCTCGGTTTTTCACATTCATCACCGCTTTCTTAGCTTGTATCCAGCGTGGAAGGGTAATGTAAGAGGCTGATATTTGTTGATGTTTAGTTCTAAATGCAGGACACGTTGTAAGGCTTAACCGGACTTGTAATGTTCAAATTCTTGGGACTTATAGAGCATCTCCCGAGAAAACGCCGTATACACTTTGTTCAAGTCGCTCGAGCCGGTTATAATTTGATTCCTGGTGTTGAAAGATTTAGTTGCTTGAGTAAACTATGATGTTTTGCAATCGTAGAAAAAACATAACTAAAGAAAATGGGATAAGACCTCTTATAAATAGCCAGATGATCGTAAACAGGTAAATTAGAGCGCATGCTCAAAGGCAACCAATATTACATTATCCCAGGATACCAATGTGCACAATAAAACGATGTTTATTACTCAGTTTAAAACATGCAGACAAATGTTATTGCTATCGTGAAAAAGTCGTAAACAGGTAAATTAGAGCCCATGCTCTCAGGCAACCGATATAACATCGTCCCAGGATTTCAATGTAATCTGCACAATAAAACAATATTTATTTCTCAGTTTATAACACGTAAACTATGATGTTCTGTAATCGTAGAAGAAACACAACTAAGAGAAATGGTCTGAGACCAGATGAACGTAAACAGGTAAATTAGAGCGCATCCTCACAGGCAACCGATGTGCACAATAAAACTATGTTTATTACTCAGTTTAAAACATGCAGACAAAATGTTATTGCAATCGCGGAAGAGGAAAATGAGCTGAGACCTCTTATAAATAGCCAGATGATCGTAAACAAGTAAATTAGAGCGCATGCTCACAGGGGACCAATATAACATCGTCCCAGGATTCCAATGTAATCTGCACATTAAAACGATGTTTATTACTCAGTTTAAAACATGCAGACAAGTGTTATTGCAATCGTGGAAGGGTCGTAAACAGGTGAATAAGAGCTCATGATCACAGGCAACCAATATAACATCGTCCTAGGATTCCAATGTGATCAACACAATAAAACTATGCTTATTACTGAGTTTAAAACACGTAAACTATGATGTTTTGTAATCATAGAAGAAACACAACTTAGGGAAAAGCCTAAGACTCTTTATAAATAGCCAGATGATCGCAAACAGGTAAATTAGAGCGCATGCTCAAAGGCAAACCGATATAACATCATCCCAGGATTCCAATGTGCACAATAAAACTATGTTTATTACTCAGTTTAAAACATGCAGACAAAATGTTATTGCAATCGCGGAAGAGGAAAATGAGCTGAGACCTCTTATAAATAGCCAGATGATCGTAAACAAGTAAATTAGAGCGCATGCTCACAGGGGACCAATATAACGTCCCAGAATTCCAATATAATCTGCACATTAAAACGTTGTTTATTACTCAGTTTAAAACATGCAGACGATTGTTATTGCAATCGGGGAAGGATCGTAAACAGGTAAATAAGAGCGTATGCTCACAGGCAACCAATATAACATCGTCCTAGGATTCCAATGTAATCAACACAATAAAACTATGCTTATTACTGAGTTTAAAACACGTAAACTATGATGTTTTGTAATCATAGAAGAAACACAACTGAGGGAAAAGCCTGAGACCCCTTATAAATAGCCAAATCATCGCAAACAGGTAAATTAGAGCGCATGCTCAAAGGCAACCGATATAACAGCATCCCAGGATTCCAATGTGCACAATAAAACGATGTTTCTTAATCAGTTTATAACATGCAGACAAATGTTATTGCAATCGCGGAAGAGGAGAATGAGCTGAGACCTCTTATAAATAGCCAGATAATCGTAAACAAGTAAATTAGAGCGCATGCTCACATGCACATCGTCCCAGAATTTCAATGTAATCTGCACAATAAAACAATGTTTATTACTGAGTTTACAACTCGTAAATTATTATGTTTTATAATCATAGAAGAAACACAACTAAGGGAAATGGCCTGAGACCCCTTATAAATAGCCAGATGATCGTAAACAGATAAATTAGAGCGCATCCTCAAAGGCAACCGATATAACATCATCCCAGTATTTCAATGTGCACAATAACACGATGTTTATTAATCAGTTTATAACATGCAGACAAATGTTATTACAATCGCGGAAGAGGAAAATGAGCTGAGACCTCTTATAAATAGCCAGATGGTCATAAACAGGTAAATTAGAGCGCATGCTCATAGGCAATCGATATAACATCATCCCAGGATTCCAATGTGCACAATAACACGATGTTTATTAATCAGTTTATAACATGCAGACAAATGTTATTGCAATCGCGGAAGAGGAAAATGATCTGAGACCTCTTATAAATAGCCAGATGATCGTAAACAAGTAAATTAGAGCGCATGCTCACCGGGGGCCAAATAACATCGTCCCAGGATTCAAATGTAATCTGCACAATAAAACTATGTTTATTACTCAGTTTAAAACATGTAGACAACTGTTATTGCAATCGTAGAAGGGTCGTAAACAGGTAAATAAGAGCTCATGCTCACAGGCAACCAATATAACATCTTTTAGGATTCCAATGTAATCAACACAATAAAATTATGTTTATTACCCAGTTTAAAACACGTAAACTATGATGTTTTGTAGTCGTCGAAAAAACATAACTGCGGAAAATGGGATGAGACGTCTTATAAATAGCCAGATGATCGTAAACAGGTAAATTAGAGCGCCTGCTCACAGGCAATCAATATAACATCGTCCCAGGATTCTAATGTAATCTGCACAATAAAACTATGTTAATTACTCAGTTTAAAACATCCTGACAAATGTTTTCGAAATCGTGGAAGAGTCGTAAACAGGTAAATTAGAGCGCATGCTCACAGGCAACCGATATAACATCGTCCCAGGATTCCAATGTAATCTGCACAATATAACAATGTTTATTACTGAGTTTAAAACACGTAAGCTATGATGTTTTTTAATCATAGAAGAAACACAACTGAGGGAAATGGCCTGAGACCTCTTATAAATAACCAGATGGTCATAAACAGGTAAATTAGAGCGCATGCTCATAGTCAACCGATATAATATCATCCCAGGATTACAATGTGCACAATAACACGATGTTTATTAATCAGTTTATAACATGCAGACAAATGTTATTGCAATCGCGGAAAAGGAAAATGAGCTGAGACCTCTTATAAATAGTCAGATGATCGTAAACAAGTAAATTAGAGAGCATGCTCACAGGGGACCAATATAACATCGTCCCAGGATTCCAATGTAATCTACACAATAAAACGATGTTTATTACTCAGTTTCAAACATGCAGACAAATGTTTTGCAAAAAATCATCCAATGCCGATACACTCCCACATTGTGGTACCTGCCGTATAAAGATGGCCGACCACCAGTTAGTTTGGATCCAAAATTTATTATTAAAATTTTATATAAACCGACAGGTGCACTACAAACACAACTTTAATTTGTACTCCATTTACTTGGTATAAGGAATAATAATGTTAAAAACCTTGACTTAAATTGTAGCCACCAACGTCCTCTCGGGATTTATGACGTCACGCACATTCTTGCAGGCATAAACATGTTTAAGTGGATCGTTGAGCTGCTCGAATCGTCCTCCCGAGATAAGAAGGAAATAGATTATTTTAATGGGACACATTTTCTTCAGCGCACCGCGCCGATTAATGATGATTTTATAAAAATTTTATTTATACCATCTTGAGCGTCGAATTTTGCTCTATTTTTAAGCCCAAACACTAATAAATTCCAACAAGTCAGATGTTTCTGTAAGACAATTAAAAGAACGTCTAATTATTATCAAATAAAAACCGACTGACCGATTTAAAAACTGCGCTACCAAGAAAGATACAATACTCAAGATCGTATTACCGTTTTCTTATTTTGCCTAGGTAATTGTTCTCTTATTGGTAAATAGAGCAAGCTGATAGTTTAAATACAGATTTTCTAATATAGTTTATTCATAAAATCGATTTCTTATGAAAACTATTTATTGTATTGTACAATTTCCGTTTCGCTCTCTGTAAATTGCAGAAGTGACTGCATTCCATACGATTTATACGATAATACATCTGCCTAAAATTAACTACAAAATACTAATGATTGCAATAAATTTTCTTGAAAATACGAGTGCTGGTTTGATATGTAGCTCATTTTATAATTTAGTATTTTCAGGTTAATTATAGACAGATGTATCATCGTATAAATCGTATGGAATTCGGTCATTTCTGCAATTTAGAGAGAGCGAAACGAAAATTGGACAGTACAATAAGTAATTTTCATAAGAAATCGATTTTATGAATAAACTATATTACAAAACAAGTATTTAAACTGTCAGCCTGCTCTATTTACCAATAAGAGAACAATTACCTAAGCAAAATAAAAAAGCTCGTTAAAATTTATTAGTGTTTGGGTTTAAAAAATAGAGCAAAATTCGACGCTCAAGATGGTATGAATAAAATTTTATAAAATCATTATTAATCGGCGCGGTGCGTTGAAGAAAATGTGTCCCATTAAAATAATCTATTTCCTTCTTATCTCGGGAGGACGATTCGAGCAGCTCAACGATCCACTTAAACATGGTTATGCCTGCATGAATGTGCGTGACGTCATAAATCCCGAGAGGACGTTGGTGGCTACAATTTAAGTCAAGGTTTTTAACATTATTATTCCTTATACCAAGTAAATGGAGTACAAATTAAAGTTGTGTTTGTAGTGCACCTGTCGGTTTATATAAAATTTTAGTAATACATTTTGGATCCAAACTAAACATTCTTATTGTTATCGAATTAACAATTATTTTATAAAATAAGCTTTATATCAAACCAGCACTCGTATATCCAAGAAAATTTAAGACAAACATTAGTATTATTAAATATAGACGGATGTATCATCACGGTACAAATCGTTTGGAATGCGAACATTTCTGCAATTTGCAGATTTATGCTAATGAATAGCACAATAATAGTAATGGTTGAGTGATTCGCGAGTAGATGAACACAAGTGTTTACTCCCGATGCATATCGTTACAATATATACTAATAAATCAATGTAGAGTGCTCACCCGTTCAGCTTTAAGTTTACGATTTAATCGAGTTTTGAGAAGTCGCTCTAGGTGAGTATAAATTTTCGTGGACATATTTAGCATAAAATTTTTTCTGATGTTGATGCATGTTTTATGGTGACCCATTTTAGCTTAATTAGGTGTGTACTATTCGTCTTTTAAATAGACGTGTATATTAATATGATCGTTGCATACACGTTTTAATGAATGTTGCATATAGGGCAGGTGCCTGACTATTTATTTGCACCTTGTGTTCTATGTCTTGAAAATTTGTATATGAATTAAATTTTATAGGTTTCTTGGAAATATCTACTTTAGACATCATCGTCGGGCGATTAAAAAATCGCTCTACTCATTTTTGTGTGCATGTACAACCGAATATGTATTTTTCGGATAAGTGCTGACCTCAATTTTACCGGACGACTTTGTTCATATAGACGTGATATGAAGAATTTAGATGAGTCATGACGTAATCATTTAGCTGCATTACAAAATAATTAATCGCCTGAATTTAAAATATATGTAAATTAACCGATTTGAAGGGCATTCAGTTTTATATTGACAACCATCTCTCCTGCAAACTGATGATCATCAAAACTACTTTGGATATATCTGTATATCTCAGGTCGAGTAAGTAATTGTAGGAGCTTCCTTTTATGCAATTGTGGGGGCAACGGTCCGCCTGTTCGATTACTTAATACAAAGGCAGAACGAATCGGTTGCTCTCTACAAGGACACTTTTTAGTCGAGCCCCGCCTCCCATGTTTTTAGTTTTAGGTAGCATACCATAATTAGTGTTTGATAAATAAATAGTGTCTACTCACTTGTTTTCGCAGTCGTTCTAATATCGCAGCACTATTTCCGGGTTTACTCTGTTATATAATGTCGTAGTTATTATAAATCTTAGTCTATGACATTAATTTCTATTCCGATGATCTTGTACTAAGGTAGCAGTTAAGTCTAGCTTGGCATTATTTACATATAATATTACGCTATTCTTTGATTTGCGCTACCAGATGTATATCTGAGAGTGGGCGCTCTAATTGCAAAGTTCCTTTGACGCCAGATACCTGGTAGGTGGTCTACAAATTGGGAATAGGTTAATATTACATAAAAATCGTTCGTAAAGCTACTTTAAACTGTATGTTTCGTTAATATCAACTTAATATCTATAATTCATCGATAACGGTATCAAAAGATATTTACTATGTAGCTTTGATCTTTGTGCGCATGGTAGAACTTTGCATACGCCTCTGACTAAAGTTGGGTCCACGACGCTCGCGGCATAGTTGCAATTCAACGTCAAAAGCTCAGCGAATAGACTATGAGGTAAGTGTTATTGCACCGTACTACCTTGCCTCCAAACATCATGACAATAAGTAAACCCAGATTTAACAATAGCATCATGGATATAAAGCTAATGGAAAAATGTATTGGCGTTTAAACTGGTGGTTGGCCATCTTTATACGGCAGGTACCACAATGTGAGAGTGTATCGGCATTGGATGATTTTTTGCAAAACATTTGTCTGCATGTTTGAAACTGAGTAATAAACATCGTTTTATTGTGCAGATTACATTGGAATCCTGGGACGATGTTATATTGGTCCACTGTGAGCATGCACTCTAATTTACTTGTTTACGATCATCTGACCATTTATAAGAGGTCTCACCTCATTTCCCTCTTCTGCGATTGTAATAACATTTGTCTGCATATTTTAAACTGAGTAATAAACATAGTTTTATTGCGCACATTGGAATTCTGGGATGATGTTATATCGGTTGCCTGTGAGCATGCGCTCTAATTTACCTGTTTACGATCATCTGGCTATTTATAAGAGGTCTCAGGCCATTTCCCTCAGTTGTGTTTCTTCTTTTACGATTACAAAACATCATAGTTTACGTGTTTTAAACTGAGTAATAAACATTGTTTTATTGTGCAGATTACATTGGAATCCTGGGACGATGTTATATCGGTTGCCTGTGAGCATGCGCTCTAATTTACCTGTTTGCGATCATCTGGCTATTTATAAGGGGTCTCATCCCATTGGTAGCGACGGGCAACCATATCTACATTGTTCAAGGAGGAAGGGACTGCTTGCGCTAAGAAAGCAGTTGCGGTTTGACCATGCTCGTATTCGCACGTTCGTTATGGTAACGGCGGGTCGTGGTTGTATTGCTCTCGCATTAAAATCTGTAATATAGATTTATTTATCGATGCACATGTGTTATGTTGCACGATAATGTTATATTCAGTTTATTCAAGCTTTTTAATAAATATACAGTCCACTATAATCGATTAATCTTCAAGCTTTTTATTTAATTAAGCACAACTCAAATATGGTAAATACGAGCCAATGGAGTCGCTAAATTAAGTGATAAAATTTGTGTTTATCATATTTATTGGTCCATTCGAGATATCGGATGCGTAGTGAATTTTTACGTATTTTTAAATGATTGTTCAATTAAGTCGGATGTGGTATTAATTTTCGCCATA
Source organism: Platerodrilus igneus (assembly GCA_036346225.1). NCBI lineage: Eukaryota > Metazoa > Arthropoda > Insecta > Coleoptera > Lycidae > Platerodrilus > Platerodrilus igneus. The sequence goes on from JARFIW010001306.1 coordinate 872,007, forward strand.
TTATTAAAAATCCGATTGAGCATTCAAAATATTATTGGAAAGAATTTTAAGTGTTTTTATTATGGTGTTAAATGATTCTCTAATCGGTGTTGTTAAAACGTTTTAAATTAAAAATATTGCAGTGCGAATTTGTATTGATTTAATTCCAGATGGTCATCTCTTTACAAGTTTGTGGAAAGTTTTACTGATTAATTCCCAATGGTCATATCAGTGGAACGAAAGTTTTAACTTGAATTGTGTATGCAAGGAATTAGAAGCATTCATTTCGTTTTTTGTCTGTGCGGTAAATAAGGATAGACGAAAAGGCACCTGCACATCGTTATATTGGAGGCGAGCAGAGACCTTGGTATTGTATACAGCTGTCTTTGCCTGGAGATAAGAAAGGTAGGCCAAACAAGCAATTATATTTTAATGTGTTTGTTCTGGAATTTCCGTTTTATACAAAATTACCGATAGTTGGGTTTTGTAAGAACTGCAGGTATATTTACTTATTATATACTGGTAGCAAGAAACATTAGGTTACTCATTGCAATTAAAATTGTGTGAGCGAAAATTTGTATTTATCATCATGACAAAGGGTAAAAAGACTTTATTGGGTGAACGTTCATTTTTGAAGAACAACATAACTAGGGCGAATAGTTACGCCGTAGAAGCAGAAGCGATGTCTATTGCGGAATTAGATTTTAAAGAAATAAATATTAAATTCGAGCTTATTAAAAGTAGTTTTGATGAGTTTATGCATGTTTGTTGTCAGTTGCAAGATTTTGAAGTGGAAGATAATTTTGATGAAGCAGAGGTGGTTGAAAAATTGTATACAACGACTTACGCTAAGTTTAAAATATTGTTGAAATTGCAGGGCAGGTCTGAGGGATCTTCTAGTGAAGGCACAAATAATGTTGTCAAAGGAAATATTAAATTGGAAGCCTTACAATTACCTATATTTTCGGGGCAAATTCAAGGTTTTAAATCGTTTTTTGAACTTTTCATAACTCTTATTGACAAAAATCCAAATTTGGAAAATATTAAAAAATTGATGTATTTACGCAAACATCTAAAAGATGAGCCATTGCGGTTAATATCTACGTTGCCCGTGGAAAATAATTTTTATAATTCAGCACTGAATATTTTGCAAAAAAGATATAAGGATGATTATTGATTGTCATATCAAAGATTTAATGGAATTATCAATTGCAAATTGTAATGACTCGGGTATGTTACGGGACTTTGTAGCCAGAATAAGGCAAACTGTAGCTTATCTAAAAAAATTAGGGGAATCAATTTGGGATGCTATGATAGTTTATCTTATACTTTCCAAGCTAGACATTTATAGCAATCGAGCGTATCAAAATGAGAGAAAACCTAATTCTAGGGCTAATTTGGAACAACTTTTAGAATTTTTGGATAGGAGGGCTTTGAATTGGGAATTAACTAAATCGAGTGTCAAACTTCAAAATAATAGTAAAACAATTAATAAGCAAACACATTTTAAACCTGTAACTAACACTATTCCTGCTGTACCGAATTCTGGTAAATCCTTTAAGCAAAAAATTGAGAAAGGCAGACAAAAAGTAAATTCAAACTCAGTAAATTGTAAATTTTGCAAGCATGGAGGTCATCCAATTTTTAGGTGTGATCAATTTAAAAATACAAGCATGCAGGAAAGAGAAAAGTGTATTTCGAAAAACAAAGTGTGTAAAATATGTTTAAATGTACATGTGGGTCAACCCTGTTCTGTTGATCTCAAATGTTTCATATGCCAATCCAAGGAGCATCACACATTTTTGCATAAGGATGTTCAGTTAAATGCGGTAGATAGTGTGGTAGCTGCTCTAGGGATAACTACAGTAAAGTCTACTATTTCAGAATTTGTTTTATTGCATACGGCATCAATATTAGTAAAAAACGCTGAAGGTGAATTACTTTCGGCACGAGCCTTGTTAGATTCAGGCTCACAGACTAGTTTTGTTACAGTTAAATTGCGTGACAAATTGGGATTAGACACGAGTCGTACAAAGAAATTAACTCAAATTTCTGGTATTTGTGATAATTCGACAGAGTGTTCAGAATGGATCGACTTGTCGATTCGTTCGAGATATGGGAATTATGAAATTTCTCATGATTTCGGGGTTATTCCGAAAATTACAGTTGAATTGCCTCAACTAAGTTTTGATTTCAGCAGTTTTAAATTGCCAAAGGGTTTGCCGTTGGCTGATGACAAATTTTTTGAGTCAGCTGAGGTAGACATCCTTTTAGGTGCAGATATTTTTTTCTCGGTTTTGCTTCCGCAAAATATAAAAATGGGTATAGATCAGCCATTTTTCAGAATTCTTATTTTGGAAAAGTGCCATTCACTACAAAAGTAAGATGTGGTGCTAGTTTGCACGCAGTGTCCTTACATAGTGTGATAATTGATGCTGATGAAAATTTAAATCAGTTGATGAAAAAGTTTTGGGAAACCGAAAATGTTTTTATTAAAAATGCCCAAGAATCGCTGACTGAAAATGAAATAGCAGAACAGTGTTTTGTAAATAAATTTACAAGAGTTGACGGGCGGTTCCAAGTCGATTTACCTTTAAAAGTAAATTTAGAAAAGTTCCAATTGGGAGATTCGGCTTCTATGGCACTCAAACGCTTTGAAAACTTAGAAAAACGATTTGTAGCAAATGAAAGTTTATATTTGAAATATTCGCAATTTATTAAGGAATTTCTAAGTAGAGGATTTATAGAAGACGTGGAGGTTGATCCCTTTACATTACATAATGAGAATTGGTATTTTTTGCCTTATCATGGTGTAGTAAGAGATGACAAAATTACGACGAAACTTAGAATTGTAATAGACGGTAGTGCCACTACCAAAACTGGTGTTTCTTTGAACAGTATTTTGTGCAATGGAGATCTTGTTCAGCCTGAGTTATTTGACATTTTGCTTTTATTCCGTACTTATAGGTACGTCTGTATGGCGAATATAAAACAGATGTATTTGCAAATTTCTATAGAACCTGCACACAGAAAACTTTTAAATTTTCTTTGGAGAGAGAGTAGAAATCAACCGCTGCAGGTTATGCAGTTTAAACGGTTGCCTTTCGGCTTGAAATCCAGTCCTCATTTAGCAACGAGATGTTTATTACAATTAGCCATTGAGGGAGAAACACAATTTCCCTTAGCTTCGTTTATTTTGCGTTTTAATACTTATGTTGATGACTGCCTTTTTGGTGCAGATCATAAGGAAAGTTTGTTGCAAGCTCAAGCTGTACTTATAAAATTACTGAGGTTAGCTAAATTTGAATTACATAAATGGTGTTCTAACCATGTGGAATTAGTACGAAATATTTCACGACAACTTCAACATTTTGAAGAAACAAATATTATTAATGAAAAGGGGAGTATTTTAAAAACCCTAGGTCTATCGTTTGATATAAATACGGATCAATTTATAATATGAGTTGTGGAATGAAAACCGTTCCTGCAACATGCAACAAAAGATTTGTTTTGGGCTTTATTGCCAGGTTATTTGATCCTTTCGGCTTTTTGGCTCCAGTTATTACTGTGGCAAAATTATTGATGCAAAAAATATGGGCTGCAGGTCTGGACTGTGACACAGAATTACCTGATAAATTGAAGGAGGAATGGCAATCATTTTCACAGGGATTAAGATGCATGCCAGCAATTAAAATCGATAGATATTTAAATTTTACCGAGGCTGTTTCCATTGAACTTGTTGGATTTTGTGACGCTTTGCAAATTGCACAAGGTGCTTGTGTTTATGTTCGAGTAGTTACGGTCAGTCATACAGTGGAAATAAAATTGTTAGCTTCCAAATCAAAAATAAATTCGTTGAAAAATAAAACAAGCATTCCGCGGTTAGAATTAAACGGGGCATTGATATTAGCAAGATTAATAAAACGAATTTTTGGTATGCTGAAGGATAAAATACAAAATGTTTTTTTGTTTTGCGATTCAAAAATTGTGTTAGCATGGTTGAAAATAGAATATTGGAAACTTAATACTTATGTCGCCAATAGAATTAAATTGATTCAGGAATTAACGTCCGAATTTCTATGGTGTTATATACGTTCTAATGAAAATCCTGCTGATCTTGTTTCGAGAGGAGTTTTACCACGCAATATAGAAAATTGTATCTTGTGGTGGAAGGGTCCTGAATTTTTAGGGACACTTGATTGTACAGTTGACAAATACCTTCGGCCGTCCGAGTTCAGTGAAATGTTGCCAGAAATGAAACCCGTAGTGAATGTTGTAGTCCAGAATAAAGATAAATTGACATTGTTCGAAAAGTTTTCAAATTTTATGAAAATGAAAAGAGTTTTGGCATATTGCTTGCGTTTTATTTACAATTGTAGGAATAAAACTAACAAAAAAAACGAGTAATTTAACAATACAAAAGATAGATGAATCGCGTACGATTATATTAAAACATGTTCAAACGGAGTATTTTACAAAAGAGATTACAGAAATTAATGCAGGTAAATCTTGTAATTCGAAATTATTATCACTGAATCCGTTTTTGGATTCGCAAGGATTGTTGCGTGTAGGAGGGAGGCTGCATAACAGTGCACTTTCGTTTCAACATAAATTTCCAATAATTCTACCTACTAAAAGTTTTATAACAAAAATTATTATAAATAACGAACATTTACGGTTGTTGCATGCCGGTGTAAAGTTAACATTGTCAGTTTTGAGACAGCAATATTGGATATTAAATGCTACTAGAGAAATTAAAAGTGTTATTGCTAAATGTTTAATTTGTTGGAAGTTAAAGTCTGAAGCTTCTAAGCAGCTAATGGGCAGTTTGCCGTACGCTCGAGTGAATATAGCTCGGCCGTTTGAGAAAGTTAGGGTAGATTTTGCTGGACACTTCTATATTAAGCAATCAAGAGTCAGAAGAGTGATTCTTACAAAGCGTTATGTAGCAGTTTTTGTTTCTTTTGTAACAAAAGCTATTCATTTAGAAGTAGTGTCAGATTTGAAAACTGAGACATTTATAAATGCTTTAAAGAGGTTCGTAAGTAGGAGAGGTGTACCGCGAATGATTTTTAGTGACAACGGGAGCACATTTAAAGGAACTGATAATGAGTTGAGGAAATTATACAGTTGTTTAAAAACTAATCAGCAGTTTCAAAGTTATATAGGGGAATTTCGTATAAAGTGGTCTTTTATCCCACCATATAGCCCAAACTTTGGGGGGTTGTGGGAGAGTAACATAAAGGGGTTCAAATACCATTTAAAAAGAGTAATTGGACTGACTAAATTGACTTATGAGGAATTTAACACGGTCTGTATTCAAATAGAAGCCATGTTGAACTCAAGGCCATTGTGTGCCCTTACTGGAGATCCATCAGACTTGTCTTGTTTAACGCCAAGCCATTTTTTAATTGGTGGATCTTTAGCTTGTATTCCAGAAGGTAATGTTTCAGATGTGCCAATAAACAAACTTAAATTTTGGAAACTTTGTACGCAATTACAATATAGTTTTTGGAAGGCTTGGTCTAAGTACTATTTAGGCCAGTTGCAAAACAGACCAAAATGGGAAAAAGGTTATGCCTAATGTAAAAGAAGGTATGTTAGTTCTTATTAAAAATGATGAGTTACCGCCATTAGAGTGGATAATAGCACGTATAATTAAGGTTATACCAGGTAAAGACAATAAAGTTAGAGTTGTTCACTTAAAAACTATAAATGACACTTTTGTCACTTCAGTGTCTAAAATTGCGATTCTTCCTATTGAATCAGATACTTAGTAATTAGTTTGGTCTGAGTAGATATTTTTTGATGTTAATACTTTTTTAAGAGTTATTACGAAGATTATTATCTTTAGTTTTATTTTTAAGATTCAAATGTTGCATACGCTTTTGCTTGTATCTTTGATTTTATTATTTGATTTTTTGTAAGTGTTAGATTAGTTACTGTGAAGTGAGTGATTTGGTGCTTGCGGGCAGTTTATGGTAGCGACGAGCAACCATATCTACATTGTTCAAGGAGGAAGGGACTGCTTGCGCTAAGAAAGCAGTTGCGGTTTGACCATGCTCGTATTCGCACGTTCGTTATGGTAACGGCGGGTCGTGGTTGTATTGCTCTCGCATTAAAATCTGTAATATAGTTTTATTTATCGATGCACATGTGTTATGTTGCACGGTAATGTTATATTCAGTTTATTCAACCTTTTTAATAAATATACAGTCCACTATAATCGATTAATCTTCAAGCTTTTTATTTAATTAAGCACAACTCAAATATGGTAAATACGAGCCTATGGAGTCGCTAAGTTAAGTGATAAAATTCGTGTTTATCACCCATGTTCCTCAGTTATGTTTTTTCTACGATTGCAAAACATCGTGATTTACGTGTTTTAAACTGAGTAATAAACATCGTTTTATTGTGATCACCTTGGAATTCTAGGACAATGTCATATTGGTTGCCTGTGAGCATGCGCTCTAATTTACCTGTTTAAGACTCTTCCACGATTGCGATAACATTTGTCAGCATGTTTTAAACCGAGTAATAAACATCGTTTTATTGTGCAGATTACATTGGAATCCTGGGACGATGTTATATTGGTTGCCTGTGAGCATGCGCTCTAATTTACCTGTTTACCTTCATCTGGCTATTTATAAGGGGTCTCATCCCATTTTCCTCAGTTATGTTTTTTCTACAATTGCAAAACATCGTGGTTTACGGTTTTAAACTGAGTAATAAACATAGTTTTATTGTGTTGATCACATTGAAATCTTAGGACGATGTCATATTAGTTGCCTGTGAGCATGCGCTCTAATTTACCTGTTAACGACTCTTCCACGATTGCAATAACATTTGTTTGCATGTTTTAAACTGAGTAATAAATATTGTTTTATTGTGCAAATTGGAATCCTGGAATGATGTTATATCGGTTGCCTGTGAGCATGCGCTCTAATTTATCTATTTCCAATTATCTGGCTATTTATAAGGGGTCTCATCCCATGTTCCTCAATTATGTTTTTTCTGCGATTGCAAAAATCATAGTTTACGTGTTTTAAACTGAGTAATAAACATAGTTTTATTGTGTTGATCATATTGGAATTCTAGGGCGATGTTATATTGGTTGCCTGTGAGAATGCGCTCTAATTTACCTGTTTACGACTCTTCCACGATTGCTATAACATTTGTTTGCATGTTTTAAACTGAGTAATAAACATTGTTTTATTGTGCACATTGGAATCCTGGGATGATGTTATATCGGTTGCCTGTGAGCATGCGCTCTAATTTACCTGTTTACGATTATCTGGCTATTTATAAAGGGTCTCAGACCATTTTCCTCAGTTGTGTTTCTTCTACGATTACAAAACATCATAGTTTACGTGTTTTAAACTGAGTAATAAACATTGTTTTATTGTGCACATTGGAATCCTGGGATGATGTTATATCGGTTGCCTGTGAGCATGCGCTCTAATTTACCTGTTTACGATTATCTGGCTATTTATAAAGGGTCTCAGACCATTTTCCTCAGTTGTGTTTCTTCTACGATTACAAAACATCGTAGTTTACGTGTTTTAAACTGAGTAATAAACATTGTTTTATTGTGCAGATTACATTGGACTCTTGGGACGATGTTATATCGGTTGCCTGTGAGCATGCGCTCTAATTTATTTGTTTACGATCATCTGGCTATTTATAAGGGGTCTGATCCCATTTTCCTTAGTTATGTTTTTTCTACGATTGCAAATCATCGTGGTTTACGTGTTTTAAACTGAATAATAAACATCGTTTTATTGTGCAGATTACAATGGAATCCATCAGAGTATTCGTCTGCGATGTGTGCCAGAAAAACTTCTCGACCCAGAGCAGCCTTAACCGTCACAAAAAGAAAGTCCATAGTGTCGTTAGACCACCACGTCAGGTTACAGCCCCAGTTCCACCGACATTTGTGTGCGACATTTGTGGTTTGGAGTTGGGGCGTCGAGCTAATTTAACCCGGCATCAGCATGCCCTCCACGGAGATACTATTTCTTCTACATCGATGTCAGTCAAACGTGGAGCTTCACCATCGCGTGCTGCACCCGCCTCAAAACGCCAGTGACAAGACATACGATATTGCGAGGATTGCAATATGGACGTTCCTTCACGGCAGTTTCCTGGACATTTACGCAGTGCTGCGCATAAGACCGAATCAGCGAACCCTAAACAAGAAGCGATACAACTGTTATCGTCTGCCTTCCGGTCCCGGATCGCAACTTACCGCATCAATAATCTGTCGGGTTGTAGAGACATTGGAGTCTTTTTACTTGAACAAAAGCAGCACTTTGTAAAGTTGATCCGGGACACCTTAAACCTTAAAATTAATGTGGAAGTGTTTGGTATGTACACAAAGATGGCGCTGGGTGATACTGAGGCAACTAAATCTTTCAACACCAGGAATCAAATTATAACCGGCTCGAGCGACTTGAACAAAGTATATACGGCGTTTTCTCGGGAGATGCTCTATAAGTCCCAAGAATTTGACCATCACAAGTCCAATTGGGCCATACAACGTGTCCTGCATTTATAACTAAACATCAACAAATATCAGCCACTTAGGGGATCCTCTTCCGCGCTGGATACAAGCTAAGAAGCTGTGATGAATGTGAATAACCGAGACGCAGCCTGTTTTGCCTACTCCATTGTAGCAGCGCTGTATCCTGTCAAGCGTAACCCTCAACGTCTTAGCAAGTACCCCCCCCCCCTTACTCGACCTGCTTAAATATAGGTGGTATAGAGTTCCCTATAGCCTTTAGCAAGATTGCCAAGTTCGAGGCTTTGAACGATCATAGTGTCAACGTATTCGGAGTGGAAGGAAGGTCTATTGTTGGTTCTCTACATTTTACTAAACGCAGGAGAGCCCGGCACGTTAACTTGCTCTACATCCAGGATGAAGAAAAAGTTCACTTCTGTTGGATCAAGGATTTGGGCCGCCTGGTCGGTAAGCAGTAATCAAAAGATTGGCTACATAAATGAATCCGCCATGACTGTTTAATCTTTTTTCCGACTGAGACCGCCTTGACCCGGCATACTGAGCAGGATTGTAGCTATGCCGTAACCTAAATGCCCACCGTCTTCAACAACGTTTTGGAATTTTTGAGCATCCAAAAACAAATGCAGGTCCCATTCGTTATTCATGCCGACTTTGAGTCGCTCCTGCAGCCGTACAGTTTTGCAACGCCCGACCCCTCCACGTCATCTACAACACTGCTCCAACTGCATACCCCTTATAGCTGGGCATATTACATCAAATGCAGCTACGACGACTCCTTCAATAAATTTGAGATCGACCGGTGCCCTGACGCAGCACAAAAATTTGACACCTAACTTAGAGAGGAAGCTAGACGTCGGGGTAAGATATTGACGACGAATGTGCTCATGATTCCTTTGGATGCCCAGAATGAAGTTTTGTTCCACACTAGCGAAGACTGTGGGATATGCAAGAAACCGCTTGAAACAGACCGTGTGCGGGATCACAACTACATGAATGGTGCATACCGCTTCCCTGTACACTCCAAGTGTAACATCCTCTATTAGGTTCCGCAGTTTATTCCAGTGGTGTTTCACAACCTTAGTGGATACGATGCTCATTTCATCATAAAAGAACTGGGGTATGATAACAAGAAGATTAATATTCTACCGAACAATAAAGACGGGTTTATCTCGTTTTCGAAAACTGTACGGCTATCCGATACAGAAGTGGCCTTGGACGACCAAGAAAAGACTGCCGACAAGTCCTGTGTCCAACTTCGGTTTATCGACCCTCTCCGATTTATGGTGTCCGGGTTGGATACACTGGCAAAGAATTTAGCTCAGGACCAGTTTGTGGAGGTCAGACGTCACTCCCCGAGGACTCCAAGTTCCAACTGGTAACCAAGAAAGGCGTGTTTCCATACACTTACATACAAAATAAAAATTGTTGAAAGTGGCAATTCTACTAATGCAATTAATATTGCAATGAGAGCTGCCAAAAAATTAAAACCTAGAAAGCTCATCAAATCTGCTCGTGTAATACCAATACCAAAACTAAGAGGATTTCTACCATTAATTCCTATATTTGCCGAATTAAGTGCACTTGGTGCCCTTGCTGGTGAAGCATCTGGAATTGCAAAAGCTGTATCAGATGCCAATGCTGCCAAATAACAACTATCAGAAAACAAACGACACCATAAAGCAATCGAAGGCATTACAATTGAAAAAGGAATGTATATTAAACCATACAAAAAGGGATTGGGTTTTTTTTTTAGCCTCAGCAAAGTTTCAAAAAGATGTTCCATAAGTCTGCCAAAACGTGCATTAACTAACATCGAACTAATAAAATAAGCTAGTTAACTTAAACTACCATATTTCCGCGGCGTATTTATGAGAAACGCACTTCCTAAAAAAGTACGTTACTTCGAATGTAGTGTTATCAATTTGGATGGAAAGGAAGGTTGAGGAACGCACTGGACTGCATATAAAAAACATGGCAACAAAGCCATATACTATGATAGCTACGGTAACTTAAAACCACCATTAGAGTTAATAAGATACTTAAAAAGTGGGGGAAATTGTACAATTGTCTATAATTATCAACAAGAGCAAGCTTATGGAACCAAATTTTGCGGACATTTATGTTTAAGATTCCTACAGAGAAGCTACAGTAGAAATCAAAAAATCCAACCATGTCATATACCATTACATTAACAGGAAAAAGTTCTATTATTACTGGAAATTTTAACCCACCTATTAATTTGGATGATGATTCCGAATATGTATTGGGATTAACAGATTTTGAATCGTTTAACACAATTCCAAATACTGAATCTGAAGTAAATAACAAATTTTATTTTGGAAATAAAGGAGTGTATGTGGAAATTCCTTAGGGTACTTATTAACTCAGCAAAATTAGTAAATATCTGCAAAAAGAATTAAGGGACGAAAGATGGAATATTAAAAGTGGAGAAGGTATAAGCAATGTTAAAAAATCTCGCATTGTCGTAGAAATAGCAGCTAATATTAATACATTAAAATGCAGTATAAAATGCAGCGAACAAATTGATTTTACCAAGAAAGATTCTATCGGGTCTCTGCTTGGATTTAAGCCTTGTATACTTGAAGCACTCGTCAGACACCAAGCAGATCATGCAGTCAACAATTTTAAAGTTAAAGCAATTTTAATAGATTGTAATATTGTAAATGGATCGTACTTAAATGGTAAATCAGCTCACATTGTTCACGAGTTTTTTCCTCAAGTCCCTCCAGGATTTAAAATTGTTGAATGCCCGTCGACAATAATTTATCTACCAATAAACGCACGAGTTATAAATGAAATTGTAGTTAAAATATTATATCGAAATTGGAATTTAATCAATTTTAGAGGAGAGTCCATAACAGTAAGGCTGCACTTAAAAAAAGTCAGAGACTGAAATAGGTATTAGATACAATAGAAACAGCATACAAAAAACTGGTATAAATAGTTTAAACTTTAACCAAATACACACTTCGTTGGTTTGTCTGAAACCGTTAACACGAAGAAACCGTCAATTTCTTCAATCCCTTGGATTAAACATTATTCAATTTAAAAAAGGGCTTAATAAAATGAACAGTGAGATTTTGAATGTCCGTGAAAAAGCTCACTTTGACAATGCTATTGTCAATATTGAAAAGCACACTCACCAATCTTATGATGAAACACCTTCTCCAACAGCAAAGTTTGCAAGCAATGGTGTTTTACTACTATTTGTGAAATTAGATATGAAATTGGAGGCGTTATAATAGATCGAGTTCAAAATCCGGGACTAACATCCATTATGAAGGGGTATGTTTCTTATCATGCTAACCAAAGCAAACATCTTCAAAATGCTGGTTGGTTTCCGCTAGACGATTCTCAAACAGTTGATCCTAATAGAAATTTTAATGGTGCTATAAACTTGCTTATGATTTTGGGATTATGTGACGATTTTAAAAAGATTATATTAATCTTGCGTCAAGAACTAGTTCTAATTCGATCTAGTTTTGACACGAATGCCATAATTAATAGTAAAGCAAACGAAGAGGTAAAATTAAACAAAGTTCTTTGGAAAATTCCACACATCTCTGTCGAAGATACTCAAAGAATAAAACTAGTTGAATGCGTAGCACAAAACCAGGATTTGCATATTCTCTTTAGAGGCTGGAAGTTGGATGAAAATCAGCTTCTGCAACAAACGCAACGTCATACGTGGAGTATAAAAACAGCCGCACAGTTAAAAAAAACCTTGTTTTGTTATTGTTAGATTTTAAACAAACCGAAAAAACAAAAATCAAAGTGATTATAGTCCATTTGATCACTGCAACTTAACAAACATTAAACTGTATCTAAATTCGGAGATATATCCATATGATAATCTGAATTTAAAATTTGATATTAAGCAGACTGCATCTTTATATGAAATGTATGCACAGTTTCAGCAATCGTACTACAAAAAGGAAAATGAACCGTTGTTCAACCCTGAAGAATTTAGAAATGCAGCGCCACCTGCTGTGATAGATTGTTCTAGACAAAACAAAGCACTCAAATTCGGTACTGTTGACATTAGGTTGGAATTTGAAACAAATAAAAATATTCCTGCAAATACATCTTGTTACTGTCTTATATTACATGATAGATTAGTAAAGTATAATCCACTTTCTGCTATACGAATTTTGTAAAGCTAGTCAGTATTTATTTGTTATTTATTTATATAATATGTTACAAATTTAGGTTCAAACAATACTTACAAGTTAAACATTTTTATAAATTCTGTATATGTATATATATATATATATATATATATATATATATATATATATATGCTATGATAATAAGGTAGTTTAAGGGTAGAATAAGTCATAGGGGTCGTAGGATAAATATAAACAACTTCAACTTTAAGAAAATCAAATAATTTCAGTAAATCGACTATTCTACATAATGTCAATTAAGAGGACACTGTATATAAAAAATATGTAATTAAATGCATGAAAACATAAATATGTTTAAGTATAGTTTACAAGTAAAGATAAGATTTGAAAACGCAACAAATTGCATCAAAATTAATTTACCGGAAACCATAGATAAATTGGCATTCCAAATAATTAATAATTGCGTCGAAAATATCAACGCAAACGCATCTTAAATAATTCATTATTAGAAAATTGTTACGTGACTAGAGAAGAACACATTTCTTCAGAAAACTATTATTCTGTGACAAACGAATAAACACCAGGCGGTTCAATTATATGATAAATTGACAAACATCGAATACGTGACTTGATGAAAAGCCAAAAATGGAAAATCCGATTATAATGCTGTAATATGCTGAAGGCGTACGTGAGGAATAGAGCATTCGTCGAAGATTTAAACTAGGTAATTTGTAAAATTTCCGAGTTCTGCCAGATAAGGCAAAGTACAAGCCTTGATTATAAACACGCCAATGAAAGCTATTGGAGGAAGGGCTTATATATACGATGGAAACTGAATAACATTTTAGTCTATATTTAACTGAGCAACAACTATGTTCAAAGATGGTAAAAACTCACGTAATTAATGAAATAAAAATTAAATAAATGACATTTAAAAGTGCAATAATTTTGTGCAACGAAATATAAGCCGATCTACAGATAGACGTAAGTTAAACAACTTAATTAAATTCATTTCTAATATTAACAAAGCAAGGCTTTAATTTGGTAATATTTTAATTTTGGACATACTTTAATTTGGAAATTTAGTTTTGGACATACTTTAATTTGGAAATTTAATTTTGGACATACTTTAATTTGGAAATATAATTTTGGTACGTACTTTAATTTGGGACGTATTTTAATTTTTGACGTACTTTAATTTGGTACCACTTTAATTGGAAGCGATTTTTATGGGAGGCGATTCTTATATGGGGACGGCATTTTGTTGATGCCATTTTTGTAGAGACAATTTAGTTAATGTCTTAACGCAAACTTAAAATACCAAAAAGGAAAAGTGTAAAGCGGACACAGAAAGGGGAGGCAGACCATAGACTAGGATGGAACTTCAGAAACCATTCCAGGTTAGCAATTTTTAAAACACTTTATTGAAAGACTGTTTCCAATTTAATATTTGCTATACATTGTATATTTATAAGAGTCATCAAAAAAGGTCACTTAAAAATATGAAAACAGGGGAAGGTATCTTGGAACGTTTGAAGGTCCCTGAATGTAATTAAAAGATATTTTTGCTGGCTTTCAGAAAAGCATAAATCTGGTAAATGTAGATATTTTGTATAAAAAGGAAAATTTTGAGTATTGTACATATTATCAATTATTATATTGTGTGTTCTAGAATTGCTTTATTTGAATTCAATAAGTTTTATTCAGTAAGCTAGTCGGGATAAAATTCTAAAATAATACTTTATATCAAAAAGGACGAATTTCACAGCAATAAAGGGAATATCATAGCAATAAAAAAAATCACACCCCTCGTAGGGGCTCAATAAGAAGTACCACAGTAAAAAATTTACGCCTAAGCTAGCCATAAATCTAAATGAATCTATGAATCTAAGTTTAACTTTTGTTCCATTTACAACTTTAGTAAAAGATATATATTTTTCCTTGTTTATTGGTAAAAGATTTATTGAGCCGGCAAAACCGTTAGCTAATTTTTTAATTATAAAATGAGAGTCGTATCCAGATAAATTATGAAATACTACTGGTATTGTATCCGAGTCTCTATAGTTAATATTACAATCCTGGTAATTCGCTCCGCGAAATCTACCTGTCTAATGGCAGTGATCACGTACCTTAGTTTGTTCGTCAGTAAATGGTTTCTCACATATGTGACATGTTTTTGCAGTATTGTATTTACAATTTTTATCTGTATTTAGATTATCCGTCGGATTTATATTACACAGTGTAATGTGAACTTTTTGACTAATTAACTGTAGTTGTTGCACAAAACAATCTATACAGTCAAAACCGCGATACGATTGAAACTCTGATAGGGCATTATCGTAAGAACATTTTAAATAGTACGCGACGCTATGAAGAACATGTATGAGATTTTAAATTGTATTTAATATAGCTTCTTCGCTGGTTAAATTATATTGTTCTAAAATGCTTTCAAGGTCGTCATATATTACAAAAGAGACTTTTTCCTGATACTGATAATTTTAAAATTTAAATTTCGTTTGGCAACTTAACAGAGAATGTGTTTTGTTTCTGACAATAATTTAAATGCTTTTGAAGCACTTCGTTACTGTAAGAATGGTTTAAACATCTATTACATATAAATGTTTTACGTCCGTGTGATGAAAGTTGTTGTGCAAATAAAGCCGACATATTTTTATCCAAGTAAAATGATAACGCGCCTTCTTTTGAAAACCTTTACATTTTAAATTATTTGGTAAAAGTAGTAAATTTATAGGTTGCTTATTGTTGTTAGTATTTTTACAAAGACGAAATGGCAAGATTTTCTTACCTTTTGAACAATAAAGATTTATTGACAAATGGTTAAGTTCTTCAAACCTTGTGATTTCGTGCAATGCAATTGGAAATGAAATTGAATCATAATTTAAGACGTCTTTATAATGAGGATAACTGGTAGTCCTATCTGAATGTTTTTCTGCTGGATATAATGCAGAAACTATGGCCCAAAGAAAACAAAACTGATCATTGTTTCTTACATTTACTATTGCCCGTTTCCGTGCTATATTGTAGGGCACTCGAACATAAGTTGAATATCCTCCTATTAACGGTGTATGGCAGTTTATATTCACCTTGAGATGTAGTATTTCTTGAAGGGTCCATCCAGAGTCCTTTTCACTAAATTCTTCCAATTCAGCCTTCAACTTGTCTACTACATGTTCCTTATACCACAACTTAAAGTTTGTACTGGAATCTATTGGATAATTGGCAGTACAAAACGTCTTCATTTCAACTTAATTAGTCTGTAGCTTAATAAAATTTCCAGCCAATACAACATTTACTTTTAGCATAGATTTCTTCAACGACGAAGTAATCCTCGCCTTAAAACTTTTAAATGCTTTATTTAAAAAGTCCTGTGGATTTTTTATGCAGTAGAAACTACTAGAAAAACAGGACTCTATAGCACACCATTCTAATTTACGGGTTTCACGTCTGCTTAAATCACTTGTGCTAAAACGACCACCTTGTTTCTCGCATTTATGTTTTAATTGCTTTAATTTGCAAAGATAATATTCTAGCTACCCTAAATTAGATTCCAACTGCAACAGATTTTCAAAGGGTTTTTCTTTGTGAATTCTGTTTTTAATCGCAATTTTTAGCAAGCTTATATTTTTGGTAACGATTGCAATGTGACGGTTAATTTCATCAACATTTTTTAAAAGTTTGAAGCACTGTGAAGTCAACTTTATAATTTCACAACTAACATGAGACACTGTTTCAGGATACTTCGCACGCAAGCTTAATAAAATGTAAATGTGTATAAATTAATTGTGTCTGCGTAATATACGCAAATATACAAAAATTACTTGTGCCCGCGTAAGCGTAATAAACGCAAATGTGCATTAATTTTAATTTGTAAGCAAATTTTAAATAGCATGACTTTGCAGTTTTCATTTTTGTGGCTGCATATAAACAGTTGAGAATATCCATGTGAGTAGGTATGTAAGGCCGGTCTGACTTCAAAACGTGTCCACACGTATGTTCCATTGAAAGTAGTATAAGGCCGGTCTGACTTCGAAACGTTTCCACACGTATGTTACATTGAAAGTAATATAAGGCCGGTCTAGCTTCAAAAGGTGTCCACACGTATGCTACGTTGAAAAAATGTAGGTGCGTGCAAAAAATGTGGAGCTGTTTTGAATTCGGTTCTCTAGCGAGAAGTTATAAAGTAGGTCAGATGCAAAATATCACATCTAAGTCAATTGTATTTAATTAGAGTGGATTTTGATTTATGTTTTTACTTTTGTTTAGAGGCTGCAAATACACATAGGCCGGTTTGACTTCAAAACGTGTCCACACGTATGCTACGTTGACAAAATGTAGGTGCATGCAAAAAATGTGAAGCTCTTTTGAATTTCCATTAAATGTTCTTTAGCGAGAAGTTATAAAGTAGGTCTGATTCAAAATATCACACACGTATGCTACATTGAAAAAATGTAGGTGAGTGCAGAAAAAATGTGGAGCTGTTTTGAATTCGGTTCTCTAGCGAGAAATCATGAAGTAGGTCAGATGGGTCACTCTGCAAATACACATAGGCTGGTCTGACTCCAAAACGTGTCCACACGTATGCTACGTTGAAAAAATGTAAGTGCGTGCAAAAAAAATGTGGAGCTGTTTTGAATTCGTATTAGATGTTCTCTAGCGAGAAGTTATAAAGTAGGTCAAATGCAAAATATCACATCTAAGTCAATTGTATTTAATTAAAGTGGATTCTGATTTATGTTTTTTACTTTAGTTTGGAGGCTGCAAATACACATAAGCCGGTTTGACTTCAAAACGTGTCCACACGTATGCTACATTGAAAAAATGTAGATGAGTGCAGAAAAAATGTGGAGCTGTTTTGAATTCGGTTCTCTAGCGAGAAGTTATAAAGTAGATCAGATGGGTCACTGTGCAAATACACATAGGCCGGTCTGACTGCAAAACGTGTCCACACGTATGCTACGTTGAAAAAAAATGTAAGTGCATGCAGAAAAAATGTGAAGCTGTTTTGAATTCATATTAGATGTTCTCTTGCGAGAAGTTATAAAGTAGGTAAGAAGCAAAATATGCTAAGGCCGGTTTGAATTCAAAGTGCGGCCACTCTGCAAATTTACATAGGCGGCTTTCAATTCAAAATGTGTTCACTCTTGTGA
Source organism: Platerodrilus igneus (assembly GCA_036346225.1). Taxonomy (NCBI): domain Eukaryota; kingdom Metazoa; phylum Arthropoda; class Insecta; order Coleoptera; family Lycidae; genus Platerodrilus; species Platerodrilus igneus. The sequence continues at coordinate 889,823 of JARFIW010001306.1, forward strand.
TAGGTTGAAAAGTAGGTTAGCAAAGTACGCAGATGTGGTAATCTGCTGTATAAAGAGATTGTTCCTTATATTAATTTAATTAGTCGAAGTTTACTGCATATTTACATACCTACATATACAAACATGTATATAATTGATATTCAGGGATTTAAATACAAGAAAAACAAGTTTGTGTGCAAAGAAATTGCGGTTTTCGACTTGTTGGGATGTGTTGTTTGGCATCTAGTTTTTAAACTGCCAATGCAGTCTAGTTGTTTGAGCCAAGATCATATAAAACATAACGACTGGGTGACAAGGAATATTCATTGTCTTTCTTGGGATGAATCTTCAACAGCTGGAATGGTGTCATCATATATAGCGCTTTATTTGAAGCAAATTATCAGACCCGGTGAAGAAGTACGTGTGAAGGGTCCAGAAAAGAAGAAATGGATGGAAACCTACCTAATGCAAAACGCGTTGTAACTGATATGCTTGCACTAGGTTGTCCTAAGCTATCGAAGTTAAAATCAACAGTCGTTTACTATGTAACATCCATTGTTATAGATACAGCAATAATAGTCTGCAATGTGCAAAACAAAATACCTTGTTATTAAAAGAATGGTTTATTAATAATAAAAAACAATAGAAAAATTGTGTCTGTATTATTTATTTTAATTTAATTTTACAATGTTAGCCTTATTAACTATTATTATTATTATAACAACTTCTAGCAAACATTTTTATCGATCCAGCTATTGTGTACGTTAGAGAAGCCTAATCATTTTACAAAGACTTTATTTCCACTCTTTCTTAGGAATTTTTCTACCAGGTAAATTCCTGGATGTTTACCTTTTGTAACTGCATTTTATAAAATTCACCTTTGATTTCTTTCTCGTCTTGATCTTCTAATATATATGTTGTCATATTGGTTACGTTTACCTTTTTAATCTTAAAAATTTCTTTTGACCAGTTTAATGTGTAACCTTTGCAGTGTTTACTAATCCTCTTGTCTTTAATTGAAAAAATGTAGGTGCGTACAGAAAAAAAAATGTGGAGCTGTTTTGAATTCGGTTCTCTAGCGAGAAGATATAAAGTAGGTCAGATGCAAAATATGCTAAGGCTGGTTTGAATTCAAAGTGCGGCCACTCTGCAAATACACATAGGCCGGTTTCAATTCAAAGTGTCCCCACAGTAGAAAAAGCAGCGGTGGTAATCAAGGTCAATCCTATCTAATATAAGTGAGGAATCTTCGACTAGCAATCATAACAACATAAATTAGTTAACGGACTGTTGTGTGTAAGATAGAAGCAAGTAATTAAATGTAATATGGATTTTAATATTTTTAATAAAACCACATATCGCAAATCTTATGTAAATTCAAAAGATCTTGAAGTGAATAAGAGGTTTGAAGTTTTGAAAGTGGAAAATGTTAAGACAAAATATGGCGAAAGAGTATTAGTGGAAACAGAAGAGTTCAAAAGTATATTGCCATTGATATATTTTGAATACCTTGAAGCACATGGAGTGAAACAATTAAATGAAAGTATTGGCTCGAACAAACACGTATACATAACTAGTAAGGGATCGGTCGGTCTAACTGTCAACATAGAATTTTCAGAATAATATGTCACTATTCTAAGAAATTAGTTTATTATAATAATATACATCTTGTTCTTTACTGTTTATTTAATTATAACACATCTAAGTCAATTGTATAAAGAATTTTGTATTTAATTAAAATGGGTTCTCATTTATGTGTTTTACTTTGAGGTTACTACCTTGTTTAGAGGAAATCTTCTTTAAAAGAGAAATTTTTATAAAATACTTATATTTACAAATTGTTGAATATTTTGATCTAACTATTTACAGTTAAAAAAGAATCGCACTAAATATTTTTTACAAATTAAAATATAACTATTTATAAATGAAAAAGTATTTATTAACTCCCGTTCTTGAAGTATCTGCTGCTCTCTTGCAGCCAGTTCCTCTCTTTTTTGCTCTATTATTTCTAGTTCCAAATATAAACGACGCCGTAGCTTCTCTCCACGCTTTTTAAATGCATTAAGCAACTCTACTGTGTCCTCTTCATAGAATTTGTCATCCTCACAGCAAACAGTCATATCAGGTCCAAAACATAACTTTTTCATAGCCAACATGTTTTTGCCGGATCTGTGAGCATAACATAACAGATTATTGTAGGTTCCCCTTTTTTTTTGTATACTACCTGATGTTTCTGAGAAGATCAGAATGTGCCAACGATCCAACGATAGCCTCAGAATTTCTTAATCTAATGTAAATTGAAAATTAGTAGTGCTTGGATAAATATAAATATATTCTAACGTACGTGTATGGTTCTGCTTTACTATGGCGTTGAACATTGGTACATCTAATTTCGAGTAGAAGAACTGGCTGCGGTGGAACAACAGGAGCGGCAGCCTCAGACATTTCATTGCTCCTAAAAGGCTCAAATCTATCCATATTAAAACGACATGTATAAATGTGATAAGCACTTACCGTGTATATCTATTACGTCACTATCAAATATAGCAGCAGTGTCCAGTTGAGATGAAGATCCAAAAACTTCTTTAATCAAGTCTTCGTTAAAATGAAATATAAATTGTGCTAGAACTTTCACTCTATCGTTGGTACTGCTACTATTTTTGCTACTATTTCTGCCCAATGATAAGTTGCTCATTTTTTAAAGTTGCTAGTAACTAATATTTATGCAGGAGATCTGATCGAATACGTGAAGTATTTATATTAATTAAGAAACGGGTCTGTTAGACAAAAATTACAAATTTGCATCGTTTTCTGAAAAAACTTGCAAATGAAAATTTTATATTCAGCTATGCAATTTATTCTAATAAATAAAAAACAGTATGTAAGCAAAAATAATGATGCTTTCAGCAAAATAACGAATTTGGTTCATTGTCTGAAAAATTGCAAATATGCATTTTTATAGTTAATCATGCAAGGTATTCATATTAAAAGAAATAGTAAAACTGTTAGCAAGATTTCGAATTTGCTTTATTTTCTGAAAAAATTGCAAATGTCTAATTTTATAGCTAACCATAAAATACATTTTCGTTAAATAAGAAGCGGCATGTTAGCAAAAAATAGTACTGCAAGCAAAATTTCGCAATTGCTTTATTTTATGTAAAATTGCATATTTCCGTAAACAAGAGCATAAATTATTAAGGTCATATGAGAGGTACAAAGTCGTGTCGACGCTACTGTTAAGAATAAACGTAATTAGATACTTTGCTTTTATATATAGAACTAGATTTATAAGTGCTCATGGTTGGAAATTATAAATTCCTTGCTACTTTTCTCCTGAACCTTCTTTGGGAATTAAACCACTCATGGCTGAAAATCGTCTTTATTTACCTCAGGTCATGAATCAAAACGTAAATAAAGATGATTTTAACAACTGCTTCCAAAAGCAATTTGCTATGCAATTATTTTGAATGCATAGCAATTTTGCATTATTCTGAAACTTGCTTCTCAATCATAAGTTTTATAACATTATAGCCTTTTCGTTTATTGTGGGATTTTATTTAACGAGAATTTCCAATAATCGAATAGAGCCCACGGCAAGTTCTGATGGAAAATGGCCCAAAGTTGTGGAAATCTCAAAGGCAAAGCGGCTAGTCGAACTATATGCTCTGGGTGGAACATGAGCTGTGGGTCGGGGTTAGATTGTGACCAAAAACATGAAGAATAAGGCGCCACCGTATTTTTCTATACAGAGAAGACCTTACTCAAGTCCCTTGTACAAGGCGAATGCGGAAACCTTTATTCTATAACCGCTATACTGTTTATTAAAGACAACATAATCCCTGAAGTTTCTTACCTTATGGCTCGACCTTGATCTTAGTAAATCACTGCTACACCTGTGAACAAATTAAACACAGAATAGCACTGTTTGTGCATTTATACTCAAAAAATTTTTAAATTCAAATGGAATCAACTTTCATTCATCCTAATTAAAAGGAATAGTCTTGTTCAAAAATAAAAATCTATTCCTCTAGTATTCAATTAAGTAATTTTTTACAAAATATATTTCTTTCTTTATATTGTGATTAATTTAATTTATGAAAATTATTTACAAGGGTACTGAATAAAATCAGTACCAATCAAATTAAATGTGGTTTTATTAACAAATAGATAAAGCATCAAGTTGCTTTCTAAACTGTTGCTTATTGATAACAAAAATGTTAGTTTTGGTAGATCTACCTTAACCTTACAATGGATAATTCCAAATAGTTATTAATGAAATAGCAAACATAGAAGTTTAATTTCTAAGTTCTCATAAATAGAAGAATTTACTTTCTATAACACGTAATGACACCTACCGTAGTTTCATTGAGTTAATAAAAGAATTAGATAGGTAAAAGTTACAGATTCCTATTACTTAATATTGAAAAATATAATTGTGGTCTGTCCTTGACCTATTTAGAAGTTTAATAACTTGATTAAACAAAAAATAATCTGATTACAATGTCCATAGTTCATCTAACATACGAAAACAATTTTCTACATACCAGAACTCCGTCTGTCTGAAAAATACCATAAAGGAAGCTTACCTCAGCATTGAAATACGGAAATCTCCAATTTAGAACGAATAATTGTACTGCATACTGAAATTCCACATTACTCGGCGTCCATTTTGAGTAATTAAATTTCGCCAGATCCACACCATGAACAAAGCGTAAAAACCTATATTTTCTTCTTGTTTTTAATCAAAAATAACGTAAACCAGTCTCCTGATTACCAATCTGCATGTTAATTTAAAGTTGTTTTATATGTAAATTAAACCACGAAAATTATCAAATGATGCATGATAATTTAACTTGAATACTATATGTATAATTTCATGTTATTTATAAATAAAGTTGCATGTAATTTAGATTGAATACTTTATGTAAAATTTCGTATTATACATAAATAAAGTTGCACTGAAAATTTTTATTTAATATGGTTACAGAATCAAATTTTACTTACTGTTACCAACGGCCCTTCGACCAAAAATTTCACGTTATCTACGGGCTGTTCCAACAAATGGACAATCAAAAATGCCTCTCGGAGATGACATTCTCCTAACAGAACTTAATCCGCACGTGCTTCCAACACGAAAAACAGCAAAAAACCATTCTTTCTAGGAACAATTCGACCTGCTTTCACCACAGCTGTATTGGAAGTATCGGGGTCAAGCGAGTTGCTGCCCGGCAACACAATCACTTCACAATTTCTTAAATAGATGGAGCTCTAGGAATGATACTAAATGGAAACTTTTATTTTGTCACCGCGGAAATTAAATTTTAATTGAATGCTAATACTTTATTGGGCAATAGGTAATATTTAATTAGTGGATTGAATAACATTATTATGTATTATATGGTTTATTATTAAATAAAGGGATTAATTATATGAACATATCTAGATAGAAAATAAAATTGCTACAACATTTTGTATACATTTTTTGTATACAAAAGAATAAAATTTTTTACAGTTGTTTTACTTATGTCAGAACATATTTATGTACAAATAGTCAATAAATCCTACAGATATTAATTATTACGTAATTTAGCTAGTTATTGTAAAGAACAACAATAATAAATTCTGAAACGGTGGCCGAAGTTAGTAGTGATATTTTAAAGTTAACACTCAAGTATATGAATTTAATTAAATCGGTTGATGAAATTATATTACCAATTTAAGTTATAAATATCCTCTAGTGTTCTTAGACAAGGCGTTTGCTAGTTTTAAACGCAAGATTGTTGCTTACTTAAAAAACTCAATGTTGAAAGTTAATGTAATATTCACCGCTAACTTTGTTAAACCTTCAACTAGTGAAACAGTTTTAATACGTTTTCTACTGCAAATCGTTACATCGATATAAACACCAATCTAAAGCAGTGGTATAAGGAGAACGTTGTAACATGCCAGTTTTCCACCGGTCATGTTCCAGTTTTTAAATTATTTCTTTACGTATTTCTCCTATCTTTTTTCTTTATAAATTAAAGAAAGTTTCTCTTTTATTTATCTTCATGTACCCTATTTTGTATATTTAAAGTATGAATTATATTTAGGGTGTGTTATGTCATAACACCAATTCGTAATTTTCATGCATGTAAATACTTAATTTCGCTTAAAATAAATGTACCTCTAATTATATCACAAGTTATTTGGGTTATTACTTCGAAAGGGAGTAATTAAAAATAACCTCTATGTTATTGGTAGGTATTATCAAGTGAAGTAGCTTTGAATCAACAATTAGTAAAAGATTCACCTTGACGTAGTTTCCTCCCTGCATTAACGGCCGATCGATTTTTGGTTATCCGCGCATAGCAGGATCTTTATTCAAATCCGGCCGTACGATATCACGCCATTTGTTCCTCAAGATGCCTGGTCTTCACATGGTATGTATTAGAGTCCTACGCTGTGATAATATTTTAACAAAAATAATTTTATAGAAGTACGTGATGCTACAGTTCATAGTTTTGCTGGTAAATAACCCATCGTTAGGTTTAAAGATGGTAAGGATTGTTATAGATAAAATCTGTGACAATTTGAATGTACCTCATGGCACTTCCGAATACTTATACAAAATTTGTATTGTAGGGTCCTTCTGGGAAGTTAATGGTGCTGGCTTTGAAGTATGATTATTCACTTTGTATTTCTCTAGTTTAATGTAAAAGTACCTCCACTATATTATCGCAAAAAGATGCCTCTGGAATCTTAAGTCGTTTTTAAAATATGTACCGTACAAGGCCGTCGAAATAACATTGCAGGGGATTCAATTATTTGGGATTTTGCGTTTTACCTCACAACTACAATACAAAATGAAATTGGTGTTTTGTTACCTTTAAAACTTATCTACTTTGGATGACATATGTTTTGTTTCTTTATATGAATCGATCCAACTACCAGATTTGAATATGGTTCACAAACCACCTGTCTGAGTTTATAATTTGGGATGCAATATAAAGCAACAGGTACCTTTTTGAGCAAACTGTAATTAAGGAAATACACAGGTACGTATTGTATATTTAAGTTTTCTTATGAGATTATTTTACACAAGAAAAATTGAATTAAAAGTTTTGTTACTGTACTTGGACTGCTTTAGTTGTCGGTATGTGGACTTTTGTTAAATTTCCATAGTCCCGCTTCAACGTAACGTATGTTCAGATAATCCTAAGTAAAGAATTTAATGCAACAAAGTGTACGCTCTAGGTTTCATGAAACTGGAGGTTTAAGTAATTTTTATTGCTCCTTGTTTTTGCTAAAGCAATAAAAGTTTCCTTAAGTACTTATCACAAGATAGGTACATGTGTGTTTTTGATATATTAATAACTAAAGCGTTTTCTTTTATTTGTTGCTTATAATAATATTAGCACATCTGTAACTGAAGTTCCTTACACGTAGGTGATACGAAAATTTATTTATGTCTAAAGGTTTTCTCAAATATAGTAAAATTAAAATTGTTCTTAATAATAGTAACAACAAAGTTAGATAAACTATTTCAACCTAATATTTAATCTAATTGTATATTTTGTTTCGAATTGAAGTTATTTTGTAATATAGCCGAGGTACTTGATTTATATTCTCTCAGTTTAATTGTTGACACCTCCATAATTTCTCCCTGAAATTTTTAAGTCCATGCAGCCTCCGAAGCCTATAAAGGTCGATGCAGCTGCGCCGAAATATACTCTATATTTTGTCGTGTGATTACTTTTTTATAACACCGGGAAAAAAGTAAGCTACAACGTATTGGACAAGATATCGAAGCAATTAGAAGAATTTAGCGAAAAGGATTCTGGTTGGGCAATCCAAGAAGTTTTACACTTGAAGGTAAATATAAACAATCATGATCCGCTTAAAGGAGGGTGTTCAACGTTTGTTCCGGTTCCGGACTTTATAGCAAAAAAACGAGCTGTGGTAAATGTAATAAATAACGATCAACATTGCCTTCTTTAAGCCTTGGTTTTTGCTTTACATCCCGCTAAACAAAATCTTTATAGAATATCTAGCTATCCACATTTTGATTCAGTATTACGCTACAATTCCATTCAGTTTCCAATTGCATTAAAAAACAAAAAAATTGAGAAGCTCAACAATCTCGCAATTAACCTATATTGCATAAAAAATACTAAAATACCCCCATTTTTGTTTAAGTGAAAATTTAGGAAAAATAGAACTTATTAATCTGTTAGTTTTAAATAACGATTCCTTACAATATTCTCGTCTGACAAATGTTAATGAGAATCACTTTCATTTTACTTGGATTAAGGATATGTCAAAATTATTTACAAAACAGTTGTCTTCACATCACCATAGAAAATTTCTTTGTTATAGATGTTTAAATAATTTTAGTACAGCAGCATTACTTAAGCATCGTTCCAATCATTGCGAAAAAACAGAATACTTGCTCAATAAGATTACCCGAAGAATCTGAAAAGTATCTAATATTTAAACATTTCCACTACCAAAAAAAGATATCATTTGTAGTTTATTCAGATCTCGAAAGTATATTAGAACCATGCAATGGGCCGGAGGTAATATTAAACACAGTCCGTTACCAAAGACATATACCCTTTAGTGTAGCGTACTATTTGAAATGTTCGTATGATAATAAATTCCAAATTTTAATTGTATCGCGGAAAGGATTGTATAGAATGGTTTATTGCTCAATTGAAACTGATTTCAGAAACGACGAATAAAATTTTCTGAAACCCAAAACCTATGAACCCTTTAACAGAAGAACAAAAGTCAGCATTTAAATTTGCCCTTCACTGTCACATTTGCAATAAATCTTTTAGTATAGATGATATTAGAGTTCGCGATCACTATCACTTTACAGGTGAATTTCGAGGAGCGGCTCATCAAGATTGCAACATTAATTATCATAATTCTTATATGATACCAGTAGTTTTTCATAACTTATCACGGTACGATTCGCATTTCATTATTAAAAAAATCGCGTTAGGGTTTTTAGGTTCGTTAAGCATTGTACCAATAAATAAGGAAAAATACATATCTTTTACAAAATATGTAAAAGATACGAAAGTTAGTTTTAGATTTATCGATTCATTCAGGTATATGGCATCTAGCATCGAAAAATTAGCTTCCTACTTAGATGATAATAAAAAATTCATCACCAGGGAAAATTGTAACACTGATAATGAGTTTCGGTTACTCACGCGAGTTAACTTTCGTGGCTGGGAGCGGCCTTTTTTAAAAAACCATTTCCAACTTCTTAACAATTATTATTTATTTATACAGAATTGACTTGGAATTTTGCTAAATTAGTTTAAATTTTACTCTAAGTCGAAATACATGAATTAATTGTACAAAAAAAGGGTAATCTAGCGAACTGCAATGTTAAAGCTGAACGATGGATTGTCTGTCGTCGACTGGGGCTCCCGGGCCTTTTATAATATACCTTCTCCTCTCACATGGCTGTGGGAACTTGCAGATCTCATGTCTGCTTACACTTAACTCTATTCATTAATACATTGTTGCGATCTTAATTTTAAGGAATCTTGGTACGTGACCGTCTGCGACCGCTTGTGACCTGACATCTGCAGTGTCACTTTTCGTCTGTGCTACAAAGTAGCGCTTCCGTTCCCATGAACGTTAATAAACCGTATGAATTGTCCTTCATTTACAACGTTGCACTTCACTTAGCGCATTTCTTAATATTTCTAATAATTTCTTAATTTATTCTATTTCTTTATGTATAATTCAATTGGGGATACATAACTCGCGTAAAGGCATATATCCCTATGATTATGTTAACTCTTGGGGTAGGCTCAATGAATCCAATTTACCCTGTAAAACAGCATTCTTTAATCGTTTGCGCAATGAAGAAGCCTCAGATGAAGACTACAATCATGCTAAACACGTTTGGCAAACATTTAATATAAAAACACTAGGGGACTATTCAGACCTATATTACAAAACAGATCTACTGCTCTTGGCTGACATATTTGAAAACTTTAAAAAAACTTGCATGTTCGCGTATAAGTTAGATCCACTCCACTACTCTACGGTCCCTGGTTTAGCTCTAGACGCAATGTTAAAAACAACGAACGTTAAACTCGAGTTGCTTATTGATATTGAAAAAATAATGTTTTTAGAACGGAGAATTCGTGGCGGCGTTTCTCAATGTTCGAATTGATATGCCAAAGCAAATAACAAATATATGAATGCAAATTATGATCCAACTTTCAATTCTAAATATTTAATGTATTTTGATGTTAATAATTTATATGAGGCTGCAATGTCTGAATATCCTCCAAATGGAGAATTTGAATTTTTTAGATGGCACCAGTCCAGATATAGTACGTTTAGAGTAGACATACTTAATATTCCTGATGATTCTGATGTAGGCTATATTTTGAATACAATTTACACTACCCAGTATCTTTACATGAAATTCACAGTGACTTACCTTTGGTGCCTGAACATATGTTAATATTGAAAAACATGTAAAATAATAAATAGACTGTGATTGCTAAAATAATTTATTGTTGTTTTTTGCTTTTTCATAATTTGTAAAGGTACTGTAATAAAAAAGCTCTACATGTAGAGCTTTTTAGATTAGCACAGAATAGAAAAGAAGTTAGAGCTACGTCAAACCGACCTTAAGTAAGGTCGAAAACAAAATGATGATGACTGTAATAAAGTAATTATAATATTCTTATGCTGTTTGAAAGCGGATTGTATTTGACTATCTTATCATGAAGTATAAGACAATGACAAGATGTATTTGGCAAAACGCTTCTGCTAGTTTCAAATTCTAATCTAATATCGACAGTACCAGATTTTAACGCTTCGTTTTGTCTTGAACAATCTATGCTTACTACTCGCGCAATACTTCGTAAATCTTCAGGATTAAAAAGTGGTTCATTTTCCTTTTCGTAGTATGATTGCTGAAATTGGGCATACAACTCATATAACAACGCAGTCTGTTTATTTTCGAACTTTAAATTTAAGTTATCGTACAGAAAAATTCCTGAATTTAAATAGAGTTTCATGTTGGTTAAATAAAAATGATCAAAACGACTGTAGTTGCTCATATATCTATTTTTTCGGTTGGTTTCGAAACCAACAATAACAAATCTTGGATTTTCTAATTGTGTTATTGTTTTAATGTTCCATGTATGACGTTGCGTTCTTGTAGAAGTTGATATTTATGAAACTCCCATCCTCTAAACGGAATATGCAAATCCTGATTTTGTGCAATGCATTCTATTAAATTAATTCGTTGAGCATCATCAACGGCTACATGTGGCATTTTCCATAAAACTTTGTTTAGAACAACTTTTATTTTTTCATCAGGTGTAGGATTAATTATAGCATTAGTATCAAAACTAGGACGTAGTAAAACTAACTCATGGCGGAGGTTTAAAATAATTTTTTTAAAATCTTCGCATAATCCGAGAACCATTGAAAGGTTTATTGCTACGTTATAATTCCCATTAGCATCAACTATCTGCGAATCATCCATAGGAAACCACCCAGCGTTTTGTAAATGTTTACTTTGATTGATATTATATGAAACAAATACTTACATTATAGACGTTGATCCAGGATTCCGAACGCGATCTACAATGATACTGTCAATTTCATATCTAATTTTATCAAAAAAGCAGCAAAACCCCATTATTTACAAACTTTGCTGTCTGAAACGGCGTTCTATCTGTTTTAATTAATTTGCTTTTTATGTACAGCATACTCTTCAATGGTAAGGGGAAAACATCTTGTTGTTGTTGTATAGGGCTTTGAATTTCATCATTATTGTTTAAAGATGTGTTAGCATAAGGCTGATGAGTATGTTTTTCAATATTAACAATTGCATTGTCGAAGTAAACTTTTTCACGCACGTTCAGTATTTCACTATTCATTCTACTTTTTAATTAAATAAATGCAGTTCTAACGATTGTAGCAACTGCCGGTTTTGTGTTGTTAACGGTCTTGAATCAATCAATCGAGTGTCGATTGTTTTAAAATTTCCAGCATTTATAGCAATTCTTGACATGTTGCGTGCATTATACTTAATACCCATGGTTATTGCAGATTTTTTTTAAATGCAACCTTACACTTAGCAGTTCTCCTCTGAAATTAACTAAATTTCCATCTTGATCTAACACTTTAACTATTATTTCATTTATTATACGTGACCTGATTGGTAGATATATAATCGTAGGTGGGCACTCGACAATTTTAAAACCTGCAGGTACTTGAGGAAAAAATTCATGTATTACATGCGCTGGTTTACTATTTAAAACGGATCCACTTGAAATATTACAGTCGATTAAAACTGCATTTACTTTACAAATGTTGATCGCGTAGTCTGTTTGATGCGTGGCATATGCTAGGAATTTTCGTGGATTGAAACCGAGAAGAGAACCAATTGAATCCTTTTTGGTAAAATCCACATCTTCACTACATTTTGATACTACATTTAAGTGTATTATTGTCAGCTGTAATTTCTATATACACTGGCGTTTTTCTAGCGCTTCGTGATTGTTCCATACGACCACGCCATCTTTTATCGCCTAAAGCTTTTTGAAGATATTTACTAATTTCTCTAATCTCATAAGTACCTTCAGGTATTTCTATGAATTTTCCGTTAGGTCCATAATAAAATTTATTATTTATTCCTTTTTCAACGTTTGGAATTGTGTTATATAAGACTCAAAATTTGTTAATCCTAATACGTACTCCGAATCATTATCCAAGTTTATAGGCGAATTAAAGTTGCTTGTTAAAACTGAAGTGTTTCCCGTTAGAGTAAAAGTGTACGACATGACAACTTCATATGCAGTTCTATGTACTGCTTAGAAATTGTAAGCATAAATGTCCGCAAAACACAGTGCCGTATGGTTGTTCTTGGTTAATGTTATAAAGAATGTTACATTTACTCCCACTATTCAAATAGCTTATCAACTCTGTTGGCGGTCGCAGCTTTCCGTAGCAGTCATAGTAAATAGCGCTACCACCGTACTTTTTATAAGAGGTCCGATGCGTGCCTAAACCTTCTATTCCATCTAAATTAATTATACCGCATTCTTTTAAATTAACTTTTTTAGGAAAATGGTTTCTCATAAACACTCCACGGAAATATGGTACTTCTAATTGCTTAACAAACTCTATTAATTCTATATTGCTTAGTGCTCGATTCGGTAAAATCAAGTTGCGTTCCTTACGACAGTTTTACCTTTGTGAAAGTTGTACTCGTACACATAAGCACTTACTACGTGATAATGCTAATCTTTTAGTTTTATTTAAACAAAACGATTTAAACTTAAAACACATATATGACGTTCTTGTGTAAAAACTTCAGTTAGGCAATCACTTTGTTTATGACACTGCATCCATTTCAATAAACGTTAAATAATTAACAATAGCAGTTACATATGTTTGCAGGCTTCGTTAAACAAAAACGCTTGTGGTGTGTGATTTTGTAGTCAAGTACTTCAAATTACACAATAGAAAAATTCTTTCAACGGCTTTTTTATTTTTATAGTATTTGTGTACCTAGTCACAAGCAGAAACGGCATTCTATTTTTTATGCAACAATTTGTTATTTTTTAAAAGCGAGAATAAAAAAATTGATGCAATCAGTCATATACATGCAATACACATCTACCTATTGCTAGAGAACACCTAATGTAAAATCAAATTGGCGCGATTTAATAACTAATACATTAATGTTGAATGAGATTTAGATTATGGGAAAATTTTAAATTGCAGTATTATAGATAATTTAGTAATTGTAGTCAACCACACTGAATTGAAACTTTTTTCTGCGTTGTCCTAAGCAAGTAAAATCTACAATGCATCAATTAAATTTACCAAGAAATCATTTGAAATATTTCAATCTAGAATATTTCAATTTACTTTTCAGTAAAAACTGAAAAAATTGGTTTTGATACATTTAATTCCCAACAAAATAATAAAACTTTCAAATTAACACATACAGGTAAGTAATTGCGTTTACATCGAAAGCAGTGTCTATTTATTTTTGATAACAACCGAGTTCATTACATTTAACACACATGAGCCATTCATCGCCAGGAATTTTTTCATTGTCAAGATGCTGCAATATGGCTTACGAACAAGTTGTTTATATATATATATATATATATATATATATATATATATATATTGCTGTGGATTAGGGATAAAGCTTTTAAATCGAGCCCCAGCGTTGGGCCGTCATAAAATTTTCTGAAAAAAATTAAAAAATAATGATTACACTACCTTTTGGAACGCCTCCTTATTTCTGCACACCCTGGCTAGCTTAGCAATCGGCTTCTTCCTGAATACCTACCACCCTAAGTACCTTCCTTTCTCACAAACACAGTCAAATGAAATTACCACTCAAATAATGTAATAAAACATACAACCTTTTTATTTACACATATTTACAAGTTTCCGTTATTAATAAAATATTTACATTTTGGTACAGACAGTTTGATAAAACTTTTTCCATCTCAATCATTAAATCCTTTAAAGTTCTTGATTTTAATATATTTCAACAAATTTCTTTTAGGCGAGTAGATGGGCCCGTCATGCAACCCTAGATTGACTTTATTCTGGTCTATTGTAAGCTCATTATAACCCAGTTCCTCTAAATGCTTTCAAACTTTGCATTTTTAAAAATATTAATCTAAAGACCCGTTTATTTCTTACAACAACATTTTATACTAACTCAACCGATCGCTTATATCTTTATGTTGATACCAATAACACACCTTTTAATTAGATTGTATCGTTTAGGTCTAGTCATTTATTTTTAATTTTAATTTAATACTTTTTTTTTTTTTGTTGTTCTTTTATAGCTGTGATAATGTGAATAAATTTCACGAAACGTTAGCATACAATCCAAGTTTTTAATTTTTAATTTTTATACTTCAGTCCTCAGTAACCCTAATCAGTTTTTATAAAAATATAAAAATATAAATAAATATATATATATATATATTTTTGCTGTGTTTCCTCTCATATCTGCAGGTACTGGCCCTTTCAAAAAAAACATTCGAGCCCCACAGTTTGGGCGTCAAGAATGCTGTGATACCTTTAAAATCCGTGAACTACGCTTTTCGCCTCGGCTGCTCACCTAATGTTATAAACCTCCTCATTCATAAAAAAAAAACAACACATTCCTACCAAAAACATCAACGTTAACTCTATTTACATCAATATTCAGAATACATTAAAATTTCAAAATTAAAACTCAGCATAAATTTCAGTTTTAAAAAGAATTTCAAGATTAATTTTATTATCATTTTACTGTGCATCCAAAATTAAAGTCCTTGTTGGATGCCTACTAATTAATATAACAATATAAGCAGACCGGAGTCTGAGTATAAAGGGAGCATCTACCACCCTTTACGTTAATTAACCAGGTTCGTCTAATTGAGCTCAAAGACATACCCAAATTTTCATCATATTACCGAACATCAAACTAAATACCCTTTCTACTTCAACAAGCAAATTTCATCTTAAAATTAAACTTTTATGGTTAGAACAATTTCACTAATGTCCATTTAAAGTAAATCAATTATAAAGTCATTCAATACACACAAAATGTCAAACAAAATAGTATAATTTACCTGAAGGTTACTGTCCTCGTAGCTTCAGTATCGTTTCTTTAGTTAATCACACCATTCAACAGGATTATATTTACGGCTTCTGATTCTCTACGCTTTTAAAATTTTCTCCATCACCATCCATTCAAAGTCGTTTCTGGGCCTTTCCGGAACTCATCTGTGTTTATCTGACCCTTGTTTCATGGATCCAGACACGTATTTGAACCATTTAATTATTAACACCCCGAAAATAGCAAAGAAATTCATGCTTCTGTCACCAATATACGCCAAAACTGCCTACTTTTGTGTATACATTCGTCGTTGTAAATTTTGCTAATTGGTACAGTGAAACTAAATTTTATTACCTTGTATCTAAGTGCACTGAAGTACATTCATGTTAGCACGTAAATAACAAGCTATTTTGAATCACTAAAATATACTAGCAAACTTTAAATTATTTAATCAAACTAAAATGCACTGTTTAACATCTTCAATCAAGTCGCGTATGTACGAGCTTTTAACGCATCGAATCGTCAAAAGTCTAAGAGGGCTTGTTTATATTCATCTCGGTATATATAGCAAAAGCCTGTCTGTCGGTCTGTTCCCCAAAACGGGTAATTCTAAAGAATTTCTCATTTTATGTTCCCAGTCTGTCGCTCGCGCGTCGATTTTACGAATTTTCACTCGCCCCATTTAAATCTCAGAAATTCACACGGCACGCAAACCTGTCCGAGAAAAACTAATTAATTTTATACAGAAATTGTTGTTTCTACCTCTGATATTTGCATCCTATTTTCAACCAATTGTGACCCTCGTGACGTTGCTTAAATCCCGCCTTTTACAATATGTGTCTTTGCTTGACGCATTTTCTCTTTCCTTCTCTAACCTGTTCGTATTGGTGCAAATTGATATTCTTCATTATCGATTATATCAGTCCACGCGGACTGTTATCTGGGTTTAATAACCCCGTATCGCACATTCTCGTGAATACTAAGCCCCGGTTTCTCCAAGATTCTTTGTAAACATTAATTATCTGCAAACTTTTCGCCGTATTTGACATTTAAACTAAGCAGGTGTTCAAAATAATATTAATTCTCAGAGCTTTTTAAATAAACCCTGTTTTGTATTTCGTGCTAAAGCATCTGACCATTTCCAATATCCTTAGAATCGACATGTTTATCTAAACAAATTAAACTGAAATTGCCTTTTAAAAACGCGCAGGGGTGTTCAAACGTAACATTTTAAATAACCTTCCTACGATTTGACTATTATTGGGTTTTTACAAGTTTTAATGCTTATTATTAATAATGGTTCAATTAACTCCAACTAAAATTGACTTCTACCCTTTCATTTTTAGCGAATACAAATTATTATCTGTACGTTTTGTTTAATACCAGTTACTTAAAATAGAGTTAATTAAGATAAATTTTGCACGTAATTTCCATTTGTTTAGGAATAATTACATTACACGCAGAGCTTTTTAATACTGCTTCTTTTGATATAAAGCGTCTTGTACATGATTTAAATTTCTTATTTTTACTGAAACGACCGCATTTATTTATGCATCAAGGTTTTAATAAAGCGTATTATTTAATAAAATTCCTTATACACGGTGATTAAAATTATTTGATGTGATTATTTAATTTTCTACCCTGGTCTAAATATGAGTATTTTCCCCCTATTTGAATACAGATAATCCCACTTATTTGAATTCAAATATAAAACATTTAGACAAAAAAAAAATTACAAAAAAAACTGCCTATCTCTCTCTACCCTTATCTATCTAACTTACCTACTTTGTCTCCAATCGAAAAAAAATATTTACACCTATCCTATATCCCTATCCTATTCATAACTTTTAACTAATCTTCACTATACTTTACTTCATCCTACCTAATCCTATATACCTATCCTATTTCTAACTTTATTCCTAACTCTCCACTAATCTTATATGAAATATCTATACTTAACCTATCTTATTTTCTTCCTACCTTTACTCTTTATTCTCATCCTAAACTTATTCCTAATTATCTCCCATATTTATCCTATACCTAGCTTTATTTTCTATCAACACTTACTTCTACTCTTCTATCTACACCTATTCTATCCCTATCCTATTTAAATCTAACTCTCTTCTTGACCCTCCATGTCTTTCTTCTTACCATCCTAATACTCTTCATCCCTATTTCTCCCCCTTCTATATCTATACTTAACATCTCTATTATCTCACATACAATAAACTTATCATCCCTCTTATCCTGACTCTTAAATATTACTTCTTCTTCAATCCCTACATTTGTCTGTTTCTCATTTATTATTGTTTCCTTTCTGCCGACAAACCAAACGATACTACTTTACAATTATCGATTTTTCCCTCTATGGAAAATCCTATGTACCTTCTAGACTGCTTGTGTAATGGAATCCGCCATAATGAATTCCTTAAATCTACTTTATTAAAAACAAACTTGCCAATTAACCTCGTCAAAAGTAATTCTGCCTTCACCTGCTCCTGATATGCTGCTTCTACCCCCACTACTTCTGCATTTTCTTGTACTAAAGCTTGAACCTCTACTCTCCTATCCTCTGGACATCTTATTGTGTTGATCTGTTTACCTTCATCCTCCTCTACTTCTACTACATTAATATTCAACCCCATGTCATCCTCTGTGACTTCATAACTGCCCTTCCATGGCACTACCCTATCCTTAATCCATACTACCTTCCTTTCCATATCTATCAAAACCCCTAACTTCATCATACAGTCAACACCTAAAATGCTCTGAAACTTCAGTCCAGGTACAATTACAAACTCCTGTTCACAGCTTAAATCTCCTATATCTATCCTAAGCACCATAACACTATTTACTACAGCAAACTTCTTTTTATTTGGAGCTTCTAAATGGCTACGCTTTATAGGCATAATTCTATCACAAACCTTATCCCTAATTTTGCTGACGAATTCCTCCGATATTAAACTCGCCTCTGCCCCTGTATCAAGTAATACTTCTACATTATTTTCAAAATTTCTAAATTAATAATTGGCAAACATAATTTTTCCTCAGTTTCTGGCTCTACTTCCTCCTCAATTTTGAAAAATTCACGTGGATGTTCGTATACATTTACACAGAAATCTAGTGGTCTGTCACGTTCTAAAAATCCTGTCTCATCCTGTTTTCCGTGCTTGGTCCTGGTTGTCCTTCTACAACCTGTGCGTACGTCCTCCTCGTGTTAATATCCGTGTCCCTGTCTCTATTCGGCGTGCTGGTCACAGTCCTGTTTACCTCCGGTAAACTGTTCTGTCTCGTGTAACTAGGTCTTGGCGTCGGTCCCCTAGTCGCACTATTGCTCCTGTATTCCTGTCCTCGTCGTTCCCAATTCGGTCGAAAATTTCTGTTGTAGTCAGGCCGTCTCGGATAATTCGGTGTCCTGTTGTCAAACCTAACTGTGTTAACGTTTCGTTCTCGTATCTCTCTTGTCCGTCCACACATACATCGTCATATCTCTGCAAATACTCTAAAATGTCTCCCGTTCTGTGATGTTTTGTAAGGCCACGTGTTGTCTAATTTCCAGTTCAAAATGTCGTGATAGGTACTTGATAATCTGTCTGTCCGTCAATGGTGGATTCAGTTGTTTGGCCACACTGTACTTGCGGATGGCATATTGCTCCTAGAACCTGCAAACTCTCCTTAAATTTTCCTGTAATCAAGTCGTCCCTAATCTGATCCTGTTTGTGATCACTCCAGTAATGTTGTAAAATTTGTTTTCAAAGTCCTGATACGTGTCTATGTCCTGTCCTACTAAATTGTACCATGCTTCCGCTTGTCCTTTAATAAAGCCTTTATCGTATTCAGTTTAGTCTGTTCGTCAAATAAATTTCCCACTAGATTTCTTACATTATTAATAAAAATTTGTGGATTTACCCTGTTATCGCCATAAAACTTCATGTGTTGGTCCAATGATACTCCACCTGTAGAAAATCTGGGACCATCCCCGTTAAATTTGATATGTTGTATTTAATACTACTAACTTCGCGTTCTACCCTGCCTAACTGATCCCTACATGAGTCCGTTACTTCAGT
Organism: Platerodrilus igneus; assembly: GCA_036346225.1. Taxonomy (NCBI): domain Eukaryota; kingdom Metazoa; phylum Arthropoda; class Insecta; order Coleoptera; family Lycidae; genus Platerodrilus; species Platerodrilus igneus. The sequence continues at coordinate 909,485 of JARFIW010001306.1, forward strand.
CATTTTACATTAATCTCTTCTTCACAGAACATACGTACTTCGGACCTTAAATGTCCCATTTCCTGTCGAAGACCTGTAATATCACGTTCATTTTTTCAACCCTATTTTCAACTTCCCCATCTTTACGGTAAGACTATTTTTAAATTCTGAAACTTCTTGATTCGTCTTATCTATTTTCTGACTAATTTGCTCAAACTTACGATTCGATTCCTCACTCATTTCTCTAATCTCTTCTAACTTCCTGTTCGATTCTTCCCTAGCTCTATTAGATTCATCGCTTAGCTGTTCTAATTTTCTATTGGATTCTTCACTCATCCTCTCTAACATTCTCAATATCATCTCGTTTCCTTGATCCCCTGATTCCGTCCTCGACTGATCTCTACTGCCTCCAGCTTCTTCCATTTTAGAATTTTCTCACACAATGCACTATCGTCACTTCCAATTTCCACTCCTTGACTCCTTAACCACTCCTTTCTCTGCATACGTTCTAATCACTCACACACACTCTAAAATACTCTTAAATTTATACACACAAAAACTCTCTCTCAGATCGCCAGTTTCCTGGAATAAAATCACAAAAATTTTATTTGGAACTCGAGCCTCACTTTTGGGTCGCCAAGAATGCTGTGTTTCCTCTCATATCTGCAGGTACTGGCCCTTTCAAAAAAAAACATTCGAGCCCCACAGTTTGGGCGTCAAGAATGCTGTGATACCTTTAAAATCCGTGAACTACGCTTTTCGCCTCGGCTGCTCACCTAATGTTATAAACCTCCTCATTCATAAAAAAAACAACACATTCCTACCAAAAACATCAACGTTAACTCTATTTACATCAATATTCAGAATACATTAAAATTTCAAAATTAAAACTCAGCATAAATTTCAGTTTTAAAAAGAATTTCAAGATTAATTTTATTATCATTTTACTGTGCATCCAAAATTAAAGTCCTTGTTGGATGCCTACTAATTAATATAACAATATAAGCAGACCGGAGTCTGAGTATAAAGGGAGCATCTACCACCCCTTTACGTTAATTAACCAGGTTCGTCTAATTGAGCTCAAAGACATACCCAAATTTTCATCATATTACCGAACATCAAACTAAATACCCCTTTCTACTTCAACAAGCAAATTTCATCTTAAAATTAAACTTTTATGGTTAGAACAATTTCACTAATGTCCATTTAAAGTAAATCAATTATAAAGTCATTCAATACACACAAAAATGTCAAACAAAATAGTATAATTTACCTGAAGGTTACTGTCCTCGTAGCTTCGAAGTATCGTTTCTTTAGTTAATCACACCATTCAACAGGATTATATTTACGGCTTCTGATTCTCTACGCTTTTAAAATTTTCTCCATCACCATCCATTCAAAGTCTTTTCTGGGCCTTTCCGGAACTCATCTGTGTTTATCTGACCCTTGTTTCATGGATCCAGACACGTATTTGAACCATTTAATTATTAACACCCCCGAAAAATAGCAAAGAAATTCATGCTTCTGTCACCAATATACGCCAAAACTGCCTACTTTTGTGTATACATTCGTCGTTGTAAATTTTGCTAATTGGTACAGTGAAACTAAATTTTATTACCTTGTATCTAAGTGCACTGAAGTACATTCATGTTAGCACGTAAATAACAAGCTATTTTGAATCACTAAAATATACTAGCAAACTTTAAATTATTTAATCAAACTAAAATGCACTGTTTAACATCTTCAATCAAGTCGCGTATGTACGAGCTTTTAACGCATCGAATCGTCAAAAGTCTAAGAGGGCTTGTTTATATTCATCTCGGTATATATAGCAAAAAGCCTGTCTGTCGGTCTGTTCCCCAAAACGGGTAATTCTAAAGAATTTCTCATTTTATGTTCCCAGTCTGTCGCTCGCGCGTCGATTTTTACGAAATTTTCACTCGCCCCATTTAAATCTCAAAAATTCACACGGCACGCAAACCTGTCCGAGAAAAACTAATTAATTTTATACAGAAATTGTTGTTTCTACCTCTGATATTTGCATCCTATTTTCAACCAATTGTGACCCTCGTGACGTTGGTTAAATCCCGCCTTTTACAATATGTGTCTTTGCTTGACGCATTTTCTCTTTCCTTCTCTAACCTGTTCGTATTGGTGCAAATTGATATTCTTCATTATCGATTATATCAGTCCACGCGGACTGTTATCTGGGTTTAATAACCCCGTATCGCACATTCTCGTGAATACTAAGCCCCGGTTTCTCCAAGATTCTTTGTAAACATTAATTATCTGCAAACTTTTCGCCGTATTTGACATTTAAACTAAGCAGGTGTTCAAAATAATATTAATTCTCAGAGCTTTTAAATAAACCCTGTTTTGTATTTTGTGCTAAAGCATCTGACCATTTCCAATATCCTTAGAATCGACATGTTTATCTAAACAAATTAAACTGAAATTGCCTTTTAAAAACGCGCAGGGTGTTCAAACGTAACATTTTAAATAACCTTCCTACGATTTGACTATTATTGGGTTTTACAAGTTTTAATGCTTATTATTAATAATGGTTCAATTAACTCCAACTAAAATTGACTTCTACCCTTTCATTTTAGCGAATACAAATTATTATCTGTACGTTTTGTTTAATACCAGTTACTTAAAATAGAGTTAATTAAGATAAATTTTGCACGTAATTTCCATTTGTTTAGGAATAATTACATTACACGCAGAGCTTTTTAATACTGCTTCTTTTGATATAAAGCGTCTTGTACATGATTTAAATTTCTTATTTTTACTGAAACGACCGCATTTATTTATGCATCAAGGTTTTAATAAAGCGTATTATTTAATAAAATTCCTTATACACGGTGATTAAAATTATTTGATGTGATTATTTAATTTTCTACCCTGGTCTAAATATGAGTAATATATATATATATATATATATATATATATACAGGGTGAGTTTTTAGTGTGGCAACGGTCGATAACTCCGTTATTATAAAAGCTACGTAAACCAAATTTGGAGGCATATTAGGCATGCCTAAAGTGCACATTTTAAAAATATTTGGAAGTATACAGGGTGTTTCATAATTTCAGGGCATATTAAACTTACATTTTTTTAAATAGAACACCCTATATATTATTACATTTTTGAAAAGCCCATAAAAAGAGCTTTAATTTGATATCAAATTGTATCTGTCTATTCCTTTTAGTTTTTGAGATATTCAACTGTTTTTAGAAAAAATGACCCCAATTAGATACATTGCCACTGCACTAATACACAACGTATGTTAATTTCAAGATGCAGACAATTTTACCATATACCATAGTATATTTGTAAATATCACTTTTTTGAAATTTCTTCCCAGTATACAGGGTGTGTCAGGTTTGCATAAAATGCAATTTTAAAAATTTTTTAAATGGCACCTACCAATTTTATTGCTACAATGGATAGTTCATTAAGTGTCCTTTCATTTTGTTCAGCATTCCCTATACCTAAATCCATTACTTTCTGAGATATTTTTGATTTTCTTCAAATTTTATGAATGTTTTTAATTTACATAACTAAAAATAACTTACTATTGGAGAATATTATAAAACAATTAATACATATTGATTAACAATCAACTACACTTATCCAATAACAATTTTCACTAAAGATATAACAACCTACAATAATACGCTATCAACAGAATTCTGCCAGATCAACAATATGCATTTTATAGAAAATGTTCAAGCAGGAAATCAGGCAGACTTTGAAAAAAATAACTATTACATGTAAAGTGTCATTTAGATTTATTAATTGTAGTGTGTTGTCATGTAACAGGATATCTCTCTTGGCATATTCTTGATGCAAGTAGGAAATTTTTTAAACTTGATCCCAATACCCAAATCATATTTATTTGTTCTTCCACTGTAAAATTCATTTTGAAAATTCCTTCAAAGATTACATTTAAAACAGAACTGATAATGTGTTAAATGACAACACACTACAATTAATAAACCTAAATGACATTTTTGATTGTAATTGTTATTTTTTCAAAGCCTGCCTGATTTCCTGTTTGAACATTTTCTATAAAATGCATATTGTTGATCTGGAGATTCGATGATAATTGTAGGTTGTTATATCTGGAAATTATTGGATAAGTGGTTGATTGTTTAATCAATATATTAAGTTTTATAATATTCTGCAATAGTGAGTTATTTTTAGTTATGTAAATTAAAAACATTCATAAAATTTGAAGAAAATCAAAAATATCTCCAAAGTAATGGATTTAGGTATAGAATGCTAACAAAATGAAAGACTAATGAACTATCCATGAATAAAATTGATACCATTTAAAAAGTTTAAATATTGTTCTTATTTTTACTTTGAAATCGCTAGAAAAACTTGTATTACTTAAAGCGGATCCATTGTACGTTAAGTTTCATAGTACTATTGGTACAAAGTTACTCTGTTATATACCTGATTTGTATCTACATCTTTAAAGGTTATTAACCAAACGTTGGTATAGCCATCATTGTTGGAAAATTATTTTATATTTGTGAGTCTATTTTTCCTATATGCTAAACTCAATATACTAATTGGGAATAGACAGATGACAATTTGAGTATCAAATTAAAGCTTTTATGTTTAAATATGTAATTATATAATGTTCCATTTTAAACGCATTAGTAAGTTTAAATCTCTGTTATTTATTAAACGACCTTGCCCTGCGATAGTTTTAAATTCGACACTCTCTAGGCATGACCTAACTTTCTTCATCATGACATTTTACGATTTACGCTAAGTTTGTATATCGTTTTGAGTTTAATTTGAGAATGCCTAAATTTGGATCACCATTACGTTGTTATTTATCATTGATAAAAAGGTGTTACTTGTTTACACCTGATTTAGTCAGTCTTATCATCTAGTTATTAAGCCGAAGAACGTGAGTAGCCAATCCTTCGATTATATTAATTTATCTTTTATATTTGTGCAACGGCTTTTCTTTCCCCCTTTCTTCTGATTAGCTCTTAGCTCTTCCGTATTGGTTTGTCGTCCCCCTTTTGTGATTTTTTTCGTTGAGCCTGATGGTTATGGTATGATCTTACGCTTTGTCCGTGCGGAACCTGTTTCAAATTGATCTTAATGGACATACCCCTGTCGTGGTCGTTGACGCCACTCGCCGTAGACATCAACGGCCAGGTGTGCTTGGACCCGTCTCAACTTGGTTAACGTACTATTAGACAGCCATACAGGGTGAGTTTGATCTTTCCTTCATTCACCACCAGTGTTTGAAACGAATTTTTCTAACTGTAGCTGGCCTCACGCATGGGCGCCTGTGAAACTTATCTTTTCTTAAAACACCTATCCCCACTCATGGGCGCTAGTGAGACGAAGTCTTCCGACATAACTAGGGGTCGATTCCTTGGGTAGAGCTATGAGAAATGGGGGGTAAGTCGAAATCTGTTTGTAGGTCAAACTTAATCTCAGACAAATAGGCGCCACCAAGTCCGGACTTATTCAGGATAATGGCATGGCATATTTCTAAGGGCGGACGTGGAGACCCAACGAAAAAGATCGCCTTTGATGACAAAAAACCTGTCTTAATAAAATAAGACGCTATTCCTGTAAGAAATTATAATAGTTAGGTTAATAAAAAAGGTGGAACACTATTTATGTCCCGCAAATATACATAAAAAAGTAGTAAAAAGATATTTTCAATATAAAGTTGGCATAAAAATTCTACTCTTAAGGATGTTAGCTTTCTGCAGTTAGGTTTGATCATATTTGATCAAAATAAAAAACTTTAATCTTGAACCAATTATTTACTAAAAAGAATCTCTATTAAAATAAAATGAATTGCAACAAAAATTTAATTAATAACTGAATTACTTCCTGAATTTTAATTTCAGGTTTATCTAAATTATTCATAATCAAACATTTTACAGTATATTGTAAACTTGTTACACAAAAAAACTCCGACCCGTGCAGATCTGTTCAGGCAGGTTACGTCTAAAAATGTTACTACTCAAGTTTTTCCTTTTTAAGTTACAGGTACTAGTTTTAGTTTCCAAAAAAATGATCACAAAAATATTCTTATTTACATAAGATGTGCTAAAGCTGTTCGAAGCATTTGCTTTCAAGAACGCATCTGTCAGCAGTATACTACAGAAAAGTAAGTGACGTCAATAACACGTGTTGTTGTTACTAACGATTCATAATGAACCACGCGTGTTGTTTCTCAAAACATCAAATTAGTGAATTTTAATTTCGATACTGGAAATCCAGCTCAGCAATAGTTGAAACTTTTATAATATTCATGCTTTTACACATAAGAACAAATTAGCGTGTTTCTAATGTGAAACACCAAAAAAGTACTTAAAGCTAACTACGAACCAAAAACTGCTTTTCTCGCCTTGATGAGGTACTTGTTATATCATGCGAAGTTTACTGCATGTAGTGTGAACCAAGCTCATACTAAACAGCTTCTACCAAATGGAGTTGTTCCAGGTGTAGAATTAAATACGGTCACGATACATTCGGCAGCTGCTGCAATCCGGATGTTGAATCGCACCGCCTCACCAAAGTAGCATCTTTACGCTGTATAACAAAGTGGTCTTCTTAAAATTGGTTAAACTTTCTATTTTCAAAGTTGCATTTTTAATTGTAGCATTCTTCACGTCGTATAACAAAATGGTCTTCATAAAATGGATTAAATTTTCTATTTTCTAAGTTGCATTTTTAATTGTAGCATTCTTCACGTCGTGCTAAATAAATTATCTCAAATTAAACAAGTTAATAACCTTCATACGATACCAACCGCTATTCAAAGATGTGTCCCGACTCCTCAAAGTTGATACGCAAATTGCCGGCTTGCAGTCTTTGGTACATATTATCGCTTCTTTCACGTATGGCCGACTGATTACAAAACTAGCTCGGGCGACCGAGGCGTCCAAGGAGGGGACTGTCAAACAGAAACGCGCCTGCGAATAGCTGTAGAAGACACAGATATTCAACCACAAATAGAATACCAAAGGACGATGCTGCTTTAACGTATTACCTTAGTTGTTAAATGTATTTTACCATTATTTTAATAAAAGTGTTTTATTATTCTCGCACTTTGATGAAGGGATTTATTAATCAAAAATAAAATTGTTACATGTTTAAATAGGGTTGCACTTGTATTTTACTCACCTATTTATTTTTACGATTTATACCATCAACACGCGATGTTCTGAAATTTATATTTATAAAAGATTTACCTATAAATTAAGCTATACAAATAAGTTAATTCAAGATGTAACAATTTTTAAGAGCCCCATTGCCGTCACTTAGTATTTGTGCGCATATTACCCATGTTAATTTAAGTGCTTATGGCTAATCCCCTCTATGTAGTATTAATTTAAAGTTTACCTGTATTTAATGGTCTTTAAAGACAGCGTATCCTGGTGGACCCGGGAACTAACCACCAAGCGGGCAGAAACGCGTAACCTAAGGCGCCGCTATTAACGCGCTTTGGGAGATATAAGAGAACAACGAAGAATAGAATACAATCAAAGTTATCGCGAATATAAGATATTAATAGAAGAAACGCGAACAAATAAATTCAAAGAATTCTGCACGCGAAACTCACAGAAACAACCTTGGGGAACCGCATACCGCGTAATAAGGTGTAAACAACAGAAAATCGCGCTCGGTAACATAAGAAAGACAAATGGCGAATATACGAAAAGTTTTAAAACCACGGCGGAATATTTATTAGAGAAATTCTTCCCTTCGGATAATCCCGAGGAGGATGAGGGGTCGCACGATTTAGTACGTCGGGAAGCTACAGAGGCGCAAGGAACAGGTGCCGATAAGGCAATCCTAGTTCACGAGGTCGTCAGGGCTCTTAGGAGAATGAATCCTTAGAAGGCACCGGGGCATGACGGAATCACTTCAGACGCAGCTCTGAAGGCGCGCCTGTTAGCCTCGTGTGTCTTTGTCAGGTTTTTAATCTTTGTCTAGAAAAGGGCGTCTTTCCGCGTTGCTAGAAGGTCCAGAACGTGAAATTCATACCTAAACCTAAAAAAGCGGAGGCGCCAGACCCGAGCAGCTATCGTCAATTAGCTTGCTACCGGTGCTGGGGAAAGTTTTGGATCGCGTTATGACTACGCGAGTTGAGCACTTAGTGCGTGAGAGCGGCGGTTTTATGGAGGGAAAGTCGACTATCGATGCATTAGAGTTTGTTGTCGGGGAAATTAAACAGGCGAGAGATGTTAAAAACTACTGTGTTGTTGTTGCTTTGGACATTTCGGGAGCATTTGATGCTGCCTGGTGGCCTTTGATTGTTTGCAAGTTGGAAAATAGTGGTTGTCCGCGAAACTTGATGTCTTTGGTCAAGAGTTATTTTTCGGAGTGATTGGCACAGGTTGAAATTCCGGGTGAAGTTTTGTCACGTGAGTTGAAAAGAGGTCCCACATTTTGGAAGCTGTTGTATGAGAGCATTTTTAGGGTCAAGTTGCCCACAGGATGCTCAATCGTTGGGTTTGCGGATGATACGCTTTTAATTGTCAAATCGCGATTGTTAATGGATATGCGCACAAAACCGAACGAGGCGCTTAATAAACTACATGAATGGTCGCAGGCGGTAAAATTAAAATTTAACACGGCAAGTCAGAGGCGCTTTATTTCGTAAAGAAACAGGGACAGCGACCCCCTAGGCTAGAGCTGGGAGGAGAGAAAATATCGTTTAAGGAAGCAATAACATACCTCGGGGTAAAGATTGACGATAAGTTAAATCGGAAAGCTCACGTGCAGTACGTTAAAAGCAAAGGCAGCGAAATACCAACCAAAATGATGGCGGCTGCGAAAATAAACTGGGGTTTCAGAGGCGAATCGCTGAGAACAATTTATGCCGGAGCAATTGAGCCGGCAATGCTCTACCCAGCTTCTGTATGGGCGGAAGGTTGTAAAGTCCGGGAGATGCGTCAATTGACGAGCGTGCAACGCATAACCGCACTCAAGGCGGCGAGGGCATACAGGACTATCTCCACTGAGGCGGTCCTGGTGATCAGTAGGACTCTTTCTATCGAATATGTCGTTAGGGAGATGAGAAATAGGAGATTAATAAATATGTGGAAAGGACGCAAAATTATCGAAGATATTAATCTTGGTAGTAGGGGGGTAGGGAGAAAGATCGTTGTATCAGAGTTGGGGCACCCGGCCGATATTAGAGAAATCGAGTTTGTCGAAGGTGACGGGGACGCGACGGGTATCCGAATTTACACGGACGGTTCACGTATGGATAGCGGACAAGCAGGCGCGGTGTTTGTCGTGTTTAAGCAGGAAATGGAGGTGTTTCGGTTTCAAACCAAACTCGCGAACTGGAACACTATCTTCCAATGCGAATTGGTAGCCATACAAGAGGCTATCGATTACGTAATAAACCATACGGGCAGAGACGAATATTATATAATCAGTGATAGTAAATCGGCGCTGACGGCTTCAACAAACATGAATACCTCGACAGACCTCCAAGCAGACGTCTGGAGGATAGCGCATACGGCGCTCGAGTTTCGGTATTTAAAGTTCTGTTAGGTTAGGTCGCACGATGGTAACGTAAGGAACGATAAGGCTGATGAATTAGCTAAAGAGGCCGCGACGGGCGACTTTCGGGTGTCACATTCGTCGATACCGAGGTCTATAATTAAAAGAAATCTACGCGAAAAATCAATCCGACAATGGGAAGAGAGGTGGAACAACGCTGCCACGGGCAGGTTAACCCACAATCTCATACCGAGCATAGAAGTTAGAGGTAAGATCGAAGTGAAACTCGATCATAAAATGGTGCAACTGATAACAGAGCACGGCGCCTTAAAAGCGTATTTACAAAAGTTCGGTTTAACCGACAACGACCGCTGCTAATGCGGTGAGGGCGTATAAAGCGCAGTGCACGTGCTCTTCGACTGCCCACGCGAGGTGACAAATCGAGGATTAGCTGATATGAAATTAGCTATCGCAGGACTAGCATGGCCAAAAAGCCTAGAGGAAGTCAGGGAAGTGGCTAACCAGAAGGCGTTCTGGACAGTCTTCAAAGAATTTTCGGGAAGGGTTTCGAGATTAGACGGTGATAACCGCGCGTAAATCGGAGGGGGTAGGGAAGGATTGAAAATTTTTGATTTTGACTTGGCATGAGAAACAGGCATGAGCATGATATAATCAAAACCTGTAAAAAAGAAAAAAATTATAAAAAAAATAATAAATAAAAAAATATATATAAAAAAAATTAAATAAAAAAAAATAAAATGCAAAAACAAAAGCAAAAATCAATAACCAAAATCTAATATGCACGACAAACCTCACACCACTAAAACGATCACTGTCCCACTTTATACGCGCGGAAAAATCGGAACCGCGAATAAACTATAAAAATAAATAACAAAAAAATAAATCAGTAAACCCTAATTAACTTAAATCAGCAAATAAATGAAGAAAATAAAAAATAGAGTGAAACTGCGCATTCCCCCCCCGGACTTAAAAGTGATAGTGATTGTGATCCCCCTAGAACGTTTAGTACACCCACCAGAACTTTAACAGTGCATCATCTCCCTTTAGCAGTAAGATAGAAATAGACGTAAGAAGACGACCAGATCTTCGGATGCTTGGGAAATTTTTATACGAGGTATGATTAAAATTGTGGCGGCTGTACTCGCATAAGCATTGACTTGTATTAATAAGGAGATTTTGAAATAATCTAACGAGCATGTTTGTGCGTAATGGCGCTAGCCATCATAATGCTTATGCGAGTGCAACTGATAATTTGGGCGATGCTTTTGCTAATTTATGCACTGTTGCATGCTTTTGCTTATTTAGATATTTACTAATTTATTTATATATTTATTTTATATTTATTTATATACTTACATTATATTAATACTTATTTTATATTTATATTTTTGCCTGTATTTTATTCTGTGGCTTGATTTTATTTGCTAGACGTTTTGCCGCCAATTTTTGGTGGCAGTATATATATAAGAAAGAAGATTGTACTTATAATATGTCAGTTAGGAAATGATAGGGAACGCTAGGGACAAATTTCGGATAAAATTTGAATAAATACTTAGACCAGGGAGGACGAATTTGTAAATATATAGAACAGGCAAAATAACTGGATTCACTATTAAACATTTGGCGAATGCTTAGAAAATTTAAATCGATTTTTAATATTAGCTAGCTAGATTTGGATAGTTTTAAGACGACCCTTCAGGTCAAACCGGTAAGCAGAGCTGGCATCTGCTATCCGGTGTTACGGATCCTTCCCCATTCATTTTTGCGTGTGTCTTGTGGATCGGGCTAACTCCAGAATCAATGCTAGGGATACCATTCTTTAAACCCTATTTTTTTTTCAGTTTGTTAGATTTTTATTTAGTATTGATTAACCTGAAGTTAGGTTAAATTTGGAGCACGTTTACTTTTCGCGTTTAAACCCAATATAGTACCTTCGGGTGGAGCATTGGGGACGTGGCCGCAAGCATGGCGGCTCTTAATTACATTATAATGTATTTAATAGTCATAACGCCTATTCATACCCGCCGCTAGCTTTTGTAAATGTACAGTGTAGTTTACCTCCCCCACCTAAATTTTTTTTCTTTTTGACTATATTTCCCTCAATACAGTCCGTATGTTATTGAACGGGTACGGAATCCTTTCCGCTATGATTCCATGCAACCCTCTTCTATTATTATGGTATTTTATTTATGAAACCAGGTCTTTGTTGGTATACCAAAACGACTATTACATACTCCCCCTACTTTAATATTTAGCTGCAGCGCTCATGCTACGTGTAGTGCCCGATAGTGGGTCACATTTAAATCAACACAAATTTTAGCGCATCGGGACCCGCCCTATGCAATAGTTTTACATAGTTAAGACGTTTACTTATTCATGTTGTTTATTTTAGTAACCGTTTGTGCCATCTATTATTTTGCCTAATGCAAATAAGTTTATTTTTACCATTTATTATTTCATTTACTGCAAATAGTTTATGCTTTAACATTATATTACTTTACAGGTTATTTTGTGATTATTTCAGCATTGAAATCCATATAATTTTGCCTCTGGTATTAAATTGTGTATTTAATCTCTCTGAGTTTGGCTCTATGAGATTTGTTATTGTGGTAAGGAAATTGAGATTTTGGGACTCTTGGGAGGCTATTGCTTTGCCTTGTGCTTGCTCGGGCCAAGGTTCTAGGTTTTTAATAGCGGCTCCGACCCTGGCGCCCATTCCTGATTCCGTAAACCACAACGGCCACCCCTTTCCGGAAGCCAGCCGCCCACCCCCTCTTGCGGCTGAGTCTAGCCACCTCACTGCATTACTATCGGTGCATCGGGACCATAGCCCCAATCGTAATCTCATTTTGTCGCAACACCCACGACCGTCGCAAGACATTCTTGGCGCCCAACGTAGCGCCGTTTTTGTTTTGGGCCAGCTTTTGTTTTGCCATAATTTTGTTTGCCACAGTTTGGTTCTGACGCTTACTTATTTAGCCGACCTGGTATTTTATTGTTATCGGTTTTGTTTTCTTTTTGGCTTCTCTTTTGTACACTATGGATGTTTATCGTTTGTTAACTGATGAGCTCACCGTAGAATGCTTAGTCCGCGGACTTCCTGTTTCTGATACCATAAAACAAAGGCGTTCATTGCGTGCCGCTATCTTTCGCAGGGGACAATCTGAATCCCCAACGTTACCTACTGTTTATGCCGGATATCAACCCGACCCGGTTACCAAAATACAGGCTGGCCAAGGCAAATGTATTGAACTTGGCGACAACATTGATAATTTTAATTTCTCGAACAAAGAAAATGATTTTTCCCGACTTCAATCGTGTATTACGCACCTCGATCGCCGCATAAAACGGTCGGATCGTACCAACCCACTATATTCAGCTACTATCGACGTATTAATATCTGAATGCACTCAATTATTTGAATTTCTCAATCTCAAATATACCGGGTGCAAACCAACCACTAATAATATGCCGCCTGTGATAGACGACGATGTTCTCCACCTTGACTTAACCCGAGTGACACAGCCTAATGGCAGCCTGCGATCATTTTTGACCTCTGTACAAAATACCTTCATTATGGATGAGCCAAGTCTCTCCATTGGGACCCCGGCACAGCACACGTCAGTCCCTGCAGCCCTAATGATCGTACGAGTCGCTAACCTCATCGACCTCAACGACGACCACACCACTAATCTTCTCGTTTCTGATCTGACCGTAGTCCATGACCCCCCACCACCTAAGAACAGACTTCATTCAACATTGCTTGCTAAACTGAGGCAATTGCAGCTCCGTGAAAGATATGTACCTTACCCTGCTGTCATTTCCCAACCATACCCTCACCCTACTAAAGACACCAAACATCGTTACTACGTCCATAAACTTGGTTTGAGTTATGATGGCGAATCAAGTCTATTGAATTTTGTCGAACGTGTCGAAGAGCTATGCCAATCTCGAGGCATTACCAAAGATGAATTATTTAACTCAGCAACAGAGTTACTTCAAGGGGTAGCTCTCATTTGGTGGCGCTCAGTTAAACATTCCATTGTAAATTGGGACGACTTGGTTCGTGCCCTGAAGAAGAACTTTTTACCTTATAATTACGAGTTATCGTTAAACGACGAAATTCGACGCCGAACACAAGGCGCTGATGAGCGTGTAATTATCTTCATATCCGCCATGGAAAACCTGTTTAATCGCTTAGAATCTAAGCCTCCCGAATCCGTCCGTGTTTCAATGATAGCACGAAACTTACAACCGTTTCAGGAACGAATTGGCCTTCAAGGTATAAACTCTATTTCTGACCTTACACGCATATGCCGTTCTCTCGAAGACGTGCAATGTAGAGTTTCTAATTCAGACCCCCTCCCGGACTTGCCCAATCACTTAAACCGGATTTGGCTTACCAACGTAAGCGACCGATTTCTCGGCCGACTTTGCGTGTCTTAGCATCGACACTGAGTTATCCTCAAAGTCCGGTAGACCCGAATTAGAAAATTTGGCAGCTGTGACCGCCATAAGATGTTGGAACTGTGGCAACACCGGCCACGTATTTAATGTGTGCCCGTCGCCCCGTAAGACATTTTGCTACGGCAATGGTGAACCCCAATGTTAAACGCCGTAACTGTAACTCGTGTTCAAAAAAAACTTGGTTGCGAGACACTAGCAGGTGGTGTAGCTGTTTCCGAACCCTATTAATTGTCAACCACCAGTTTCCCCTGATCATAGTCTATCAGAAAAACACAAAATAGTATTAGATTATATACTCTGTCATTCTCATAATGAAGAGAGGCCTTACCTTCAAATAAGTATTTTTGGATAAAAGTTCCTTGACCTACTTGATAGTGGCGTCAGCAAATCGATTATCAGAGCTCAGGGTTGGGAAAGTTTTACGACCTCTTTGTGAGCTAAATACCCGTGACATTTCCTTATGTACCGTCGCCAACGGTGCCGTTTGTAATAGTATTGGTTCCATCTGTGTCTCTGTGACTCTAAATGGTCGTGTTCACGCTATTACCTTCATGGTGATTCCGACGTTACCACACACTATAATATTGGGCACTGCCTTCTGAAAGCGCATGGCTATTATACCTAGTCTCCGCGATGATGCTTGGATCTTCGCCCCTGACGAAAAATCTCGTTTGGGCCTTATTGATAGTCTCCAGTCTGCTGACTACCTTACTGAAAACCAACGCAGTAAACTCGATCAACTAATACAGTCCACTTTTGCTAATATGGGTAATAGGGGTTGGCTGTACTAGTTTGGTCGAGCACGAAATAAAAACCGACTTCCCTCCGATAAAGCAAAGATACCACCCGATACCTCCTGCACTCAAACGTCAGGTAGATATCGAACTAGAAAAAATGCTCGCCGATGGCATTATTGAACCATCATTGTCTTCTTGGTCTAGCCCCATCGTCTTAATTAAGAAAAAGGACAACACCTACCGCTTCTGTGTTGACTATAGAAAGTTGAACAGCGTCAGCAAACCTGACGCGTATCCTATACCGTACGTTGGCAGCACTCTCAATAAGCTGAGAAATGCTCGTTACCTGTCTATCCTTGATATTAAATCTGCTTATTGGCAGATTCCTGTGGCACCGACGTCCCGCCAATACACCGCTTTTACAGTACCCAATAGAGGACTTTACCAATTTTGTCGTATGCCGTTTTATTGACAGGGTTGTAGAAGTTGATCTCGATTCCTGTTTTTTCATTTCTCGATGACGTCATTATCGTCACCCCCACTTTTAAGAACACTTTCAAGTTCTACAAGAAATGTTCAAACGCCTTATTTCTGCCGACCTCTTAGGACCAGCAGACGAACGTTAACTTATTTCGATTGACATTTTACGATTTAATTACGCTAAGTGTAGTTGTATATTCCGTTTTGAGTTGTTTAATTTGAGAATCGCCTAAATTGGTGAATTTGCATCCATTTAGCGTTGGATATTTAACTCATTGATAAAAAGGTGTTTCTTGTTTACACCTGATTTAGTCAATCTTATTATCTAATTATAAGCCGAAGAACGTGAGTAGCCAATCCTGCGATTATATTAATTTATCTTTTATATTTGTGCAACGGCTTTTCTTTCCCTTTTTCTTCTGATTAGCTCTTAGCTCTTCCGTATTGGTTTGTCGTCCCCCTTTTGTGATTACTGCGTTTTGTCGTTGAGCCTGATGGTTATGGGATGATCCTACACTTTGTCCGTGCGGAACCTGCTGCAAATTGATCTTGATGGACATACCCCTGTCGTGGTCGTTGACGCCACTCGCCGTAGACATCAACGGCCAGGTGTGCTTGGACCCGCCTCAACTTGGTTAAGGTACTATTAGACAGCCATACAGGGTGAGTTTGATCTTTCCTTCATTCACCACCAGTGTTTAAATAGGGTTGCACTCGTATTTTACTCACCTATTTATTTTTACGACTTATACCATCAATACTGCTTGTTCTGAAATTTATATTTACAAAAGATTTACCTATAAATTAAGCTATACAAATAAGTTAATTCAAGATGTAACAATTTTTAAGAGCCCCATTGCCGTCACTTAGTATTTGTGCGAATATTACCCATGTTAATTTAAGTGCTTATGCCTAAACCCCCCTATGTAGTATTGATTTAAAGTTTACCTGCATTTAATAGTCATAACGCCTACTCATACCCGCCGCTAGCTTTTGTAAATGTACAGTGTAGTTTACCACCCCCACCGACTTTTTTTTCTTTTTGACTATATTCTCCTCAATACAGTCCGTATGTTATTGAACGGGTATGAAACCCCTATGCTATGATTCCATGCAACCCTCTTCTATTATTATGATATTTTATTTATTGAAACCAGGTCTGTGTTAGTATACTAAAACGACTATTACATACTCCTCCCCCTCCCACTCTAATATTTAGCTGCAGCGCTACATGCTACGTGTAGTGCCCGATAGTGGGTCACATCTAAATCAACACAAATTTAAGCAGATCGGGAACCGCCCTATGCAATAGTTTTACATAGTTAAGACGTTTACTTATTCATGTTGTTTATTTTAGTGAAGTAGAAACACTCGCGAAAAAATTAAACGACGCGGTGGTAGACGCGTCGTCGTATTCCATGCCGAAAAAGAAAACATTTAAAGACAGCGTACCCTGGTGGACCCGGGAACTAACCACCAAGCGGGCAGAAACGCGTAACCTAAGGCGCCGCTATCAACGCGCCTCGGGAGATATAAGAGAACAACGGAGAATAGAATATAATCAAAGTTACCGCGAATATAAAATATTAATAGAAGAAACGCGAACGAATAAATTTAAAGAATTCTGCACGCAAAACTCAGAGAAAGAACCCTGGGGAACCGCATACCGCGTAATTAGAGGAAAACAACAAAAATCGCGCTCAGTAATATAAAGAAAACAAATGGCGAATACACGGAAGGTTTTAAAACCACAGCGGAATATTTACTAGAGAAATTTTTCCCATCGGATAATCCCGAGGGGGATGAAGAGTCGCACGATTTAATACGTCGGGAAGCTGTAAAGGCGCAAGGAACAGGTGCCGATAAGGCAATCCTAGTTCACGAGGTCGTCAGGGCTCTTAGGAGGATGAACCCTAAGAAGGCACCGGGGCATGATGGAATCACTTCAGACGCAGCTCTGCAGGCGTGCCTGTTAGCCCCGTGTGTCTTTGTTGGGTTGTTTAATCTTTGTTTAGAAAGGGCGTTTTCCGCGTTGCTGGAAAATCCAGAATGTGAAATTTATACCCAAACCTAAAAGGCGGATGCGTCAGATCCGGGCAGCTATCGTCCAATTAGCTTGCTACCGGTGCTGGGGAAAGTTTTAGATCGCGTTATGACTACGCGTGTTGAACACCTAGTGCGAGACAGCGGCGGTTTTAATAACCGACAGTTTGGTTTCGTGGAGGGCAAGTCGACTATCGACGCGTTAGAGTTCGTTGTCGGGGAAATTAAGCAGGCAAGAGATGCCAAAGAGTACTGTGTCGTTGTTGCTTTGGACATTTCAGGAGCATTTGATGCTGCCTGGTGGCCATTAATCGTTTGCGAGTTAGATCGTAGGGGTTGTCCGCGAAACTTGATGTCTTTGGTCAAGAGCTATTTCTCGGGCGATTAGCACAGGTTGAAATTCCGGGTGAAGTTCTGTCGCGTGAGGTGGAAAGGGATGCCCGCAAGGGTCATGTTCTGGTCCCACATTTTGGAAGTTGTTGTATGAGAGCATCTTTAGGGTCAAGTTGCCCGCAGGATGCTCAATCGTTGGGTTTGCAGATGACACACTTTTAATTGTAAGATCGAGATTGTTAATGGATATGCGCACAAAACCGAACGAGGCGCTTAATAAATTACACGAATGGTCGCAGGCGGTAAAATTAAAATTTAACACGGCGAAGTCAGAGGCGCTTTATTTCGGCACGAAACCAGGACAGAGACCTCCTAGGTTAGAGCTAGGAGGGGAGAAAATCCCGTTTAAAGATTGTATTACCTACCTCGGCGTCAAGATCGACAATAAATTAAATTGGAAAGCGCACAAAAAATACGTAAAAAGTAAGGGCGGCGAAATATCAAATAAAATGATGGCGGCGGCTAAAATAAAGTGGGGTTTCAGGGGCGAATCGCTGAGGACGGTTTATGCCGGAGCAATTGAGCCGGCAATACTGTACGCAGCTTCTGTATGGGCAGAAGGTTGTAAAGTCCGGGAGATGCGTCAATTGACGAGCGTACAACGCATAACCGCGGTAAAAGCGGCGAGGGCGTACAGGACCACCTCCACGGAGGCTGTCCTGGTGATCAGTAGGACTCTCCCTATCGAATATGTCGTTAGGGAGATTAGAGATAGACGATTAATAAATATAGAAAAAGGGCGCGAAATTATCGAAGATCTTAATCTTGGTAATAGAGAAATTGCAAGAAAGATTGTTGTATCTGAGTTAGGGCACCCGGCTGATATTAGAGGGATCGAGTTTGTCGAAGGTGATGAGGACGCGATGGGTATCAGAATTTATACGGACGGTTCACGTATGGACGATGGGCAAGCAGGCGCGGCGTTTGTCGTGTATAAGCAGGAAAGGGAGGTGTTTCGGTTTCAAACCAAACTCGCGAACTGGTGCACTATCTTCCAGTGCGAATTGGTAGCCATACGAGAGGCTATCGATTACGTAATAAACCATACGGGCAGAAACGAGTATTATATAATCAGTGATAGTAAATCGGCGCTAACGGCTTTAACAAACATGAACACCTCGACAGATCTCCAAGCGGACGTCTGGAGGATAGCTCGTACGGCGCTAGAGTTTCGACGTTTAAAGTTCTGTTGGGTCAGGTCGCACAATGGTAACGTAGGAAACGATAGGGCTGACGAATTAGCTAAAGAGGCCGCGACGGGCGACTTTCGAATATCACATTCGTCGATACCGAGGTCTTTAATCAAAAGAACTGCGCGAAAATCAATTCGACAATGGAAGAGGTGGAACAACGCTGCCACGGGCAGGTTGACCCACAAATTCATACCGAGCATAGAAGCCAGAGGTAAGATCGAGGTTAAGCTCGATCACAAAATGGTGCAGTTGATAACAGGGCACGGCGCCCTGAAGGCGTATTTACAAAGGTTCGGTCTAACCAAAGCGACCGCTGCGAATGCGGTGAGGGCGCGGAAAGCGCAGAGCACGTGCTTTTCGACTGCCCGCTTGAGGCGGGAAATCGAGGGTTGGCTGATAGCAAACTAGCTATCCTAGGTCTGGCATGGCCAAAGAGCCTAGAGGAAGTCGGGAAGTGGTTAACCAGAAGGCGTTCTGGACAGCCTTAAAAGAATTCGCGGGAAGGGTCGTGAGATTAGACAATCAATGACGACCGCGTGTAAAAATTCGGTGGGGTTGGTGGGAGGATTGAAAATTTTAGATTGACTTGGCGTGAGTAAGGATACGAGCATAACCAAAACCTGATATTAAATAAAAAAAAAAAAAAAAAAAAATATAATTAAACCAAAATTTCCAATATGCACGAGAAACCCCCACTCCATTAATACAATCACTGCCTATCTTCATAATTATGTGCGGAAAATCGGGAATAAATAATACCAAATAAACAATAACAAATAAATCATAAACCCTCATTAAATTAAATCAATAAAGTAAACAAGGATAATAAAACAGAGTGCAACCGCGCATCCCCCCAGGACTTGAAAGTGAAGTGATAGTGATAGTGATTGTGATCCCCCCAAAAACAAAACATTTAGTGCATACCCACCAGGACTTTAGCTGTGCACCCCGTCCCACCTTTAGAAGTAAGTTACAGACGACCAGATCTTCGGATGCTGGAGAATTTTATTATCGAGGTATGACTTAAATTGTGGCGGCTGTACTCGCACAAGCATTGATTTACATTAATTAGTAGTTTTTGAAATAATTTAAGAAGCACGTTTGGTGTGTAAAGGCGCTAGCCGACATAATGCTTGTACGAGTGCACCTGATAAATAGGGTGATGCTTTCGCTATTTTGTGCACTGCTATATGCTTAACGCTTATTAAACATTTATTTATATATTTACATAATTATATTTATTTATATTTTATATTTACACTTTATATTTATTTATATATAGCATGTATTATGTGGCTTATTTGTTTTGTTTGACGTTCTGTCGCCATTTTGGTTGCAGTATATATTTGGGAAGGACGAGCAGAATTGCGAAGATTGTAATCATAATGTAAATCAGTTAGGGAACGATAGGGAAAGCTAGGGATGGATTTAAATTAGTTAGCTAGATTTGGATAGTTTTAAGACGACCCTTCAGGTCGCACTGGTAAGCAGAACCGGCGTCTGCTATCCGGTATTACGGATCCCTCCACCTCTCATTTTTGCTTGTTGATCGGGTACACTCGAAAGTCAGCGCTAGGGATACCATTATTTACAACCCTGTTTTTAGTTTTTGTTTTGTTTTTGTTCCAGTTTTTGTCAGATTTTTAGGTTTGTTAGATTGTTAGAGTTTGTTAGGTTTGTTAGATTTTTAGGTTTGTTAGATTTTTATTTAGTTTTTATTTAGGGTGAATCAACTATGAAGTAAGAATAAATTAGGAGCACAACTATTTTTCGCGTTTAAACCCAATGTAGTACCTCCGGGTGGAGCATTGGGGACGTGGCCGCAAGTATAGCGGCCCTAATTCAAATTATAATGTTTATTTTAGTAACCGTTTGTACCATCTATTATTTTGCCTATTGCAAATAAGTTTATTTTTACCATCTAATATTTCATTTACTGCAAATAGTTTATGCTTTAACATTATATTACTTTACAGGTTATTTTGTGATTATTTCAGCATTGTAATCCATGTAATTTTGCCGCTGGTATTAAATTGTGTATTTAATTCCTCTGAATTTGGCTGTATGAGATTTGTTATTGTGGTAAGGGAATTGAGATTTTGGGACTCTGGGAGGCTATTGCTTTGCCTTGTGCTTGCTCGGAACCGTTGGTTCAAGGTTCTAGGTTTTTAGTAGCGGCTCCGACCCTGGCGCCCATTCCTGCTTCCGTGAGCCATAACGGTCCTTCCCTTTTAAGGAAGCCAGCCGCCTCCTGCGGCTGAGTCTAGCCACCACACTGTCTTGCTATCGGTGCATCAGGACTATAGCCCCAATCGTGATCTCATTTTGTCGCAACACCCACGACCGTCGCAGTTTAACCTATTGACCTACTTTGGGTTCATAGTCACATTGGCTTTGGGGCCAGTTTGACCTACTGACCTACTTTGGTTCCATAGTCTCATTAACTTTGGGACCGGTTGACCTACTTCGGATCCATAGTCGCATAATATTTACTTTTAATTATATTGGGCATTGAACTACCTTCTTTGTCCCCTTTCAAACAACCTGTTTATATATGAAAGTCCCTAATTGTATAAAGATTATTTTGCAATTTAGCGCTATTTGATACAATGCAATGTTTAAGAGATATTAACTTTTATTTTATTGGGGTATTGAAGTATTCTCTTCATCACCTTTCAAGCAATCTGTTTTTTTTTAGGAAAACTACCTAATTGTATCAAAATTATTTTGTAATTTAGCGCTATTTGATACAACGCACCGTTTAAGAGATATTCATTTGTTAATATATTGGGGTATTGAATAATCCTCTTCATCCCCTTTTCAACAACCTGTTTTTTATTAAAGTACTTAATTATATATTTTACAATTTAGCGCAATTTGGTACAACGCACCGTTTATGAGACATTCATTTTTTATTATATTGGGGTATTGAACTACCCTCTTCTAGATGTTTCAAAGCGCCTATTTTTTTTCTGAAAAGTACCCAATTGTAAAAGGATTATTTTGCAATTTAGCGCTATTTGATACAACTCACCATTTAAGATATTTTTTTTATTATATTGGGGTATTGTACTAACCTTTTCATTCCCTTTCAAACAATCTGTTTTTTATGTAAAGTACCTAATTGCAGAAGGAATATTTTGCAATTTTGCACTATTTGAGACGACGCACCGTTTAACAGCTATTCATTTTTATTATAGTGGGTATTGAACTACCCTCTCCTTACTTTTCAAATAACCTCTTTTTTTTATAAAATGTATCCAATTGTAAAGGATTATTTTGCAATTTAACGCTATTTGATACAACGCTCCGTTTAAAAGATATTTGTTTTTATATAGATGTATTGAACTATCCTCGTCATCCCTTTCAAACAACCTGTTTTTATGAAAAGTACCTAGTGGTAAAGGATTATTTTGCAGTTTAACGCTATTTGATACACACACCTTTTAAGAAGTATTTATTTTTTGTTATCTTGGGGTATTGAACTACCATCTCCAACCCTTTTCAAATAATTTGTTTTTTTCATAAAAAGTACATAATTGTATAAGGATTATTTTGCAATTTATCTCCATTTGAAACAACGCACCTTTTAAGAGATATTCAGTTTCTATTATATTAGGGTACTGAACTACCCTCTTCATCCCCTTTTAAACAACCTGTTTTTTTATGACAAGTACCTACTTGTATAAGGATTATTTTGCAATTTAACGCTATTTGAACAACGCACTGTTTAAGTGACATCGATTTTTTATTGTACTGACGTATTCAAGTACGCTCTTCATGCCCTTTCAAAAAGCCTGTTTTTTTTACAAAAAGTGCCCAATTGCAAAAGGATAATTTTGGAATTTGGCGTTAATTAATACAAAGCACCGTGTAAGAGATATTCATTTTTTATTAAATTGGTGTATTGAACTACCCTCTTCATCCTCTTTCACACAACTTTTTTTTTTATAAAAAGTGCCTAATAGCATAAGGATTATTTTGCAATGTAGCACTATTTGATATAATGCACCCTTTAAGTGATATTCCTTTTCTATTATATTAGGGTATTGAACTACTCCCCAGATAGCAGAGTGACGTAACTTTTTGGTCACTTTTGATGATTATTCATCAGTTACGTCAGCCTACCAGAAAGTTACGTTAGTGCCACGTCTTATTGTTGACGTATTAATGAGGGCTCCATATTCACGTCATATTGAATACCTTTCTTATACCACTGACGTCCGTTTTAAATGTATTATCAGCCAGTTTCCCATATTTTACATGATTTTAATAAAGTTTAATTGCCAAATGGATAAATTAAAATTTTTATACGCATTATTTAACTTCGAAACTTAATCAATATCATTAGCAGAAAGAAGTTGATTTTCATTCAAAGTTTTTATATATAATTACAATTTGGCAATGGTGCATAACTGCTTAAATTTTCACAGCCGACAACACTGCTAAAAATTAAAATATTGTTATCCTTGTCTAGTTTACAGCTTCGACCTATTTATCTTTCTCAAGGGCACTACATAAGTATACATATTACATTCACACGATTTCATATCTTTTATTTCGCCTACGCGCTAAAAGGATAATAAAAAGTGCGGTTAGCAGCTTTTAGAGTATCATCAAATTTTGTGGTAAGTGGAAAGTTCATTCATGTTTAACTTTTATGTATTGCTTTGGATAATTTTTAATATACCTCTTTTTTTAACATAATCCCACTTTCATAACAGGTGATTGATTTTACTGAAATCACCAATGTTCTAGTGGTGGTGTTAGAAATATATATAACCTAAAATTTTCATATATATGTAATCGCAGTAATTTATTGCTTTGTAGGTATAATGACATTGATTGTAGGGATAGAATTTGAAGAATCTTGTGGAGGTGGATTGGCATTGGTGAACAATACATGGTTTACGCCTAGAAAGAAAGAGGTTTTCTGGCCCCCATACAAGAACCAAAAGGCAATACATAAAAGCTCTGGAATCAGGCGAACTGCCTATAGATAGTTGGAAGCTATTTCCAGTTAAACGGTGCTTTTTTGAAAGTAGTAAGTATCTTTTAGTCACTTTACTGATTTGCTCGATCAACTAGATGCTCTCTATCTGCTTCTAAATCATTCTGCTTACAGGCAATCATACAATTGTGTGGTGGTACATGTTTCTAGTTTCTCAAATATTCTAGTCTGTCCGCCTTTATTTTTGATAATTAATGGAAACATTTTGCAGGTACTTTAGCAAAAGCTCAGAAAAAGGCTTGCGAAATTAGTTCATCTGCCGATGAAAAGGAAAACTTTATTCTTAGAAAAAGGACTATTCCGCTACGTTTTATCAATAGCAGTGACGATGAAAGTAATTCAGAACATTCTAGTTTTCCAAGACCACCAAAGATAACTGTCACAAGTATGTTAACCCATGTTTTTATGTTTTGATAAAACCTTCATTATTTATAGATTCTCCAACGTCATTATCTGAAGATTTGAATATAGAAATTCAAGAAGAAACGTTAGTGGAAATTCACACAAGCAATAGAACTGAATCGCCTGCTTTAAGTGAATCCATTTTATTAGCAACACCATCACACACTCGGTCTATTGGAATTGTATCAAGTAGTAAGGAAAAGATACAAGGAAACTTGGATGATATAATTAAGTCGTTAGATTCTCCTACAACGTCTTCTAATTTTACAAAAAATATTGGTTCTCTGCAAGCACAGGGTATGAATGTTTTCATATCGGATCACAAGTACAAAATTTAGCTTTTAGGCATTCAAGAAATAATTTTGAAAAAATTGATACATATAGAAGAACAGAATTATCAGATTATTGAACGTCAAAATAAAATTCTGCAACGCCTAGAATCACAGCACAGTTTGGGTTCTTCTTTAATACTTAAAAACTTACCAACTGCTTTTCCGATAGCCTTGCCTGTCAAGACTAATGCTGATATCACTGCTTTAGAGGAATATTTAAGCAACGAAACTAAGTTATTAGAATTGGTATGTGAAAATGATAATTCTCAAGTTTTAATTTTTTTTGTAGGCTGCATATTTGAGGAGTCTAGGTGGAAAGGGTTTAGTAGGCAAAACGAATAATGCACTAAAGCATGTGTTTACTAACGAATATGCCACCCGTTTTTCATTTTATGGAAAACGTGGAGAAAAAACTAGTTTTTGCAAATCTGCATTTGAAAGAGGCAGTAATTCGTAAGTGTTATTTTTTTTCCTTGATAAAGTTTTATGTTTGTTATAATTGCAGGTGCAGTAAAAGGGCTTGATGGTGAATTTACAGAAAAGGATATAGAAAGTGCTGTAAAAAACTGGTTGAAACACGCTCCACAACGGTTATTTAGGGAACAAAAAAATAAGAATAAGAATTAAAAGGCATGCTTGTAGAGTTATATGTCTATACCATTTTTTGAAAATATCTATTACATAATGTTTAAAAAAAGAAAAGCAGTTGTTGGTAAACGTCAGGTACGCAGGAGGGTAGACATAGCATTTAGTAATTTAATTGCACAAATACAAAATATTACTGAAATTATTACACCCTTTAGCAATGATGGCATGTCTGATGTAAATTCTGATTTATGTATTCTTTTTCAAGAGCAAAATAATTTTATGTCAAAAAATAATGTAACATCAAATAGCTCTAATTTTTCTGATATAGACGATACTATTTGTCAATCCAATGAGGCAACTATAAATTCTAAAAATGATGAATCTCTCAACCTAAATACTGTTTTAAGTAGATGGATCGTGGAGTTTAGAATTCCACACATAGCGGCTACTTCTTTGCTTCACAGTTTATCACACTGGCACCCAAATCTTCCATTAGATGCCAGAACATTAATTAGAACCCCCACAAATATAGTCACACAAAAGTTAGATAATGGAGAATATTACCATATGGGGTTGTTATCAGGATTGGTAAATTTTCTCTCTTGCAATAATTATTCCGGTAGTGTGCTGTTAGTAAGTTTCAATGTAGATGGCCTTCCACTTTTTCGTAGTTCTAATATGCAAGTGTGGCCTATTCTTGGACTTATAAAGAATGTTCAAAAACCTTATGTTTTTGTTATAGGATTATATTGTGGAACTGTTAAGCCTTCTCCATTGAATGCCTATCTAGATAAGTTTGTAGTTGAGTTGCAATGTTTATTAATCAATGGTTTTGAATTTAGACTTAAAAGGTATACTTTTACTTTTCACAGTTTTATATGTGACGCACCTGTTCGTGCATTTCTAAAATCCACCAAATCACATTCTGGATATTCATCATGCGACAAATGTTCTATTGTTGGTACATATTTTCAAGAAAAAGTTGTTTTACCAGATATAACTTGCCCTAAAAGAACTGATGCTTCTTTTCAGTTACAGCATGATGAAGATCATCGCTTGGGCGTTTCTCCGTTATCAGAATTGCAAATAGCTCTTGTTTCTTGTTTCCCTATAGATTACATGCATTGTGTTTGGGTGTCATACGAAAGTTACTTAATCTGTGGATTAGTGGCCCCTTAAAATGCAGATTACAAAGTAGGTACGTGGGTATTGTTTCCACTAATTTGTTAAAACTAAAACGATGTATTTTACTGGAATTTAACAGAAAACCTAGAAGCCTTTCCGAACTTGCAAGGTGGAAAGCCACAGAATTCCGATTATTCCTGCTGTATTTAGGTCCGGTAGTCCTAAAAGATGTGCTTGATTTAGCAATTTATGAACATTTTTTGTTATTGCACTCTGCAATTTTCATGTTAGTGTCCAAATACCATATAAAGAAAATTGGCTGTACTTTTGCTAGAAATCTTTTAAATATTTTTTGTAACCACAGTAAACATATTTATGGTATTCAGTTTCTTGTTTACAATGTTCATATTTTATGCCACTTGTGTAATGATTGTGAAAAATATGGAGTATTAGATGAATTCTCTGCATTTCCGTTTGAGAACTGTTTGGGTAAATTAAAAAGACTCATTAGAAAACCTGATAAGCCATTGCAACAATTATGTAATCGTTTAAAGGAAATGAGCTTTGCAACCACTGCTAAAATTTCTGAAAATAATGATGTAATTAAATGTGAACAAGAACATTTTCAAGATGTTTTATCGCCTCATTTGTTTAACTGTCAACAGTTTAGAAAAGTACGGTGCTGTGGCTATTTATTAACTGTATATGATCAGTCATCAACAAACTCTTATTGCCTTTTCAAAAATGGTTCTACTGCAGAAATATCCAATATTATTAAAACCAAAATCAAATTATTTTAGTTTGCAATACGTTTTCTAGTTATGAACCACTGTATACTTTTGATTCAACAAAGTTACATATTAACGTAGTCAAAATCTCAATATGCATAATCAATATTACTCAATACAAAGTGTGAGATCCAAATGCATGCTATTATCGTATAAAGAGGATTCATTTGTTTCGTTTCCTATTATACATTCTTTGTTAAGCGAAGTATAAATATTGTGGATGTTCACCCTACCAATGACGCAAAATAATGTTATAATAAGAAATCATTTGAAATAATGAATATGTTAATGTTAGTGATTTATCGTATACATATAGATTGTAAATTGTAACAGGTTTTATCGTTAGCATTATTGTAATAGAGATTTAATTTACTATTTAAATAAGTGATTTTCATTTAATTTGCTTCATATTGCTGAACAATGTAGCTTATCTTTATTAGTATTAATAGAATTCTATTTCAGTATAACATTTGTAGTAATTATTTAAAGTATAGGTCGTACATGCTAATTTTGTGGCGATGTCACATTTAGTAATTTAGAATAGGCAAATTAAAGCAAAAGAATATGTCACTTGGTTTCCGTATCATTTCATTAAATAACCATAATGTTGGCATTTAAAAAAACCTTATGGTTAAGTCTCTGATGACGTCTTTGCGACGTCACAATTATCACGTCATTATGCCGTGACAGATAACCTGTTTTGCGACGTAATAATGACGTCATATTGTTGACTTTAGGTGACCAAATAGTGACGTAACAATGACGTCATTTTGCTGTCTGGGCCTCTTCTTGAGGTTTCAAAGAGCCTGTTTTTTCCTGAAAAGTACCCAATTGTATAAGGATTATTTTACAATTTAGTGCTATTTGATACAACGCACCATTTAAGAGATTTTTTTTTATTATATTGGGGTATTGTACTATCCTTTTCATTCCCTTTCAAACAATCTGTTTTTTATGTAAAGTACC
Organism: Platerodrilus igneus; assembly: GCA_036346225.1. Lineage (NCBI taxonomy): Eukaryota > Metazoa > Arthropoda > Insecta > Coleoptera > Lycidae > Platerodrilus > Platerodrilus igneus. The sequence continues at coordinate 937,524 of JARFIW010001306.1, forward strand.
TAATTGCAGAAGGAATATTTTGCAATTTTGCACTATTGAGACGACACACGGTTTAAGAGCTATTCATTTTTATTATAGTGGGTATTGAACTGCCCTCTCCTTACTTATTTAAATAACCTGTTTTTTTATAAAAGTACTCAATTGTAAAAGGATTATTTTGCAATTTAACGCTATTTGATACAACGCGCCGTTTAAACGATATTTGTTTTTATATGAGGTATTGAACTACCCTCGTCATCCCCTTTCAAACAACCTGTTTTTACGAAAAGTACCAAGTGGTAAAAGAATTATTTTGCAATTTAGTGCTATTTGATACACACCTTTTAAGAGGTATTTATTTTTATTATCTTGGGGTATTGAACTACCATCTCAACCCTTTTCAAATAACTTAGTTTTTTTATAAAAGTACATAATTGTATAAGGATTATTTTGCAATTTATCTCCATTTGCAACAACGCACCTTTTAAGAGATATTCAGTTTCTATTATATTGGGGTACTGAACTACCCTCTTCATCCCCTTTCAAACAACCTGTTTTTTATGACAAGTACCTACTTGTATAAGGATTATTTTGCAATTTAACGCTATTTGAACAACGCACCGTTTAAGTGACATTGATTATTTATTGTATTGAGGTATTCATATACGCTCTTCATGCCCTTTCAAAGAGCCTGTTTTTTACAAAAAGTACCCAATTGCAAAAGGATAATTTTGCAATTTGGCACTAATTAATACAACACACCGTGTAAGAGATATTCATTTTTTATTAAATTGGTGTATTGAACTACCCTCTTCAACCTCTTCCAAACAACTTTCTTTTTTTTTATGAAAAGTGCCTAATTGCATAAAGATTATTTTGCAAAGTAGCATTATTTGATACAATGCATTCTTTAAGTGATATTCCTTTTTTATTATATTGGGGTATTGAACTACCTCCCTTCAATGCTTTTCAAGCATCCTGTTCGTTTTGAAAGTACTTAAATTGTATAAGAATTATTTTGCAATTTAGTGCTATTTGATACAACACGCCGTTTAAGAGATATTCATTTTTATTATATTGAAGATTTGAACTACCCTCTTCAACCCCCTTTCAAATATCCTGTTCTTTACAAAAAGTACCTAATTGTATAAGGGTTATTTTTCAATTTAGCAGTACTTGATACAATGCACCGTTTAAAAGATATTCATTTTTTATTATATTGGGGTATTGAACTACCCTCCTCTTGATTTTTCAAAGAGCCTGTTTTTTATAAAAAGTGCCCAATTATAAATGATTATTTTGCAATTTAACACTATTTGATAAAACACGCCGTTTAAAGATATTCGTTTTATTATATTGGGGTATTGAACTACCCTTTTCATCCCCTTTCATACAACCTGTTGTTTATTATGAAAAGTAACTATTTGAAAAAGGATTGTGTTGCAATTTAGCGCAATTTGATACAACGCACCGTTTAAGAGATATTCATTCCTTATTATAATGGGGTATTGGACTACCTCTCCTTCCTCTTTCAAAGAGCCTGTTTTTTTATGAAAAGTGCCCAATTGTAAAAAAAATATTTTGCAATTTAACGCTATTTGATACAACACAGTTTAAAAAATAATCGTTATTTATTATATTGAGATATTGAACTACCCTCTTCAGCCCCTTTCAAACAACCTGTTTTTTATTATGAAAAGTACCCAATTGTAAAAGGATTATTTTGCAATTTAACTCTATTTGAAACAACACACCGTTTAAAAGATATTCGTTTTTTATATTGAACTACTATCTTGATCCCCTTTCAATCAACCTTCTTTTTTTGGAAAGTACCTAATTGTATAAGGGTTATTTTGCAATTTAGCGCTATGTGGTACAAGGCATCGTTTAAGAGATAATCATTTTTTATTATATTGGGGTATTGAACTACCCTCTTCATGTTTTCAAAACAGTTTTTATGAAAAGTAACTAGTTTAAAAATTATTTTACACTTTAGCGCTATTTCATACAAGCACCGCTTATGATATTTTCATTTAATATTATATTTGGGTAATGTACTACCCTCTTCATCTTTTTCAACCAACCTTTTATGAAAGAACCTAATTGCAGAACAAATATCTTGCAATTTTGTGCTGTTTCATACAATGCACCGTTTAGAATATATTCATTTTTTATTATGTTGGGGTATTTAACTACCCCCCTTCATCCCCTTTCAAATTGCCTTATATTTTTGTGGAAAGTACCTATGGGCCTAAGGATTATTCTGCAATTTACCGCTAGATGATACAACGCACCGTTTAGGAGATATTCACTTTTAATTGCGTTGGGTGTATTTAACTACCCCCTTTCATTCCCTTTCAAATCGCCTGATATTTTTGTGGAAAGTACCTATAGGCCTAAGTATTCTGCAATTTACCGCTAATTGATACAACGCACCGTTTAGGAGATATTCATTTTTCATTGTGTTGGGCTATTTAACTACCCCCATTCATCCCTTTTTAAATCGCCTGATATTTTTGTGGAAAGTACCTATGGGCCTAAGGATTATTCTGCAATTTACCGCTAGTTGATACAACGCACCGTTTAGGAGATATTCATTTTTTATTGTGTTGGGGTATTTAACTACCCCCTTCATCCCCTTTCAAATCGCCTGATATTTTTGTGGAAAGTACCTATGGGCCTAAGGATTATTCTGCAATTTATCGCTAGTTGATACAACGCACCGTTTAAGAGATATTCATTTTTTATTGTGTTGGGGTATTTAACTACCACCTTCATCCCCTTTCAAAATCGCCTGATATTTTTGTGGAAGGTACCTATGTGCCTAAGGATTATTCTGCAAATTTACCGCTAGTTGATACAACGCGCCGTTTAGGATATATTCATTTTTTATTGTGTTGGGGTATTTACCCACCCCCTTTCATTCCTTTTCAAATCGCCTAATATTTTTGTGGAAGGTACCTATGTGTCTAAAGATTATTCTGCAATTTACCGCTAGTTGATACAACGCACCGTTTAGGAAATATTCATTTTTTATTGTGTTGGGGTATTTAACTACCCCCCTTCAACCCTTTCAAATCGCCTGATATTTTTGTGGAAGATACCTATGGGCCTAAGGATTATTCTGCAATTTACCGCTAGTTGATATAACGCACCGTTTAGGAGATATTCATTTTTTATTGTGTTGGGGTATTTAACTACCCCTTTCATTCCCTTTCAAATCGCCTGATATTTTTGAGGAAGGTACCTATGGGCCTAAGAATTATTCTGCAATTTACAGCTGGTTGATACAACGCACCGTTTAGGAGATATTCATTTTTTATTGTGTTGGGGTAATTAACTACCCCCCTTTCATTCCCTTTCAATCGCCTGATATTTTTGTGGAAGGTACCTATGTGTCTAAGGATTATTCTGCAATTTACCGCTAGTTGATACAACGCACCGTTTAGGAGATATTCATTTTTTATTGTGTTGGGGTATTTAACTACCCCCCTTTCATTCCCTTTCAAATCGCCTGATATTTTTGTGGAAGGTACCTATGTGCTAAGGTTATTCTGCAATTTACCGCTAGTTGATACAACGCACCGTTTGGAGATATTCATTATTTATTGTGTTGTGATATTTAACTACCCCCTCAAAGCCCCTTTAAAATCGCCTGATATTTTTCTGGAAGGTACCTATGGGCCTAAGGAATATACTGCAATTTACCGCTAGTTGATGCAACGCACCTTTTAGGAGATATTCTTTTTATATTGTGTTGGGATATTTAACTACCCCCCTTTCATTCCCTTTCCATTCGCCTGATATTTTTGAGGAAGGTACCTATGTGCCTAAGGATTATTCTGCAATTTACCGCTAGTAGATACAACGCACCGTTTAGGAGATATTCATTTTTTATTGTGTTCGGGTATTTAACTACCCCCCTTCATCTCCTTTCAAATCGCCTGATATTTTGTGGAAGGTACCTATGGGGCTAAGGATTATTCTGCAATTTACCGCTAGTTGATACAACGCACCGTTTAGAAAATATTCATTTTTTATTGTGTTGGAATATTTAACTACCCCACTCAAACCCTTGCAAATCGCCTGATATTTTTGTGGAAGATACCTATGGGCCTTAGAATTATTCTCCAATTTACCGCTAGTTGATATAGCGCACCGGTTAGGAGATATTCATTTTTAATTATGTTGGGGTATTTAACTACCCCCCTTCATCCCCTTTCAAATCGCCTGGTATTTTTGTGGAAGGTACCTATGGGTCTAAGGATTATTCTGCAGTTTACTGCTAATTGATACAACGCACCGTTTAGGAGATATTCATTTTTCATTATGTTGGGGTATTTAACTACACCCCTTCTTTTCCTTTCAAATCGCCTGATATTTTTGTGGAAGGTAGCTATGCGCCTAAGGATTATTCTGCAATTTACCGCTAGTTGTTACAACGCACCGTTTAGGAGATATTCATTTTTTATTGTGTTGGGGTATTTACCTATCCCCTTTGATTCCCTTTCAAATCGCCTGATATTTTTGTGGAAGGTACCTATGTGTCTAAGGATTATTCTGCAATTTACCGCTAGTTGATATAACGCACCGTTTAGGAGATATTCATTTTTTATTGTGTTGGGGTATTTAACTACCCCCCTTTCATTCCCTTTCAAATCGCCTGATATTTTTGTGGAAGGTACCTATGGGCCTATGGATTATTCTGCAATTTACCGCTAGTTGATACAACGCACCGTTTAGGAGATTTTCACTTTTTATTGTGTTAGGGTATTTAACTACCCCCCTTTTATTCCCTTTCAAATCGCCTGATATTTTTGTGGAAGGTACCTATGGGCCTAAGGATTATTTTGCAATTTACCGCTAGTTGATACAACGCACCGTTTAGGAGATATTCATTTTTTATTGTGTTGGGGTATTTAACTACCCCCCTTCACCCCCTTTCAAATCGCTTGATATTATTGTGGAAGGTACCTATAGGCCTAAGGATTATTTTCCAATTTACCGCTAGTTGATATAACGCACCGTTTAGGAGATATTCATTTTTTATTGTGTTGGGGTATTTAACTACCCCCTTTTCATTCCCTTTCAAATCGCCTGATATTTTTGTGGAAGGTACCTATGGGCCTATGGGTTATTCTGCAATTTACCGCTAGTTGATACAACGCACCGTTTAGGAGATATTCACTTTTTATTGTGTTAGGGTATTTAACTACCCCCCTTTTATTCCCTTTCAAATCGCCTGATATTTTTGTGGAAGGTACCTATGGGCCTAAGGATTATTCTGCAATTTACAGCTGGTTGATACAACGCACCGTTTAGGAGATATTCATTTTTTATTGTGTTCGGGTATTTAACTACCCCCCTTCATCTCCTTTCAAATCGCCTGATATTTTGTGGAAGGTACCTATGGGGCTAACGATTATTCTGCAATTTACCGCTAGTTGATACAACGCACCGTTTAGGAAATATTCATTTTTTATCGTGTTGGAATATTTAACTACCCACCTCAACCCCTTTCAAATCGCCTGATATTTTTGTGGAATGTACCTATGGGCCTAAGGATTATTCTCCAATTTACCGCTAGTTGATATAGCGCTCCGGTTAGGAGATATTCATTTTTTAATTATGTTGGGGTATTTAACTACCCCCCCTTCATTCCATTTCAAATCGCCTGGTATTTTTGTGGAAGGTACCTATGGGCCTAAGGATTACTCTGCAGTTTACTGCTAATTGTTACAACGCACCGTTTAGGAGATATTAATTTTTCTTTATGTTGGGGTATTTAACTACCCACCTTCATTTCCTTTCAAATCGCCTGATATTTTTGTGGAAGGTACCTATGCGCCTAAGGAATATTCTGCAATTTACCGCTAGTTGATACAACGCACCGTTTAGGAGATATTCATTTTTTATTGTGTTGGGGTATTTACCCACCCCCTTTCATTCCCTTTCAAATCGCCTGATATTTTTGTGGAAGGTACCTATGTGTCTAAGGATTATTCTGCAATTTACCGCTAGTTGATACAACGCACCCTTTAGGAGATATTCATTTTTTATTGTGTTGGGGTATTTAACTACCCCCCTTCACCCCTTTCAAATCGCTTGATATTATTGTGGAAGGTACCTATGGGCCTAAGGATTATTCTCCAATTTACCGCTAGTTGATATAACGCACCGTTTAGGAGATATTCATCTTTTACTGTGTTGGGGTATTTAACTACCCCCCTTTCATTCCCTTTCAAATCGCCTGATATTTTTGTGGAAGGTACCTATGCGCCTATGAATTATTGTGCAATTTACCGCTAGTTGATACAACGCACCGTTTAGGAGATATACATTTTTACTGTGTTGGGGTAATTAACTACCCCCTTTCATTCCCTTTCAATCGCCTGATATTTTTGTGGAAGGTACCTATGTGTCTAAGGATTATTCTGCAATTTACCGCTAGTTGATACAACGCACCCTTTAGGAGATATTCATTTTTTATTGTGTTGGGGTATTTAACTACCCCCCTTCACCCCTTTCAAATCGCTTGATATTATTGTGGAAGGTACCTATGGGCCTAAGGATTATTCTCCAATTTACCGCTAGTTGATATAACGCACCGTTTAGGAGATATTCATCTTTTACTGTGTTGGGGTATTTAACTACCCCCCTTTCATTCCCTTTCAAATCGCCTGATATTTTTGTGGAAGGTACCTATGCGCCTATGAATTATTGTGCAATTTACCGCTAGTTGATACAACGCACCGTTTAGGAGATATACATTTTTTACTGTGTTGGGGTAATTAACTACCCCCTTTCATTCCCTTTCAAATCGCCTGATATTTTTGGGGAAGGTACCTATGTGCCTAAGGATTATTCTGCAATTTACCGCTAGTTGATACAACGCACCGTTTAGGAGATTTTCATTTTTTATTGTGTTGGGGTATTTAACTACCCGCCTTTCATTCCCTTTCAAATCGCCTGATATTTTTCTGGAAAGTACCTATGGGCCTAAGGATTATTCTGCAATTTACCGCTAGTTGATACAACGCACCGTTTAGCAGATATTCATTTTTTATTGTGTTGGGGTATTTAACTACCCCCCTTTCATTCCCTTTCAAATCGCCTGATATTTTTGTGGAAGGTACCTATGCGCCTATGGATTATTCTGCAATTTACCGCTAGTTGATACAACGCACCGTTTAGGAAATATTCACTTTTTATTGTGTTAGGGTATTAAACTACCCCCCTATTATTCCCTTTCAAATCGCCTGATATTTTTGTGGAAGGTACCTATGGGCCTAAGGATTATTTTGCAATTTACCGCTAGTTGATACAACGCACCGTTTAGGAGATTTTCATTTTTTATTGTGTTGGGGTATTTAACTACCCCCATTCATCCCTTTACAAATCGCCTGATACTTTTCTGGAAAGTACCTATGGGCCTAAGGATTATTCTGCAATTTACCGCTAGTTGATACAACGCACCGTTTAGCAGATATTCATTTTTCATTGTGTTGGGGTATTTAACTACCCCCCTTTCATTCTCTTTCAAATCGCCTGATATTTTTGTGGAAGGTACCTATGTGCCTAAGAATTATTCTGCAATTTACCGCTAGTTGATACAACGCACCGTTTAGAGAGATATTCATTATTTATTGTGTTGAGGTATTTAACTACCCGCCTTTCATTCCCTTTCAAATCGCCTGATATTTTTGTAGAAGGTACCTATGGGCCTAAGGATTATTCCACAATTTACCGCTAGTTGATACAACGCACCGTTAGGAGATATTCATTTTTTATTGTGTTGGGGTATTTAACTACCCCCCTCAACCCCTTTCAAATCGCCTGATATTTTTGTGGAAGGTACCTATGGGCCTACGGATTATTCTCCAATTTACCGCTAGTTGATAAAACGCACCGTTTAGGAGATATTCATTATTTATTGTGTTGAGGTATTTAACTACCCCCATTTATCCCTTTTCAAATCGCCTGATATTTTTGTGGAAAGTACCTATGGGCCAAAGGATTATTCTGCAATTTACCGCTAGTTGATACAACGCACCGTTTAGGAGATATTCATTTGTTATTGTGCTGGTATTTAACTACCCCACCTCATTCCTTTCAAATCGCCTGATATTTTTGTAGAAGGTACCTATGTGCCTAAGGATTATTCTGCAATTTACCGCTAGTTGATACAACGCACCGTTTAGGAGATATTCATTTTTTATTGTGTTGGTGTATTTAACTACCCCCCTTTCATTCCCTTTCAAATTGCCTGATATTTTTGTGGAAGGTACCTGTGCCTAAGGATTATTCTGCAATTTACCGCTAGTTGATACAACGCACCGTTTAGGAGATATTCATTATTTATTGTGTTGTGATATTTAACTACCCCCCCCCTCAACCCCTTTCAAATCGCCTGATATTTTTGTGGAAGGTACCTATGTGCCTAAGGATTATTGTGCAATTTACCGCTAGTTGATACAACGCACCGTTTAGGAGATATTCATTTTTATTGTGTTGGGGTATTTAACTACCCCTTTCATTCCCTTTCAAATCGCCTGATATTTTTGTGGAAAGGTACCTATGGGCCTAAGGATTATTCTGCAGTTTACCGCTAGTTGATACAACGCACCGTTTAGGAGATATTCATTTTTATTGTGTTGGGGTATTTAACTACCCCTTCATTCCCCTTTCAAATCGCCTGATATTTTTGTGGAAGGTACCTATGGGCCTAAGGATTATTCTGCAATTTACCGCTAGTTGATACAACGCACCGTTTAGGAGATATTCATTTTTTATTGTGTTGGGGTATTTAACTACCCCCTTCATCCCCTTTCAAATCGCCTGATATTTTTGTGGAAGGTACCTATGGGCCTAAGGATTATTCTGCAGTTTACCGCTAGTTGATACAACGCACCATTTAGGAGATATTCATTTTTTATTGTGTTAGGGTATTTAACTACCCCCTTCAACCCCTTTCAAATGGCCTGATTTTTTGTGGAAGGTACCTATGGGCCCAAGGATTATTCTGCAATTTACCGCTAGTTGATACAACGCACCGTTTAGGAGATATTCATTTTTTATTGTGTTGGGGTATTTAACTACCCCCCCTTTCAAATCGCCTGATGTTTTTGTGGAGGGTACCTATGGGCCTAAGGATTATTCTGCAGTTTACCGCTAGTTGGTACAACGCACCGTTTAGGAGATATTCATTTTTTATTGTGTTGGGGTATTTAACTACCCCCTTCATCCCCTTTCAAATTGCCTGATATTTTTGTGGAAGGTACCTATGGGCCTAATGATTATTCTGCAATTTACCGCTAATTGATGCAACGCACTGTTTAGGAGATATTCATTTATTATTGTGTTGGGGAATTTAACTACTCCCTTCATCACCTTATATTTTCGTGGAAGGTACCTATGGGCCTAAGGATTATTCTGCAGTTTACCACTAGTTGATACAACGCAGCGTTTAGGAGATATTCATTTTTAATTGTGTTGGGGTATTTAACTACCCCCCTTGCATTCCCTTTCAAATCGCCTGATATTTTTGTGGAAGGTACCTATGTGCCTAAGGATTATTCTGAAATTTACCGCTAGTTGATACAACGCACCGTTTAGGAGATATTCATTTTTCATTGTGTTGGGGTATTTAACTACCCCCTCATCCCCTTTCAGACCGCCAGATATTTTTGTAGAAGGTACCTATGGGCCTAAGAATTATTCTGAAATTTACCGCTAGTTGATACAACGCACCGTTTAGGTGATATTCATTTTTTATTGTGTTGGGGTATTTAACTACCCCCCTTCAAATCGCTTGATATTTTTATGTAAAGTTTCTATTTGTTTAAGGAGTAGTTTGTAATTTATGGCTAGTTGATACCACGCACCGTTTGGCTGAAGAATGATTTTCCTGTTCCCATCTTGATCTAACCCCTGGTTTGAAAGTTGATTTTCTTTGCTATATTTGGGGTTTAATGTACCCTGCGATTTTGTTTCCGTGTGGATTGATTTAGTGCGGTGGCTTTGTAGTAGTGTTGATGTTTTTTAACATTGTATTGATGGTAGAAAAACTTGATTTTACTTTTTCCCATATAGGTATTGATTTGGTCCACTGGAACTGGGCGAGATTACAAATAAAAGTGAATATTAATCTGAATGTAACTTCAGTCACATCAATTTCTGTAATATTTTGTCAAAATTTGTTTCTGTTTTTCATAAAAAGGCTAATTAATTATTTGGTTTGAAACTAATAAATATTTGAATAAATGAAAGAGCATCAGGAAGTATCGACTCCTGATGAAAGCCTGGACAGTGTAACATTTGAAACATTAATAAAAAATATTGAAAATGTTAATAAAGTTAAATTTCCAATTTATTTAAAAAATTATCAGTTTATACTGCCCTTTTTAAACACATCAGTAGCACCAAACACACCCCTAATTATGATATCAATATTTTGGATTCTGAACAAAATTTCAAAATAAGGCTTTTTTGAAGACATACTATATTACTTAACAAAGTCAAGTCGTTGAACTTTAGGCAGGACCCCAAAATCTACATCTTATATATTCTATTTGTACAGAATTGCATATACATATTTACCTAGTTATAATCTTATCAAATTGGTTCGCAATATTTATTTACTGCCGATTGTAAACAACATATAGATGCATCATTAGAATTTGCCCAAGTTCATAGGTACTCATGTGCATACCCCATTTTGATTTTACTTACTTTTACAACCAACTCCCATGCATGAGGCATTTTTAATATAATGTCATGTTTAAGTATTAAGTAAATACCGTTATTGTTTATGAACCGTTTTTGTAACCGTATTTCGTTATATTATCTTTAAATAAAACAACCCATGCTGAAATGTCAGATTTTAAACGAATAATGCAAAATATGTTTAATTATATTTCTAGACTACAATAAGAAAAAGGTTTTATATTTTTATATAAACATACATACATATGGCATAGCATCGGTAAAACTATTTGTTATGGAATTTTTTCAAACACATTAAATGATGTAATGCCTTATGTTCCTATAATTGAATGCGTGTGTTTATACCATATGGAACATACCAAGCAGTTATAACCTTCCAAGTGTAAACGACGATGAATATTCAATTGTCGTCGGTTTTCAAATACTTCATCACAAGTAAAGCACTTATGACTCCTTACAATTGTGCATACAAAACGATGGCTTTTATAACAAAACTTCTTTTTGGTTTTTCTTTCGTTCAGAGATATTTCAGCATTTGCAGTTGTTTCAAGAGTGCATGGTGGTTTAGTTACAATTTTTATATTATCGTCACATGCCATTTTTAAAATTTTTGATCATCATTTTCTGATCATCTTGACAACCATGTGGAGTCGAATCTATGAGAACACTTTCTGAAGTTAATTTTACAGATTGAGATAATTCTACATCATTAAAGTCGTCTAAATCCATCGTCTGATCCGTGAAAATAATTTCTGAAGGTTTTGAAGTTTGAGCTGGCAATTCATTCATCTTGTGTTGTGAGGGTTGCTCATCAGGTTCAGGATTGAAGTGAGCTTCTTGAGTGATAGGTTCTTCTGTGATGTGACCATTTGTTTCTTTTACTGTATCAGTACCACTTACTGCATTCAAAGCTGAAGTGAGTATGCTTGGTTCTGGTGATTCTACAAGATTTTCAATATTTGCAGGTTCTAAATTTTCTGTAATATTTGTTTCGAAACTTGTGGAAGATGCCATATGTTCGTGCAATTCGATAATATTACAACGACCACATTTATATCCATCTTCGTACCGCTTCGCAAATCCCTCAATCAGTTTCTTGAATTGGAAGCACTCATTGAAACGCTTAAGGCAAATAGTGCATATTTTGTCAAACTGATGTAAATTGGAAGGCTGCAATACACATTGTTATAGCAGGAAATAAATGAATGCAAAACATTATAGTTACCAAGAATGGAAATAATTCTTGAAAAAGTTTTTCCGTTGTAGCATCAACAATCATTTCTGACTGCGATGTCAGCCGTCTATTACAAAGTTGGCAGGAACAAAGGCAATTACTACCCATGGTTAATTAATGCTGTAAGCTGGTTGTAAGGGCACAGTTATATCATTCTGATGTAAAAGGCATAAAAACAAAATTTTGAGAAGCAAAGAGAAACCGAATATCAAAAAAACACTAAGGTTTGTTTATTATATACCTTCAAATTACTAATGACAAGGCGATCGCGTTCCCTTATTAAAACGGCGTTAAATAAATATGGCCGATAATTTTTCACCAATCGAAATGATGCTTTCTTAATGTAACAGGATACAAACATATATAACCATGAAGGAACTAGTAAGCAGGAGGTGTTTTTATTATTGTTACAGAAAATTAATACCATATAAAATAGAATGTGTTAAGGAAATAACGTTGTTTGCGTCAGGTCGGTTGCGTTACCGTTATGTCTGACAGTTAAAAATTCCACGTTATAAAAAAATGAGGTTACATTGCAGAAATATAACAGAAAGTATGGCGATTGATATTAATTATTTTCGCTTCCATGATGCAGAAGTTTGGCGTCGAATTTTGTGATTGGTTGTCGTCATTTTTTTATCACAGCATTCGAAACCAAATTTACGTTAATATACAATTTTCGGCTGCATACTTTTTCTCTTCAAAACTCCCATTATGCTTATAATCATAAATGTAAACTAGATTTCATCTTAACGCTATTTTATTAATCAATGTCTACCAATCACAAAATAGAGGGAGCGTTACATACTTTTTAATCTAATAAAACTCACCTTATGCTTATAATTATAAAATAAACTATATCGATATCTTAAACTTGGAGTTCAACGCTAATTTATAAAATAACAAAACCAATCAGAAAAATCGACGCTAAGCTTCTCCAACATGAAAGTGGAAATAAAATGTCAATCGCCATACTTGTTGATATTATTGTGCTGGTAACCTTACTTTCTACAACGTGGAATTTTTAGATGTCAACTATAAGGATAAGGTAACCGATGTAGCGCAAACAACATTTTTGGGCCAACATAAACTAATTTATAAGGTACAATTTACTGTAAGAAAATAGTACTATAATAACAGATAGATAGAACGTACAATTTAGAATTTTGACTAGTTAAACTATATAACTATTTATTTTACTTCGGTGTGGCTGTACATGTGCATTTTTATGCACTTGGAAAACCACTTAAGATAATGGAAGACGACTTAATTGTAGAAGTAAGTTGTATATCAATATACTTGTGTGTAGCAGATTGACGTAATAAATAACATTGCGAGCGCCTACTGCTACGCGATCCAAGTGTTCGTTGACATTTTGTTTGACATTTATCGAGTTCATAGTTTATTTCATTTTGGTTAATTGATTTACCAGTGTTATTAACTCTAGTCTTTGATATTGCTGCTGTTACTGTACTCTTATTATTGTAACTGTTTTGTTGTTACCGTTAGTACTTAGTTTGGTGTTATTGTTGAATATCATCGCCATGGATATCAACAATGTCCTTATATGTGATTTTCCAATGCTCCACCCGAAGGTACTATTTTTTACCTGGAAAATTTGGAACTTTGCCGAACACTTGCTGTTCCAAGCAAGGTAGGGATATTTAACGTGCGTGACAACACTTACACACGGTACCTCCATTTTACCTCTCATCCGAACGAGAGTGTATTTTTGTGAAAAATGTTCGCCTAACATTTTTCAAGCGTAGTAGTAGTCACACACATACCGCTACGCAACGGAGCCGCTTTATCAACAATGTTCAGCAGGTCATGGCATTGTGTAGTGCCGGTGATGGAATTATCTTACAGCGCATCATGCAGCGTGCATCATTAATTAAACGAACAAAGAGGTGTTTGAACAGGCAATGTCGTAGATTCTGCATACTACGACAATTACGCCAGGTGACGATGGTCATTTCTTCTATTGTAAACGCTGTAAGGTGCAGTATGCAGTGACGGAAGGATCCCTTTTTGAGGGTTTGCATATGAAAATACAAGATGTACTGTACGTAATGTGGCACAGGTCATGTGGTGTACGTAGCGGTTGTTTAGTCAGTTTGCTAGGATGTGTTCTAGCGACCATGGTGCAGCTCCTACGCTACGTACGTGATATATGTTAGTGGCAGTAACTACAGGAAGTAGACTTGTTTAAGCTGGGAGGCATAGACAATGTGGTACAAATTGTCGAGAGCCTACTCACACACCGGAAGTACCATAGAGGTAATAGAATAGAATAGAGTAATAGAAAATTATATAATTTGTATCATGTTGTTACAATGTATATTTTTGCGATATTTGATAAACAAGATTTCTAAACCTATTGGCTGCGGTGGGTCCATACACTTGCCACGACACAAACATATCTACATACTCGTCAAGAAAAGATCTTGCCATGATACCCAGTCGTCTCAAAAATGGTTTAAGCCTGGACCAGTATCCTTCCACATGATTGGTACACACACCAGTTATTGGATCTCGAAAATATCGCGTATGGTTTACAGTTTTGTGAATGAATGGAGATACCCCGCCTAGCAGAGCTAAGTCGGGGTACCCTCGTCAACAATCCGTCCAGATCTCTGATCCTGGCCATATATGCTCTTTAATAATTTCTGTCAACTCATTTGCCGAGCGGTTCGGTATAAAACGGATACACCCTTTGTTAGCCATTGCGTTATAAATACCTGTCACCCACTTATTGGGTACCATCCACCCTTTATGGTACTTCCGGTGTGTGAGTAGGCTCTCGACAATTTGTACCACATTGTCTAGCCTCCCAGCTTAAACAAGTCTACTTCCTGTAGTTACTGCCACTAGCATATATCACGTACGTAGCGTAGGAGCTGCATCATGGTTGCTAGAACACATCCTAGCAAACTGACTAAACGACCACTACGTACATCACATGACCTGTGCCACATTACGTACAGTACATCTTGTATTTTTATATGCAAACCCTCAAAAAGGGCTCCTTCCGTCACT